>JALBCR010002256.1:0-610000 GCA_030710515.1 Abscondita cerata
TTGACAGAGCCCTAAAACCAATAAAACCTCAACCCAAATTAAAACAATACCACCCTGAATTACCCCAAAATAAGGCAAATTCTAGGAAAAGGTTTAAGGTAAGATAGGAATAAGGATAAGGCTGAAACCCAAATACCAAGAGGTTAGGATAAACCCTAGGAAATTATTAAGATCGGGCATTTCCCTAGCGGCGTGCAGGTCGAATGGGTGGCACCAGGCATCACTCCCACCAAGACCCTCGCGAAGGATGGAAACCGCGTTATTGGGCCCCCAGGAAATCCACCCCTCGCCATTCACGACCCTTAGTACTGAGCCTTCCCAAAATAAAGTCCTCCTGCCCAGGAAAGGATTTAGTCTTGGGCCGATACTCCCGACAATTAATAAGACTAATGGATATGCAGTTAAAGAGTGCGACTCTGAAACGAGGATAAACCCCCAACCCTATAGCATAATGGAAGAATGAAAGGAAGGATCCCAAATTTTACCCAAAATTTCCAAAAGTAAAAAGACTGGAACAAGTCAACAGTTTGAGGTTCTGCAGTGGCTACGGCCAGTGATCCATTGACGGAGGTTATGGCGAACGGTTTACCCTGCCCCAGATCTGCTCGCCCTGTACGGCCCCCTAAGGGTTGGTGTGCCTGTAACGAAACAAGGGTACTCAGAAACAGGAGCCTGACTCCTCACGCCAACACCCACTGAAACCCCCCAGCCAAAGCGGTACCTCTACGCAAGAAAGAAAGAAGGAACAGATGATAGCAAAGACAAGAAAAGGGAAATACTCTATCCCTCCTCGAGAGGACAGAGAGCAACAAAACGACGTTCACACAAGACAAGACACATTCAGGTGTCTGAATTCGGCTTTGAAAAGGATTGCCAAACTGGCGAAGACGTACACCAACGAGCCATATAGAGAGGGCGTTCAATCCGTCACGGGATCGGGAAATCACGGTACTCCCACAACTACGTGAACTCATGAAACTAAGTCTCGAAGCTCGAAATCCAATTCAAGGTCAAATTTTGGTATTATTTACCTGAGAAGGTCCAATCCTCTACGTGCCCAACCAACCTACCCATATCACATGGAATTCTAACGAATGTGAACCATTATGGTTCCAGCAAAAAATTAAATATAACTATGAGCTAACTCAATTAGAACTGAGTCAGTATATCATTAAGCTCGCCGAAGCGGTTTGGTATCTCCCAGAAAAGAAAAAGAAAACCCAACAATCTTGATGCATTGTCAACAAGAGCAGGAGCACGCTCAACTTGAACTCAAGTCAACAGGCATCCCCAAAAAATAAAGCTTTCAAACCAAAAACAAAAGAACCTGTATCTACGTGCATATACAGTTCTCGCAGAAAGAAAAATAAAGATATACGGAGAGCACCAAAATAAATCAGAGATTTCGATGTAAATCGATCATAATGTCATGTAGCTAACAGAGCCAGAAACCATCGATAATCTCATTAATAACCAACCTACAGTAAGGCAGAAATAAAAGAAATTTATTCAGCAACAACAATAAGAGAAAATACGAACTTTCCTTACTAGAAGGAAGATAGTCTCGAGCAACTTGTTAGAAACCCGTGAAAGAAAAAAAAATAATACAGGACATGGATAAAATCAGCAAAGTAAATAGTCAAGTAAAATAAGTCGTGTCCAAGTAGAAATCCAGTCATGAACCGTGCCTTCTAGCTGGCAAGTGCCAGCAGTTTACGACGCTTTTCCGTCTAGGATAAAGTAAAGAGTGATCTAAACAATTAGGCTCCAGCAATTGGCAAGTGTTCAGTGCTCCTGGTGATTAGCCTCTTCCGAATTCGAGAGAGGTTCTGGCTTAAGGTCTTTCACGTGCCACGTACCTAGTGTGGACTTTCCTAAAAGAATCAGCTAGTTCATACGTCCAGGGAGATACTTACGGTTTTCACCGTGAACGGGCCTAAGAATTTTAGCAAAAAAGCGAGTTTCGCATTGAAATGCTTCGAAGCTGTCGGATAGTTGGAAGTTACGTGACGCCACACCCAGATCACCCTACGTTATACTTGACATGTCGGCGGCGTAAGTTATACCTATTTCGTGTAGTTTTACAGGCTTTCCGAAGGCGTTGAAGTATATATTCCTGATAGTCCGCGTAACGTCGAGGGAGACACATTATGATCAGGTTCTGAGTCAGTTGGTTCAAGACGTGATTTGACAATTGAAGAGATTGCCAGAGATGACAGTGGTTCACGACCAAACAGAGCAAAAGTACGGGGTACATCCAGTCACTTCGTGTTTCGCCGAACGAACTGCACATCCAATGTGAGGGAGCTCTCACATCCCATTTCCGCTGGTTGTCCTTAACATAAGACGCTATCATGGTCTTAAGAACGCGATTTATCCGTTCAGCCGGATTTGCTTGCGGATGGTATTCGGCAGTATATAGGATGGTGCAATGATAGTTCTCACACATTTGAGTGAATTCACGACTGCGGAACCGTACTCTGCTGTCAGAAATAAGGCACTGCGGCACTCCAAATAGTAAAACACCTGTTCTTCCAGGATTTTAGTAACCGCAGCAGCAGTAGCGTAAACACGCATAGCAAAGAAAAGGGCAAATTTAGAGAAACAATCGGCAACCACAAACACGTAACAATTGCCTTTAGAAGAACGAGGAAGCGGGCCCAACAATATCGTAACATAAAAGTTTGCCACGGTCCCGCAGGACGAGCACGAGGAGCAAACATTCCAGGAAAAGAGTCTGCTTGAGATACCTTATTGGAAGAGTTGTAAGTAGAACAACGGCGGATATATGCAAGTCACGTCTGCACGTAATCGAGGCCAGTAATAATCTTGCAGAATTTCTTGGCGGTTGTCTTGTAGTTACTCCACCACGGCCAACAACCGGAGGATCATGGTTCTCCTGAATGATGCGTCTCCTTTGTTCAGCCGGAACGACTAACTTCCATTCATCATTCGGATCCACCTATAGAAGTGGTAAAAGAACTAGTCACTCTGCGATATAAGATGTTATTATCGACAGACCAATGAGGCAACTTGTGAGAAAGTTGTGAGTATTCACGATTCAGTAAGTTATTATACTCATTTATTTGTAGTAGGTAAGTCACATTGACCAGGTAGAAGAAGGAACAGCTAAGGAATCAAGATGTGAGAGAGGTGGATACAGGCTTCAATCACCAACAGCAGGAACAGCACGAGATAACGCATCTGGCACAACGTGGTTCTTGGCTTTCCTATGTCTGATGGTGAAGCCATACTCTTGGAGTTGTAAGGACCAACGAGCAAGACGACCAGACGGACTCTGGGTAAACGGTTAAGCCATACCAGCGAGTGATGGTCAGTAATGATGGTGGCAAGAGCCCCTGGGAATACACTGTCTGAACTTAAGAATGGCGAATAAGACTGCAATACATTCTTTTCCGTAGTACTATAGCGTACCTCTCCGCTCTTTGTAGTTAAGGAGCGACTGATGTAACTGATAACCTTTTCCCCTCAGGCGATTCCCTGACTCTCAAGGACAGCAACCCACGCCAAAGTCCGAAGCGTCAAAGGGTTTGAAAACAACAAAATGGCAGAGAAAAATCAGGACAAGCCAGGATAGGAGCAGAAACTAAGTGTTCTTTAAGAGAAACGAAAGCAGATTGACATTCCGGTGTCCACACAAACAAAGCATTTTCCGAGTAAGAGCAGATAAAGGAGAAGTAAGTAGAAGCGAAGTTCGGCATGAAACGACGATAAAACCAGCTAGCCATGCCAATCACGCGTCGCACTTCGGTGACCGTGGTCGGTATAGGAATGTTAAGTGTTTGGCAGTCACCTTTTCTGGATCCACCAGCAACCCATTTTATTCCTCACAACGTAGCCCAAGTATTTCAACTCCGAACGACAGAAATGGCATTTTTCCTGATTTAATGTCAAACCGGCAGCAAATAATCGTTTCAGAACTTTTCCCAGTACTCGAAGATGTTCGTCGAAAGTTGGTGTCGCGATAACAATATCGTCCAGGTAGGCGAAGCAAAACGGTTCCAGCTCTGCACCGATAATCTGGGTCGATCAGCCGCTGAAAGGTTGCAGGAGAATTATGCAGACCGAACGGCATTCTCTAGTAAATTGGAACAATCCACGATGAGGAACAGTAAAGGCAGTAAGCGGCTTTGATTCAGGAGTTAAAAGGAATTTGCCAATAAGCAGAACGAATGTCCAACTCGAGAGAAATCTAGCATCCCGTAAGCGATCCAAGATAGAAGTGATATACGGCAGAGGATAAGCGTTGCGTTCCGTGACCTGATTTAGCTTCCGATAGTCAATGCAAAACCGATAGGAGTTGTCTTTCTTCCTAACCAAGACCACAGGACTGGACCATGGACTGGTAGATGGCTCTACTACACCTAACTGTAGCATCTTGTCCAGTTCTTCATTGACAATCCGAGATAGTACTGGTGATAGAGGATAGTACCGTTGTTTAATTGGCTCAGCCTTGGTATGGATACTGTGTTGAACGAGCTGGGTACACCCTAGACCAGATGGCTGTAAAGAAAAAGCGGGCAGAGATAACAGCCTCTAGCGAAGACTGCTGCGACCTTTGATAAGTCGTTCTTTGATGTTCAGCGCACTCGAATGAACCGCATCGTCCAACCGCATCAGTATACTCAAAGGACCAATGACCCTTTGCTGAAATCTGGTACGAAGTGGGCCATCGCCTTCCAAAAGTCGATCCCCAATATCAACCCTTGAGAAAATCTCTGGGAACCACTAAGGTTTCTATTACCTTGGTTTTTCCCCCTAAAGTATAAGGAAGAGAAAACAACACCTAAAATGGCACATTGTCCACCATTAGCCACGTTACAAAAAGTCGAAGTAGATTTTTTTAGAGACACCTTAAGGACTGAAGAAGCAAATGCCAACCGATACTTCCTAGTATCGTCCTAGAAGATCCTGTATCCAGTAAGGCTTTAAAAGGTATGCCCAGCACTGATACGTTAAGAAAAGGTCGTTCATCACCACGAACGCTAGCAAAAAATAAAGTTAAGTAACAATTGTTGAGAGTGGTCTAGATCAGTAAAAAGAAGAATCAGAGGTTGAGAGAGAAGTAGGAACCTACGACCCGGTCCGAGGGTTCTGACGTGTCTCCCTGCGGCGAACATTGGGAGCAATTAGGCTTGGTACACACCTGCCTTCCACAGCCAAAACAATGAAGGTTCTGTGGGTTTGGACAACGAGGAGAAACATGTCCCGTATTCCCGCAATTCCAGCAACGTACAGGTCCCCTTGTAAGAGTTGAGAGGCCTAGAAGGAATAGTCGAAGAGACCGAAGAACAAGAAGAAGTATTCAAAGAAGAAGTTTCTGGAGCGACGTAAGCTAGGTTAGGTTCCAGCAAAGAAGTCACGCTGTCTAGTAGGTGGTGGTTCCGAAAGATTGGGCAAGAATTGACTGGCGCTCAATCTTTTCCCAAGCTTGTGACAATAGATGCGAGATGGTTGAGACATCATGAAGAAAGCCACAAGGCCGTTTGGAAATATGAAGAGTTAGATTGCGCCTGATTATTCGGATCTGTTGTGGTTCCGATAATGGTTCACCTTTCAACCGTGAGAAAAGGCTTTCTTGCATAGTAGCCAAGTATATCCCAAACCCCTCATGAGCACCCATGGTTCGTGCCTTAATTTCGTCCAGCAATCGATCGTTGTAATCCACCGGAAGAAACCTGATTGTAGTAAACACACCACATCCTTCCACGAAGACAGCGATTGTCGATGAGCCCTGAAGAGAAGAAGAGCTTTTCCAGTTAAGAGTTCTGGAGCACCATGAAACAATTGCGTCAGAGAAATTCCCCTAGCTCAAAAGCTTGATCCTCCAAGCGAGTAAGAAATTCAGAAAGAGATGTTTTACCATCCCCAGAAAAAGTTAAGTTTAGTTTCGGCTGTAGCAACAGATTTAGAAAAGTAGGAAGCACTACAAGAGGCAACAGGTGTTGGTTCTGGTTCGACATCAGACTCCGATGATAGTTGGTCAGGTTCACCTTCGTCCTCAGTAACCGTTAATTTAGGACTAGAAGTAACAGCTTGACTTGATCCTAAAAAGTAGTATGCCGATGCTTCTTGATCATAGAATCAATAGTGTTATGAAGATCGGTAAGAGAAAGTAGAAGAGAATTCCTATTGGCAGCTTGTTCTGTCGAGGTGGCAACCATCAGCTTGCACCTGCGAATAGTATGAGTCCAAAGAGTAGAAAACGAAGAAATTCCAGTTGTGCTGTCACCAGTGAAATTATCAACGAACGTACGAAGCTCCCCTAAAGAGGCATTTACCGCAGTTACATCGGTTTCATACTTCGATGCTGTATTTAATTTCGGATAAAGATTTTCCGCTTCCAGCTGAAGAGCACTACGGACCAGTTTCCGAAGACCCTCCACCGAAACGTCAGCCCTAAGTCCCCTAGAAGCTAACTCGTATCGCAGCTCGTGTTGTTTAAGGCGATTGACCTCGAATTTCCACACTTTCGGCATTTTAAATAAAATCTCTTAGCTTCAATACAAAAAAAAAAGAATAAACTCACACACAACAACAAGTAAGAAAGAGAAAACAGTATTAAAATACTAACCCTAGAATAATAAAACAATTTTAAGTAAATGTCCTATTACTGATCAAACTGATAGTAATAAGGAAAGCAAGCAATAGCACTAAGTACTAGAGAGAGAGAGAGAAAATAAAAATTTCCAAAGAGAATCGAACGACAAGTAAAGAAAAATACTGAGCAACCTTGACTGATAATCCGATTTCACAAAAGAAAGAAACGAGAAGAAAATCGAGCCCCCACGTTGGGATGCCAATTTCTTGCTACGGTTAATTGAAGAAAAGTAAGTTTTGCCGGCAGCCGAAGAGTAGGGCGTGGGTGAGAAAAAGGATCCACCGCTTCTTCAGAACTGTCTTGATTTAATCCGAGGGCGCCATAGTCCTAATGCGTGGATACAAACCTGCTTCCGAACTAAAGAAACAGACGCAACAATCAACCGTAACAAATTAAAGGAGCAATAAATACAATAAAGAGAGAGAGACACAAGTAACCTACAAAACGTTATATTTAATAACACACCATAAAGAAGAAGGAACAGAGCACAATTTAAATATATCCACTTACAACGTAAGTTAATTCTACGAAGCGTATTCGTTCGTACCCATATATATAGTCGTACACAAAAGAAGGAAAAAAATATAAGATTAATAGCAAGTTAATAATTTATGCGGTACGCCACTGGCGTTATTTAATCTAGACAAGATGGCGACGTAACCACACCCGCACAATACGAAGGTGTATTTAGTGTTCGCAGTTGCAATATTTAGCGTTAAAAAGTATCGGAGAGTTAGGTGTTTCCCCAAAAGAGCGCTCTTCCGTGGTCTTACCCTTATACTCTAAAAATCCCAAGCAATGGTGGGTAAATGAAGCAAGTTCGCGCCTTTACGGTACACATTCGTTTACAGATTGGGCAAGTATATGCGCCACAACAAGTTAATTAATTATATTGTAGTGAATTAACAAAAAAAATATAAATACGTGAACAAATACGTTTCGAGTTCCAAAGATTTAACTGCACTTAAGGTGCCAAGACAAGTTGTACTTATTTAGGTGTTACGCTTGAGACGTTTTCGGTAGCAGTGTGACGTCCCGGAGATGGTTTGTTTTCAGCGCAGAAGTATAATTAGAAAAATCTGACCTTATGTTGTAGATAGAGGTTTACGATGTTGACACACACAGGAGAAGATACAGATATGTGGTGTCGGTTCCAGCTGCGGCGACCCCTAATTTCGGTAGGATGTCCCGTACTTCAGCAATCTTAACAGCAAACCCCAAGTATGCGACACACGCAGCGACAAGACAATAAAAGGTAGAAAGAGATCCCACGATGAATTTAATCAGCCAGGTAATTGGTTTTGTTTAGGCCAAAAGAACCTTTAAAGCCGAGTAATTTTAATCCCGGAGTAACTCTAATCCCGGAGTAACTCGCCTTATCTGAAAATTATGCACGGTGTAACGTTGAAGAAGCCATGAAGAATATTTGTCGTACCTGAGTGCAATCGAGCGACCATTAGAAGAAATTAGTACACGCATCCGTCCTAAGATAAACTTCAGAAAATCGAGTAATCAATCCTTTCCCCAGCTAAAAATATACCGCTATACATTGAAAGTTTGCAGGGTCCTATACATACCACTAGAAAATTTGACGGAATTACGATTAAGCACTCAGATGAAGGCAAATTTGAATTTCACGTAACACGACGTGATAGTAGTTGTTACAAGGCGGAATTGAAGATCAGCCGAAAATGTATTGGCCAATTAGGACAACGCGGAAGTTGAATTCTGGGAATTAAATCCCCAAAATTTTCGTTAAGGAGCGAACACGGAGAAATGTCGCGTTTACACCTCGACTCCGTGTATTGTGTGTTGCCTAACTCACAGTGACCGTTACAACTTTTTCCCCCCATTTCTCTTAAATTGGAGGGTACAGGAGGGACTTTTAACACTTCAAAAGGAGCACATAACAAGCCTGTGCCCAAATGTTTAAAGCTGTAACTATTATTTCATCCAAATAGTTAAATTATTACTTTACTACATCTTTAATTTATTTGCTATAATTTGTTTTATTGTTACTCGTTGTAATTGTGATTTATCTAATTATTGTTTGTGTGTTTGTCGACAATTGGTAAAGCCAAAACTATATAAAATATATTATTTTTGTGGTAACAGTTTGTTTGTTTTTGTGTCCTGTGATCCTATTAATTAGCACGTAACGAATTGTGCTACCGGGTGTAGATTAAATTAAGTTTTATTTTTAAGTAGTAAAACAGGTAATTAATAAATAAAAATTTGGCAACATTGTACAAATTCGAAATACATAACCTATAAACTCGTTTGAGGTAGTATTTGTTTCAAAATGACCTTTTAATGTAATATTTTAGTTATATTTTTAATTAATAGTAATTATTATACACCAATGAAAAATCTGAAAACTTATAATCCTTTATTAATTTTCGGTATTACATTACAAATATACAAATCAACATTTCTCTTGATTTATTTGGAAGTTCTAAATCAATTGATCGATAAAAATAAACATAAAATTTACTTTTAATAGTTACCTACCTTTCGATACCACTTGCTTCTCACATTTGCCCGTCACTGTATAATAAAAGAAATAAGAAATAATTGGTAAAATTATAACTACAGCTACATATATTGTCGTTATAAAACAAAATATTAATCGCGTTGATAATTTTCAATTTATGTAACCAGTATTATTAGTATCAAATCATTTCTCTACAGTATGTTTAACTGGTGTGAACTTGGTTTTACATCGTTACCCGAAATACTGGACTGCATTATAATAATAATGTTTTATTGAACACATTGTGTACAATAAGGTATAGGTTCAACTACATTAGTTGTGCTTCCACCTATTCTTGAAATTAGACTTTATAGGATTCAACTGTAGAGACCGACTTGTTACGTAGTTCGATATAGATTGCAAGTCTAAATTTATTAAAGAACTGCCTAGTAAAATATCATTTGCCTTGCATGAGTAATATAACTGAGTGTCATCCGCATATTGCCTAATTTTTCCATGCTGTATCGTACTGTCAAGATCAAAACATAAATAATAAATAATAGTGGTCTTAAAACGGAACCTTGCGGGACACCTTTAAGAACTATTTTAAAATCAGATGTAGGCCATTTGAACTGCTTGAGATCTACCAGTAAGATAAGATTCAAACCATTTGATTGCATGTTGAGATAAACCAAGATAATGCAGAACAGCGAGTAAGATTGAGTGGCTTATAGTGTCAAAGGCTTTACTGAAGTCTAAGAGCGTCAAAATTGTGCATTGAGAATTATCAATAGCTCGAAATATATCATCTATTACAGTAGTTAATGCAGTTATGGTACTGTTGTTTGTCGGATTGCTGTGGCGGTAGGTAATTATTGTTGTTTAGAAAACATATTAACTGTTTGTATACTATTTTTTCTAAAACTTTTGATAGGAAGCACAAAATACTGATTGGACGAAGATCATTGAGACTTAGTGGATTTCGCACTTTAGGCACGGGTCTAATCAGAGCTTTTTTGGGAAAGACGATTCAAGTAAAGAAGAATTGATGATGTTCGTTAACACATGAGCACAGCAGTTTGAAGCACAAAGTTTTAGAATCTTTGCTGAAATGCCATCCACTCCACATATATGTTTATCAGCACTTAGAGAAAACACAATTTTCAAAACTTCTTGTTGAGACACCGGTTCAAAATTGAATAACATTTGGTCGTTTTTAGCCAAATTATTAAGATAGAAAATAATAGTGTCTGTGTTAGTAAATAAATTAGTATTGTTTAGATTTAAAAAGTATGTATTCAAGGCACTGTAAGCTCATTGGAATTGTACCAGAATGTTTGTTCATTATATTTAGTTTATTAAAAGTACACCACAGTGAATTGGAGTTTTGTTCTTGTTAACTAGGCTGTTGAAGTAAGCGTATTTTTCTCTAGCGATTGCTTTCCTTGTGAAGTTTCATAATTTCTTATAGTATATTTTTGCAGATTCATTCTTAGCTGTTACGTATCTGTAGTATGCTGCATCTCGTTTTTTCATCATTATATTTATCACATATGTTATCCACTGCTTCACAGCCGTACTGTTTTTAATTGATGGTTTCAATTTAAGAGGTGCATGTAGATTTAGTTTTTCGATTACAACAGAATTGAAGTGAGAAACTTTTTCATCAATAGAAGAGAGATGATAGAAGCACGAAGACCATTCAACATTGCAAATGTCAGACACAAATTCACTTTCGTTAAACTTAGAGTAGTCTCTCTAATATATCGATATTTTTTACAGTTTTACGTTTAAAAGCATTTATATTACAACTTATTACTCTATGATCAGTGATACTTTCAGGCATATTTGTACACTTTGGATTTATTATCAAGTCAGTGTAGTTTGTTATAATAACATCAATAGTAGAACCGCTGATTTTATTAAAATTAAAATTAAAGCGACTAATATCAGTCATCATCTGAGTTAAACCATATCTGTCAATAAAGTTTTCTAATTGTTGCGACTGAAAAGTAGTTGAGGACATATCAATATTTAGATCACCAAGGCACACTAACTGATCACTACGTGGTATTAAGTAAGAAAAAGACTTTTCTAATTCATCTAGAGCTTCTACTAGAGGGGCGTTTGGAGGTATATATAGAGAGCCTATAATTGTTTTATAGTTATATATATTTGCAGATATCTACAATTGTTCAAGATGCTGATTATTAGTTTGTAATTCGATTACCGAATATTTGAGTGTGTTGTTTTTGATGTAAATCCCAACTCCACCACCGGATTTACCTGATGATCGATCGCATCTTAAAAATGTGATATTTCCCGCCCTAATTCCCGCCCTAATATTTTCCCGCTCTAATATTTTCCCGCTCTAATATTTTCCCGCTCTAATATTTTCCCGCTCTAATATACATAGAAATCAGTCTTGACAGAAACCTACTTCTTGCCGACCTTAATTATCTCGACGGATTCTGATAAAACTCGAAAAGTTAGGATAGGGTCGCGTCGATGAAAATCACGTTGAATATGAAGAACACCCTTAAAAAGGGCAAAAAGGGTGAAAATTTTGAAAAACGATACATTTTCAAAATCGTTTCGCATTAAAACGGTAAGACTTATTTAAATTTTGAAAACGCATTTACGTTCGGAAAGACGGGTCTTTAATTTTGGTCTTTTGACTTTTCTCGTAAAACGTAAAATATAGGTCAAAAACGCGTTCGAAAATGTCCAAAAAAATTTTTTTCGCATTTTTCGGCGTCGTAGAAAGACTTTTTGAAATTTTGAAATGACATTATGAAGCGCTTAAACGATATATTCGACTTGTAATTGTTACATTTTAAGTTAAACGAAAGATTAAATTGCATTAAGCAAAAAACTGTAAAATAAAATTCAAAATGTCAAATTACGGAAACTAAAACGGCTGTATCTTTAAACGGTAAGAGATAAATGTGTTTACAAAAATTAAACAATGTCTAAAAAAAATTAGAGGAATCATATTATATCGACGAATTTATCAATTTTTAACTTTTTTTTGAAAATTTGGTGGTTATATCAATTTAACGTATTCTTTTAACGTCATTAGAATGTGTCGTATAGGCGCTGTGGATAGAATGGTTACTATCCGAAACTAACTATAAATATTTAAAGACAAAAATTAATGTTTTTGCAAAGTTTTACATTTACGATAATTTTATACGTCGTTTAAGGTACGGTCTTTTTATATTAGTTGTTTTTAACATTTATAAATTATATAGTAACTAAACTTTTGACGTTTTAAATTTTAAGGTTAACCAACTTATTAGGAGATTGTTTAACTACATTTAATTAAAGTTTATAATATTCCTAGCTGCATTTTAAAGTTTCGAATAGCTTATCACGCTAAAGCTACACAAGGTTCTTCGATTGCATTCGTTGTTTGTTTAGCGACAGGCCAATTATTGGCTTGAACGACATTGTCCAAATGAATTAATGAAAAAAGGTAAAATATTGAACCAAATATGTTCTATAACCAATTAAATTTATTTTTAGACAAGTTTGCAGTCTATTACACAAAAAATTAGTTATCCCATGATATGGATATCGATTTCTAAAGTACAAGTGCGACAACATTGAAAGTTAGTTACTCTACATTCTAAGAGTCGAAAAGCAACATCGATACATCTAAAGGCTATCGGCAATGATCCACAGTCGCTGTTCGTTTGTGTAGCTCACGAAATAGGAATTGTGACACGGTTGTTTAATCTGTACAATACAGAATAATAATAACGCATTTTTGGAACTTGAATCAAACAAATTTATAAGAAGGATGGCTCACTGAAATGTGAAATTCATACATTGTTACAACCGTGAACGACAGTGTATGATTTAGAAGCATTTGTACAAGATAACAAGACTGAAGGACTTATAAATCGATCAGTACTGCAGCTTAACACGAGTTCAACTTGAGTGTTGCTTAAAACTTCTGTGCCATGAAAGAAGCCGACGAATGCAAATGCTAAAAAACATGGTGAGTTTTGATATTCTAGATTACAAGAGTTGAAAAGGAATATTACTATTTATAAGTGTTGTTAACAAAGAAAACCCTAAGAAAAATTACAACCGGTTTGTTATAGCAATCGAAGAAACGACAGATTTCATGTGATTTAAAAAAGAATCTGTACCAGATACAATAAAAATAATGCCCTTTTGGAACTGGATTTACTAATACTCTAATCACATAGTATCAAGAGGCATGGAACTAATATAGATTTCACTAGGAAAAAAAGTTTTTTTGTTTCAACAAACTGCAGCCCTGGATAGCAACTTAAGATTCGATGCGGTATGAAAGAATGTTGACATGGTAACATACGGTTACTTATTAAAGAATAATAAATGTAGTTTATATATGTATTTCTTGTGCAATATAATATAAAGTAGATTAATATGTTATACAACAATAATTGTCAGTTGCAGTAATAAACTTGATGGAATAATTAGGTATTTTAATATCTTTCGCATTGAAAAAGCACTATCTCTTTAGTTGGCTGGTTTGGCTTTTCGGAATCTACAAGTAAACGATTCATGCTAATATCAGAAAAGCAAAGAGTTAACTATTTTTTCTCTTCTTTGTAATCAAATTAATGAATGGTTTAAATAAAATCATTGTTGCATTGAAATATTGTAAAATTGTGTCTCTGATACCTAATACTTCATGGCACCCAATTATTAAAATTTACTATTCTATTGTACCTAAAATACTTTTTAGATTATTTAGATTTAGTTCTTTTGATACGGTGGAAGCAATGACAAATCTGGATGGAAAAAATGAATGCACGTATCTTTCAGTATATTCTAAAACAAAGGACGAAATCATACGCGAATTACGCGAAAAAGGTTGATATTTTAAACAAACAACTAAATTTTATGTATGATACTAAAAATTGTGAGTTGAACGCACCAAGCAGAGTTATAGATAACGTTGGCAAACCAAATAATAAAAACGATAGAAATAATAAAACGAATTATTTATAAGTTCTAAGGACGTATCTAAAGCTATCACCAATGCAGAAACTCAATTAAAAAACTCAATTAAAAACGAGCGGTCATCTTAATCTTAATTTAAAATAAAACTGCGAAACTAACAAAGTAATCCTTCTGTGGAAATGGTTTCAATACACAAAATAGTGTATTAATTACAAAACAAAAAGATATTAGTTACAGGCAGTAATCAAAAGTGAAAGGTTTACAAGGAGTACCGAAATCAATAAATCTACATATCTACCGTGTCAGTCCAGAAACCACAAAGGAAGATTTAACTACCTACCTGAAGGACAGTTTTCCTGAAGTGGTCTGTGAAACTCTACAAGCCAAGCATCCAGAACAGTATGCATCATTTAAAGTAACGATATCCGAAGAAAATTTTCACAAAGCTATGGATCCAGGATTGTGGCCACACGGTACATGTGTCCAACGTTTTTGAGCCCAGGAAGAAAATCAACCCAAAACCTAGTGTTTAATTCTAACATTCTGGTATTAAACGTAAATTGTTTGACTACCAATAAAATAAATCAGTTGGAAGCCGAGGTTTGTGAAAAATGACAATTTGTATTTTTTGTGTTTAAGCGAAATTAATGCCAGAAGCGACAATGTAGACTTCCTACAAATAAGCAATTATAATTTAAGTGCATCGTACTGCAGACCAACCTTAAAAAAAGGTGGCGTTGCCATTTACTCTAGAAATAACGTTAATGTAAACAAAATTGACCTCGAAGATTATTGTATGGAGCTACACTGCGAATTCTGTGCATTAAGTTGTAAATTGGAAGATAATCTTTATCTAATTATTAACGTTATCGATCACCAAATGGTTGTTTTGATATTTTTCGTAGAAATATGCTAGAAGTTCTACATTTCAATATATAAACCAAATATTAGATTGGTGTTATGTGGTGATATGAATGTCATTCTTATAATCATACAAAAAGAATTTAATAATCTCGGTCAACTATTAAGGTCGTTTAACTTGATTCCAGTTATTAAATGGCCAACTAGAGTAACAATTACATCTGTTAAAACAATAGATCATGTTTTCATCAATTTTAATACAACTACACAGATCGCTTGTGTAATTGATAACTCTATCTCTGATCATAGAACTATTTTAGTAAATTTAAATATTAATCCAGATCCGCCAAACAAAAAAATCACGTATTTTAAAAGGTACTTTGGTACGGAATCCATTCATGACTTTAAATCAGCAATCGCATTGCATGATTGGTCTGATTTATACAGGTTATCACATCTTGAAGAAGCTTTTATAATGTTTCATGATACGTTTCTAAATTATTTTGACACCTATTTTCCTCTACGAAAAACTGTACAAAAACCAGATAGAAATAAGAGTTGGGTGAATGAAAATATTAAAAAAGTAGTAGAAACTTAAAAGAACTACATCACGAGAAGACAATTTACATGCTTAGAACATTTATATCAAAAGCTAAAAATAAGCATTTTATGTTATTACAATCAACAAAATCTAAGCACTTTCAAAACGTCATAGAAAAATCAAATAATTGCACGAAAGCTGCCTGGAAAGTTGTCAATCAATTAACAAAAAATCTCAAATTCACAACAATATTAACCTTAAAATTGATGGTATTACCCAAAACTGCCCAAAAACTGTATCAAACAATTTAAATAATTTTTTTCGAAATGCTCCTCTGAAATTACCAACTTGATTCCTGCTAGTAAAAATGGTCATGAAAATAATTCAAGGCCAAATCGTCAACAATGTTTCTTCTTCCATTTTGTTCTAGCGAGCTGATAACTCTATTAAGCAAACGATTGAATAACAAAACATCATCTGGGCCTGATGAAGTGCCTAATTTTCTAATTAAACAAATTCTACCGGAAATTATCGACCAATTAGTATTTCTAATAAACTTATCTTTCTTAAATGGGCAATTTCCGTCAAGGTTGAAAATAGGTAAAATAATACCTGTACCTAAAAAAAGGGGATTCATTCAACCATAATAATTATAGACCAATTACTATAAGTAGCACTTTCTCAAGAATATTTGAATACTGTTTCTTAGAACGTCTAACAAAATTTGTCCAAAAATTCGCCATCTTAAATGACAACCAACACGGTTATCAATCAGGCCGATCTACTTTTACCGCTATGATGGAGCTATACCTAAAAATTATTGAGGCAATTGAGTGTGGTGAATGTCCAGTAACAATTTTGCGACCTTTCCAAAGCTTTCGACTGTGTGGACCATTTGCTCTTAAAACAAGTTCTGTATAAAAACGGAATTAGAGGATTACCTCTACGTTGGGTAGATTCCTTTTAAGAAACCGGAAGCAATACGTATCTATAAACATGTTAAAGATAACATATGTACCACAGTAAATTCAGACACTTTGACTGTAAACATAGGAGTGCCACAAGGGTCAGTACTGGCCCCTTCCTGTTTGTGCTATTTCTTAACAATCTAAATCTTGCACATTTAGAAGCCTCAATGATCTTCTACGCTGATGATACATCAGTAAACATATCAGATAAAAACCTAGATACTCTTCCATTTAAAATTAACACAGTTGCGGATAAAATAGGTTCATTGTTTTCTTCTCATAAATTATTTCTAAATACATCAAAGACAGCTCTCATACAATTTCATAATAGACAAAAAGAGTGCAAGAAACTAGATGTCAATATTAGTTCTTCTAGCGTGTCAAATGTAGAGAATACAAAATTTCTTGGAGTTTATTTCGATAAACATCTAAACTTTAATAAACATTGTAGTGAGTTGGTATCGAAAATAAATTCTTTAACATTTCTATTTAGGAATTTAAGATCGGTTTTGGGCAACGTCAGCTAATCATGGTATACAATGCGATTATCGAGTCTAGACTTAGATACGGACTCTGTCTGTGGGGCACTTCTTCCAGTGCAATAAATGTCTTTCTAGCTCAGAAACGTGTGATAAGGTGTGTTGCGGGAGTTCCCCTTCACAAACTTGCAGAAACATCTTTATAGAATATAGAATTCTACCACTTCCATGTTTGGTGATTCTTGAACTGAGCAATTACATTTTTAAAAATAAAAGCAGATTTGTAACAAGGTTTGATGTACATGGTAGACAAACAAGAAAAAATAAAGAACTCAAATTACCATATAGAAAATACAAAATATCATTGACAGCGCCGGATTGCATAGGTGGAAAATTTATAATCACTTACCCAATCATATTAAAAATAGTAAATCACCTGTAATATTTAACCAGAAGGTAAACAAGTTTCTAATGGAACATAGTTTTTATTCATTAGATGACTTTTTAATAATAGAATTATATAATTAGATGTTTTAAAGTAATTTACACGACTACTTCTATATTTATAACATATATAAATTTTATTTTTTATATTTTATATTACGTATATTTACATTGTATTATGTTGTTATATTGTTGACGTCTCCAATACTATTGTATGTCAAAGGAGTTAATAAATATTATTAGATTATAGAATGCATAATTCATTTTCGGGTTGTTTTTAATTAAATGATACTTATTTTGACGTTTAGTGTAGAATACATAATATGTGTTTTACTAAAATTTTCTTCAATAAGAAAAATTAGATATACCAAACAACTTACACGCGTTCACCATGTGTATAATAATATTTGTTGTCCAATTTGATGTTGGTAACAGTGCGGTGAGTGAAACCATCTAGATTAATTGAACGAGAGTTGAAAAAACGCATTTCAAAACAGGCTTTTGATTCAGTGATTTATTATATTGACCATTGGTTAGTTACATACGAAGATTATTAAACAGACAGGATGATCTCAAGTCCAATCTCATACACGAACATTCGATGAAGTATAATAGAACTTGAAGGTGTATCCTTTCAATGGTTTTAACTATGAAGGTTATTACTGCTTCCTTATGACATGTTCTATTATGATAGTATTGCAGTTAAGAAGACGAATTAATTGTGGCCGATGATTTTAGTTTGGAAATTGTCTTACTTAAAGACGATCAAGAAAAGTAAGTCATTTCGTTTAGTATTATGTAACAAATGCAAATGCGTTTACTTCTGTTTTTAGTTGGTTTTTAACGACTGCAGTTACAAGTATAGCGGTAACAATAGTAGTTTTGACGCAACAAGTGTATTCATCATATTGAACGACGAAAGATATTATTTTGTTGTCACTGAGAAATCGAGTATTGCATGAAGAAGTATAAATGTCTTTACGACATGAAGAAAATCAAATGACAGAATTTGCATAATTTAGAGAAGCATCTGTGGGAACCTTTTTGTTGTGAATTGGTTTGTATGCTACTAGTATAATTATTCGTAATTAAGGCCTATCATTTATGCCTGTGTTCATGTCTTCAATTATTAATTTTCGAAACCGTATTTAAATGTTATCTAATTGGTTTTTCTACTAATTCGAGGCATCCAATTATTAAAATTTACAATGCTATTGTACCTAAAATATTTCTTAGAATGTATAATGCATAATTCATTTACGGGCTGTTTTTTAATTAAATGATACTTATTTTGACATTTAGTGTAGAATACACTAAATCACCGTATACAAAAAATGTAATTGACATTTAGTGTAAAACATTCTGAAGCTTTGTTTACACAAAATTTAAATTAAACAAGAATTTAATTTGACAATTTTGACGTTCTAAAGGTCCGTTTACATAAAATTCAATTGACGTTTAGTGTAAAACGTTCACACCAAAATTAAGTTAACCAAAAATATAAATTTGACGTTTACTTTGACGTTCTAATGCTCCGTTTACACAAAATTTAAAAAAATTACCTAATGTCAACATAAAAAAAAAAAAAAAACTTTTTTTTAAAATTTGTTTTAATCAATTTAAGTTGTTTTCATGTGATCGGGGGTAAACGGTGTTGGTTGGTAGGTTACAGTTAGTACAGTTTCTTTCTTTAAAGCTGAAGCTCAGTTTACACAAAATTTAAATTAACAAGTTTACACAGAATTTAATGAATGACGGAAAGTGGCTGTGTCTCGAACAACGGAAAACGGTATTCGTCATCTCAACCTTCCATTGCTACCAACTAACATTTAGTTTCAAAGTTACTGCCAACTTACACTTTACGCTTACAATTTGACGTTCTAAAGCCCCGTTTATTTATAAAACAATTTCAAAAAGAAACTTTGATCTTCACATAAATTTGTTTTAATCTTTTAAGTTGTTTTCATGTGATCGGGGGTAAACGGTGTCGGTTGTTAGGTTACAGTTAATATCATTTCTTTCTTTAAAAAAATTACCCTAGTAATATCAACTTTAAAAAAAACTTTTTTTTTAAATTTGTTTTAATCAATTTAAGTTGTTTTCATGTGATCGGGGGTAAACGGTGTCGGTTGTTAGGTTACAGTTAATATCATTTCTTTCTTTAAAAAAAATTACCCTAGTAATATCAACTTTAAAAAAAATTTTTTTAAATTTGTTTTAATCAATTTAAGTTGTTTTCATGTGATCGGGGTAAACGGTGTTGGTTGGTAGGTTACAGTTAGTACAGTTTCTTTCTTTAAAGCTGAAGCTCAGTTTACACAAAATTTAAATTAACAAGTTTACACAAAATTTAATGAATGACGGAAAGTGGCTGTGTCTCGAGCAACGGAAAACGGTATTCGTCATCTCAACCTTCCATTGCTACCAACTAACATTTAGTTTCAAAGTTACTGCCAACTTACACTTTACGCTTACAATTTGACGTTCTAAAGCCCCGTTTATTTATAAAACAATATCAAAAAGAAACTTTTATCTTCACATAAATTTGTTTTAATCGATTTAAGTTGTGTTCATGTGATACGGTGTCGGTTGTTAGGTTACAGTTAATATCATTTCTTTCTTTAAAAAAAATTACCCTAGTAATATCAACTTTAAAAAAAAACTTTTTTTTTTTAATTTGTTTTAATCAATTTAAGTTGTTTTCATGTGATCGGGGTAAACGGTGTTGGTTGGTAGGTTACAGTTAGTACAGTTTCTTTCTTTAAAACAAAACAAAAAAACAAACAATTATTTCAAGTAACATTCGTTTACATTAGTTATGTTTGTGGGATGGGGAAGGGGGGTATTGTTCAAGGGGGCAGTGCGATCGGGGAAAACGCCGTTACTTGCGAGGTCACACTTCTTAAAATACTTTGTATAAGGAATTAAAAAAAAAATAAAAAAATCTATCAACTCAAAAACTATGTCGTCGACTAATTATGGCGGATACCGGAGGTCATACTGGGCGGGAAATGATACCGGATGTCATACTGGGCGGGAAAATGATACCGGAGGTCATACTGGTTTCCCGCTCTAATATATTTCCCGCTCTAATATACATAGAAATCAGTCTTGACAGAAACGGAATTCTTGCCGACCTTAATTATCTCGACGGATTCTGATAAAACTCGAAAAGTTAGGATAGGGTCGCGTCGATGAAAATCACGTTGAATATGAAGAACACCCTTAAAAAGGGCAAAAAGGGTGAAAATTTTGAAAAACGATACATTTTCAAAATCGTTTCGCATTAAAACGGTAAGACTTATTTAAATTTTGAAAACGCATTTACGTTCGTAAAAGACGGGTCTTTAATTTTGGTCTTTTGACTTTTTCTCGTAAAACGTAAAATTATAGGTCAAAAACGCGTTCGAAAAATGTCAAAAAAAATTTTTTTCGCATTTTTCGGCGTCGTAGAAAGACTTTTGAAATTTTGAAATGACATTATGAAGCGCTTAAACGATATATTCGACTTGTAATTGTTACATTTTAAGTTAAACGAAAGATTAAATTGCGATAAGCAAAAAACTGTAAAATAAATTTGAAAATGTCAAATTACGTAAACTTAAACGGCTGTATCTTTTACACGGTAAGAGATAAATGTGTTTACAAAAATTAAACAATGTCTAAAAAAATTAGAGGAATCATATTATATCGACGAATTTATCAATTTTAACTTTTTTTGAAAATTTTTGGTGGTTATATCAATTTAACGTATTCTTTTAACGTCATTAGAATGTGTCGTATGGCGCTGTGGATAGAATGGTTACTATCGGTAACTAATTATAAATATTTAAAGACAAAAATTAATGTTTTTTGCAAAGTTTTACATTTACGATAATTTTATACGTCGTTTAAGGTACGGTCTTTTTATATTAGTTGTTTTTTAACATTTATAAATTAGATAGTAACTAAAGTTTTGACGTTTTAAATTTTAAGGTTAAACAAATTTTTAGTTTACATTTAAATTTAAATGTTTATAATATTCCTAGCTGCATTTTAAAGTTTCGAATAGCTTATCACGCTAAAGCTACACAAGGTTCTTCGATTGCATTCGTTGTTTGTTTAGCGACAGGCGAATTATTGGTTTGAACGACATTGTCCAAATGAATTAATGAAAAAAGGTAAAAATATTGAACCTGATATGTTCTATAACCAATTAAATTTATTTTTAGACAAGTTTGCAGTCTATTACACAAAAAATTAGTTATCCGATGATATGGATATCGATTTCTAAAGTACAAGTGCGACAACATTGAAAGTTAGTTACTCTACATTCTAAGAGTCGAAAAGCAACATCGATACATCTAAAAGGCTATCGGCAATGATCCACAGTCGCTGTTCTGTTTGTGTTGCTCACGAAATAGGAATTCGTACACGGTTGTTTAATCTGTACAAGATAGAATAATAATAACGCATTTTGGAACTGGAATCAAACAAATTTATAAGAAGAATGGCTCACGAAATGTGAAATTCATACATTGTTACAACCGTGAACGACAGGGTATGATTTAGAAGTATTTGTACAAGATAACAAGACTGAAGGACTTATAAATCGATCAGTACTGCAGCTCAACACGAGTTCAACTTGAGTGTTGCTTAAAAACTTCTGTGCCATGAAAGAAGCCGTCGAATGCAAATGCTAAAAACATGGTGAGTTTTGATATTCTAGATTACAAGAGTTGAAAAGGAATATTACTATTTATAAGTGTTGTTAACAAAGAAAACCTAAGAAAATTACACCGGTTTGTTATAGCAATCGATGAAACGACAGATTTCATGTGATTTAAAAGAATCTGTACCAGATACAATAAAAATAATGCCCTTTTGGAACTGGATTTACTAATACTCTAATCACATAGTATCAAGAGGCATGGAACTAATATAGATTTCACTAGAAAAAGTTTTTTGTTTCAACAAACTGCAGCCCTGGATAGCACGAACATTCGATGCGGTATGAAAGAATGTTGACATGGTAACATACGGTTACTTATTAAAGAATAATAAATGTAGTTTATATATGTATTTCTTGTGCAATATAATATAAAGTAGATTAATATGTTATACAACAATAATTGTCAGTTGCAGTAATAAACTTCGATGGAATATTAAGTATTTTAATATCTTCGGCATTGAAAAGCACTATCTCTTTAGTTGGCTGGCTTGGCTTTCGGAATCTACAAGTAAACGATTCATGCTAATATCAGAAAAAGCAAGAGTTAACTTACTTTTTTCTCTTCTTTGTAATCAAATTAATGAATGGTTTAAATAAAATCATTGTTGCATTGAAATATTGTAAAAAATTGTGTCTCTGATACCTAATACTTCATGGCACCCAATTATTAAAATTTACTATTTCTATTGTACCTAAAATACTTTTTAGATTATAGAATGCATAATTCATTTTCGGGTTGTTTTTAATTAAATGATACTTATTTTGACGTTTAGTGTAGAATACATAATATGTGTTTTACTAAAATTTTCTTCAATAAGAAAAATTAGATATACCAAACAACTTACACGCGTTCACCATGTGTATAATAATATTTGTTGTCCAATTTGATGTTGGTAACAGTGCGGTGAAATTGGAAACCATCTAGAATACCGAGAGTTGAAAAAACGCATTTCAAAACAGGCTTTTGATTCAGTGATTTATTATATTGACCATTGGTTAGTTACATACGAAGATTATTAAACAGACAGGATGATCTCAAGTCCAATCTCATACACGAACATTCGATGAAGTATAATAGAACTTGAAGGTGTATCCTTTCAAAGGTTTTAACTACGAAGGTTATTACTGCTTCCTTATGACATGTTCTATTATGATAGTATTGCAGTTAAGAAGACGAATTAATTGTGGCCGATGATTTTTAGTTTGGAAATTGTCTTACTTAAAGACGATCAAGAAAAGTAAGTCATTTCGTTTAGTATTATGTAACAAATGCAAATGCGTTTACTTCTGTTTTTAGTTGGTTTTTAACGACTGCAGTTAGAAGTATAGCGGTAACAATAGTAGTTTTGACGCAACAAGTGTATTCATCATATTGAACGACGAAAGATATTATTTTGTTGTCACTGAAAATCGAGTATTGCATGAAGAAGTATAAATGTCTTTACGACATGAAGAAAATCAAATGACAGAATTTGCATAATTTAGAGAAGCATCTGTGGGAACCTTTTTGTTGTGAATTGGTTTGTATGCTACTAGTATAATTATTCGTAATTAAGGCTTATCATTTATGCCTGTGTTCATGTCTTCAATTATTAATTTTCGAAACCGTATTTAAATGTTATCTAATTGGTTTTTCTACTAATTCGAGGCATCCAATTATTAAAATTTACAATGCTATTGTACCTAAAATATTTCTTAGAATGTATAATGCATAATTCATTTACGGGCTGTTTTTTAATTAAATGATACTTATTTTGACATTTAGTGTAGAATACACTAAATCACCGTATACAAAAATGTAATTGACATTTAGTGTAAAACATTCTGAAGCTTTGTTTACACAAAATTTAAATTAACCAAGAATTTAATTTGACAATTTTGACGTTCTAAAGGTCCGTTTACATAAAATTCAATTGACGTTTAGTGTAAAACGTTCACACCAAAATTAAGTTAACCAAAAAATATAAATTTGACGTTTACTTTGACGTTCTAATGCTCCGTTTACACAAAATTTAAATTAACCGATTAAATTTCAAATACAAGGTTTCACGTAAAATTTCTTTTAAATTAAAAGATACTTAGTTTAACGTATTTTGTGGAACACTCCAAATCACAGTTTACAAACAATTTAATTAACGTTTAGTGTAAAACGTTCTGAAGCTACGTTCACACCAAAATTAAGTTAACCAAAAATATAAATTTGACGTTTACTTTGACGTTCTAATGCTCCGTTTAACAAAATTTAAATTAACCGATTAAACAATTTTAAATACAAGGTTTCACGTAAAATTTCTTTTAAATTAAAAGATACTTAGTTTAACGTATTTTGTGGAACACTCCAAATCACAGTTTACAAACAATTTAATTAACGTTTAGTGTAAAACGTTCTGAAGCTACGTTCACACCAAAATTAAATTAACCAAAAAATATAAATTTGACGTTTACTTTGACGTTCTAATGCTCCGTTTACACAAAATTTAAAAAAATTACTTAATGTCAACAGATTAAACAACTTTTTATAATAATTTGTTTCACATCAATTTAATTTGTTTTCATGTGATTGGTGGTAAACGATGTCGGTTTAGGTTACAACTTACATTTCTTTTTTAAAAAACCTTTTTACAAAATTTGTTTTAAACAATTTAAGTTGTTTCACGTGATTGGTGGTAAAACGGTGTTGGTTGGTAAGTTACAGTTCATTACCATTAATTTCATTAAAAAAAAACTTTTTATAAAAATGTTGTTTTAATCAATTTAAGTCGTTCATGTGCTTGGTTACACGAAATTGGTTGGTAGTACAGTAATTACCTAATTTCAACTTAAAAAAAAACTTTTTTATAAAATTTGTTTTAATCAATTTAAGTTGTTTTCATGTGATTGGTGGTAAACGGTGTTGGTTGGTAGGTTACAGTTAGTACAGTTTCTTAATTTAAAATTAACAATCAAAAACAAACAATTTTAAGTAACATGTCGTTTAGAATAGTTGTCTTTGTGTGATGGGGGAAATGTTGGGGGGGAGTGTGATGGGGGGGAGGTATTGTTTAGGGGGCAGTGCGAGCAAGGGGGAACGGTATTCGTCATCTGGACCTACCAACTAACGATTTAGTTTCAAGAGTATACTTCTTACTATGTCGTCGACTAATTACGGCTAAAACCGGACGTCATAACTGGGCATAAAATTCAATTGACGCTTAGTGTAAAACGTTCTGAAACTACGTTCACACCAAAATTAGAATTAACCAAAAATATAAATTTGACGTTTACTTTACGTTGATGCTCAGTTTACACAAAATTAAAAAAATTACCTAATATCAACATAAAAAAACTTTTTTTTTAAAATTTGTTTAATCAATTTAAGTTGTTTTCATGTGATCGGGGTAAACGGTGTTGGTTGGTAGGTTACAGTTAGTACAGTTTCTTTCTTTAAAGCTGAAGCTCAGTTTACACAAAATTTAAATTAACAAGTTTACACAGAATTTAATGAATGACGGAAAGTGGCTGTGTCTCGAACAACGGAAAACGGTATTCGTCATCTCAACCCCCCATTGCTACCAACTAACATTTAGTTTCAAAGTTACTGCCAACTTACACTTGACGCTTACAATTTGACGTTCTAAAGCCCTGTTTATTTATAAACAATTTCAAAAGAAACTTTGATCTTCACATAAAAATTTGGTTTTTAATCTTTTTAAGTTGTTTTCATGTGATCGGGGTAAACGGTGTCGGTTGTTAGGTTACAGTTAATATCATTTCTTTTTTTTTAAAAAAAAGTCCTAGTAATATCAACTTTAAAAAAAACTTTTTTTTAAATTTGTTTTTAACTCAATTTGTTGTTTTCATGTGATCGGGGGTAAACGGTGTCGGTTGTTAGGTTACAGTTAATATCATTTTCTTTCTAAATAAAATTACCTAGTAATATCAACTTAAAAAAAAATTTTTTTTTTAGATTTGTTTTAATCAATTTAAGTTGTTTTCATGTGATCGGGGTAAACGGTGTTGGTTGGTAGGTTACAGTTAGTACAGTTTCTTTCTTTAAAGCTGAAGCCAGTTTACACAAAATTTAAATTAACAAGTTTACACAAAATTTAATGAATGACGGAAAGTGGCTGTGTCTCGAACAACGGAAAACGGTATTCGTCATCTCAACCTTCCATTGCTACCAACTAACATTTAGTTTCAAAGTTACTGCCAACTTACACTTTACGCTTACAATTTTACGTTCTAAAGCCCCGTTTATTTATAAAACAATTTAAAAAAGAAACTTTTATCTTCACATAAATTTGTTTTAATCAATTTAAGTTGTTACTGGGCGGTGATACCGGAGTGTCGGTTGTTAGGTTACAGTTAATATCATTTCTTTCTTTAAAAGAATTACCCTAGTTATCAACTTAATAAACTTTTTTTTAAATTTGTTTTAATCAATTTAAGTTGTTTTCATGTGATCGGGGTAAACGGTGTTGGTTGGTAGGTTACAGTTAGTACAGTTTCTTTCTTTAAAGCTGAAGCTCAGTTTACACAAATTTAAATTAACAAGTTTACACAAAATTTAAAGAATGACGGGTGGCTGCTTGAGCAACGGAAACGGTATTCGTCATCTCAACCTTACATTATACCAACCAACATTTAGTTTCAAGAGTTACTGCCAACCTGGCACTTTACGCTTACAATTTGACGTTCTAAAGCCCCGTTTATTTTCCCGCTCTTAATATTTTCCCGCTCTAATATTTCCCGCTCTAATATACATAGAAATCAGTCTTGACAGAAACGGAATTCTTGCCGACCTTAATTTTCTCGACGGATTCTGATAAAACTCGAAAAGTTAGGATAGGGTCGCGTCGATGAAAATCACGTTGAATATGAAGAACACCCTTAAAAGGGCAAAAAGGGTGAAAAATTTGAAAAACGATACATTTTCAAAATCGTTTCGCATTAAAACGGTAAGACTTATTTAAATTTTGAAAACACATTTACGTTCGGAAAAGACGGGTCTTTAATTTTGGTCTTTGACTTTTTCTCGTAAAACGTAAAATTATAGGTCAAAAACGCGTTCGAAAATGACAAAAAAAATTTTTTTTCGCATTTTTCGGCGTCGTAGAAAGACTTTTTTGAAATTTTGAAATGACATTATGAAGCGCTTAAACGATATATTCGACTTGTAATTGTTACATTTTTAGTTAAACGAAAGATTAAATTGCGATAAGCAAAAAACTGTAAAATAAAATGCAAAATGTCAAATTACGGAAACTAAAACGGCTATAACTTTTAAACAGTAAGAGATAAATGTGTTTACAAAAATTAAACAATGTCTAAAAAAATTAGAGGATTCATATTATATCGACGAATTTATCAATTTTTAACTTTTTTTTTGAAAATTTTTGGTGGTTATATCAATTTAACGTATTCTTTTAACGTCATTAGAATGTGTCGTATAAGCGCTGTGGATAGAATGGTTACTATCGTTAACTAATTATAAATATTTAAAGACAAAAATTAATGTTTTTTGCAAAGTTTTACATTTACGATAATTTTATACGTCGTTTAAGGTACGGTCTTTTTATATTAGTTGTTTTTTAACATTTATAAATTACATACTAAGTAATCTTTTGACGTTTTAAATTTTTAGGTTAACCAAATTTTTTAGTTTACATTAAATAATGTTTATAATATTCCTAGCTGCATTTTAAAGTTTCGAATAGCTTATCACGCTAAAGCTCACAAGGTTCTTCGATTGCATTCGTTGTTTGTTTAGCGACAGGCCAATTATTGGCTTGAACGACATTGTCCAAATGAATTAATGAAAAAGGTAAAAATATTGAACCCGATATGTTCTATAACCAATTAAATTTATTTTTAGACAAGTTTGCAGTCTATTACACAAAAAATTAGTTATCCGATGATATGGATATCGATTTCTAAAGTACAAGTGCGACAACATTGAAAGTTAGTTACTCTACATTCTAAGAGTCGAAAAGCAACATCGATACATCTAAAAGGCTATCGGCAATGATCCACAGTCGCTGTTCTGTTTGTGTAGCTCACGAAATAGGAATTTACACGGTTGTTTAATCTGTACAATACAGAATAATAATAACGCATTTTTGGAACTTGAATCAAACAAATTTATAAGAAGGATGGCTCACGAAATGTGAAATTCATACATTGTTACAACCGTGAACGACAGTGTATGATTTAGAAGTATTTGTACACGATAACAAGACTGAAGGACTTATAAATCGATCAGTACTGCAGCTCAACACGAGTTCAACTTGAGTGTTGGCTAAAACACTTCTGTGCCATGAAAGAAGCCGTCGAATGCAAATGCTAAAAACATGGTGAGTTTTGATATTCTAGATTACAAGAGTTGAAAAGGAATATTACTATTTATAAGTGTTGTTAACAAAGAAAACCTAAGAAAATTACACCGGTTTGTTATAGCAATCGAAGAAACGACAGATTTCGCAGGTTTCATGTGATTTAAAAGAATCCGTACCAGATACAATAATAATAATGCCCTTTTGGAACTGGATTCACTAATACTCTAATCACATAGTATCAAGAGGCATGGATTTAATATAGATTTCACTATAAAACTACGACTAACATATCTGCATAGGCCTTTCACAATCAAACGTTGCTAACTACGGCTAAATTTTCGACACAGGGCAAACTAGAAAAACGTTTTTGTTTCAACAAACTGCAGCCCTGGATAGCACGAACATTCGATGCGGTATGAAAGAACGTTGATACGGTAACATAAGGTTACTTATTAAAGAATAATAAATGTAGTTTATATATGTATTTCTTGTGCAATATAATATAAAGTAGATTAATATGTTATACAACAATAATTGTCAGTTGCAGTAATAAACTTCGATAGAATAATTAAGTATTTTAATATCTTCGGCATTGAAAAGCACTATCTCTTTAGTTGGCTGGCTTGGCTTTCGGAATCTACAAGTAAACGATTCATGCTAATATCAGAAAAAGCAAGAGTTAACTTACTTTTTTCTCTTCTTTGTAATCAAATTAATGAATGGTTTAAATAAAATCATTGTTATTCTAGGCATTGAAATATTGTAAAAAATTGTGTCTCTGATACCTAATACTTCATGGCACCCAATTATTAAAATTTACTATTTCTATTGTACCTAAAATACTTACCTAAAATACTTTTTAGATTATAGAATGCATAATTCATTTTCGGGTTGTTTTTTTAATTAAATGATACTTATTTTGACGTTTAGTGTAGAATATGTGTTTTACTGAAATTTTCTTCAATAAGAAAAATTAGATATACAAACAACTTTCACGCGTTCACCATGTGTATAATAACATTTGTTGTCCAACTTGAAGTTACTAACAGTGCGGTGAAACTTGAAACCATCTAGAATTAATAGAACGAGAGTTGAAAAAAAGGATTTCAAAACAGGTTTTTGATTCTGTTTTTACTGATTTATTATATTGACCATTGGTTAGTTACATACGAAGATTATTAAACAGACAGGATGATCTCAAGTCCAATCTCATACATGAACATTCGATGTAGTATAATAGAACTTGGTGTATCCTTTTCAAAGATTTTAACTATGAAGGCAATAGTAGTTTTGACGCAACAAGTGTATTCTTTCGAAGGTCTCATCATATTGAACGACGAAAGATATTATTTTGTTGTCACTGAAAAATCGAGTATTGCATGAAGAAGTATAAATGTCTTTACGACATGAAGAAAATCAAATGACAGAATTTGCATAATTTAGAGAAGCATCTTGGGAACCTTTTTGTTGTGAATTGGTTTGTATGCTACTAGTATAATTATTCGTAATTAAGGCCTATCATTTATGCCTGTGTTCATGTCTTCAATTATTAATTTTCGAAACCGTATTTAAATGTTATCTAATTGGTTTTTCTACTAATTCGAGGCATCCAATTATTAAAATTTACAATGCTATTGTACCTAAAATATTTCTTAGAATGTATAATGCATAATTCATTTACGGGCTGTTTTTTTAATTAAATGATACTTATTTTGACATTTAGTGTAGAATACACTAAATCACCGTATACAAAAATGTAATTGACATTTAGTGTAAAACATTCTGAAGCTTTGTTTACACAAAATTTAAATTAACCAAGAATTTAATTTGACAATTTTGACGTTCTAAAGGTCCGTTTACATAAAATTCAATTGACGTTTAGTGTAAAACGTTCACACCAAAATTAAGTTAACCAAAAAATATAAATTTGGCGTTTACTTTGACGTTCTAATGCTCCGTTTACACAAAATTTAAATTAACCGATTAAACAATTTCAAATACAAGGTTTCACGTAAAATTTCTTTTAAATTAAAAGATACTTAGTTTAACGTATTTTGTGGAACACTCCAAATCACAGTTTACAAAACAATTTAATTAACGTTTAGTGTAAAACGTTCTGAAGCTACGTTCACACCAAAATTAAGTTAACAAAAAAATATAAATTTGACGTTTACTTTGACGTTCTAATGCTCCGTTTACACAAAATTTAAATTAACCGATTAAACAATTTTAAATACAAGGTTTCACGTAAAATTTCTTTTTAAATTAAAAGATACTTAGTTTAACGTATTTTGTGGAACACTCCAAATCACAGTTTACAAACAATTTAATTAACGTTTAGTGTAAAACGTTCTGAAGCTACGTTCACACCATAATTAAGTTAACCAAAAAATATAAATTTGACGTTTACTTTGACGTTCTAATGCTCCGTTTACACAAAATTTAAATTAACCGATTAAACAATTTCAAATACAAGGTTTCACGTAAAATTTCTTTTTAAATTAAAAGATACTTAGTTCAACGTATTTTGTGGAACACTCAAAATCACAGTTTACAAACAATTTAATTAACGTTTAGTGTAAAACGTTCTGAAGCTACGTTCACACCAAAATTAAATTAACCAAAAAATATAAATTTGACGTTAACTTTGACGTTCTAATGCTCCGTTTACACAAAATTAAAAATTACCTAATGTCAACATAATAAAAACTTTTTTAGAAAAATTTGTTTTAATCAATTTAAGTTGTTTTCATGTGATCGGGGTAAACGGTGTTGGTTGGTAGGTTACAGTTAGTACAGTTTCTTTCTTTAAAGCTGAAGCTCAGTTTACACAAAATTTAAATTAACAAGTTTACACAGAATTTAATGAATGACGGAAAGTGGCTGTGTCTCGAACAACGGAAAACGGTATTCGTCATCTCAACCTTCCATTGCTACCAACTAACATTTAGTTTCAAAGTTACTGCCAACTTACACTTTACGCTTACAATTTGACGTTCTAAAGCCCTGTTTATTTATAAAACAATTTCAAAAGAAACTTTTATCTTCACATAAATTTGTTTTAATCTTTTAAGTTGTTTTCATGTAATCGGGGGTAAACGGTGTCGGTTGTTAGGTTACAGTTAATATCATTTCTTTCTTAAAAAAAATTACCCTAGTAATATCAACTTTAAAAAAACTTTTTATAAAATTTGTTTTAATCAATTTAAGTTGTTTTCATGTGATTGGGGGTAAACGGTGTTGGTTGGTAGGTTACAGTTAGTACAGTTTCTTAATTTAAATTAACAAGTTTACACAAAATTAAATGAATGACGGAAAGTGGCTGTGTCTCGAGCAACGGAAAACGGTATTCGTCATCTCTACCTACCAACTAACATTTAGTTTCAAAGTTACTGCCAACTTACACTTTACGCTTAAAATTTGACGTTCTAAAGGCCCGTTTACATAAAATTCAATTGACGTTTAGTATTAAAACGTTCTGAAACTACGTTCTACACCAAAATTAAATTAACCAAAAAATATAAATTTGACGTTTACTTTGACGTTCTAATGCTCCGTTTACACAAAATTAAAAAAATTACCTAATGTCAACATAAAAAAAAAAATTTTTTTTAGAAAATTTGTTTTAATCAATTTAAGTTGTTTTCATGTGATCGGGGGTAAACGGTGTTGGTTGGTAGGTTACAGTTAGTACAGTTTTCTTTCTTTAAAGCTGAAGCTCAGTTTACACAAAATTTAAATTAACAAGTTTACACAGAATTTAATGAATGACGGAAAGTGGCTGTGTCTCGAACAACGGAAAACGGTATTCGTCATCTCAACCTTCCATTGCTACCAACTAACATTTAGTTTCAAAGTTACTGCCAACTTACACTTGACGCTTACAATTTGACGTTCTAAAGCCCGTTTATTTATAAAACAATTTCAAAAAGAAACTTTTATCTTCACATAAATTTGTTTTAATCTTTTTAAGTTAGTTTTCATGTAATCGGGGGTAAACGGTGTCGGTTGTTAGGTTACAGTTAATATCATTTCTTTCTTAAAAAAAATTACCTAGTAATATCAACTTTAAAAAAACTTTTTTTTAAATTTGTTTTAATCAATTTAAGTTGTTTTCATGTGATCGGGGTAAACGGTGTCGGTTGTTAGGTTACAGTTAATATCATTTCTTTCTTTAAAAATATTACCCTAGTAATATCATCTTTAAAAAAACTTTTTTTAAATTTGTTTTAATCAATTTAAGTTGTTTTCATGTGATCGGGGGTAAACGGTGTTGGTTTGGTACGTTACAGTTAGTACAGTTTCTTTCTTTAAAGCTGAAGCTCAGTTTACACAAAATTTAAATTAACAAGTTTACACAAAATTTAATGAATGACGGAAAGTGGCTGTGTCTCGAGCAACGGAAAACGGTATTCGTCATCTCAACCTTCCATTGCTACCAACTAACATTTAGTTTCAAAGTTACTGCCAACTTACACTTTACGCTTACAATTTGACGTTCTAAAGCCCCGTTTATTTATAAAACAATTTCAAAAAGAAACTTTTATCTTCACATAAATTTGTTTTAATCTTTTAGTTGTTTTCATGTAATCGGGGTAAACGGTGTCGGTTGTTAGGTTACAGTTAATATCATTTCTTTCTTAAAAAAATTACCCTAGTAATATCAACTTTAAAAAAAAACTTTTTTTTTAAATTTGTTTTAATCAATTTAAGTTGTTTTCATGTGATCGGGGTAAACGGTGTCGGTTGTTAGGTTACAGTTAATATCATTTCTTTCTTTAAAAATATTACCCTAGTAATATCATCTTTAAAAAAAAACTTTTTTTTTTTAAATTTGTTTTAATCAATTTAAGTTGTTTTCATGTGATCGGTGGTAAACGGTGTTGGTTGGTAGGTTACAGTTATTATCATTTCTTTCTTTAATTAAAAACTTTTTTTTAATAAAATTTGTTTTAATCAATTTAAGTTGTTTTCATGTGATTGGTGGTAAACGGTGTTGGTTGGTAGGTTACAGTTATTACCATTTCTTTTTTTTAAAAAAACTTTTTTTATAAAACTTTGTTTTAATCAATTTAAGTTGTTTTCATGTGATTGGTGGTAAACGGTGTTGGTTGGTAGGTTACAGTTATTATCATTTCTTTCTTTAAAAAAAAAAATTTTTTTTTAAATTTGTTTTAATCAATTTAAGTTGTTTTCATGTGATCGGGGGTAAACGGTGTTGGTTGGTAGGTTACAGTTAGTACAGTTTTTTTCTTTAAAACAAAAACAAAAAAAAACAAACAATTATTTCAAGTAACATTCGTTTATATTAGTTATGTTTGTGTGATGGGGGTGGGGGTGGGGTATTGTTGAAGGGGGCAGTGCGATCGGAGGGAAACGGCGATCGGGGAAAACGCCGTTAGTTAAAATACTCTATAAGGAATTAAAAAAAAAAAATATGGGCGATACTGGGCGGGAAATGATACCGGAGGTCATACTGGTTCCTGCTCTAATATACATAGAAATCAGTCTTGACAGAAACCTACTTCTTGCCGACCTTAATTATCTCGACGGATTCTGATAAAACTCGAAAAGTTAGGATAGGGTCGCGTCGATGAAAATCACCTCATTAATGAAGAACACCCTTAAAAAGGGCAAAAGGGTGAAAATTTTGAAAAACGATACATTTTCAAAATCGTTTCGCATTAAAACGGTAAGACTTATTTAAATTTTGAAAACGCATTTACGTTCGTAAAAGACGGGTCTTTAATTTTGGTCTTTTGACTTTTTCTCGTAAAACGTAAAATTATAGGTCAAAACGCGTTCGAAAAATGACCAAAAAAAATTTTTTCGCATTTTTCGGCGTCGTAAAAGACTTTTGGAAATTTTGAAATGACATTATGAAGCGCTTAAACGATATATTCGACTTGTAATTGTTACATTTTAAGTTAAACGAAAGATTAAATTGCATTAAGCAAAAACTGTAAAATAAAATTCAAAATGTCAAATTACGGAAACTAAAACGGCTGTATCTTTTAAACGGTAAGAGATAAATGTGTTTACAAAAATTAAACAATGTCTAAAAAAATTAGAGGAATCATATTATATCGACGAATTTATCAATTTTTAACTTTTTTTTTGAAAATTTTTGGTGGTTATATCAATTTAACGTATTCTTTTTAACGTCATTAGAATGTGTCGTATCGGCGCTGTGGATAGAATGGTTACTATCAAAACTAATTATAAATATTTAAAGACAAAAATTAATGTTTTTTGCAAAGTTTTACATTTACGATAATTTTATACGTCGTTTAAGGTACGGTCTTTTTATATTAGTTGTTTTTTAACATTTATAAATTAGATAGTAACTAAAGTTTTGACGTTTTAAATTTTAAGGTTAAACAAATTTTTTAGTTTACATTTAAATAATGTTTATAATATTCCTAGCTGCATTTTAAAGTTTCGAATAGCTTATCACGCTAAAGCTACACAAGGTTCTTCGATTGCATTCGTTGTTTGTTTAGCGACAGGCCAATTATTGGTTTGAACGACATTGTCCAAATGAATTAATGAAAAAGGTAAAAATATTGAACCCGATATGTTCTATAACCAATTAAATTTATTTTTAGACAAGTTTGCAGTCTATTACACAAAAATTAGTTATCCGATGATAAGGATATCGATTTCTAAAGTACAAGTTTGACAACATTGAAAGTTAGTTACTGTACATTCTAAGAGTCGAAAAGCAACATCGATACATCTAAAAGGCCATGGGAATAACGCATTTTTGGAACTGGAATCTTACAAATTTATAAGAACCTTTAATAAAATTTAGGAGGCACATCTGGCATAAGTGAACGTGGAATAGGTATTATGTTAATAATATTCCTAGCTGTATTTTAAAGTTTCGAATAGCTTATCACGCTAAAGCTACACAAGGTTCTTGGATCGCATTCGTTGTTTGTTTAGCGACAGGCCAATTATTGGCTTGAACGACATTGTCCAAATGAATTAATGAAAAAGGTAAAAATATTGAACCCGATATGTTCTATAACCAATTAAATTTATTTTTAGACAAGTTTGCAGTCTATTACACAAAAAATTAGTTATCCGATGATATGGATATCGATTTCTAAAGTACAAGTGCGACAACATTGAAAGTTAGTTACTCTACATTCTAAGAGTCGAAAAGCAACATCGATACATCTAAAAGGCTATCGGCAATGATTCACAGTCGCTGTTCTGTTTGTCTGGCTCACGAAATAGGAATTCGTACACCGTTGTTTAATCTGTACAATACAGAATAATAATAACGCATTTTTGGAACTTGAATCAAACAAATTTATAAGAAGGATGGCTCACGAAATGTGAAATTCATACATTGTTACAACCGTGAACGACAGTGTATGATTTAGAAGTATTTATACAAGATAACAAGACTGAAGGACTTATAAATCGATCAGTACTGCAGCTCAACACGAGTTCAACTTGAGTGTTGCTTAAAACTTCTGTGCCATGAAAGAAGCCGTCGAATGCAAATGCTAAAAACATGGTGAGTTTTGATATTCTAGATTACAAGAGTTGAAAAGGAATATTACTATTTATAAGTGTTGTTAACAAAGAAAACCTAAGAAAATTATACCGGTTTGTTATAGCAATCGAAGAAACGACAGATTTCGCAAGTTTCATGTGATTTAAAAGAATCCGTACCAGATACAATAATTACAATGCCCTTTTGGAACTGGATTTACTAATACTCTAATCACATAGTATCAAGAGGCATGGAACTAATATAGATTTCACTATAAAACTACGACTAACATATCTGCATAGGCCTTTCACAATCAAACGTTGCTAACTACGGCTAAATTTTCGACACATGGCAAACTAGAAAACGTTTTTGTTTCAACAAACTGCAGCCCTGGATAGCACGAACATTCGATGCGGTATGAAAGAACGTTGACATGGTAAAATAAGGTTACTTATTAAAGAATAATAAATGTAGTTTATATATGTATTTCTTGTGCAATATAATATAAAGTAGATTAATATGTTATACAACAATAATTGTCAGTTGCAGTAATAAACTTTGATGGAATAATTAAGTATTTTAATATCTTCGGCATTGAAAAGCACTATCTCTTTAGTTGGCTGGCTTGGCTTTCGGAATCTACAAGTAAACGATTCATGCTAATATCAGAAAAAGCAAGAGTTAACTTACTTTTTTCTTCTTTGTAATCAAATTAATGAATGGTTTAAATAAAATCATTGTTGCATTGAAATATTGTAAAAAATTGTGTCTCTGATACCTAATACTTCATGGCACCCAATTATTAAAATTTACTATTTCTATTGTACCTAAAATACTTTTTAGATTATAGAATGCATAATTCATTTTCGGGTTGTTTTTTAATTAAATGATACTTATTTTGACGTTTAGTGTAGAATACATAATATGTGTTTTACTAAAATTTTCTTCAATAAGAAAAATTAGATATACCAAACAACTTACACGCGTTCACCATGTGTATAATAATATTTGTTGTCCAATTTGATGTTGGTAACAGTGCGGTGAAATTGGAAACCATCTAGAATACCGAGAGTTGAAAAAACGCATTTCAAAACAGGCTTTTGATTCAGTGATTTATTATATTGACCATTGGTTAGTTACATACGAAGATTATTAAACAGACAGGATGATCTCAAGTCCAATCTCATACACGAACATTCGATGAAGTATAATAGAACTTGAAGGTGTATCCTTTCAAAGGTTTTAACACTACGAAGGTTATTACTGCTTCCTTATGACATGTTCTATTATGATAGTATTGCAGTTAAGAAGACGAATTAATTGTGGCCGATGATTTTTAGTTTGGAAATTGTCTTACTTAAAGACGATCAAGAAAAGTAAGTCATTTCGTTTAGTATTATGTAACAAATGCAAATGCGTTTACTTCTGTTTTTAGTTGGTTTTTAACGACTGCAGTTAGAAGTATAGCGGTAACAATAGTAGTTTTGACGCAACAAGTGTATTCATCATATTGAACGACGAAAGATATTATTTTGTTGTCACTGAAAAATCGAGTATTGCATGAAGAAGTATAAATGTCTTTACGACATGAAGAAAATCAAATGACAGAATTTGCATAATTTAGAGAAGCATCTGTGGGAACCTTTTTTTGTTGTGAATTGGTTTGTATGCTACTAGTATAATTATTCGTAATTAAGGCCTATCATTTATGCCTGTGTTCATGTCTTCAATTATTAATTTTCAAAACCGTATTTAAATGTTATCTAATTGGTTTTTCTACTAATTCGAGGCATCCAATTATTAAAATTTACAATGCTATTGTACCTAAAATATTTCTTAGAATGTATAATGCATAATTCATTTACGGGCTGTTTTTTAATTAAATGATACTTATTTTGACATTTAGTGTAGAATACACTAAATCACCGTATACAAAAATGTAATTGACATTTAGTGTAAAACATTCTGAAGCTTTGTTTACACAAAATTTAAATTAACCAAGAATTTAATTTGACAATTTTGACGTTCTAAAGGTCCGTTTACATAAAATTCAATTGACGTTTAGTGTAAAACGTTCACACCAAAATTAAGTTAACCAAAAATATAAATTTGACGTTTACTTTGACGTTCTAATGCTCCGTTTACACAAAATTTAAATTAACCGATTAAACAAATTCAAATACAAGGTTTCACGTAAAATTTCTTTTTAAATTAAAAGATACTTAGTTTAACGTATTTTGTGGAACACTCCAAATCACAGTTTACAAACAATTTAATTAACGTTTAGTGTAAAACGTTCTGAAGCTACGTTCACACCAAAATTAAGTTAACCAAAAATATAAATTTGACGTTTACATAAAATTCAATTGACGTTTAGTGTAAAACGTTCACACCAAAATTAAGTTAACCAAAACATATCAATTTGACGTTTACTTTGACGTTCTAATGCTCCGTTTACACAAAATTTAAATTAACCGATTAAACAATTTCAAATACAAGGTTTCACGTAAAATTTCTTTTAAATTAAAAGATACTTAGTTTAACGTATTTTGTGGAACACTCCAAATCACAGTTTACAAACAATTTAATTAACGTTTAGTGTAAAACGTTCTGAAGCTACGTTCACACCAAAATTAAGTTAACCAAAAATATAAATTTGACGTTTACATAAAATTCAATTGACGTTTAGTGTAAAACGTTCACACCAAAATTAAGTTAACCAAAAATATAAATTTGACGTTTACTTTGACGTTCTAATGCTCCGTTTACACAAAATTTAAAAAATTACCTAATGTCAACATAAAAAAAACTTTTTTTTAAATTTGTTTTAATCAATTTAAGTTGTTTTCATGTGATCGGGAGTAAACGGTGTTGGTTGGTAGGTTACAGTTAGTACAGTTTCTTTCGTTTCGGTTGTTAGGTTACAGTTAATATCATTTCTTTCTTTTAAAAAAATTACCCTAGTAATATCAACTTTAAAAAAATTTTTTTAAATTTGTTTTAATCAATTTAAGTTGTTTTCATGTGATCGGGGGTAAACGGTGTTGGTTGGTAGGTTACAGTTAGTACAGTTTCTTTCTTTAAAGCTGAAGCTCAGTTTACACAAAATTTAAATTAACAAGTTTACACAAAATTTAATGAATGACGGAAAGTGGCTGTGTCTCGAGCAACGGAAAACGGTATTCGTCATCTCAACCTTCCATTGCTACCAACTAACATTTAGTTTCAAAGTTACTGCCAACTTACACTTTACGCTTACAATTTGACGTTCTAAAGCCCCGTTTATTTATAAAACAATTTCAAAAAAACTTTTATCTTCACATAAATTTGTTTTAATCTTTTTAAGTTGTTTTCATGTAATCGGGGTAAACGGTGTCGGTTGTTAGGTTACAGTTAATATCATTTCTTTCTTTAAAAAAAATTACCTAGTAATATCAACTTTAAAAAAATTTTTTTTTAAATTTGTTTTAATCAATTTAAGTTGTTTTCATGTGATCGGGGGTAAACGGTGTTGGTTGGTAGGTTACAGTTAGTACAGTTTATTTCTTTAAAGCTGAAGCTCAGTTTACACAAAATTTAAATTAACAAGTTTACACAAAATTTAATGAATGACGGAAAGTGACTGTGTCTCGAGCAACGGAAAACGGTATTCGTCATCTCAACCTTCCATTGCTACCAACTAACATTTAGTTTCAAAGTTACTGCCAACTTACACTTTACGCTTACAATTTTACGTTCTAAAGCCCCGTTTATTTATAAAACAATTTCAAAAAGAAACTTTTATCTTCACATAAATTTGTTTTAATCGATTTAAGTTGTGTTCATGTGATACGGTGTCGGTTGTTAGGTTACAGTTAATATCATTTCTTTCTTTAAAAAGAATTACCTAGTAATATCAACTTTAAAAAAAAACTTTTTTTTAAATTTGTTTTAATCAATTTAAGTTGTTTTCATGTGATCGGGGTAAACGGTGTCGGTTGTTAGGTTACAGTTAATATCATTTCTTTCTTAAAAAAATTACCCTAGTAATATCAACTTTAAAAAAAACTTTTTTTAAATTTGTTTTAATCAATTTAAGTTGTTTTCATGTGATCGGGGGTAAACGGTGTTGGTTGGTAGGTTACAGTTAGTACAGTTTCTTTCTTTAAAGCTGAAGCTCAGTTTACACAAAATTTAAATTAACAAGTTTACACAGAATTTAATGAATGACGGAAAGTGGCTGTGTCTCGAACAACGGAAAACGGTATTCGTCATCTCAAACTTCCATTGCTACCAACTAACATTTAGTTTGAAAGTAACTGCCAACTTACACTTTACGCTTACAATTTGACGTTCTAAAGCCCCGTTTATTTATAAAACAATTTCAAAAGAAACTTTTATCTTCACATAAATTTGTTTTAATCTTTTAAGTTGTTTTCATGTAATCGGGGGGTAAACGGTGTCGGTTGTTAGGTTACAGTTAATATCATTTCTTTCTTTAAAAAAAATTACCCTAGTAATATCAACTTTAAAAAAATTTTTTTAAATTTGTTTTAATCAATTTAAGTTGTTTTCATGTGATCGGGGGTAAACGGTGTTGGTTGGTAGGTTACAGTTACTACAGTTTATTTCTTTAAAGCTGAAGCTCAGTTTACACAAAATTTAAATTAACAAGTTTACACAAAATTTAATGAATGACGGAAAGTGACTGTGTCTCGAGCAACGGAAAACGGTATTCGTCATCTCAACCTTCCATTGCTACCAACTAACATTTAGTTTCAAAGTTACTGCCAACTTACACTTTACGCTTACAATTTTACGTTCTAAAGCCCGTTTATTTATAAAACAATTTCAAAAGAAACTTTTATCTTCACATAAATTTGTTTTAATCGATTTAAGTTGTGTTCATGTGATACGGTGTCGGTTGTTAGGTTACAGTTAATATCATTTCTTTCTTTAAAAAGAATTACCTAGTAATATCAACTTTAAAAAAAACTTTTTTTTTAAATTTGTTTTAATCAATTTAAGTTGTTTTCATGTGATCGGGGGTAAACGGTGTCGGTTGTTAGGTTACAGTTAATATCATTTCTTTCTTAAAAAAAAAATTACCCTAGTAATATCAACTTTAAAAAAAACTTTTTTTTTAAATTTGTTTTAATCAATTTAAGTTGTTTTCATGTGATCGGGGGTAAACGGTGTTGGTTGGTAGGTTACAGTTAGTACAGTTTCTTTCTTTAAAGCTGAAGCTCAGTTTACACAAAATTTAAATTAACAAGTTTACACAGAATTTAATGAATGACGGAAAGTGGCTGTGTCTCGAACAACGGAAAACGGTATTCGTCATCTCAAACTTCCATTGCTACCAACTAACATTTAGTTTGAAAGTAACTGCCAACTTACACTTTACGCTTACAATTTGACGTTCTAAAGCCCCGTTTATTTATAAAACAATTTCAAAAGAAACTTTTATCTTCACATAAATTTGTTTTAATCAATTTAAGTTGTTTTCATGTGATCGGGAGTAAACGGTGTCGGTTGTTAGGTTACAGTTAATATCATTTCTTTCTTTAAAAAAAATTACCCTAGTAATATCAACTTAAAAAAAAACTTTTTTTTTAAATTTGTTTTAATCAATTTAAGTTGTTTTCATGTGATCGGGGGTAAACGGTGTTGGTTGGTAGGTTACAGTTAGTACAGTTTCTTTCTTTAAAGCTGAAGCTCAGTTTACACAAAATTTAAATTAACAAGTTTACACAAAATTTAATGAATGACGGAAAGTGGCTGTGTCTCGAGCAACGGAAAACTGTATTCGTCATCTCAACCTACCAACTAACATTTAGTTTCAAAGTTAACTGCCAACTTACACTTTACGCTTAAAATTTTGACGTTCTAAAGGCCCGTTTACATAAAATTCAATTGACGTTTAGTGTAAAACGTTCTGAAGCTACGTTCACACCAAAATTAAATTAACCAAAAATATAAATTTGACGTTTACTTTGACGTTCTAATGCTCCGTTTACACAAAATTTTAAAAAATTACCTAATGTCAACATAAAAAAAAACCTTTTTTATAAAATTTGTTTTAATCAATTTAAGTTGTTTTTATGTGATCGGGGGTAAACGGTGTTGGTTGGTAGGTTACAGTTAGTACAGTTTCTTTCTTTAAAGCTGAAGCTCAGTTTACACAAAATTTAAATTAACAAGTTTACACAAAATTTAATGAATGACGGAAAGTGGCTGTGTCTCAAGCAACGGAAAACGGTATTCGTCATCTCAACCTACCAACTAACATTTAGTTTCAAAGTTACTGCCAACTTACACTTTACGCTTACAATTTGACGTTCTAAAGCCCCGTTTATTTATAAAACAATTTCAAAAAGAAACTTTTATCTTCACATAAATTTGTTTTAATCAATTTAAGTTGTTTTCATGTGATCGGGAGTAAACGGTGTCGGTTGTTAGGTTACAGTTAATATCATTTCTTTCTTTAAAAAAATTACCCTAGTAATATCAACTTTAAAAAAAACTTTTTTAAATTTGTTTTAATCAATTTAAGTTGTTTTCATGTGATCGGGGGTAAACGGTATTGGTTGGTAGGTTACAGTTAGTACAGTTTTCTTCTTTAAAACAAAAACAAAAAAAAACAAACAATTATTTCAAGTAACATTCGTTTATATTAGTTATGTTTGTGTGATGGGGGGGGTGGGGGTGGGGGTATTGTTGAAGGGGGGCAGTGCGATCGGAGGGAAACGGCGATCGGGGGAAAACGCCGTTAGTTAAAATACTCTCTATAAGGAATTAAAAAAAAAATACTGGGCGGGAAATGATACCGGAGGTCATACTGGTTTCCCGCTCTAATATTTTCCCGCTCTAATATTTTCCCGCCTAAATATTTTCCCGCTCTAATATTTTCCGCATCCTAAATATTTCCCGCTCTAATATATTTCCGCTCTAATATACTTCAGTCTTGACAGAAACCTAATTCTTGCCGACCTTAATTATCTCGACGGATTCTGATAAAACTCGAAAAGTTAGGATAGGGTCGCGTCGATGAAAATCACCTCATTAATGAAGAACACCCTTAAAAAGGGCAAAAAGGGTGAAAATTTTGAAAAACGATACATTTTCAAAATCGTTTCGCATTAAAACGGTAAGACTTATTTAAATTTTGAAAACGCATTTACGTTCGTAAAAGACGGGTCTTTAATTTTGGTCTTTTGACTTTTTCTCGTAAAACGTAAAATTATAGGTCAAAACGCGTTCGAAAAATGTCCAAAAAAAATTTTTTTCGCATTTTTCGGCGTCGTAGAAAGACTTTTTTGAAATTTTGAAATGACATTATGAAGCGCTTAAACGATATATTCGACTTGTAATTGTTACATTTTAAGTTAAACGAAAGATTAAATTGCATTAAGCAAAAACTGTAAAATAAAATTCAAAATGTCAAATTACGGAAACTAAAACGGCTGTATCTTTTAAACGGTAAGAGATAAATGTGTTTACAAAAATTAAACAATGTCTAAAAAAATTAGAGGATTCATATTATATCGACGAATTTATCAATTTTTAACTTTTTTTTTGAAAATTTTTGGTGGTTATATCAATTTAACGTATTCTTTTAACGTCATTAGAATGTGTCGTATGGGCGCTGTGGATAGAATGGTTACTATCAAAAACTAATTATAAATATTTAAAGACAAAAATTAATGTTTTTGCAAAGTTTTACATTTACGATAATTTTATACGTCGTTTAAGGTACGGTCTTTTTATATTAGTTGTTTTTAACATTTATAAATTAGATACTAAGTAAATTTTTGACGTTTTAAATTTTTAGGTTAACCAAATTTTTAGTTTACATTTAAATAATGTTTATAATATTCCTAGCTGCATTTTAAAGTTTCGAATAGCTTATCACGCTAAAGCTACACAAGGTTCTTCGATTGCATTCGTTGTTTGTTTAGCGACAGGCCAATTATTGGCTTGAACGACATTGTCCAAATGAATTAATGAAAAAAGGTAAAAATATTGAACCCGATATGTTCTATAACCAATTAAATTTATTTTTAGACAAGTTTGCAGTCTATTACACAAAAATTAGTTATCCGATGATATGGATATCGATTTCTAAAGTACAAGTGCGACAACATTGAAAGTTAGTTACTCTACATTCTAAGAGTCGAAAAGCAACATCGATACATCTAAAAGGCTATCGGCAATGATCCACAGTCGCTGTTCCGTTTGTGTGGCTCACGAAATAGGAATTCGTACACGGTTGTTTAATCTGTACAATACAGAATAATAATAACGCATTTTGGAACTTGAATCAAACAAATTTATAAGAAGGATGGCTCACGAAATGTGAAATTCATACATTGTTACAACCGTGAACGACAGTGTATGATTTAGAAGTATTTGTACAAGATAACAAGACTGAAGGACTTATAAATCGATCAGTACTGCAGCTCAACACGAGTTCAACTTGAGTGTTGCTTAAAAACTTCTGTGCCATGAAAGAAGCCGTCGAATGCAAATGCTAAAAACATGGTGAGTTTTGATATTCTAGATTACAAGAGTTGAAAAGGAATATTACTATTTATAAGTGTTGTTAACAAAGAAAACCTAAGAAAATTACACCGGTTTGTTATAGCAATCGAAGAAACGACAGATTTCGCAGGTTTCATGTGATTTAAAAGAATCCGTACCAGATACAATAATAATAATGCCCTTTTGGAACTGGATTTACTAATACTCTAATCACATAGTATCAAGAGGCATGGAACTAATATAGATTTCACTATAAAACTACGACTAACATATCTGCATAGGCCTTTCACAATCAAACGTTGCTAACTACGGCTAAATTTTCGACACATGGCAAACTAGAAAAACGTTTTTGTTTCAACAAACTGCAGCCCTGGATAGCACGAACATTCGATGCGGTATGAAAGAACGTTGACATGGTAACATAAGGTTACTTATTAAAGAATAATAAATGTAGTTTATATATGTATTTCTTGTGCAATATAATATAAAGTAGATTAATATGTTATACAACAATAATTGTCAGTTGCAGTAATAAACTTTGATGGAATAATTAAGTATTTTAATATCTTCGGCATTGAAAAGCACTATCTCTTTAGTTGGCTGGCTTGGCTTTCGAATCTACAAGTAAACGATTCATGCTAATATCAGAAAAAGCAAGAGTTAACTTACTTTTTCTCTTCTTTGTAATCAAATTAATGAATGGTTTAAATAAAATCATTGTTGCATTGAAATATTGTAAAAATTGTGTCTCTGATACCTAATACTTCATGGCACCCAATTATTAAAATTTACTATTTCTATTGTACCTAAATACTGTACCTAAAATACTTTTTAGATTATAGAATGCATAATTCATTTTCGGGTTGTTTTTTAATTAAATGATACTTATTTTGACGTTTAGTGTAGAATATGTGTTTTACTAAAATTTTCTTCAATAAGAAAAATTAGATATACCAAACAACTTACACGCGTTCACCATGTGTATAATAATATTTGTTGTCCAATTTGATGTTGGTAACAGTGCGGTGAAATTGAAACCATCTAGAATTAATACCGAGAGTTGAAAAAAGCATTTCAAAACAGGTTTTGATTCTGTTTTTACTGATTTATTATATTGACCATTGGTTAGTTACATACGAAGATTATTAAACAGACAGGATGATCTCAAGTCCAATCTCATACACGAACATTCGATGTAGTATAATAGAACTTGGTGTATCCTTTCAAAGATTTTAACTATAGAAGGCAATAGTAGTTTTGACGCAACAAGTGTATTCTTTAGAAGGTCTCATCATATTGAACGACGAAAGATATTATTTTGTTGTCACTGAAAAATCGAGTATTGCATGAAGAAGTATAAATGTCTTTACGACATGAAGAAAATCAAATGACAGAATTTGCATAATTTAGAGAAGCATCTGTGGGAACCTTTTTGTTGTGAATTGGTTTGTATGCTACTAGTATAATTATTCGTAATTAAGGCTTATCATTTATGCCTGTGTTCATGTCTTCAATTATTAATTTTCGAAACCGTATTTAAATGTTATCTAATTGGTTTTTCTACTAATTCGAGGCATCCAATTATTAAAATTTACAATGCTATTGTACCTAAAATATTTCTTAGAATGTATAATGCATAATTCATTTACGGGCTGTTTTTTAATTAAATGATACTTATTTTGACATTTAGTGTAGAATACACTAAATCACCGTATACAAAAAATGTAATTGACATTTAGTGTAAAACATTCTGAAGCTTTGTTTACACAAAATTTAAATTAACCAAGAATTTAATTTGACAATTTTGACGTTCTAAAGGTCCGTTTATATAAAATTCAATTGACGTTTAGTGTAAAACGTTCACACCAAAATTAAGTTAACCAAAAATATAAATTTGACGTTTACTTTGACGTTCTAATGCTCCGTTTACACAAAATTTAAATTAACCGATTAAACAATTTCAAATACAAGGTTTCACGTAAAATTTCTTTTAAATTAAAAGATACTTAGTTTAACGTATTTTGTGGAACACTCCAAATCACAGTTTACAAACAATTTAATTAACGTTTAGTGTAAAACGTTCTGAAGCTACGTTCACACCAAAATTAAGTTAACAAAAAATATAAATTTGACGTTTACTTTGACGTTCTAATGCTCCGTTTACACAAAATTTAAATTAACCGATTAAACAATTTTAAATACAAGGTTTCACGTAAAATTTCTTTTTAAATTAAAAGATACTTAGTTTAACGTATTTTGTGGAACACTCCAAATCACAGTTTACAAACAATTTAATTAACGTTTAGTGTAAAACGTTCTGAAGCTACGTTCACACCATAATTAAGTTAACAAAAATATAAATTTGACGTTTACTTTGACGTTCTAATGCTCCGTTTACACAAAATTTAAATTAACCGATTAAACAATTTCAAATACAAGGTTTCACGTAAAATTTCTTTTTAAATTAAAAAGATACTTAGTTCAACGTATTTTGTGGAACACTCAAAATCACAGTTTACAAACAATTTAATTAACGTTTAGTGTAAAACGTTCTGAAGCTACGTTCACACCAAAATTAAATTAAACCAAAAATATAAATTTGACGTTTACTTTGACGTTCTAATGCTCCGTTTACACAAAATTAAAAAAATTACCTAATGTCAACATAAAAAAAAAAACTTTTTTTAGAAAATTTGTTTTAATCAATTTAAGTTGTTTTTATGTGATCGGGGGTAAACGGTGTTGGTTGGTAGGTTACAGTTAGTACAGTTTCTTTCTTTAAAGCTGAAGCTCAGTTTACACAAAATTTAAATTAACAAGTTTACACAGAATTTAATGAATGACGGAAAGTGGCTGTGTCTCGAACAACGGAAAACGGTATTCGTCATCTCAACCTTCCATTGCTACCAACTAACATTTAGTTTCAAAGTTACTGCCAACTTACACTTTACGCTTACAATTTGACGTTCTAAAGCCCCGTTTATTTATAAAACAATTTCAAAAAGAAACTTTTATCTTCACATAAATTTGTTTTAATCTTTTTAAGTTGTTTTCATGTAATCAGGGGTAAACGGTGTCGGTTGTTAGGTTACAGTTAATATCATTTCTTTCTTAAAAAAAATTACCCTAGTAATATCAACTTTAAAAAAAACTTTTTTTATAAAATTTGTTTTAATCAATTTAAGTTGTTTTCATGTGATGGGGGGTAAACGGTGTTGGTTGGTAGGTTACAGTTAATTTGTACTTTCTTAATTTAAATTAACAAGTTTACACAAAATTTAATGAATACGGAAAGTGGTGTGTCTCGGCACGAAAACGGTATTCTCATCTCTACCTACTAACTAACATTTAGTTCAAAGTTACTCCACTTACACTTTACGCTTAAAATTTTGACGTTCTAAAGGCCCGTTTACTATAAAATTTCAATTGACGTTTAGTGTAAAACGTTCTGAAACTACGTTCACATCAAAATTAAATTAACCAAAAATATAAATTTGACGTTTACTTTGACGTTCTAATGCTCCGTTTACACAAAAATTAAAAAAATTACCTAATGTCAACATTAAAAAAAAACTTTTTTATAAATTTGTTTTAATCAATTTAAGTTGTTTTCATGTGATCGGGGGTAAACGGTGTTGGTTGGTAGGTTACAGTTAGTACAGTTTCTTTCTTTAAAGCTGAAGCTCAGTTTACACAAAATTTAAATTAACAAGTTTACACAGAATTTAATGAATGACGGAAAGTGGCTGTGTCTCGAACAACGGAAAACGGTATTCGTCATCTCAACCTTCCATTGCTACCAACTAACATTTAGTTTCAAAGTTACTGCCAACTTACACTTTACGCTTACAATTTGACGTTCTAAAGCCCCGTTTATTTATAAACAATTTCAAAAAGAAACTTTTATCTTCACATAAATTTGTTTTAATCTTTTAAGTTGTTTTCATGTAATCGGGGGTAAACGGTGTCGGTTGTTAGGTTACAGTTAATATCATTTCTTTCTTATAAAAAAATTACCCTAGTAATATCAACTTTAAAAAAAACTTTTTTTTAAATTTGTTTTAATCAATTTAAGTTGTTTTCATGTGATCGGGGGTAAACGGTGTCGGTTGTTAGGTTACAGTTAATATCATTTCTTTCTTTAAAAAAATTACCTAGTAATATCATCTTTAAAAAAATTTTTTTTTAAATTTGTTTTAATCAATTTAAGTTGTTTTCATGTGATCGGGGGTAAACGGTGTTGGTTGGTAGGTTACAGTTAGTACAGTTTCTTTCTTTAAAGCTGAAGCTCAGTTTACACAAAATTTAAATTAACAAGTTTACACAAAATTTAATGAATGACGGAAAGTGGCTGTGTCTCGAGCAACGGAAAACGGTATTCGTCATCTCAACCTTCCATTGCTACCAACTAACATTTAGTTTCAAAGTTACTGCCAACTTACACTTTACGCTTACAATTTGACGTTCTAAAGCCCCGTTTATTTATAAAACAATTTCAAAAAAGAAACTTTTATCTTCACATAAATTTGTTTTAATCTTTTTAAGTTGTTTTCATGTGATCGGGGTAAACGGTGTCGGTTGTTAGGTTACAGTTAATATCATTTCTTTCTTAAAAAAATTACCCTAGTAATATCAACTTTAAAAAAAACTTTTTTTTTAAATTTGTTTTAATCAATTTAAGTTGTTTTCATGTGATCGGGGGTAAACGGTGTCGGTTGTTAGGTTACAGTTAATATCATTTCTTTCTTTAAAAATATTACCCTAGTAATATCATCTTTAAAAAAAAACTATTTTTTTTTAAATTTGTTTTAATCAATTTAAGTTGTTTTCATGTGATTGGTGGTAAACGGTGTTGGTTGGTAGGTTATTACTTATCATTTCTTTCTTTTAAAAAAACTTTTATTAATAAAATTTGTTTTAATCAATTTAAGTTGTTTTCAATGTGATTGGTGGTAAACGGTGTTGGTTGGTAGGTTAAGTTATTACCATTTCTTTTTTTAAAAGAAACTTTTTTTTTATAAAAATTTGTTTTAATCAATTTAAGTTGTTTTCATGTGATTGGTGGTAAACGGTGTTGGTTGGTAGGTTACAGTTATTATCATTTCTTTCTTTAAAAAAAAAAAAACTTTTTTTTAAATTTGTTTTAATCAATTTAAGTTGTTTTCATGTGATCGGGGGTAAACGGTGTTGGTTGGTAGGTTACAGTTAGTACAGTTTTTTTCTTTAAAACAAAAACAAAAAAAACAAACAATTATTTCAAGTAACATTCGTTTATATTAGTTATGTTTGTGTGATGGGGTGGGGGTGGGGTATTGTTGAAGGGGGCAGTGCGATCGGAGGGAAACGGCGATCGGGGAAAACGCCTTAGTTAAAATACTCTCTATAAGGAATTAAAAAAAAAAATCTAAAACAACATACTGGGCGGGAAATGATACCGGAGGTCATACTGGTTTCCCGCCTAAATATACATAGAAATCAGTCTTGACAGAAACCTAATTCTTGCCGACCTTAATTTTCTCGACGGATTCTGATAAAACTCGAAAAGTTAGGATAGGGTCGCGTCGATGAAAATCACCTTCATTAATGAAGAACACCCTTAAAAAGGGCAAAAAGGGTGAAAATTTTGAAAAACGATACATTTTCAAAATCGTTTCGCATTAAAACGGTAAGACTTATTTAAATTTTGAAAACGCATTTACGTTCGGAAAGACGGGTCTTTAATTTTGGTCTTTTGACTTTTTCGTAAAACGTAAAATTATAGGTCAAAAACGCGTTCGAAAAATGTCCAAAAAAATTTTTTCGCATTTTTCGGCGTCGTAGAAAGACTTTTTGAAATTTTGAAATGACATTATGAAGCGCTTAAACGATATATTCGACTTGTAATTGTTACATTTTAGTTAAACGAAAGATTAAATTGCATAAGCAAAAAACTGTAAAATAAAATTCAAAATGTCAAATTACGGAAACTAAAACGGCTGTATCTTTTAAACGGTAAGAGATAAATGTGTTTACAAAAATTAAACAATGTCTAAAAAAAATTAGAGGATTCATATTATATCGACGAATTTATCAATTTTTAACTTTTTTTTGAAAATTTTTGGTGGTTATATCAATTTAACGTATTCTTTTAACGTCATTAGAATGTGTCGTATGGGCGCTGTGGATAGAATGGTTACTATCAAAAACTAATTATAAATATTTAAAGACAAAAATTAATGTTTTTTGCAAAGTTTTACATTTACGATAATTTTATACGTCGTTTAAGGTACGGTCTTTTTATATTAGTTGTTTTTTAACATTTATAAATTAGATAGTAACTAAAGTTTTGACGTTTTAAATTTTTAGGTTAAACAAATTATTTAGTTTACATTTAAATAATGTTTATAATATTCCTAGCTGCATTTTAAAGTTTCGAATAGCTTATCACGCTAAAGCTACACAAGGTTCTTCGATTGCATTCGTTGTTTGTTTAGCGACAGGCGAATTATTGGTTTGAACGACATTGTCCAAATGAATTAATGAAAAAAGGTAAAAATATTGAACCCGATATGTTCTATAACCAATTAAATTTATTTTTAGACAAGTTTGCAGTCTATTACACAAAAATTAGTTATCCGATGATATGGATATCGATTTCTAAAGTACAAGTGCGACAACATTGAAAGTTAGTTACTCTACATTCTAAGAGTCGAAAAGCAACATCGATACATCTAAAAGGCTATCGGCAATGATCCACAGTCGCTGTTCTGTTTGTGTTGCTCACGAAATAGGAATTCGTACACGGTTGTTTAATCTGTACAAGATAGAATAATAATAACGCATTTTTGGAACTGGAATCAAACAAATTTATAAGAAGAATGGCTCACGAAATGTGAAATTCATACATTGTTACAACCGTGAACGACAGTGTATGATTTAGAAGTATTTGTACAAGATAACAAGACTGAAGGACTTATAAATCGATCAGTACTGCAGCTCAACACGAGTTCAACTTGAGTGTTGCTTTAAAACTTCTGTGCCATGAAAGAAGCCGTCGAATGCAAATGCTAAAAACATGGTGAGTTTTGATATTCTAGATTACAAGAGTTGAAAAGGAATATTACTATTTATAAGTGTTGTTAACAAAGAAAACCTAAGAAAATTACACCGGTTTGTTATAGCAATCGAAGAAACGACAGATTTCATGCGTGATTTAAAAGAATCTGTACCAGATACAATAAAAATAATGCCCTTTTGGAACTGGATTTACTAATACTCTAATCACATAGTATCAAGAGGCATGGAACTAATATAGATTTCACTAGAAAAAGTTTTTTTGTTTCAACAAACTGCAGCCCTGGATAGCACGAACATTCGATGCGGTATGAAAGAATGTTGACATGGTAACATAAGGTTACTTATTAAAGAATAATAAATGTAGTTTATATATGTATTTCTTGTGCAATATAATATAAAGTAGATTAATATGTTATACAACAATAATTGTCAGTTGCAGTAATAAACTTTGATGGAATATTAAGTATTTTAATATCTTCGGCATTGAAAAGCACTATCTCTTTAGTTGGCTGGCTTGGCTTTCGGAATCTACAAGTAAACGATTCATGCTAATATCAGAAAAAGCAAGAGTTAACTTACTTTTTCTCTTCTTTGTAATCAAATTAATGAATGGTTTAAATAAAATCATTGTTGCATTGAAATATTGTAAAAAATTGTGTCTCTGATACCTAATACTTCATGGCACCCAATTATTAAAATTTACTATTTCTATTGTACCTAAAATACTTTTTAGATTATAGAATGCATAATTCATTTTCGGGTTGTTTTTTAATTAAATGATACTTATTTTGACGTTTAGTGTAGAATACATAATATGTGTTTTACTAAAATTTTCTTCAATAAGAAAAATTAGATATACCAAACAACTTACACGCGTTCACCATGTGTATAATAATATTTGTTGTCCAATTTGATGTTGGTAACAGTGCGGTGAAATTGGAAACCATCTAGAATACCGAGAGTTGAAAAAACGCATTTCAAAACAGGCTTTTGATTCAGTGATTTATTATATTGACCATTGGTTAGTTACATACGAAGATTATTAAACAGACAGGATGATCTCAAGTCCAATCTCATACACGAACATTCGATGAAGTATAATAGAACTTGAAGGTGTATCCTTTCAAAAGTTTTAACTACGAAGGTTATTACTGCTTCCTTATGACATGTTCTATTATGATAGTATTGCAGTTAAGAAGACGAATTAATTGTGGCCGATGATTTTTAGTTTGGAAATTGTCTTACTTAAAGACGATCAAGAAAAGTAAGTCATTTCGTTTAGTATTATGTAACAAATGCAAATGCGTTTACTTCTGTTTTTAGTTGGTTTTTAACGACTGCAGTTACAAGTATAGCGGTAACAATAGTAGTTTTGACGCAACAAGTGTATTCATCATATTGAACGACGAAAGATATTATTTTGTTGTCACTGAAAATCGAGTATTGCATGAAGAAGTATAAATGTCTTTACGACATGAAGAAAATCAAATGACAGAATTTGCATAATTTAGAGAAGCATCTGTGGGAACCTTTTTTGTTGTGAATTGGTTTGTATGCTACTAGTATAATTATTCGTAATTAAGGCCTATCATTTATGCCTGTGTTCATGTCTTCAATTATTAATTTTCGAAACCGTATTTAAATGTTATCTAATTGGTTTTTCTACTAATTCGAGGCATCCAATTATTAAAATTTACAATGCTATTGTACCTAAAATATTTCTTAGAATGTATAATGCATAATTCATTTACGGGCTGTTTTTTAATTAAATGATACTTATTTTGACATTTAGTGTAGAATACACTAAATCACCGTATACAAAAAATGTAATTGACATTTAGTGTAAAACATTCTGAAGCTTTGTTTACACAAAATTTAAATTAACCAAGAATTTAATTTGACAATTTTGACGTTCTAAAGGTCCGTTTACATAAAATTCAATTGACGTTTAGTGTAAAACGTTCACACCAAAATTAAGTTAACCAAAAAATATAAATTTGACGTTTACTTTGACGTTCTAATGCTCCGTTTACACAAAATTTAAAAAAATTACCTAATGTCAACATAAAAAAAAAACTTTTTTTTATAAAATTTGTTTTAATCAATTTAAGTTGTTTTCATGTGATCGGGGGTAAACGGTGTTGGTTGGTAGGTTACAGTTAGTACAGTTTCTTTCTTTAAAGCTGAAGCTCAGTTTACACAAAATTTAAATTAACAAGTTTACACAGAATTTAATGAATGACGGAAAGTGGCTGTGTCTCGAACAACGGAAAACGGTATTCGTCATCTCAACCTTCCATTGCTACCAACTAACATTTAGTTTCAAAGTTACTGCCAACTTACACTTTACGCTTACAATTTGACGTTCTAAAGCCCCGTTTATTTATAAAACAATTTCAAAAAGAAACTTTGATCTTCACATAAATTTGTTTTAATCTTTTTAAGTTGTTTTCATGTGATCGGGGGTAAACGGTGTCGGTTGTTAGGTTACAGTTAATATCATTTCTTTCTTTAAAAAAAATTACCCTAGTAATATCAACTTTAAAAAAACTTTTTTTTTAAATTTGTTTTAATCAATTTAAGTTGTTTTCATGTGATCGGGGTAAACGGTGTCGGTTGTTAGGTTACAGTTAATATCATTTCTTTCTTTAAAAAAAATTACCCTAGTAATATCAACTTTAAAAAAAAAATTTTTTTTTTAAATTTGTTTTAATCAATTTAAGTTGTTTTCATGTGATCGGGGGTAAACGGTGTTGGTTGGTAGGTTACAGTTAGTACAGTTTCTTTCTTTAAAGCTGAAGCTCAGTTTACACAAAATTTAAATTAACAAGTTTACACAAAATTTAATGAATGACGGAAAGTGGCTGTGTCTCGAGGGAGGGAATAAAATTTAAAAAATAAAATAATTTTTTAATATTTTATAAAATTTAAAAAAAAAAAAAAGATTAAATATAAAAATTTTTAAAAAATTTTTTTAAAAAAAAAAAGGACAACGGAAAACGGTATTCGTCATCTCAACCTTCCATTGCTACCAACTAACATTTAGTTTCAAAGTTACTGCCAACTTACACTTTACGCTTACAATTTGACGTTCTAAAGCCCCGTTTATTTATAAAACAATTTCAAAAAGAAACTTTTATCTTCACATAAATTTGTTTTAATCGATTTAAGTTGTTTCATCATGATAAACGGTGTCGGTTGTTAGGTTACAGTTAATATCATTTCTTTCTTTAAAAAAATTACCCTAGTAATATCAACTTTAAAAAAACTTTTTTTTAATTTGTTTTAATCAATTTAAGTTGTTTTCATGTGATCGGGGGTAAACGGTGTTGGTTGGTAGGTTACAGTTAGTACAGTTTCTTTCTTTAAAACAAAACAAAAAACAAACAATTATTTCAAGTAACATTCGTTTACATTAGTTATGTTTGTGGGATGGGGAGGGGGTATTGTTCAAGGGGGCAGTGCGATCGGGGGAAAACGCCGTTACTTGCGAGGTCACACTTCTTAAAATACTTTGTATAAGGAATTAAAAAAAAAAAAATAAAAAAAATCTATCAACTCAAAAACTATGTCGTCGACTAATTATGGCGGATACCGGAGGTCATACTGGGCGGGAAATGATACCGGATGTCATACTGGGCGGGAAAATGATACCGGAGGTCATACTGGTTTCCCGCCTAAATATACATAGAAATCAGTCTTGACAGAAACCTAATTCTTGCCGACCTTAATTTTCTCGACGGATTCTGATAAAACTCGAAAAGTTAAGATAGGGTCGCGTCGATGAAAATCACGTTGAATATGAAGAACACCCTTAAAAAGGGCAAAAAGGGTGAAAATTTTGAAAAACGATACATTTTCAAAATCGTTTCGCATTAAAACGGTAAGACTTATTTAAATTTTGAAAACGCATTTACGTTCGAAAAGACGGGTCTTTAATTTTGGTCTTTTGACTTTTTTCGTAAAACGTAAAATTATAGGTCAAAAACGCGTTCGAAAAATGTCCAAAAAAATTTTTTTCGCATTTTTCGGCGTCGTAGAAAGACTTTTTTGAAATTTTGAAATGACAATATGAAGCGCTTAAACGATATATTCGACTTGTAATTGTTACATTTTTAGTTAAACGAAAGATTAAATTGCGATAAGCAAAAAACTGTAAAATAAAATGCAAAATGTCAAATTACGGAAACTAAAACGGCTGTATCTTTTAAACGGTAAGAGATAAATGTGTTTACAAAAATTAAACAATGTCTAAAAAAATTAGAGGATTCATATTATATCGACGAATTTATCAATTTTTAACTTTTTTTTTGAAAATTTTTGGTGGTTATATCAATTTAACGTATTCTTTTAACGTCATTAGAATGTGTCGTATCGGCGCTGTGGATAGAATGGTTACTATCAAAAACTAATTATAAATATTTAAAGACAAAAATTAATGTTTTTTGCAAAGTTTTACATTTACGATAATTTTATACGTCGTTTAAGGTACGGTCTTTTTATATTAGTTGTTTTTTAACATTTATAAATTAGATAGTAACTAAAGTTTTGACGTTTTAAATTTTTAGGTTAATCAAGTTTTTAGTTTAGTTTACATTTAAATGTTTATAATATTCCTAGCTGCATTTTAAAGTTTCGAATAGCTTATCACGCTAAAGCTACACAAGGTTCTTCGATTGCATTCGTTGTTTGTTTAGCGACAGGCGAATTATTGGTTTGAACGACATTGTCCAAATGAATTAATGAAAAAAAGGTAAAAATATTGAACCTGATATGTTCTATAACCAATTAAATTTATTTTTTAGACAAGTTTGCAGTCTATTACACAAAAAATTAGTTATCCGATGATATGGATATCGATTTCTAAAGTACAAGTGCGACAACATTGAAAGTTAGTTACTCTACATTCTAAGAGTCGAAAAGCAACATCGATACATCTAAAAGGCTATCGGCAATGATCCACAGTCGCTGTTCTGTTTGTGTTGCTCACGAAATAGGAATTCGTACACGGTTGTTTAATCTGTACAAGATAGAATAATAATAACGCATTTTTGGAACTGGAATCAAACAAATTTATAAGAAGAATGGCTCACGAAATGTGAAATTCATACATTGTTACAACCGTGAACGACAGGGTATGATTTAGAAGTATTTGTACAAGATAACAAGACTGAAGGACTTATAAATCGATCAGTACTGCAGCTCAACACGAGTTCAACTTGAGTGTTGCTTAAAAACTTCTGTGCCATGAAAGAAGCCGTCGAATGCAAATGCTAAAAACATGGTGAGTTTTGATATTCTAGATTACAAGAGTTGAAAAGGAATATTACTATTTATAAGTGTTGTTAACAAAGAAAACCTAAGAAAATTACACCGGTTTGTTATAGCAATCGATGAAACGACAGATTTCATGTGATTTAAAAGAATCTGTACCAGATACAATAAAAATAATGCCCTTTTGGAACTGGATTTACTAATACTCTAATCACATAGTATCAAGAGGCATGGAACTAATATAGATTTCACTAGAAAAAGTTTTTGTTTCAACAAACTGCAGCCCTGGATAGCACGAACATTCGATGCGGTATGAAAGAATGTTGACATGGTAACATACGGTTACTTATTAAAGAATAATAAATGTAGTTTATATATGTATTTCTTGTGCAATATAATATAAAGTAGATTAATATGTTATACAACAATAATTGTCAGTTGCAGTAATAAACTTTCGATGGAATATTAAGTATTTTAATATCTTCGGCATTGAAAAGCACTATCTCTTTAGTTGGCTGGCTTGGCTTTCGGAATCTACAAGTAAACGATTCATGCTAATATCAGAAAAAGCAAGAGTTAACTTACTTTTTCTCTTCTTTGTAATCAAATTAATGAATGGTTTAAATAAAATCATTGTTGCATTGAAATATTGTAAAAAATTGTGTCTCTGATACCTAATACTTCATGGCACCCAATTATTAAAATTTACTATTTCTATTGTACCTAAAATACTTTTTAGATTATAGAATGCATAATTCATTTTCGGGTTGTTTTTTAATTAAATGATACTTATTTTGACGTTTAGTGTAGAATACATAATATGTGTTTTACTAAAATTTTCTTCAATAAGAAAAATTAGATATACCAAACAACTTACACGCGTTCACCATGTGTATAATAATATTTGTTGTCCAATTTGATGTTGGTAACAGTGCGGTGAAATTGGAAACCATCTAGAATACCGAGAGTTGAAAAACGCATTTCAAAACAGGCTTTTGATTCAGTGATTTATTATATTGACCATTGGTTAGTTACATACGAAGATTATTAAACAGACAGGATGATCTCAAGTCCAATCTCATACACGAACATTCGATGAAGTATAATAGAACTTGAAGGTGTATCCTTTCAAAAGTTTTAACTACGAAGGTTATTACTGCTTCCTTATGACATGTTCTATTATGATAGTATTGCAGTTAAGAAGACGAATTAATTGTGGCCGATGATTTTTAGTTTGGAAATTGTCTTACTTAAAGACGATCAAGAAAAGTAAGTCATTTCGTTTAGTATTATGTAACAAATGCAAATGCGTTTACTTCTGTTTTTAGTTGGTTTTTAACGACTGCAGTTACAAGTATAGCGGTAACAATAGTAGTTTTGACGCAACAAGTGTATTCATCATATTGAACGACGAAAGATATTATTTTGTTGTCACTGAGAAATCGAGTATTGCATGAAGAAGTATAAATGTCTTTACGACATGAAGAAAATCAAATGACAGAATTTGCATAATTTAGAGAAGCATCTGTGGGAACCTTTTTGTTGTGAATTGGTTTGTATGCTACTAGTATAATTATTCGTAATTAAGGCCTATCATTTATGCCTGTGTTCATGTCTTCAATTATTAATTTTCGAAACCGTATTTAAATGTTATCTAATTGGTTTTTCTACTAATTCGAGGCATCCAATTATTAAAATTTACAATGCTATTGTACCTAAAATATTTCTTAGAATGTATAATGCATAATTCATTTACGGGCTGTTTTTTAATTAAATGATACTTATTTTGACATTTAGTGTAGAATACACTAAATCACCGTATACAAAAATGTAATTGACATTTAGTGTAAAACATTCTGAAGCTTTGTTTACACAAAATTTAAATTAAACAAGAATTTAATTTGACAATTTTGACGTTCTAAAGGTCCGTTTACATAAAATTCAATTGACGTTTAGTGTAAAACGTTCACACCAAAATTAAGTTAACCAAAAATATAAATTTGACGTTTACTTTGACGTTCTAATGCTCCGTTTACACAAAATTTAAAAAAATTACCTAATGTCAACATAAAAAAAAAACTTTTTTTTATAAAATTTGTTTTAATCAATTTAAGTTGTTTTCATGTGATCGGGGGTAAACGGTGTTGGTTGGTAGGTTACAGTTAGTACAGTTTCTTTCTTTAAAGCTGAAGCTCAGTTTACACAAAATTTAAATTAACAAGTTTACACAGAATTTAATGAATGACGGAAAGTGGCTGTGTCTCGAACAACGGAAAACGGTATTCGTCATCTCAACCTTCCATTGCTACCAACTAACATTTAGTTTCAAAGTTACTGCCAACTTACACTTTACGCTTACAATTTGACGTTCTAAAGCCCCGTTTATTTATAAAACAATTTCAAAAAGAAACTTTGATCTTCACATAAATTTGTTTTAATCTTTTTAAGTTGTTTTCATGTGATCGGGGGTAAACGGTGTCGGTTGTTAGGTTACAGTTAATATCATTTCTTTCTTTAAAAAAAATTACCCTAGTAATATCAACTTTAAAAAAAAACTTTTTTTTTAAATTTGTTTTAATCAATTTAAGTTGTTTTCATGTGATCGGGGGTAAACGGTGTCGGTTGTTAGGTTACAGTTAATATCATTTCTTTCTTTAAAAAAATTACCCTAGTAATATCAACTTTAAAAAAAATTTTTTTTAAATTTGTTTTAATCAATTTAAGTTGTTTTCATGTGATCGGGGGTAAACGGTGTTGGTTGGTAGGTTACAGTTAGTACAGTTTCTTTCTTTAAAGCTGAAGCTCAGTTTACACAAAATTTAAATTAACAAGTTTACACAAAATTTAATGAATGACGGAAAGTGGCTGTGTCTCGAGCAACGGAAAACGGTATTCGTCATCTCAACCTTCCATTGCTACCAACTAACATTTAGTTTCAAAGTTACTGCCAACTTACACTTTACGCTTACAATTTGACGTTCTAAAGCCCCGTTTATTTATAAAACAATATCAAAAAGAAACTTTTATCTTCACATAAATTTGTTTTAATCGATTTAAGTTGTGTTCATGTGATACGGTGTCGGTTGTTAGGTTACAGTTAATATCATTTCTTTCTTTAAAAAAAATTACCCTAGTAATATCAACTTTAAAAAAACTTTTTTTTTAATTTGTTTTAATCAATTTAAGTTGTTTTCATGTGATCGGGGGTAAACGGTGTTGGTTGGTAGGTTACAGTTAGTACAGTTTCTTTCTTTAAAACAAAAACAAAAAACAAACAATTATTTCAAGTAACATTCGTTTACATTAGTTATGTTTGTGGGATGGGGAGGGGGGGGGGGTATTGTTCAAGGGGGGCAGTGCGATCGGGGGAAAACGCCGTTACTTGCGAGGTCACACTTCTTAAAATACTTTGTATAAGGAATTAAAAAAAAAAAAATAAAAAAAATCTATCAACTCAAAAACTATGTCGTCGACTAATTATGGCGGATACCGGAGGTCATACTGGGCGGGAAATGATACCGGATGTCATACTGGGCGGGAAAATGATACCGGAGGTCATACTGGTTTCCCGCTCTAATATACATAGAAATCAGTCTTGACAGAAACGGACTTCTTGCCGACCTTAATTATCTCGACGGATTCTGATAAAACTCGAAAAGTTAGGATAGGGTCGCGTCGATGAAAATCACCTCATTAATGAAGAACACCCTTAAAAAGGGCAAAAAGGGTGAAAATTTTGAAAAACGATACATTTTCAAAATCGTTTCGCATTAAAACGGTAAGACTTATTTAAATTTTGAAAACGCATTTACGTTCGGAAAAGACGGGTCTTTAATTTTGGTCTTTTGACTTTTTCTCGTAAAACGTAAAATTATAGGTCAAAAACGCGTTCGAAAAATGTCCAAAAAAAAAATTTTTTTTTCGCATTTTTCGGCGTCGTAGAAAGACTTTTGAAATTTTGAAATGACATTATGAAGCGCTTAAACGATATATTCGACTTGTAATTGTTACATTTTTAGTTAAACGAAAGATTAAATTGCGATAAGCAAAAAACTGTAAAATAAAATTCAAAATGTCAAATTACGGAAACTAAAACGGCTATAACTTTTAAACGGTAAGAGATAAATGTGTTTACAAAAATTAAACAATGTCTAAAAAATTAGAGGATTCATATTATATCGACGAATTTATCAATTTTTAACTTTTTTTGAAAATTTTTGGTGGTTATATCAATTTAACGTATTCTTTTAACGTCATTAGAATGTGTCGTATCGGCGCTGTGGATAGAATGGTTACTATCGGTAACTAATTATAAATATTTAAAGACAAAAATTAATGTTTTTTGCAAAGTTTTACATTTACGATAATTTTATACGTCGTTTAAGGTACGGGCTTTTTATATTAGTTGTTTTTAACATTTATAAATTAGATAGTAACTAAGTTTTGACGTTTTAAATTTTAAGGTTAACCAACTTATTAGTTTACATTTAAATAATGTTTATAATATTCCTAGCTGCATTTTAAAGTTTCGAATAGCTTATCACGCTAAAGCTAAACAAGGTTCTTCGATTGCATTCGTTGTTTGTTTAGCGACAGGCCAATTATTGGTTTAAACGACATTGTCCAAATGAATTAATGAAAAAGGTAAAAATATTGAACCCGATATGTTCTATAACCAATTAAATTTATTTTTAGACAAGTTTGCAGTCTATTACACAAAAAATTAGTTATCCGATGATAAGGATATCGATTTCTAAAGTACAAGTTTGACAACATTGAAAGTTAGTTACTGTACATTCTAAGAGTCGAAAAGCAACATCGATACATCTAAAAGGCCATGGGAATAACGCATTTTTGGAACTGGAATCTTACAAATTTATAAGAACCTTTAATAAAATTTAGGAGGCACATCTGGCATAAGTGAACGTGGAATAGGTATTATGTTAATAATATTCCTAGCTGTATTTTAAAGTTTCGAATAGCTTATCACGCTAAAGCTACACAAGGTTCTTGGATCGCATTCGTTGTTTGTTTAGCGACAGGCCAATTATTGGCTTGAACGACATTGTCCAAATGAATTAATGAAAAAGGTAAAAATATTGAACCCGATATGTTCTATAACCAATTAAATTTATTTTTAGACAAGTTTGCAGTCTATTACACAAAAAATTAGTTATCCGATGATATGGATATCGATTTCTAAAGTACAAGTGCGACAACATTGAAAGTTAGTTACTCTACATTCTAAGAGTCGAAAAGCAACATCGATACATCTAAAAGGCTATCGGCAATGATTCACAGTCGCTGTTCTGTTTGTCTGGCTCACGAAATAGGAATTCGTACACCGTTGTTTAATCTGTACAATACAGAATAATAATAACGCATTTTTGGAACTTGAATCAAACAAATTTATAAGAAGGATGGCTCACGAAATGTGAAATTCATACATTGTTACAACCGTGAACGACAGTGTATGATTTAGAAGTATTTATACAAGATAACAAGACTGAAGGACTTATAAATCGATCAGTACTGCAGCTCAACACGAGTTCAACTTGAGTGTTGCTTAAAAACTTCTGTGCCATGAAAGAAGCCGTCGAATGCAAATGCTAAAAACATGGTGAGTTTTGATATTCTAGATTACAAGAGTTGAAAAGGAATATTACTATTTATAAGTGTTGTTAACAAAGAAAACCTAAGAAAATTATACCGGTTTGTTATAGCAATCGAAGAAACGACAGATTTCGCAAGTTTCATGTGATTTAAAAGAATCCGTACCAGATACAATAATTACAATGCCCTTTTGGAACTGGATTTACTAATACTCTAATCACATAGTATCAAGAGGCATGGAACTAATATAGATTTCACTATAAAACTACGACTAACATATCTGCATAGGCCTTTCACAATCAAACGTTGCTAACTACGGCTAAATTTTCGACACATGGCAAACTAGAAAAACGTTTTTGTTTCAACAAACTGCAGCCCTGGATAGCACGAACATTCGATGCGGTATGAAAGAACGTTGACATGGTAAAATAAGGTTACTTATTAAAGAATAATAAATGTAGTTTATATATGTATTTCTTGTGCAATATAATATAAAGTAGATTAATATGTTATACAACAATAATTGTCAGTTGCAGTAATAAACTTTGATGGAATAATTAAGTATTTTAATATCTTCGGCATTGAAAAGCACTATCTCTTTAGTTGGCTGGCTTGGCTTTCGGAATCTACAAGTAAACGATTCATGCTAATATCAGAAAAAGCAAGAGTTAACTTACTTTTTCTCTTCTTTGTAATCAAATTAATGAATGGTTTAAATAAAATCATTGTTGCATTGAAATATTGTAAAAAATTGTGTCTCTGATACCTAATACTTCATGGCACCCAATTATTAAAATTTACTATTTCTATTGTACCTAAAATACTTTTTAGATTATAGAATGCATAATTCATTTTCGGGTTGTTTTTTAATTAAATGATACTTATTTTGACGTTTAGTGTAGAATACATAATATGTGTTTTACTAAAATTTTCTTCAATAAGAAAAATTAGATATACCAAACAACTTACACGCGTTCACCATGTGTATAATAATATTTGTTGTCCAATTTGATGTTGGTAACAGTGCGGTGAAATTGGAAACCATCTAGAATACCGAGAGTTGAAAAAACGCATTTCAAAACAGGCTTTTGATTCAGTGATTTATTATATTGACCATTGGTTAGTTACATACGAAGATTATTAAACAGACAGGATGATCTCAAGTCCAATCTCATACACGAACATTCGATGAAGTATAATAGAACTTGAAGGTGTATCCTTTCAAAGGTTTTAACACTACGAAGGTTATTACTGCTTCCTTATGACATGTTCTATTATGATAGTATTGCAGTTAAGAAGACGAATTAATTGTGGCCGATGATTTTTAGTTTGGAAATTGTCTTACTTAAAGACGATCAAGAAAAGTAAGTCATTTCGTTTAGTATTATGTAACAAATGCAAATGCGTTTACTTCTGTTTTTAGTTGGTTTTTAACGACTGCAGTTAGAAGTATAGCGGTAACAATAGTAGTTTTGACGCAACAAGTGTATTCATCATATTGAACGACGAAAGATATTATTTTGTTGTCACTGAAAAATCGAGTATTGCATGAAGAAGTATAAATGTCTTTACGACATGAAGAAAATCAAATGACAGAATTTGCATAATTTAGAGAAGCATCTGTGGGAACCTTTTTTGTTGTGAATTGGTTTGTATGCTACTAGTATAATTATTCGTAATTAAGGCTTATCATTTATGCCTGTGTTCATGTCTTCAATTATTAATTTTCGAAACCGTATTTAAATGTTATCTAATTGGTTTTTCTACTAATTCGAGGCATCCAATTATTAAAATTTACAATGCTATTGTACCTAAAATATTTCTTAGAATGTATAATGCATAATTCATTTACGGGCTGTTTTTAATTAAATGATACTTATTTTGACATTTAGTGTAGAATACACTAAATCACCGTATACAAAAATGTAATTGACATTTAGTGTAAAACATTCTGAAGCTTTGTTTACACAAAATTTAAATTAACCAAGAATTTAATTTGACAATTTTGACGTTCTAAAGGTCCGTTTACATAAAATTCAATTGACGTTTAGTGTAAAACGTTCACACCAAAATTAAGTTAACCAAAAATATAAATTTGACGTTTACTTTGACGTTCTAATGCTCCGTTTACACAAAATTTAAATTAACCGATTAAACAAATTCAAATACAAGGTTTCACGTAAAATTTCTTTTAAATTAAAAGATACTTAGTTTAACGTATTTTGTGGAACACTCCAAATCACAGTTTACAAACAATTTAATTAACGTTTAGTGTAAAACGTTCTGAAGCTACGTTCACACCAAAATTAAGTTAACCAAAAATATAAATTTGACGTTTACATAAAATTCAATTGACGTTTAGTGTAAAACGTTCACACCAAAATTAAGTTAACCAAAACATATCAATTTGACGTTTACTTTGACGTTCTAATGCTCCGTTTACACAAAATTTAAATTAACCGATTAAACAATTTCAAATACAAGGTTTCACGTAAAATTTCTTTTTAAATTAAAAGATACTTAGTTTAACGTATTTTGTGGAACACTCCAAATCACAGTTTACAAACAATTTAATTAACGTTTAGTGTAAAACGTTCTGAAGCTACGTTCACACCAAAATTAAGTTAACCAAAAATATAAATTTGACGTTTACATAAAATTCAATTGACGTTTAGTGTAAAACGTTCACACCAAAATTAAGTTAACCAAAAATATAAATTTGACGTTTACTTTGACGTTCTAATGCTCCGTTTACACAAAATTTAAAAATTACCTAATGTCAACATAAAAAAAACTTTTTTTAAATTTGTTTTAATCAATTTAAGTTGTTTTCATGTGATCGGGAGTAAACGGTGTTGGTTGGTAGGTTACAGTTAGTACAGTTTCTTTCGTTTCGGTTGTTAGGTTACAGTTAATATCATTTCTTTCTTTAAAAAAATTACCCTAGTAATATCAACTTTAAAAAAATTTTTTTTAAATTTGTTTTAATCAATTTAAGTTGTTTTCATGTGATCGGGGGTAAACGGTGTTGGTTGGTAGGTTACAGTTAGTACAGTTTCTTTCTTTAAAGCTGAAGCTCAGTTTACACAAAATTTAAATTAACAAGTTTACACAAAATTTAATGAATGACGGAAAGTGGCTGTGTCTCGAGCAACGGAAAACGGTATTCGTCATCTCAACCTTCCATTGCTACCAACTAACATTTAGTTTCAAAGTTACTGCCAACTTACACTTTACGCTTACAATTTGACGTTCTAAAGCCCCGTTTATTTATAAAACAATTTCAAAAAAAAACTTTTATCTTCACATAAATTTGTTTTAATCTTTTTAAGTTGTTTTCATGTAATCGGGGGTAAACGGTGTCGGTTGTTAGGTTACAGTTAATATCATTTCTTTCTTTAAAAAAAATTACCCTAGTAATATCAACTTTAAAAAAAAATTTTTTTTAAATTTGTTTTAATCAATTTAAGTTGTTTTCATGTGATCGGGGGTAAACGGTGTTGGTTGGTAGGTTACAGTTAGTACAGTTTATTTCTTTAAAGCTGAAGCTCAGTTTACACAAAATTTAAATTAACAAGTTTACACAAAATTTAATGAATGACGGAAAGTGACTGTGTCTCGAGCAACGGAAAACGGTATTCGTCATCTCAACCTTCCATTGCTACCAACTAACATTTAGTTTCAAAGTTACTGCCAACTTACACTTTACGCTTACAATTTTACGTTCTAAAGCCCCGTTTATTTATAAAACAATTTCAAAAAAGAAACTTTTATCTTCACATAAATTTGTTTTAATCGATTTAAGTTGTGTTCATGTGATACGGTGTCGGTTGTTAGGTTACAGTTAATATCATTTCTTTCTTTAAAAAGAATTACCCTAGTAATATCAACTTTAAAAAAAAACTTTTTTTAAATTTGTTTTAATCAATTTAAGTTGTTTTCATGTGATCGGGGTAAACGGTGTCGGTTGTTAGGTTACAGTTAATATCATTTCTTTCTTAAAAAAAATTACCCTAGTAATATCAACTTTAAAAAAAAACTTTTTTTTTTAAATTTGTTTTAATCAATTTAAGTTGTTTTCATGTGATCGGGGGTAAACGGTGTTGGTTGGTAGGTTACAGTTAGTACAGTTTCTTTCTTTAAAGCTGAAGCTCAGTTTACACAAAATTTAAATTAACAAGTTTACACAGAATTTAATGAATGACGGAAAGTGGCTGTGTCTCGAACAACGGAAAACGGTATTCGTCATCTCAAACTTCCATTGCTACCAACTAACATTTAGTTTGAAAGTAACTGCCAACTTACACTTTACGCTTACAATTTGACGTTCTAAAGCCCCGTTTATTTATAAAACAATTTCAAAAAGAAACTTTTATCTTCACATAAATTTGTTTTAATCTTTTTAAGTTGTTTTCATGTAATCGGGGGTAAACGGTGTCGGTTGTTAGGTTACAGTTAATATCATTTCTTTCTTTAAAAAAAATTACCCTAGTAATATCAACTTTAAAAAAAAATTTTTTTTTTAAATTTGTTTTAATCAATTTAAGTTGTTTTCATGTGATCGGGGGTAAACGGTGTTGGTTGGTAGGTTACAGTTACTACAGTTTATTTCTTTAAAGCTGAAGCTCAGTTTACACAAAATTTAAATTAACAAGTTTACACAAAATTTAATGAATGACGGAAAGTGACTGTGTCTCGAGCAACGGAAAACGGTATTCGTCATCTCAACCTTCCATTGCTACCAACTAACATTTAGTTTCAAAGTTACTGCCAACTTACACTTTACGCTTACAATTTTACGTTCTAAAGCCCCGTTTATTTATAAAACAATTTCAAAAAGAAACTTTTATCTTCACATAAATTTGTTTTAATCGATTTAAGTTGTGTTCATGTGATACGGTGTCGGTTGTTAGGTTACAGTTAATATCATTTCTTTCTTTAAAAAGAATTACCCTAGTAATATCAACTTTAAAAAAAAAAACTTTTTTTTTAAATTTGTTTTAATCAATTTAAGTTGTTTTCATGTGATCGGGGGTAAACGGTGTCGGTTGTTAGGTTACAGTTAATATCATTTCTTTCTTAAAAAAAAATTACCCTAGTAATATCAACTTTAAAAAAAAACTCTTTTTTTTAAATTTGTTTTAATCAATTTAAGTTGTTTTCATGTGATCGGGGTAAACGGTGTTGGTTGGTAGGTTACAGTTAGTACAGTTTCTTTCTTTAAAGCTGAAGCTCAGTTTACACAAAATTTAAATTAACAAGTTTACACAGAATTTAATGAATGACGGAAAGTGGCTGTGTCTCGAACAACGGAAAACGGTATTCGTCATCTCAAACTTCCATTGCTACCAACTAACATTTAGTTTGAAAGTAACTGCCAACTTACACTTTACGCTTACAATTTGACGTTCTAAAGCCCCGTTTATTTATAAAACAATTTCAAAAGAAACTTTTATCTTCACATAAATTTGTTTTAATCAATTTAAGTTGTTTTCATGTGATCGGGAGTAAACGGTGTCGGTTGTTAGGTTACAGTTAATATCATTTCTTTCTTTAAAAAAATTACCCTAGTAATATCAACTTAAAAAAAAACTTTTTTTTAAATTTGTTTTAATCAATTTAAGTTGTTTTCATGTGATCGGGGGTAAACGGTGTTGGTTGGTAGGTTACAGTTAGTACAGTTTCTTTCTTTAAAGCTGAAGCTCAGTTTACACAAAATTTAAATTAACAAGTTTACACAAAATTTAATGAATGACGGAAAGTGGCTGTGTCTCGAGCAACGGAAAACTGTATTCGTCATCTCAACCTACCAACTAACATTTAGTTTCAAAGTTAACTGCCAACTTACACTTTACGCTTAAAATTTTGACGTTCTAAAGGCCCGTTTACATAAAATTCAATTGACGTTTAGTGTAAAACGTTCTGAAGCTACGTTCACACCAAAATTAAATTAACCAAAAAATATAAATTTGACGTTTACTTTGACGTTCTAATGCTCCGTTTACACAAAATTTTAAAAAATTACCTAATGTCAACATAAAAAAAAACCTTTTTTATAAAATTTGTTTTAATCAATTTAAGTTGTTTTTATGTGATCGGGGGTAAACGGTGTTGGTTGGTAGGTTACAGTTAGTACAGTTTCTTTCTTTAAAGCTGAAGCTCAGTTTACACAAAATTTAAATTAACAAGTTTACACAAAATTTAATGAATGACGGAAAGTGGCTGTGTCTCAAGCAACGGAAAACGGTATTCGTCATCTCAACCTACCAACTAACATTTAGTTTCAAAGTTACTGCCAACTTACACTTTACGTTTAAAATTTTGACGTTCTAAAGGCCCGTTTACATAAAATTCAATTGACGTTAAGTGTAAAACGTTCTGAAGCTACGTTCACACCAAAATTAAATTAACCAAAAAAATAAATTTGACGTTTACTTTGACGTTCTAATGCTCCGTTTACACAAAATTTTAAAAATTACCTATTGTCAACATAAAAAAAACTTTTTATAAAATTTGTTTTAATCAATTTAAGTTGTTTTCATGTGATCGGGGGTAAACGGTGTTGGTTGGTAGGTTACAGTTAGTACAGTTTCTTTCTTTAAAGCTGAAGCTCAGTTTACACAAAATTTAAATTAACAAGTTTACACAGAATTTAATGAATGACGGAAAGTGGCTGTGTCTCGAACAACGGAAAACGGTATTCGTCATCTCAACCTTCCATTGCTACCAACTAACATTTAGTTTCAAAGTTACTGCCAACTTACACTTTACGCTTACAATTTGACGTTCTAAAGCCCCGTTTATTTATAAAACAATTTCAAAAAGAAACTTTTATCTTCACATAAATTTGTTTTAATCAATTTAAGTTGTTTTCATGTGATCGGGAGTAAACGGTGTCGGTTGTTAGGTTACAGTTAATATCATTTCTTTCTTTAAAAAAATTACCCTAGTAATATCAACTTTAAAAAAAACTTTTTTTAAATTTGTTTTAATCAATTTAAGTTGTTTTCATGTGATCGGGGGTAAACGGTATTGGTTGGTAGGTTACAGTTAGTACAGTTTTCTTCTTTAAAACAAAACACAAAAAAAACAAACAATTATTTCAAGTAACATTCGTTTATATTAGTTATGTTTGTGTGATGGGGGGTGGGGGTGGGGGTATTGTTGAAGGGGGCAGTGCGATCGGAGGGAAACGGCGATCGGGGGAAAACGCCGTTAGTTAAAATACTCTCTATAAGGAATTAAAAAAAAAAATACTGGGCGGGAAATGATACCGGAGGTCATACTGGTTTCCCGCCCAAATATACATAGAAATCAGTCTTGACAGAAACCTAATTCTTGCCGACCTTAATTTTCTCGACGGATTCTGATAAAACTCGAAAAGTTAGGATAGGGTCGCGTCGATGAAAATCACGTTGAATATGAAGAACACCCTTAAAAAGGGCAAAAGGGTGAAAATTTTGAAAAACGATACATTTTCAAAATCGTTTCGCATTAAAACGGTAAGACTTATTTAAATTTTGAAAACGCATTTACGTTCGGAAAAGACGGGTCTTTAATTTTGGTCTTTTGACTTTTTTTCGTAAAACGTAAAATTATAGGTCAAAAACGCGTTCGAAAAATGTCCAAAAAAATTTTTTCGCATTTTTCGGCGTCGTAGAAAGACTTTTTGAAATTTTGAAATGACATTATGAAGCGCTTAAACGATATATTCGACTTGTAATTGTTACATTTTTAGTTAAACGAAAGATTAAATTGCGATAAGCAAAAACTGTAAAATAAAATGCAAAATGTCAAATTACGGAAACTAAAACGGCTGTATCTTTTAAACGGTAAGAGATAAATGTGTTTACAAAAATTAAACAATGTCTAAAAAAATTAGAGGATTCATATTATATCGACGAATTTATCAATTTTTAACTTTTTTTTTGAAAATTTTTGGTGGTTATATCAATTTAACGTATTCTTTTAACGTCATTAGAATGTGTCGTATCGGCGCTGTGGATAGAATGGTTACTATCGAAAACTAATTATAAATATTTAAAGACAAAAATTAATGTTTTTGCAAAGTTTTACATTTACGATAATTTTATACGTCGTTTAAGGTACGGTCTTTTTATATTAGTTGTTTTTAACATTTATAAATTAGATAGTAACTAAAGTTTTGACGTTTTAAATTTTTAGGTTAATCAAGTTTTTTAGTTTAGTTTACATTTAAATGTTTATAATATTCCTAGCTGCATTTTAAAGTTTCGAATAGCTTATTACGCTAAAGCTACACAAGGTTCTTCGATTGCATTCGTTGTTTGTTTAGCGACAGGCGAATTATTGGTTTGAACGACATTGTCCAAATGAATTAATGAAAAAAAGTAAAAATATTGAACCTGATATGTTCTATAACCAATTAAATTTATTTTTAGACAAGTTTGCAGTCTATTACACAAAAAATTAGTTATCCGATGATATGGATATCGATTTCTAAAGTACAAGTGCGACAACATTGAAAGTTAGTTACTCTACATTCTAAGAGTCGAAAAGCAACATCGATACATCTAAAAGGCTATCGGCAATGATCCACAGTCGCTGTTCTGTTTGTGTTGCTCACGAAATAGGAATTGCTACACGGTTGTTTAATCTGTACAAGATAGAATAATAATAACGCATTTTTGGAACTGGAATCAAACAAATTTATAAGAAGAATGGCTCACGAAATGTGAAATTCATACATTGTTACAACCGTGAACGACAGGGTATGATTTAGAAGTATTTGTACAAGATAACAAGACTGAAGGACTTATAAATCGATCAGTACTGCAGCTCAACACGAGTTCAACTTGAGTGTTGCTTAAAAACTTCTGTGCCATGAAAGAAGCCGTCGAATGCAAATGCTAAAAACATGGTGAGTTTTGATATTCTAGATTACAAGAGTTGAAAAGGAATATTACTATTTATAAGTGTTGTTAACAAAGAAAACCTAAGAAAATTACACCGGTTTGTTATAGCAATCGATGAAACGACAGATTTCATGTGATTTAAAAGAATCTGTACCAGATACAATAAAAATAATGCCCTTTTGGAACTGGATTTACTAATACTCTAATCACATAGTATCAAGAGGCATGGAACTAATATAGATTTCACTAGAAAAAGTTTTTTGTTTCAACAAACTGCAGCCCTGGATAGCACGAACATTCGATGCGGTATGAAAGAATGTTGACATGGTAACATACGGTTACTTATTAAAGAATAATAAATGTAGTTTATATATGTATTTCTTGTGCAATATAATATAAAGTAGATTAATATGTTATACAACAATAATTGTCAGTTGCAGTAATAAACTTCGATGGAATATTAAGTATTTTAATATCTTCGGCATTGAAAAGCACTATCTCTTTAGTTGGCTGGCTTGGCTTCGGAATCTACAAGTAAACGATTCATGCTAATATCAGAAAAAGCAAGAGTTAACTTACTTTTTTCTCTTCTTTGTAATCAAATTAATGAATGGTTTAAATAAAATCATTGTTGCATTGAAATATTGTAAAAAATTGTGTCTCTGATACCTAATACTTCATGGCACCCAATTATTAAAATTTACTATTTCTATTGTACCTAAAATACTTTTTAGATTATAGAATGCATAATTCATTTTCGGGTTGTTTTTTTAATTAAATGATACTTATTTTGACGTTTAGTGTAGAATACATAATATGTGTTTTACTAAAATTTTCTTCAATAAGAAAAATTAGATATACCAAACAACTTACACGCGTTCACCATGTGTATAATAATATTTGTTGTCCAATTTGATGTTGGTAACAGTGCGGTGAAATTGGAAACCATCTAGAATACCGAGAGTTGAAAAAACGCATTTCAAAACAGGCTTTTGATTCAGTGATTTATTATATTGACCATTGGTTAGTTACATACGAAGATTATTAAACAGACAGGATGATCTCAAGTCCAATCTCATACACGAACATTCGATGAAGTATAATAGAACTTGAAGGTGTATCCTTTCAAAAGTTTTAACTACGAAGGTTATTACTGCTTCCTTATGACATGTTCTATTATGATAGTATTGCAGTTAAGAAGACGAATTAATTGTGGCCGATGATTTTTAGTTTGGAAATTGTCTTACTTAAAGACGATCAAGAAAAGTAAGTCATTTCGTTTAGTATTATGTAACAAATGCAAATGCGTTTACTTCTGTTTTTAGTTGGTTTTTAACGACTGCAGTTACAAGTATAGCGGTAACAATAGTAGTTTTGACGCAACAAGTGTATTCATCATATTGAACGACGAAAGATATTATTTTGTTGTCACTGAGAAATCGAGTATTGCATGAAGAAGTATAAATGTCTTTACGACATGAAGAAAATCAAATGACAGAATTTGCATAATTTAGAGAAGCATCTGTGGGAACCTTTTTGTTGTGAATTGGTTTGTATGCTACTAGTATAATTATTCGTAATTAAGGCCTATCATTTATGCCTGTGTTCATGTCTTCAATTATTAATTTTCGAAACCGTATTTAAATGTTATCTAATTGGTTTTTCTACTAATTCGAGGCATCCAATTATTAAAATTTACAATGCTATTGTACCTAAAATATTTCTTAGAATGTATAATGCATAATTCATTTACGGGCTGTTTTTTTAATTAAATGATACTTATTTTGACATTTAGTGTAGAATACACTAAATCACCGTATACAAAAAATGTAATTGACATTTAGTGTAAAACATTCTGAAGCTTTGTTTACACAAAATTTAAATTAAACAAGAATTTAATTTGACAATTTTGACGTTCTAAAGGTCCGTTTACATAAAATTCAATTGACGTTTAGTGTAAAACGTTCACACCAAAATTAAGTTAACCAAAAATATAAATTTGACGTTTACTTTGACGTTCTAATGCTCCGTTTACACAAAATTTAAAAAATTACCTAATGTCAACATAAAAAAAACTTTTTTTATAAAATTTGTTTTAATCAATTTAAGTTGTTTTCATGTGATCGGGGGTAAACGGTGTTGGTTGGTAGGTTACAGTTAGTACAGTTTCTTTCTTTAAAGCTGAAGCTCAGTTTACACAAAATTTAAATTAACAAGTTTACACAGAATTTAATGAATGACGGAAAGTGGCTGTGTCTCGAACAACGGAAAACGGTATTCGTCATCTCAACCTTCCATTGCTACCAACTAACATTTAGTTTCAAAAGTTACTGCCAACTTACACTTTACGCTTACAATTTGACGTTCTAAAGCCCCGTTTATTTATAAAACAATTTCAAAAAGAAACTTTGATCTTCACATAAATTTGTTTTAATCTTTTTAAGTTGTTTTCATGTGATCGGGGGTAAACGGTGTCGGTTGTTAGGTTACAGTTAATATCATTTCTTTCTTTAAAAAAAATTACCCTAGTAATATCAACTTTAAAAAAAAACTTTTTTTTAAATTTGTTTTAATCAATTTAAGTTGTTTTCATGTGATCGGGGTAAACGGTGTCGGTTGTTAGGTTACAGTTAATATCATTTCTTTCTTTAAAAAAATTACCCTAGTAATATCAACTTTAAAAAAAAAAATTTTTTTTAAATTTGTTTTAATCAATTTAAGTTGTTTTCATGTGATCGGGGGTAAACGGTGTTGGTTGGTAGGTTACAGTTAGTACAGTTTCTTTCTTTAAAGCTGAAGCTCAGTTTACACAAAATTTAAATTAACAAGTTTACACAAAATTTAATGAATGACGGAAAGTGGCTGTGTCTCGAGCAACGGAAAACGGTATTCGTCATCTCAACCTTCCATTGCTACCAACTAACATTTAGTTTCAAAGTTACTGCCAACTTACACTTTACGCTTACAATTTGACGTTCTAAAGCCCCGTTTATTTATAAAACAATTTCAAAAAAAAACTTTTATCTTCACATAAATTTGTTTTAATCGATTTAAGTTGTTTTCATGTGATACGGTGTCGGTTGTTAGGTTACAGTTAATATCATTTCTTTCTTTAAAAAAATTACCCTAGTAATATCAACTTTAAAAAAAAACTTTTTTTTTTAAATTTGTTTTAATCAATTTAAGTTGTTTTCATGTGATCGGGGGTAAACGGTGTTGGTTGGTAGGTTACAGTTAGTACAGTTTCTTTCTTTAAAACAAAAACAAAAAAACAAACAATTATTTCAAGTAACATTCGTTTACATTAGTTATGTTTGTGGGATGGGGGGGGGGGGGTATTGTTCAAGGGGGGCAGTGCGATCGGGGGAAAACGCCGTTACTTGCGAGGTCACACTTCTTAAAATACTTTGTATAAGGAATTAAAAAAAAAAAAAAAACAATTATAACTCAAAAACTATGTCGTCGACTAATTATGGCGGATACCGAGGAGGTCATACTGGGCGGGAAATGATACCGGATGTCATACTGGGCGGGAAAATGATACCGGAGGTCATACTGGTTTCCCGCTCTAATATACATAGAAATCAGTTTTGACAGAAACCTACTTCTTGCCGACCTTAATTATCTCGACGGATTCTGATAAAACTCGAAAAGTTAGGATAGGGTCGCGTCGATGAAAATCACCTCATTAATGAAGAACACCCTTAAAAAGGGCAAAAAGGGTGAAAATTTTGAAAAACGATACATTTTCAAAATCGTTTCGCATTAAAACGGTAAGACTTATTTAAATTTTGAAAACGCATTTACGTTCGTAAAAGACGGGTCTTTAATTTTGGTCTTTTGACTTTTTCTCGTAAAACGTAAAATTATAGGTCAAAAACGCGTTCGAAAAATGACCAAAAAAAAAAATTTTTTTTCGCATTTTTCGGCGTCGTAAAAAGACTTTTTGGAAATTTTGAAATGACATTATGAAGCGCTTAAACGATATATTCGACTTGTAATTGTTACATTTTAAGTTAAACGAAAGATTAAATTGCATTAAGCAAAAAACTGTAAAATAAAATTCAAAATGTCAAATTACGGAAACTAAAACGGCTGTATCTTTTAAACGGTAAGAGATAAATGTGTTTACAAAAATTAAACAATGTCTAAAAAAATTAGAGGAATCATATTATATCGACGAATTTATCAATTTTTAACTTTTTTTTGAAAATTTTTGGTGGTTATATCAATTTAACGTATTCTTTTAACGTCATTAGAATGTGTCGTATCGGCGCTGTGGATAGAATGGTTACTATCAAAAACTAATTATAAATATTTAAAGACAAAAATTAATGTTTTTGCAAAGTTTTACATTTACGATAATTTTATACGTCGTTTAAGGTACGGTCTTTTTATATTAGTTGTTTTTAACATTTATAAATTAGATAGTAACTAAAGTTTTGACGTTTTAAATTTTAAGGTTAAACAAATTTTTAGTTTACATTTAAATAATGTTTATAATATTCCTAGCTGCATTTTAAAGTTTCGAATAGCTTATCACGCTAAAGCTACACAAGGTTCTTCGATTGCATTCGTTGTTTGTTTAGCGACAGGCGAATTATTGGTTTGAACGACATTGTCCAAATGAATTAATGAAAAAAGGTAAAAATATTGAACCCGATATGTTCTATAACCAATTAAATTTATTTTTAGACAAGTTTGCAGTCTATTACACAAAAAAATTAGTTATCCGATGATAAGGATATCGATTTCTAAAGTACAAGTTTGACAACATTGAAAGTTAGTTACTCTACATTCTAAGAGTCGAAAAGCAACATCGATACATCTAAAAGGCCATGGGTTTTTTTTGTTTTTAATAACGCATTTTTGGAACTGGAATCTTACAAATTTATAAGAACCTTTAATAAAATTTAGGAGGCACATCTGGCATAAGTGAACGTGGAATAGGTATTATGTTAATAATATTCCTAGCTGTATTTTAAAGTTTCGAATAGCTTATCACGCTAAAGCTACACAAGGTTCTTGGATCGCATTCGTTGTTTGTTTAGCGACAGGCCAATTATTGGCTTGAACGACATTGTCCAAATGAATTAATGAAAAAAGGTAAAAATATTGAACCCGATATGTTCTATAACCAATTAAATTTATTTTTAGACAAGTTTGCAGTCTATTACACAAAAAAATTAGTTATCCGATGATATGGATATCGATTTCTAAAGTACAAGTGCGACAACATTGAAAGTTAGTTACTCTACATTCTAAGAGTCGAAAAGCAACATCGATACATCTAAAAGGCTATCGGCAATGATTCACAGTCGCTGTTCTGTTTGTCTGGCTCACGAAATAGGAATTCGTACACCGTTGTTTAATCTGTACAATACAGAATAATAATAACGCATTTTTGGAACTTGAATCAAACAAATTTATAAGAAGGATGGCTCACGAAATGTGAAATTCATACATTGTTACAACCGTGAACGACAGTGTATGATTTAGAAGTATTTATACAAGATAACAAGACTGAAGGACTTATAAATCGATCAGTACTGCAGCTCAACACGAGTTCAACTTGAGTGTTGCTTAAAAACTTCTGTGCCATGAAAGAAGCCGTCGAATGCAAATGCTAAAAACATGGTGAGTTTTGATATTCTAGATTACAAGAGTTGAAAAGGAATATTACTATTTATAAGTGTTGTTAACAAAGAAAACCTAAGAAAATTATACCGGTTTGTTATAGCAATCGAAGAAACGACAGATTTCGCAAGTTTCATGTGATTTAAAAGAATCCGTACCAGATACAATAATTACAATGCCCTTTTGGAACTGGATTTACTAATACTCTAATCACATAGTATCAAGAGGCATGGAACTAATATAGATTTCACTATAAAACTACGACTAACATATCTGCATAGGCCTTTCACAATCAAACGTTGCTAACTACGGCTAAATTTTCGACACATGGCAAACTAGAAAAACGTTTTTGTTTCAACAAACTGCAGCCCTGGATAGCACGAACATTCGATGCGGTATGAAAGAACGTTGACATGGTAAAATAAGGTTACTTATTAAAGAATAATAAATGTAGTTTATATATGTATTTCTTGTGCAATATAATATAAAGTAGATTAATATGTTATACAACAATAATTGTCAGTTGCAGTAATAAACTTTGATGGAATAATTAAGTATTTTAATATCTTCGGCATTGAAAAGCACTATCTCTTTAGTTGGCTGGCTTGGCTTTCGGAATCTACAAGTAAACGATTCATGCTAATATCAGAAAAAGCAAGAGTTAACTTACTTTTTTCTCTTCTTTGTAATCAAATTAATGAATGGTTTAAATAAAATCATTGTTGCATTGAAATATTGTAAAAAATTGTGTCTCTGATACCTAATACTTCATGGCACCCAATTATTAAAATTTACTATTTCTATTGTACCTAAAATACTTTTTAGATTATAGAATGCATAATTCATTTTCGGGTTGTTTTTTAATTAAATGATACTTATTTTGACGTTTAGTGTAGAATACATAATATGTGTTTTACTAAAATTTTCTTCAATAAGAAAAATTAGATATACCAAACAACTTACACGCGTTCACCATGTGTATAATAATATTTGTTGTCCAATTTGATGTTGGTAACAGTGCGGTGAAATTGGAAACCATCTAGAATACCGAGAGTTGAAAAACGCATTTCAAAACAGGCTTTTGATTCAGTGATTTATTATATTGACCATTGGTTAGTTACATACGAAGATTATTAAACAGACAGGATGATCTCAAGTCCAATCTCATACACGAACATTCGATGAAGTATAATAGAACTTGAAGGTGTATCCTTTCAAAGGTTTTAACACTACGAAGGTTATTACTGCTTCCTTATGACATGTTCTATTATGATAGTATTGCAGTTAAGAAGACGAATTAATTGTGGCCGATGATTTTTAGTTTGGAAATTGTCTTACTTAAAGACGATCAAGAAAAGTAAGTCATTTCGTTTAGTATTATGTAACAAATGCAAATGCGTTTACTTCTGTTTTTAGTTGGTTTTAACGACTGCAGTTAGAAGTATAGCGGTAACAATAGTAGTTTTGACGCAACAAGTGTATTCATCATATTGAACGACGAAAGATATTATTTTGTTGTCACTGAAAAATCGAGTATTGCATGAAGAAGTATAAATGTCTTTACGACATGAAGAAAATCAAATGACAGAATTTGCATAATTTAGAGAAGCATCTGTGGGAACCTTTTTGTTGTGAATTGGTTTGTATGCTACTAGTATAATTATTCGTAATTAAGGCTTATCATTTATGCCTGTGTTCATGTCTTCAATTATTAATTTTCGAAACCGTATTTAAATGTTATCTAATTGGTTTTTCTACTAATTCGAGGCATCCAATTATTAAAATTTACAATGCTATTGTACCTAAAATATTTCTTAGAATGTATAATGCATAATTCATTTACGGGCTGTTTTTTAATTAAATGATACTTATTTTGACATTTAGTGTAGAATACACTAAATCACCGTATACAAAAATGTAATTGACATTTAGTGTAAAACATTCTGAAGCTTTGTTTACACAAAATTTAAATTAACCAAGAATTTAATTTGACAATTTTGACGTTCTAAAGGTCCGTTTACATAAAATTCAATTGACGTTTAGTGTAAAACGTTCACACCAAAATTAAGTTAACCAAAAATATAAATTTGACGTTTACTTTGACGTTCTAATGCTCCGTTTACACAAAATTTAAATTAACCGATTAAACAAATTCAAATACAAGGTTTCACGTAAAATTTCTTTTTAAATTAAAAGATACTTAGTTTAACGTATTTTGTGGAACACTCCAAATCACAGTTTACAAACAATTTAATTAACGTTTAGTGTAAAACGTTCTGAAGCTACGTTCACACCAAAATTAAGTTAACCAAAAAATATAAATTTGACGTTTACATAAAATTCAATTGACGTTTAGTGTAAAACGTTCACACCAAAATTAAGTTAACCAAAACATATCAATTTGACGTTTACTTTGACGTTCTAATGCTCCGTTTACACAAAATTTAAATTAACCGATTAAACAATTTCAAATACAAGGTTTCACGTAAAATTTCTTTTTAAATTAAAAGATACTTAGTTTAACGTATTTTGTGGAACACTCCAAATCACAGTTTACAAACAATTTAATTAACGTTTAGTGTAAAACGTTCTGAAGCTACGTTCACACCAAAATTAAGTTAACCAAAAATATAAATTTGACGTTTACATAAAATTCAATTGACGTTTAGTGTAAAACGTTCACACCAAAATTAAGTTAACCAAAAATATAAATTTGACGTTTACTTTGACGTTCTAATGCTCCGTTTACACAAAATTTAAAAATTACCTAATGTCAACATAAAAAAAAACTTTTTTTAAATTTGTTTTAATCAATTTAAGTTGTTTTCATGTGATCGGGAGTAAACGGTGTTGGTTGGTAGGTTACAGTTAGTACAGTTTCTTTCGTTTCGGTTGTTAGGTTACAGTTAATATCATTTCTTTCTTTAAAAAAATTACCCTAGTAATATCAACTTTAAAAAAAAATTTTTTTTAAATTTGTTTTAATCAATTTAAGTTGTTTTCATGTGATCGGGGGTAAACGGTGTTGGTTGGTAGGTTACAGTTAGTACAGTTTCTTTCTTTAAAGCTGAAGCTCAGTTTACACAAAATTTAAATTAACAAGTTTACACAAAATTTAATGAATGACGGAAAGTGGCTGTGTCTCGAGCAACGGAAAACGGTATTCGTCATCTCAACCTTCCATTGCTACCAACTAACATTTAGTTTCAAAGTTACTGCCAACTTACACTTTACGCTTACAATTTGACGTTCTAAAGCCCCGTTTATTTATAAAACAATTTCAAAAAAAAACTTTTATCTTCACATAAATTTGTTTTAATCTTTTTAAGTTGTTTTCATGTAATCGGGGGTAAACGGTGTCGGTTGTTAGGTTACAGTTAATATCATTTCTTTCTTTAAAAAAATTACCCTAGTAATATCAACTTTAAAAAAATTTTTTTTTTAAATTTGTTTTAATCAATTTAAGTTGTTTTCATGTGATCGGGGGTAAACGGTGTTGGTTGGTAGGTTACAGTTAGTACAGTTTATTTCTTTAAAGCTGAAGCTCAGTTTACACAAAATTTAAATTAACAAGTTTACACAAAATTTAATGAATGACGGAAAGTGACTGTGTCTCGAGCAACGGAAAACGGTATTCGTCATCTCAACCTTCCATTGCTACCAACTAACATTTAGTTTCAAAGTTACTGCCAACTTACACTTTACGCTTACAATTTTACGTTCTAAAGCCCCGTTTATTTATAAAACAATTTCAAAAAGAAACTTTTATCTTCACATAAATTTGTTTTAATCGATTTAAGTTGTGTTCATGTGATACGGTGTCGGTTGTTAGGTTACAGTTAATATCATTTCTTTCTTTAAAAAGAATTACCCTAGTAATATCAACTTTAAAAAAAACTTTTTTTTTAAATTTGTTTTAATCAATTTAAGTTGTTTTCATGTGATCGGGGGTAAACGGTGTCGGTTGTTAGGTTACAGTTAATATCATTTCTTTCTTAAAAAAAAATTACCCTAGTAATATCAACTTTAAAAAAACTTTTTTTTAAATTTGTTTTAATCAATTTAAGTTGTTTTCATGTGATCGGGGGTAAACGGTGTTGGTTGGTAGGTTACAGTTAGTACAGTTTCTTTCTTTAAAGCTGAAGCTCAGTTTACACAAAATTTAAATTAACAAGTTTACACAGAATTTAATGAATGACGGAAAGTGGCTGTGTCTCGAACAACGGAAAACGGTATTCGTCATCTCAAACTTCCATTGCTACCAACTAACATTTAGTTTGAAAGTAACTGCCAACTTACACTTTACGCTTACAATTTGACGTTCTAAAGCCCCGTTTATTTATAAAACAATTTCAAAAGAAACTTTTATCTTCACATAAATTTGTTTTAATCAATTTAAGTTGTTTTCATGTGATCGGGAGTAAACGGTGTCGGTTGTTAGGTTACAGTTAATATCATTTCTTTCTTTAAAAAAATTACCCTAGTAATATCAACTTAAAAAAAACTTTTTTTTTAAATTTGTTTTAATCAATTTAAGTTGTTTTCATGTGATCGGGGGTAAACGGTGTTGGTTGGTAGGTTACAGTTAGTACAGTTTCTTTCTTTAAAGCTGAAGCTCAGTTTACACAAAATTTAAATTAACAAGTTTACACAAAATTTAATGAATGACGGAAAGTGGCTGTGTCTCGAGCAACGGAAAACTGTATTCGTCATCTCAACCTACCAACTAACATTTAGTTTCAAAGTTAACTGCCAACTTACACTTTACGCTTAAAATTTTGACGTTCTAAAGGCCCGTTTACATAAAATTCAATTGACGTTTAGTGTAAAACGTTCTGAAGCTACGTTCACACCAAAATTAAATTAACCAAAAAATATAAATTTGACGTTTACTTTGACGTTCTAATGCTCCGTTTACACAAAATTTTAAAAATTACCTAATGTCAACATAAAAAAAAACTTTTTTTATAAAATTTGTTTTAATCAATTTAAGTTGTTTTTATGTGATCGGGGGTAAACGGTGTTGGTTGGTAGGTTACAGTTAGTACAGTTTCTTTCTTTAAAGCTGAAGCTCAGTTTACACAAAATTTAAATTAACAAGTTTACACAAAATTTAATGAATGACGGAAAGTGGCTGTGTCTCAAGCAACGGAAAACGGTATTCGTCATCTCAACCTACCAACTAACATTTAGTTTCAAAGTTACTGCCAACTTACACTTTACGTTTAAAATTTTGACGTTCTAAAGGCCCGTTTACATAAAATTCAATTGACGTTAAGTGTAAAACGTTCTGAAGCTACGTTCACACCAAAATTAAATTAACCAAAAAAAATAAATTTGACGTTTACTTTGACGTTCTAATGCTCCGTTTACACAAAATTTTAAAAAATTACCTATTGTCAACATAAAAAAAAACTTTTTATAAAATTTGTTTTAATCAATTTAAGTTGTTTTCATGTGATCGGGGGTAAACGGTGTTGGTTGGTAGGTTACAGTTAGTACAGTTTCTTTCTTTAAAGCTGAAGCTCAGTTTACACAAAATTTAAATTAACAAGTTTACACAGAATTTAATGAATGACGGAAAGTGGCTGTGTCTCGAACAACGGAAAACGGTATTCGTCATCTCAACCTTCCATTGCTACCAACTAACATTTAGTTTCAAAGTTACTGCCAACTTACACTTTACGCTTACAATTTGACGTTCTAAAGCCCCGTTTATTTATAAAACAATTTCAAAAGAAACTTTTATCTTCACATAAATTTGTTTTAATCAATTTAAGTTGTTTTCATGTGATCGGGAGTAAACGGTGTCGGTTGTTAGGTTACAGTTAATATCATTTCTTTCTTTAAAAAAAATTACCCTAGTAATATCAACTTTAAAAAAAAACTTTTTTTTTTAAATTTGTTTTAATCAATTTAAGTTGTTTTCATGTGATCGGGGGTAAACGGTATTGGTTGGTAGGTTACAGTTAGTACAGTTTTCTTCTTTAAAACAAAAAAAAAAAAACAAACAATTATTTCAAGTAACATTCGTTTATATTAGTTATGTTTGTGTGATGGGGGTGGGGTGGGGGTATTGTTGAAGGGGGCAGTGCGATCGGAGGGAAACGGCGATCGGGGAAAACGCCGTTAGTTAAAATACTCTCTATAAGGAATTAAAAAAATACTGGGCGGGAAATGATACCGGAGGTCATACTGGTTTCCCGCTCTAATATTTTCCCGCTCTAATATACATAGAAATCAGTTTTGACAGAAACCTACTTCTTGCCGACCTTAATTATCTCGACGGATTCTGATAAAACTCGAAAAGTTAGGATAGGGTCGCGTCGATGAAAATCACCTCATTAATGAAGAACACCCTTAAAAGGGCAAAAGGGTGAAAATTTTGAAAAACGATACATTTTCAAAATCGTTTCGCATTAAAACGGTAAGACTTATTTAAATTTTGAAAACGCATTTACGTTCGTAAAAGACGGGTCTTTAATTTTGGTCTTTTGACTTTTCTCGTAAAACGTAAAATTATAGGTCAAAAACGCGTTCGAAAAATGACCAAAAAAAATTTTTCGCATTTTTCGGCGTCGTAAAAAGACTTTTTGGAAATTTTGAAATGACATTATGAAGCGCTTAAACGATATATTCGACTTGTAATTGTTACATTTTAAGTTAAACGAAAGATTAAATTGCATTAAGCAAAAACTGTAAAATAAAATTCAAAATGTCAAATTACGGAAACTAAAACGGCTGTATCTTTTAAACGGTAAGAGATAAATGTGTTTACAAAAATTAAACAATGTCTAAAAAAATTAGAGGAATCATATTATATCGACGAATTTATCAATTTTTAACTTTTTTTTTGAAAATTTTTGGTGGTTATATCAATTTAACGTATTCTTTTAACGTCATTAGAATGTGTCGTATCGGCGCTGTGGATAGAATGGTTACTATCAAAAACTAATTATAAATATTTAAAGACAAAAATTAATGTTTTTGCAAAGTTTTACATTTACGATAATTTTATACGTCGTTTAAGGTACGGTCTTTTATATTAGTTGTTTTTAACATTTATAAATTAGATAGTAACTAAAGTTTTGACGTTTTAAATTTTAAGGTTAAACAAATTTTTAGTTTACATTTAAATAATGTTTATAATATTCCTAGCTGCATTTTAAAGTTTCGAATAGCTTATCACGCTAAAGCTACACAAGGTTCTTCGATTGCATTCGTTGTTTGTTTAGCGACAGGCGAATTATTGGTTTGAACGACATTGTCCAAATGAATTAATGAAAAAGGTAAAAATATTGAACCCGATATGTTCTATAACCAATTAAATTTATTTTTAGACAAGTTTGCAGTCTATTACACAAAAAATTAGTTATCCGATGATAAGGATATCGATTTCTAAAGTACAAGTTTGACAACATTGAAAGTTAGTTACTGTACATTCTAAGAGTCGAAAAGCAACATCGATACATCTAAAAGGCCATGGGAATAAGATAACGCATTTTGGAACTGGAATCTTACAAATTTATAAGAACCTTTAATAAAATTTAGGAGGCACATCTGGCATAAGTGAACGTGGAATAGGTATTATGTTAATAATATTCCTAGCTGTATTTTAAAGTTTCGAATAGCTTATCACGCTAAAGCTACACAAGGTTCTTGGATCGCATTCGTTGTTTGTTTAGCGACAGGCCAATTATTGGCTTGAACGACATTGTCCAAATGAATTAATGAAAAAGGTAAAAATATTGAACCCGATATGTTCTATAACCAATTAAATTTATTTTTAGACAAGTTTGCAGTCTATTACACAAAAAATTAGTTATCCGATGATATGGATATCGATTTCTAAAGTACAAGTGCGACAACATTGAAAGTTAGTTACTCTACATTCTAAGAGTCGAAAAGCAACATCGATACATCTAAAAGGCTATCGGCAATGATTCACAGTCGCTGTTCTGTTTGTCTGGCTCACGAAATAGGAATTCGTACACCGTTGTTTAATCTGTACAATACAGAATAATAATAACGCATTTTTGGAACTTGAATCAAACAAATTTATAAGAAGGATGGCTCACGAAATGTGAAATTCATACATTGTTACAACCGTGAACGACAGTGTATGATTTAGAAGTATTTATACAAGATAACAAGACTGAAGGACTTATAAATCGATCAGTACTGCAGCTCAACACGAGTTCAACTTGAGTGTTGCTTAAAAACTTCTGTGCCATGAAAGAAGCCGTCGAATGCAAATGCTAAAAACATGGTGAGTTTTGATATTCTAGATTACAAGAGTTGAAAAGGAATATTACTATTTATAAGTGTTGTTAACAAAGAAAACCTAAGAAAATTATACCGGTTTGTTATAGCAATCGAAGAAACGACAGATTTCGCAAGTTTCATGTGATTTAAAAGAATCCGTACCAGATACAATAATTACAATGCCCTTTTGGAACTGGATTTACTAATACTCTAATCACATAGTATCAAGAGGCATGGAACTAATATAGATTTCACTATAAAACTACGACTAACATATCTGCATAGGCCTTTCACAATCAAACGTTGCTAACTACGGCTAAATTTTCGACACATGGCAAACTAGAAAAACGTTTTTGTTTCAACAAACTGCAGCCCTGGATAGCACGAACATTCGATGCGGTATGAAAGAACGTTGACATGGTAAAATAAGGTTACTTATTAAAGAATAATAAATGTAGTTTATATATGTATTTCTTGTGCAATATAATATAAAGTAGATTAATATGTTATACAACAATAATTGTCAGTTGCAGTAATAAACTTTGATGGAATAATTAAGTATTTTAATATCTTCGGCATTGAAAAGCACTATCTCTTTAGTTGGCTGGCTTGGCTTTCGGAATCTACAAGTAAACGATTCATGCTAATATCAGAAAAAGCAAGAGTTAACTTACTTTTTTCTCTTCTTTGTAATCAAATTAATGAATGGTTTAAATAAAATCATTGTTGCATTGAAATATTGTAAAAATTGTGTCTCTGATACCTAATACTTCATGGCACCCAATTATTAAAATTTACTATTTCTATTGTACCTAAAATACTTTTTAGATTATAGAATGCATAATTCATTTTCGGGTTGTTTTTTAATTAAATGATACTTATTTTGACGTTTAGTGTAGAATACATAATATGTGTTTTACTAAAATTTTCTTCAATAAGAAAAATTAGATATACCAAACAACTTACACGCGTTCACCATGTGTATAATAATATTTGTTGTCCAATTTGATGTTGGTAACAGTGCGGTGAAATTGGAAACCATCTAGAATACCGAGAGTTGAAAAAACGCATTTCAAAACAGGCTTTTGATTCAGTGATTTATTATATTGACCATTGGTTAGTTACATACGAAGATTATTAAACAGACAGGATGATCTCAAGTCCAATCTCATACACGAACATTCGATGAAGTATAATAGAACTTGAAGGTGTATCCTTTCAAAGGTTTTAACACTACGAAGGTTATTACTGCTTCCTTATGACATGTTCTATTATGATAGTATTGCAGTTAAGAAGACGAATTAATTGTGGCCGATGATTTTTAGTTTGGAAATTGTCTTACTTAAAGACGATCAAGAAAAGTAAGTCATTTCGTTTAGTATTATGTAACAAATGCAAATGCGTTTACTTCTGTTTTTAGTTGGTTTTTAACGACTGCAGTTAGAAGTATAGCGGTAACAATAGTAGTTTTGACGCAACAAGTGTATTCATCATATTGAACGACGAAAGATATTATTTTGTTGTCACTGAAAAATCGAGTATTGCATGAAGAAGTATAAATGTCTTTACGACATGAAGAAAATCAAATGACAGAATTTGCATAATTTAGAGAAGCATCTGTGGGAACCTTTTTGTTGTGAATTGGTTTGTATGCTACTAGTATAATTATTCGTAATTAAGGCTTATCATTTATGCCTGTGTTCATGTCTTCAATTATTAATTTTCGAAACCGTATTTAAATGTTATCTAATTGGTTTTTCTACTAATTCGAGGCATCCAATTATTAAAATTTACAATGCTATTGTACCTAAAATATTTCTTAGAATGTATAATGCATAATTCATTTACGGGCTGTTTTTTTAATTAAATGATACTTATTTTGACATTTAGTGTAGAATACACTAAATCACCGTATACAAAAATGTAATTGACATTTAGTGTAAAACATTCTGAAGCTTTGTTTACACAAAATTTAAATTAACCAAGAATTTAATTTGACAATTTTGACGTTCTAAAGGTCCGTTTACATAAAATTCAATTGACGTTTAGTGTAAAACGTTCACACCAAAATTAAGTTAACCAAAAATATAAATTTGACGTTTACTTTGACGTTCTAATGCTCCGTTTACACAAAATTTAAATTAACCGATTAAACAAATTCAAATACAAGGTTTCACGTAAAATTTCTTTTTAAATTAAAAGATACTTAGTTTAACGTATTTTGTGGAACACTCCAAATCACAGTTTACAAACAATTTAATTAACGTTTAGTGTAAAACGTTCTGAAGCTACGTTCACACCAAAATTAAGTTAACCAAAAAATATAAATTTGACGTTTACATAAAATTCAATTGACGTTTAGTGTAAAACGTTCACACCAAAATTAAGTTAACCAAAACATATCAATTTGACGTTTACTTTGACGTTCTAATGCTCCGTTTACACAAAATTTAAATTAACCGATTAAACAATTTCAAATACAAGGTTTCACGTAAAATTTCTTTTTAAATTAAAAGATACTTAGTTTAACGTATTTTGTGGAACACTCCAAATCACAGTTTACAAACAATTTAATTAACGTTTAGTGTAAAACGTTCTGAAGCTACGTTCACACCAAAATTAAGTTAACCAAAAATATAAATTTGACGTTTACATAAAATTCAATTGACGTTTAGTGTAAAACGTTCACACCAAAATTAAGTTAACCAAAAATATAAATTTGACGTTTACTTTGACGTTCTAATGCTCCGTTTACACAAAATTTAAAAAATTACCTAATGTCAACATAAAAAAAACTTTTTTTTAAATTTGTTTTAATCAATTTAAGTTGTTTTCATGTGATCGGGAGTAAACGGTGTTGGTTGGTAGGTTACAGTTAGTACAGTTTCTTTCGTTTCGGTTGTTAGGTTACAGTTAATATCATTTCTTTCTTTAAAAAAATTACCTAGTAATATCAACTTTAAAAAAAATTTTTTTTAAATTTGTTTTAATCAATTTAAGTTGTTTTCATGTGATCGGGGGTAAACGGTGTTGGTTGGTAGGTTACAGTTAGTACAGTTTCTTTCTTTAAAGCTGAAGCTCAGTTTACACAAAATTTAAATTAACAAGTTTACACAAAATTTAATGAATGACGGAAAGTGGCTGTGTCTCGAGCAACGGAAAACGGTATTCGTCATCTCAACCTTCCATTGCTACCAACTAACATTTAGTTTCAAAGTTACTGCCAACTTACACTTTACGCTTACAATTTGACGTTCTAAAGCCCCGTTTATTTATAAAACAATTTCAAAAAAAAACTTTTATCTTCACATAAATTTGTTTTAATCTTTTAAGTTGTTTTCATGTAATCGGGGTAAACGGTGTCGGTTGTTAGGTTACAGTTAATATCATTTCTTTCTTTAAAAAAATTACCCTAGTAATATCAACTTTAAAAAAATTTTTTTTTAAATTTGTTTTAATCAATTTAAGTTGTTTTCATGTGATCGGGGGTAAACGGTGTTGGTTGGTAGGTTACAGTTAGTACAGTTTATTTCTTTAAAGCTGAAGCTCAGTTTACACAAAATTTAAATTAACAAGTTTACACAAAATTTAATGAATGACGGAAAGTGACTGTGTCTCGAGCAACGGAAAACGGTATTCGTCATCTCAACCTTCCATTGCTACCAACTAACATTTAGTTTCAAAGTTACTGCCAACTTACACTTTACGCTTACAATTTTACGTTCTAAAGCCCCGTTTATTTATAAAACAATTTCAAAAAGAAACTTTTATCTTCACATAAATTTGTTTTAATCGATTTAAGTTGTGTTCATGTGATACGGTGTCGGTTGTTAGGTTACAGTTAATATCATTTCTTTCTTTAAAAAGAATTACCCTAGTAATATCAACTTTAAAAAAAAAACTTTTTTTTAAATTTGTTTTAATCAATTTAAGTTGTTTTCATGTGATCGGGGTAAACGGTGTCGGTTGTTAGGTTACAGTTAATATCATTTCTTTCTTAAAAAAATTACCCTAGTAATATCAACTTTAAAAAAAACTTTTTTTTAAATTTGTTTTAATCAATTTAAGTTGTTTTCATGTGATCGGGGGTAAACGGTGTTGGTTGGTAGGTTACAGTTAGTACAGTTTCTTTCTTTAAAGCTGAAGCTCAGTTTACACAAAATTTAAATTAACAAGTTTACACAGAATTTAATGAATGACGGAAAGTGGCTGTGTCTCGAACAACGGAAAACGGTATTCGTCATCTCAAACTTCCATTGCTACCAACTAACATTTAGTTTGAAAGTAACTGCCAACTTACACTTTACGCTTACAATTTGACGTTCTAAAGCCCTGTTTATTTATAAAACAATTTCAAAAGAAACTTTTATCTTCACATAAATTTGTTTTAATCTTTTTAAGTTGTTTTCATGTAATCGGGGGTAAACGGTGTCGGTTGTTAGGTTACAGTTAATATCATTTCTTTCTTTAAAAAAATTACCCTAGTAATATCAACTTTAAAAAAAATTTTTTTTAAATTTGTTTTAATCAATTTAAGTTGTTTTCATGTGATCGGGGGTAAACGGTGTTGGTTGGTAGGTTACAGTTACTACAGTTTATTTCTTTAAAGCTGAAGCTCAGTTTACACAAAATTTAAATTAACAAGTTTACACAAAATTTAATGAATGACGGAAAGTGACTGTGTCTCGAGCAACGGAAAACGGTATTCGTCATCTCAACCTTCCATTGCTACCAACTAACATTTAGTTTCAAAGTTACTGCCAACTTACACTTTACGCTTACAATTTTACGTTCTAAAGCCCCGTTTATTTATAAAACAATTTCAAAAAGAAACTTTTATCTTCACATAAATTTGTTTTAATCGATTTAAGTTGTGTTCATGTGATACGGTGTCGGTTGTTAGGTTACAGTTAATATCATTTCTTTCTTTAAAAAGAATTACCCTAGTAATATCAACTTTAAAAAAAAAACTTTTTTTTTAAATTTGTTTTAATCAATTTAAGTTGTTTTCATGTGATCGGGGTAAACGGTGTCGGTTGTTAGGTTACAGTTAATATCATTTCTTTCTTAAAAAAAAATTACCCTAGTAATATCAACTTTAAAAAAAAACTCTTTTTTTTAAATTTGTTTTAATCAATTTAAGTTGTTTTCATGTGATCGGGGGTAAACGGTGTTGGTTGGTAGGTTACAGTTAGTACAGTTTCTTTCTTTAAAGCTGAAGCTCAGTTTACACAAAATTTAAATTAACAAGTTTACACAGAATTTAATGAATGACGGAAAGTGGCTGTGTCTCGAACAACGGAAAACGGTATTCGTCATCTCAAACTTCCATTGCTACCAACTAACATTTAGTTTGAAAGTAACTGCCAACTTACACTTTACGCTTACAATTTGACGTTCTAAAGCCCCGTTTATTTATAAAAACAATTTCAAAAAGAAACTTTTATCTTCACATAAATTTGTTTTAATCAATTTAAGTTGTTTTCATGTGATCGGGAGTAAACGGTGTCGGTTGTTAGGTTACAGTTAATATCATTTCTTTCTTTAAAAAAATTACCCTAGTAATATCAACTTAAAAAAACTTTTTTTTAAATTTGTTTTAATCAATTCTAAGTTGTTTTCATGTGATCGGGGGTAAACGGTGTTGGTTGGTAGGTTACAGTTAGTACAGTTTCTTTCTTTAAAGCTGAAGCTCAGTTTACACAAAATTTAAATTAACAAGTTTACACAAAATTTAATGAATGACGGAAAGTGGCTGTGTCTCGAGCAACGGAAAACTGTATTCGTCATCTCAACCTACCAACTAACATTTAGTTTCAAAGTTAACTGCCAACTTACACTTTACGCTTAAAATTTTGACGTTCTAAAGGCCCGTTTACATAAAAATTCAATTGACGTTTAGTGTAAAACGTTCTGAAGCTACGTTCACACCAAAATTAAATTAACCAAAAAATATAAATTTGACGTTTACTTTGACGTTCTAATGCTCCGTTTACACAAAATTTTAAAAAATTACCTAATGTCAACATAAAAAAACTTTTTATAAAATTTGTTTTAATCAATTTAAGTTGTTTTTATGTGATCGGGGGTAAACGGTGTTGGTTGGTAGGTTACAGTTAGTACAGTTTCTTTCTTTAAAGCTGAAGCTCAGTTTACACAAAATTTAAATTAACAAGTTTACACAAAATTTAATGAATGACGGAAAGTGGCTGTGTCTCAAGCAACGGAAAACGGTATTCGTCATCTCAACCTACCAACTAACATTTAGTTTCAAAGTTACTGCCAACTTACACTTTACGTTTAAAATTTTGACGTTCTAAAGGCCCGTTTACATAAAATTCAATTGACGTTAAGTGTAAAACGTTCTGAAGCTACGTTCACACCAAAATTAAATTAACCAAAAAAAATAAATTTGACGTTTACTTTGACGTTCTAATGCTCCGTTTACACAAAATTTTAAAAAATTACCTATTGTCAACATAAAAAAACTTTTTTATAAAATTTGTTTTAATCAATTTAAGTTGTTTTCATGTGATCGGGGGTAAACGGTGTTGGTTGGTAGGTTACAGTTAGTACAGTTTCTTTCTTTAAAGCTGAAGCTCAGTTTACACAAAATTTAAATTAACAAGTTTACACAGAATTTAATGAATGACGGAAAGTGGCTGTGTCTCGAACAACGGAAAACGGTATTCGTCATCTCAACCTTCCATTGCTACCAACTAACATTTAGTTTCAAAGTTACTGCCAACTTACACTTTACGCTTACAATTTGACGTTCTAAAGCCCCGTTTATTTATAAAACAATTTCAAAAGAAACTTTTATCTTCACATAAATTTGTTTTAATCAATTTAAGTTGTTTTCATGTGATCGGGAGTAAACGGTGTCGGTTGTTAGGTTACAGTTAATATCATTTCTTTCTTTAAAAAAATTACCCTAGTAATATCAACTTTTAAAAAAACTTTTTTTTTAAATTTGTTTTAATCAATTTAAGTTGTTTTCATGTGATCGGGGGTAAACGGTATTGGTTGGTAGGTTACAGTTAGTACAGTTTTCTTTCTTTAAAACAAAAAACAAAAAACAAACAATTATTTCAAGTAACATTCGTTTATATTAGTTATGTTTGTGTGATGGGGTGGGGTGGGGTATTGTTGAAGGGTGGCAGTGCGATCGGAGGAAACGGCGATCGGGGGAAAACGCCGTTAGTTAAAATACTCTATATAAGGAATTAAAAAAAAAATACTGGGCGGGAAATGATACCGGAGGTCATACTGGTTTCCCGCTCTAATATACATAGAAATCAGTTTTGACAGAAACCCTACTTCTGCCGACCTTAATTATCTCGACGGATTCTGATAAAACTCGAAAAGTTAGGATAGGGTCGCGTCGATGAAAATCACCTCATTAATGAAGAACACCCTTAAAAAGGGCAAAAAGGGTGAAAATTTTGAAAAACGATACATTTTCAAAATCGTTTCGCATTAAAACGGTAAGACTTATTTAAATTTTGAAAACGCATTTACGTTCGAAAAGACGGGTCTTTAATTTTGGTCTTTTGACTTTTCTCGTAAAACGTAAAATTATAGGTCAAAAACGCGTTCGAAAAATGACCAAAAAAATTTTTTCGCATTTTTCGGCGTCGTAAAAGACTTTTGGAAATTTTGAAATGACATTATGAAGCGCTTAAACGATATATTCGACTTGTAATTGTTACATTTTAAGTTAAACGAAAGATTAAATTGCATTAAGCAAAAACTGTAAAATAAAATTCAAAATGTCAAATTACGGAAACTAAAACGGCTGTATCTTTTAAACGGTAAGAGATAAATGTGTTTACAAAAATTAAACAATGTCAAAAAAATTAGAGGAATCATATTATATCGACGAATTTATCAATTTTTAACTTTTTTTGAAAATTTTTGGTGGTTATATCAATTTAACGTATTCTTTTAACGTCATTAGAATGTGTCGTATCGGCGCTGTGGATAGAATGGTTACTATCAAAAACTAATTATAAATATTTAAAGACAAAAATTAATGTTTTTTGCAAAGTTTTACATTTACGATAATTTTATACGTCGTTTAAGGTACGGTCTTTTATATTAGTTGTTTTTTAACATTTATAAATTAGATAGTAACTAAAGTTTTGACGTTTTAAATTTTAAGGTTAAACAAATTTTTAGTTTACATTTAAATAATGTTTATAATATTCCTAGCTGCATTTTAAAGTTTCGAATAGCTTATCACGCTAAAGCTACACAAGGTTCTTCGATTGCATTCGTTGTTTGTTTAGCGACAGGCGAATTATTGGTTTGAACGACATTGTCCAAATGAATTAATGAAAAAGGTAAAAATATTGAACCCGATATGTTCTATAACCAATTAAATTTATTTTTAGACAAGTTTGCAGTCTATTACACAAAAAATTAGTTATCCGATGATAAGGATATCGATTTCTAAAGTACAAGTTTGACAACATTGAAAGTTAGTTACTGTACATTCTAAGAGTCGAAAAGCAACATCGATACATCTAAAAGGCCATGGGAATAACGCATTTTTGGAACTGGAATCTTACAAATTTATAAGAACCTTTAATAAAATTTAGGAGGCACATCTGGCATAAGTGAACGTGGAATAGGTATTATGTTAATAATATTCCTAGCTGTATTTTAAAGTTTCGAATAGCTTATCACGCTAAAGCTACACAAGGTTCTTGGATCGCATTCGTTGTTTGTTTAGCGACAGGCCAATTATTGGCTTGAACGACATTGTCCAAATGAATTAATGAAAAAAGGTAAAAATATTGAACCCGATATGTTCTATAACCAATTAAATTTATTTTTAGACAAGTTTGCAGTCTATTACACAAAAATTAGTTATCCGATGATATGGATATCGATTTCTAAAGTACAAGTGCGACAACATTGAAAGTTAGTTACTCTACATTCTAAGAGTCGAAAAGCAACATCGATACATCTAAAAGGCTATCGGCAATGATTCACAGTCGCTGTTCTGTTTGTCTGGCTCACGAAATAGGAATTCGTACACCGTTGTTTAATCTGTACAATACAGAATAATAATAACGCATTTTGGAACTTGAATCAAACAAATTTATAAGAAGGATGGCTCACGAAATGTGAAATTCATACATTGTTACAACCGTGAACGACAGTGTATGATTTAGAAGTATTTATACAAGATAACAAGACTGAAGGACTTATAAATCGATCAGTACTGCAGCTCAACACGAGTTCAACTTGAGTGTTGCTTAAAAACTTCTGTGCCATGAAAGAAGCCGTCGAATGCAAATGCTAAAAACATGGTGAGTTTTGATATTCTAGATTACAAGAGTTGAAAAGGAATATTACTATTTATAAGTGTTGTTAACAAAGAAAACCTAAGAAAATTATACCGGTTTGTTATAGCAATCGAAGAAACGACAGATTTCGCAAGTTTCATGTGATTTAAAAGAATCCGTACCAGATACAATAATTACAATGCCCTTTTGGAACTGGATTTACTAATACTCTAATCACATAGTATCAAGAGGCATGGAACTAATATAGATTTCACTATAAAACTACGACTAACATATCTGCATAGGCCTTTCACAATCAAACGTTGCTAACTACGGCTAAATTTTTCGACACATGGCAAACTAGAAAAACGTTTTTGTTTCAACAAACTGCAGCCCTGGATAGCACGAACATTCGATGCGGTATGAAAGAACGTTGACATGGTAAAATAAGGTTACTTATTAAAGAATAATAAATGTAGTTTATATATGTATTTCTTGTGCAATATAATATAAAGTAGATTAATATGTTATACAACAATAATTGTCAGTTGCAGTAATAAACTTTGATGGAATAATTAAGTATTTTAATATCTTCGGCATTGAAAAGCACTATCTCTTTAGTTGGCTGGCTTGGCTTTCGGAATCTACAAGTAAACGATTCATGCTAATATCAGAAAAAGCAAGAGTTAACTTACTTTTTTCTCTTCTTTGTAATCAAATTAATGAATGGTTTAAATAAAATCATTGTTGCATTGAAATATTGTAAAAAATTGTGTCTCTGATACCTAATACTTCATGGCACCCAATTATTAAAATTTACTATTTCTATTGTACCTAAAATACTTTTAGATTATAGAATGCATAATTCATTTTCGGGTTGTTTTTAATTAAATGATACTTATTTTGACGTTTAGTGTAGAATACATAATATGTGTTTTACTAAAATTTTCTTCAATAAGAAAAATTAGATATACCAAACAACTTACACGCGTTCACCATGTGTATAATAATATTTGTTGTCCAATTTGATGTTGGTAACAGTGCGGTGAAATTGGAAACCATCTAGAATACCGAGTTGAAAAACGCATTTCAAAACAGGCTTTTGATTCAGTGATTTATTATATTGACCATTGGTTAGTTACATACGAAGATTATTAAACAGACAGGATGATCTCAAGTCCAATCTCATACACGAACATTCGATGAAGTATAATAGAACTTGAAGGTGTATCCTTTCAAAGGTTTTAACACTACGAAGGTTATTACTGCTTCCTTATGACATGTTCTATTATGATAGTATTGCAGTTAAGAAGACGAATTAATTGTGGCCGATGATTTTAGTTTGGAAATTGTCTTACTTAAAGACGATCAAGAAAAGTAAGTCATTTCGTTTAGTATTATGTAACAAATGCAAATGCGTTTACTTCTGTTTTTAGTTGGTTTTAACGACTGCAGTTAGAAGTATAGCGGTAACAATAGTAGTTTTGACGCAACAAGTGTATTCATCATATTGAACGACGAAAGATATTATTTTGTTGTCACTGAAAAATCGAGTATTGCATGAAGAAGTATAAATGTCTTTACGACATGAAGAAAATCAAATGACAGAATTTGCATAATTTAGAGAAGCATCTGTGGGAACCTTTTTTGTTGTGAATTGGTTTGTATGCTACTAGTATAATTATTCGTAATTAAGGCTTATCATTTATGCCTGTGTTCATGTCTTCAATTATTAATTTTCGAAACCGTATTTAAATGTTATCTAATTGGTTTTTCTACTAATTCGAGGCATCCAATTATTAAAATTTACAATGCTATTGTACCTAAAATATTTCTTAGAATGTATAATGCATAATTCATTTACGGGCTGTTTTTAATTAAATGATACTTATTTTGACATTTAGTGTAGAATACACTAAATCACCGTATACAAAAAATGTAATTGACATTTAGTGTAAAACATTCTGAAGCTTTGTTTACACAAAATTTAAATTAACCAAGAATTTAATTTGACAATTTTGACGTTCTAAAGGTCCGTTTACATAAAATTCAATTGACGTTTAGTGTAAAACGTTCACACCAAAATTAAGTTAACCAAAAATATAAATTTGACGTTTACTTTGACGTTCTAATGCTCCGTTTACACAAAATTTAAATTAACCGATTAAACAAATTCAAATACAAGGTTTCACGTAAAATTTCTTTTTAAATTAAAAGATACTTAGTTTAACGTATTTTGTGGAACACTCCAAATCACAGTTTACAAACAATTTAATTAACGTTTAGTGTAAAACGTTCTGAAGCTACGTTCACACCAAAATTAAGTTAACCAAAAAATATAAATTTGACGTTTACATAAAATTCAATTGACGTTTAGTGTAAAACGTTCACACCAAAATTAAGTTAACCAAAACATATCAATTTGACGTTTACTTTGACGTTCTAATGCTCCGTTTACACAAAATTTAAATTAACCGATTAAACAATTTCAAATACAAGGTTTCACGTAAAATTTCTTTTTAAATTAAAAGATACTTAGTTTAACGTATTTTGTGGAACACTCCAAATCACAGTTTACAAACAATTTAATTAACGTTTAGTGTAAAACGTTCTGAAGCTACGTTCACACCAAAATTAAGTTAACCAAAAATATAAATTTGACGTTTACATAAAATTCAATTGACGTTTAGTGTAAAACGTTCACACCAAAATTAAGTTAACCAAAAATATAAATTTGACGTTTACTTTGACGTTCTAATGCTCCGTTTACACAAAATTTAAAAATTACCTAATGTCAACATAAAAAAAAACTTTTTTTAAATTTGTTTTAATCAATTTAAGTTGTTTTCATGTGATCGGGAGTAAACGGTGTTGGTTGGTAGGTTACAGTTAGTACAGTTTCTTTCGTTTCGGTTGTTAGGTTACAGTTAATATCATTTCTTTCTTTAAAAAAAATTACCCTAGTAATATCAACTTTAAAAAAAAATTTTTTTTTTAAATTTGTTTTAATCAATTTAAGTTGTTTTCATGTGATCGGGGGTAAACGGTGTTGGTTGGTAGGTTACAGTTAGTACAGTTTCTTTCTTTAAAGCTGAAGCTCAGTTTACACAAAATTTAAATTAACAAGTTTACACAAAATTTAATGAATGACGGAAAGTGGCTGTGTCTCGAGCAACGGAAAACGGTATTCGTCATCTCAACCTTCCATTGCTACCAACTAACATTTAGTTTCAAAGTTACTGCCAACTTACACTTTACGCTTACAATTTGACGTTCTAAAGCCCCGTTTATTTATAAAACAATTTCAAAAAAAAAAACTTTTATCTTCACATAAATTTGTTTTAATCTTTTTAAGTTGTTTTCATGTAATCGGGGGTAAACGGTGTCGGTTGTTAGGTTACAGTTAATATCATTTCTTTCTTTAAAAAAATTACCCTAGTAATATCAACTTTAAAAAATTTTTTTTTTAAATTTGTTTTAATCAATTTAAGTTGTTTTCATGTGATCGGGGGTAAACGGTGTTGGTTGGTAGGTTACAGTTAGTACAGTTTATTTCTTTAAAGCTGAAGCTCAGTTTACACAAAATTTAAATTAACAAGTTTACACAAAATTTAATGAATGACGGAAAGTGACTGTGTCTCGAGCAACGGAAAACGGTATTCGTCATCTCAACCTTCCATTGCTACCAACTAACATTTAGTTTCAAAGTTACTGCCAACTTACACTTTACGCTTACAATTTTACGTTCTAAAGCCCCGTTTATTTATAAAACAATTTCAAAAAGAAACTTTTATCTTCACATAAATTTGTTTTAATCGATTTAAGTTGTGTTCATGTGATACGGTGTCGGTTGTTAGGTTACAGTTAATATCATTTCTTTCTTTAAAAAGAATTACCCTAGTAATATCAACTTTAAAAAAAAAACTTTTTTTTTAAATTTGTTTTAATCAATTTAAGTTGTTTTCATGTGATCGGGGGTAAACGGTGTCGGTTGTTAGGTTACAGTTAATATCATTTCTTTCTTAAAAAAAATTACCTAGTAATATCAACTTTAAAAAAACTTTTTTTTAAATTTGTTTTAATCAATTTAAGTTGTTTTCATGTGATCGGGGGTAAACGGTGTTGGTTGGTAGGTTACAGTTAGTACAGTTTCTTTCTTTAAAGCTGAAGCTCAGTTTACACAAAATTTAAATTAACAAGTTTACACAGAATTTAATGAATGACGGAAAGTGGCTGTGTCTCGAACAACGGAAAACGGTATTCGTCATCTCAAACTTCCATTGCTACCAACTAACATTTAGTTTGAAAGTAACTGCCAACTTACACTTTACGCTTACAATTTGACGTTCTAAAGCCCCGTTTATTTATAAAACAATTTCAAAAAAAAACTTTTATCTTCACATAAATTTGTTTTAATCTTTTAAGTTGTTTTCATGTAATCGGGGGTAAACGGTGTCGGTTGTTAGGTTACAGTTAATATCATTTCTTTCTTTAAAAAAATTACCCTAGTAATATCAACTTTAAAAAAAATTTTTTTTAAATTTGTTTTAATCAATTTAAGTTGTTTTCATGTGATCGGGGGTAAACGGTGTTGGTTGGTAGGTTACAGTTACTACAGTTTATTTCTTTAAAGCTGAAGCTCAGTTTACACAAAATTTAAATTAACAAGTTTACACAAAATTTAATGAATGACGGAAAGTGACTGTGTCTCGAGCAACGGAAAACGGTATTCGTCATCTCAACCTTCCATTGCTACCAACTAACATTTAGTTTCAAAGTTACTGCCAACTTACACTTTACGCTTACAATTTTACGTTCTAAAGCCCCGTTTATTTATAAAACAATTTCAAAAAGAAACTTTTATCTTCACATAAATTTGTTTTAATCGATTTAAGTTGTGTTCATGTGATACGGTGTCGGTTGTTAGGTTACAGTTAATATCATTTCTTTCTTTAAAAAGAATTACCTAGTAATATCAACTTTAAAAAAAACTTTTTTTTTAAATTTGTTTTAATCAATTTAAGTTGTTTTCATGTGATCGGGGGTAAACGGTGTCGGTTGTTAGGTTACAGTTAATATCATTTCTTTCTTAAAAAAAAATTACCCTAGTAATATCAACTTTAAAAAAACTTTTTTTTAAATTTGTTTTAATCAATTTAAGTTGTTTTCATGTGATCGGGGGTAAACGGTGTTGGTTGGTAGGTTACAGTTAGTACAGTTTCTTTCTTTAAAGCTGAAGCTCAGTTTACACAAAATTTAAATTAACAAGTTTACACAGAATTTAATGAATGACGGAAAGTGGCTGTGTCTCGAACAACGGAAAACGGTATTCGTCATCTCAAACTTCCATTGCTACCAACTAACATTTAGTTTGAAAGTAACTGCCAACTTACACTTTACGCTTACAATTTGACGTTCTAAAGCCCCGTTTATTTATAAAACAATTTCAAAAAAACTTTTATCTTCACATAAATTTGTTTTAATCAATTTAAGTTGTTTTCATGTGATCGGGAGTAAACGGTGTCGGTTGTTAGGTTACAGTTAATATCATTTCTTTCTTTTAAAAAAATTACCCTAGTAATATCAACTTAAAAAAAACTTTTTTTAAATTTGTTTTAATCAATTTAAGTTGTTTTCATGTGATCGGGGGTAAACGGTGTTGGTTGGTAGGTTACAGTTAGTACAGTTTCTTTCTTTAAAGCTGAAGCTCAGTTTACACAAAATTTAAATTAACAAGTTTACACAAAATTTAATGAATGACGGAAAGTGGCTGTGTCTCGAGCAACGGAAAACTGTATTCGTCATCTCAACCTACCAACTAACATTTAGTTTCAAAGTTAACTGCCAACTTACACTTTACGCTTAAAATTTTGACGTTCTAAAGGCCCGTTTACATAAAATTCAATTGACGTTTAGTGTAAAACGTTCTGAAGCTACGTTCACACCAAAATTAAATTAACCAAAAATATAAATTTGACGTTTACTTTGACGTTCTAATGCTCCGTTTACACAAAATTTTAAAAATTACCTAATGTCAACATAAAAAAAAACTTTTTATAAAATTTGTTTTAATCAATTTAAGTTGTTTTTATGTGATCGGGGTAAACGGTGTTGGTTGGTAGGTTACAGTTAGTACAGTTTCTTTCTTTAAAGCTGAAGCTCAGTTTACACAAAATTTAAATTAACAAGTTTTACACAAAATTTAATGAATGACGGAAAGTGGCTGTGTCTCAAGCAACGGAAAACGGTATTCGTCATCTCAACCTACCAACTAACATTTAGTTTCAAAGTTACTGCCAACTTACACTTTACGTTTAAAATTTTGACGTTCTAAAGGCCCGTTTACATAAAATTCAATTGACGTTAAGTGTAAAACGTTCTGAAGCTACGTTCACACCAAAATTAAATTAACCAAAAAAAATAAATTTGACGTTTACTTTGACGTTCTAATGCTCCGTTTACACAAAATTTTAAAAAATTACCTATTGTCAACATAAAAAAAAACTTTTTATAAAATTTGTTTTAATCAATTTAAGTTGTTTTCATGTGATCGGGGGTAAACGGTGTTGGTTGGTAGGTTACAGTTAGTACAGTTTCTTTCTTTAAAGCTGAAGCTCAGTTTACACAAAATTTAAATTAACAAGTTTACACAGAATTTAATGAATGACGGAAAGTGGCTGTGTCTCGAACAACGGAAAACGGTATTCGTCATCTCAACCTTCCATTGCTACCAACTAACATTTAGTTTCAAAGTTACTGCCAACTTACACTTTACGCTTACAATTTGACGTTCTAAAGCCCCGTTTATTTATAAAACAATTTCAAAAGAAACTTTTATCTTCACATAAATTTGTTTTAATCAATTTAAGTTGTTTTCATGTGATCGGGAGTAAACGGTGTCGGTTGTTAGGTTACAGTTAATATCATTTCTTTCTTTAAAAAAATTACCCTAGTAATATCAACTTTAAAAAAAACTTTTTTTTTAAATTTGTTTTAATCAATTTAAGTTGTTTTCATGTGATCGGGGGTAAACGGTATTGGTTGGTAGGTTACAGTTAGTACAGTTTTCTTCTTTAAAACAAAAACAAAAAAAAACAAACAATTATTTCAAGTAACATTCGTTTATATTAGTTATGTTTGTGTGATGGGGGGGTGGGGGTGGGGGTATTGTTGAAGGGGGGCAGTGCGATCGGAGGGAAACGGCGATCGGGGGAAAACGCCGTTAGTTAAAATACTCTCTATAAGGAATTAAAAAAAAAAATACTGGGCGGGAAATGATACCGGAGGTCATACTGGTTGCAATAAATTTACAAATTAATGCTTCACAAACCATCAAAATCACTTTATTGGTAGAAAATTATAAAATATCAGCAGAGTAACACTTGCATCAAATTACAATATCACTTGTTAAAATACGCAACCTATATTACCGACAGTCTGTAATACGCGCACATGTTGAAGTTATTTAAAATGTTTCATTGTGGAACACTTTCCCCTATATTTGCATTGCAATGAAAAAATACTATTGGTTCTGACTAGTCTATGATTTTACGTAATTTAAAGCTAATTAATTTTTTTCCATGGAATAGAAAACTCACTTTTGAACACAAAAAAATTGTATTAGATGCAAGAAGTAAGAAGCCCTGTACCGCCACACACAAAATTGTATCTACAATTTTTGTTCCGCAGTTGTTAAACAGAATACACTAAGCCGTTTACGAGAAAGACGCTTGGTTTTCTTCTGTTTTTAAAGATATTTTATTCAATCTTTCGTATTGCATAATAATAAATGAGAATCAATCAAAAAAGTTACAAGTCTTAATATAAAGCAGGAGCAGAGTTTAACTTTTTCATCATTCACAGATTTTTATCAAAAATGTTTGAGAACTCTACCAATCATCAGTGTACCAAATTTTAAAGCAATTAATGCATTACAAAAAAGTTATTTAAAAAACTCTTGTAACTCACTTACTCTTGAGTATTGAAAAATGTTGTAGCAGCCTGTTGCTATTTTCTCCTCTATAATAGCACCTTTCGAGCTTTTCACTTAACATTTAGGGACACCCTATATAGAATGTAAGTAAGAAAATTAAAAACTAAATTTGACTTCTTTATAGCAGGTATCTACTGCGTTGGTTTAAATAAAATATACAATTTTTTTTAAATATGCGTAATGCATTAATTTTAGTACCGTGTATGTATGGGTACTATAGTATATACTATACTATACAGGGTGTTTCATTAATCAGTACAGAAAATGAAACTGGAGATTCCTTGCAAAATTTAAAGGGGTTTAACATAAAAAAAATTTCCTTAAAGCCTCCCTGAAGAGTTAGACAATCTGTAGCAATGCTAGGTAGCGTTAACGGAAATTTGTTCAAAAGAATAAGAGCCTGTATTCAAGAAAATGGTGCCCATTTTGAACACTCTCTGAAATAATATTGTTAATTTAAATTAAAAATGATAGTTAATAATAATATTGTTATTTATGTCAAACTTGCATACTCAACTTATTAATTAAAAATTCTGCAAGTTCGCTTAATTTATTTTTTGGTGAAAAAGTATTGAGTTTACGTGAAATTTTAAGAGACAAAAAAGTTTTAATTGAATTGGCCCTCCAAAATCTGAATTTTAAAATTGAAAAAAAAATTAGTTAAAAAGTTCTGGTAAAAAAACTCTAAGGGGTAGTAAGACTCACCCCCTTGCAGAGAACAAGGGTGAATAAAATTATGAAATTATGGAGGCTTCTTGGTAGTAGTATTTGAATGTTTAGATTTCTTTTTCTTATTTCAAGTCATTTCAGAAAAAAATCGATTAATGTGAATTTTTTACACATCTTTAAGGGGCTGTAACTCTTCAGGGGAGGCTTTAAGGAAATTTTTTTATGTTAAACCCCCCTTTAAATTTTGCAAGGAATCTCCAGTTTCATTTTCTGTACTGATTAATGAAACACCCTGTATAATACTACAAATCTACTCATTAATGGTGTAAAAATTGTTTGATAAAGTCCAACTATAAAAATTGTAAAGTAAATGTTTTTGTATTAGATACATATAAGAAAAATTACTCAAACGTATAATAAATGTTGAAAAAATAAAACAATTTCGTTAGCACACGGTACAAAGATATACAACAGTATATTTCAATGGATATACTAATGTTTTGAAACATATTACTTTGCATCACAACATTAATATCATAAGTACATACTAAAATATAATTTCCTAAATTTTTAGGTAGTGTTATTGAAACTAAAAGTACTTACCATTTTGATTCTGTCATTAATCGTGTACGCTTCTTAAAATTTTTTCTCATTGCATTTTTTCTTTTCTTATTACCCATAATGATTAGTTTTATTTTCACCGCACGTATATTATATTAATCACAAACTATCACTTATTTACGGAACAAGAAGGATAGTGGTAGTTTCAACTTTTTTTGGACTGGTTAGTATACAATAAATAATAGGGGTTTCTTAAAATACGCAAAACTAGGTAATTTAGGACGAGGAGGAAGGGCATGGACTGCAAGTGCTAATGTTACAACCTTACCAAACGCAATATTTTGCCATAGAAGAATGTGTTTTAATGTAAGGGTAAAATAACAGGTCTACAAGCCATAAAAAGTAATTTCGTCAATATACTTCAAAGGCGTAATTAATGAGAGGGCAAAGGGGGCAAGTGCCGCGGGCCTTGGGGCAATTTTTTAATAATACCTAATTTGAAAAAAAAAACCAATAGGTACAATATGGAAAATAATGTGAAAGTAAAAATTAATGATTGTAAACATTATTCGGGTGAAATTCAAATGAACTCAGAACGACAGAAACACTACAGTTTGTGCATTGATTATAAAATGCTTGTGTTTATTTGGAAATCTCATATTTGAAATGCGAGAATTATAAACAATGCACCCTCGCACCGGGCTAGTCATAACATAAGATGAATTCTCGGATTTTGCTTGATCGGAGGTTTCTTCATTCAATCAATCAGTTTGTTACGGATTTTTCATAAAAGTGGTTAAAAACCGAGTTCAAAGCGCTAATTTCGCCTGTTGGATTTTAAGACTAGTCAAAATTCGGCTGCTACTAACGCTTTAAATAATTGCGTTAGTAGTGCCATTGAATATATAATGTTGGGAAGAAGTGCAATGAGATAGGTTTTTTCATACAAGCTCGAGTTAATCTCCTCTCACCTCCGCGCCTACATATAATACAATTTAGCATGTGCTGCCATAATAAATTTGTACCTTTTAAAATAACTTTTATCTGTTCTTAGTTGAGAAACAATTCTTTTCATATGCCCAGTGATATATGATATACTTGTTTATAAACTGTCACGTAATTCAAAATGTTTTGAAGAAACATTTTAAAACATACGGCTACTGCTAGTGTATCGAGATAGCTGTGTCATCTTAAATGCCATTGGTAAGCACTCGTGCACCGAACATCTGCCTGAAGTAAATAGTAAATAATTTATAATTACATCAGTAATTTCTACCTACCTTTTATGTCACATGCGTATGTACCATTTTTGTATACTCAGATTTATTTAATTGTGACGGCAAAAATGTAGGCGGCTTGTCCATATGGTCATTTGGTCAATGACCTCCCAAAAATTTTGACAATATACAGTGTGTCCCCGCATAGGTGAAACGACTCTTGTGAAAGATAAAAAATTTTCGAAATAAAATGTCATTGTTTGGGGTTCAGCCCTGCTTAGTTAAAGACTAATTTCTGGCATAATTTTAGTTTTCTAAAATCATGTATGCCTTGGATCTTTTCAAAAATCTGATTTTTGGTTCTAGTAAACTACCTTTCTTAGTGAAGATATAACAAAATTTGATTAACAAAAGTTGTTTAGAATCATGAAAGAGTCCTACTTCTAGAATTTCAAGCACCTAGGCCAACGTTGATGTTTTGGCAATTTACAATAATTTTTATCTGATAGTTTAATATTGTTTATTCCCGGATAGGTGATATGACTCTTGTAAAAGCGATAAAATTCTAAATAAACAAAATAAATAAAAGAATTTCTTTGACACAGTTTATTACTATGAATATTAAAAGATAACACTTAAATTATTAGCTATTACAAGTTACTGGCTTAACACTGATAAGTTATAATGAAATAGTCAGTTAATACTAAGATTAGATGTCACGCTCATTCTACAAAGATTGCTATGGATAAACAAATTGTCTCCATAACAATACTTATCTGTCAATCTTATCAAGCATACACTTCTGTATGATTATTTGAAACATATTTTTAAAGACAATGTTAACATTAGATGAAAAAGTTTACTTGATTCAGTGTTACGGAATCGGTGAAAGATCGATAAATATAGTTATTGCTTTATTTAATGAAAAATATCCAAATACTGCAAAGCTCTACTGCTTGGCGTTTAATCAAAAGATTTCTCACAACAGGAAGCATTCACTATAAGAAGAGAGAAAAAAGCTTACGATGAAACTGATGCAGGTATTTTAGTTGCTTTAAATTTCGTAGATGCATATCCTAAAATGTCTCTTAAAAATCGAAGCGTAAATACAAACATAAGTAAAACACATTTACAGAGAATTTATAAAGCTAACAAAATTTATCAGTATAAAGCCAAATTTTGTCACACTTTGGAAGAATGTGATGAAGCAAGGCGATTGCAGTTCTGTTTGTCTTTAGGGGAGTTATTTTAGAAAACAGAAATTTCCATAAACTAATAATTTTTTCTGACGAATGTACTTTTACAACAAATGGTGTTCCATCTCCGCAAAACTGTCGATATTGGAGCAGAGGCAATCCCCATTACGCAGTTAACTCAAGAAGGCAGTATTTTGGAAAACTAAATGTTTGGTGTACCGTCTCATACGAGTTAGGAATTATTGGACCCTTTGTTATTGAAGGAAGTTTAAATCAACAAACTTACTTACAAATTCTGCAAAGGTTTGTTGACGAACTTCCATTAAATATTCGACGTTCGCATTACTTTCAACAAGATGGCTGCCCTGCCCATTCCGCACAAATGATTACTGATTGGCTTAATAATCAGTTTGTTGAAAGATGGTTCGGGAGAATGAGCGTGACATCTTGGCCGGCTAGATCTCCAGACCTTTCGATAATGAATTTTTTTGTATGGGGATGGGTAAAACAAATAGTTTACCAAGAACACATTCCGAATGACACTGAAATTTTAAAACGCAGAATAACAGTTGCAGTTCGATCAATTCCTATAGAACAAATACAGGCAGCTTTTGGAGAATTCCGGAATCGTATTGAAAACTGCGCAAATTTAAGAGGAGGCTTAGTAGGGGCTTATTTTTAATCTGAGTATTAATTGACTATTTCATTATAACTTATCAGTGTTAAGCCAGTAATTGGTAATAGCTAATAATTTAAGTGTTATCTTTTAATATTCATAGTAATAAACAGTGTTAAAGAAATTCTTTTATTTATTTTGTTTATTTAGAATTTTATCGCTTTTACAAGAGTCATATCACCTATCCGGGGATAAACAATATTAAACTATCAGATAAAAATTATTGTAAATTGCCAAAACATCAACGTTGGCCTAGGTGCTTGAAATTCTAGAAGTAGGACTCTTTCATGATTCTAAACAACTTTTGTTAATCAAATTTTGTTATATCTTCACTAAGAAAGGTAGTTTACTAGAACCAAAAATCAGATTTTTGAAAAGATCTAAGGCATACATAATTTTAGAATACTAAAATTATGCTAGAAATTAGTCTTTAACTAAGCAGGGCTGAACCCCAAAAAATAAAATTTTATTTCGAAAATTTTTATCTTTGACAATAGTTGTTTCACCTATCCGGGGACACACTGTATAAAAAAATATTAATTATTACGTGTTTTATTAAAATAGGTAATTTACTCGCAAAAGTCGCAAGTCGCTAGTATAATAACTTAAAATTTATCGGCCGTCGTTCGTAATTCAAGCTCTTCAACCTTGGGCTGGCGGTGCGAATTGTCCTCATTGAATTAGATCTACCCGGAAAAACTCGAAAAACGTGCAGCGCCCGAATAAACGCGAACGTCCGAAGCAATAATCAACTTTGGGTCATAAGCCGGATCCCGCAGTTTACGTTGACTTCAAATAGGGTGTACAACTACGCTCGATTTTTGTAATAAAAAGCAATGGTAATGAAATATATGGCGTTAAAGTAAATAGGTACCCGCGTTCAATTGAGCGCGAGTACCTAGTACTTCTGTATTAAAGTAAATGCGAAATATGTATTCTATAATGCTAATACTGTTTATAAAATTACTCCTACTTATCATCTAAAAAAAGTTAAATACAATAAAAAATTAACTGCTTAATATTTTTTCAGTTACTAAACTTTCTATGTGTTTTTATACCACTTGTTTGCTCAGAAGTCTTTTTCAAATCTTTTGACAACCATAGTAAATGTTTATACAGTTTTGCAGTAAATATGGTGTTAATAAAAAATTGCCTGTGTTCGTAGCAGTTTTTTAACCAATTATTATATTTCTCATTTATTTTTAGTTCAATTTCTGACAAAAATGTTTTTTATAGTTTGTGCTATGCTTATACTTAATAAAGTATTTATTAAAATAATCTAATATTAACTCCGTAATTTGTATTATAATGTTTGATGGTCTCACTAAGTATTTTATATTTTCTTCTTTTAAAAAATCTCTGAACATAATTAAAAGTTCGTTTAATTCTGGTGGGTTAAAATTGAATTGAGAGGGCATTTCACTTGAGCATATATTACAGGAGATATTTTTTAGTGTTTTATAAACACCGTAACCGGTAAAATATGTTATGGCGCACATTTCTAAAATGGGTGCAAAATGAATTCTTTCACGTGTATGTTCAGAAAATTCTTCTATGTATTTTGACTGGTCCAGAATGGATGATTCGGATTGAATTGGGTGTGCGACTTGTGTATCAATGTCGTCTTTTATAGTCAATTCATCAAAAATTATATCGGTATCAGTATCTGCTAGGCAATTTATTGATTCATCTGGTTCATAAGTGATAAACATTTTATGTTGCAAATTTTCCCGAAATTTTGTGGCATTGGATTAGGGTCATACCCTCCTCTCGTTCTAATACCAGAAAACAAATTTTCTAAAGGGTCTTGTTGAACATTTTTTGTCCGCAAAAACAAATAACCATCTACCTTCAAGTCTTCATACAGTAATAAAATAGATTTAATCGTCAACTGCAGTCCTTTAATACAATGTATGTCTTTGCGTTCTTGGCCATTTGATTTTTGAAATTGCCACGTATTTACCCAATCTAATCCTGTCTGTAACATATTAATTGTTACATCAGAGTAAATAGAAATGGCTCTTTTATAGTAATTAAAGTTTTGTAATGAATTACTATTTAAGCAATCAATTAAATGATTAAAACGTTCAACAAAAGTTGCAGTGTTTTGAAAGGTAGTTGTGATTGGAGTTTTATTTTCTTCACTGAGTTTTATGTAGGTTTTCATTGCAGATGCTACAGAATGACTGAAAACTTGCATCGCAAGTTTCAATTACATCCTTTGAAATCTGTTTGGGAATATATGAACATCTGTTAATTTTGGCAAGGATCTAACAAGTTGTGATGATTTGTCTATTTTATAAATATTTTCTATATCTTTGAAAGATACAGGGTTATTATTCACGTACATTACATTGGTTAACAAATTATTTCTGAACACTTTTAACTAGGTGCGGAAAATCGTAAATACAAAATATTTTCTGGTCATTAAAATGAAAAATATGGAATATCCAAATTTACTTTTAATTTGGAAAAAACTGCTTGATTATTTGTTCCTTGGTCACAAACAATGCATCTTACTTTAAACCCAATTTTTTGTAAATTCTCAATGGCATCTTTAAGAAGTTTTTCTAAAGAATCATATTTGACTGCACTCGAAGATAAATAATAACAGAGAGGAATCTTCCAGCTCGTTATTAACCCGTGAGTCATAAATACTAATGCGTGGTTAGCTAATTTTGAATTGCGCCCAAGAAACCCTAAATCTTCAAACCCTTCAATTAAATCTAATTTTGGAGAGTACTGTAAATATTTTTTAATAGACATTTCGTCAAATAGTAAGACACATTCTTTTTCCGCTTGTGTCATTGTTCCAAATTCAATTGTTAATATTTTTTTAATTTTAACGCTTACACCGGTTCTTAATTTGAAAAATTGTAACCAATGCCTAATTGTGGAAACGGCTGGTAAAGGTAGATGCATTTTGTTTCGTTAATGTTTATAGGCAGACGGCGATTTGTAAAATAATTCTAATGCGACCTTCTTTTTTTTCAAGTTATATGTGTAGTGATACATGCATGACAAAATTTCAAAACAAGTCACGAGTATCAGAGGTGACAACTAACCCATGTCGTAGTACATAAATTAGAAGTCAGTAACCCACTCCAAAAATAAAGCTAATAAAATTTGGCCTTAACAAAAAGAAAGTTGTGATCGTCAAATAAATAAAATGGAAAAGGATCCTACGTTGTGATTATTTTTAATTTATCTACAAGATTTGGATAGATTCGGATTGAATGAGAACTGATTCACTTTGGATAATGTATTATAAACCAATAAATTAAAATAAAACTCACATGCAAACCACAATAACATTTAATATTTAATTCCTGCATAGGCTGCTTACAAAAAGGAAAACCTGAAAAGTACATTGGACATACACAAATAACACACAAATCGCATAGGCATAACACATAAAATGTCAATAATCAAAATATTAACCAAATCAAATAAAACACTGCAACAAGATATGTTCATCATATTTCAATTCTTATGAGATAAATAATCATCAAATAGCCTCATAACTTCGTTTGTAGCATGTTAGTAAAAACACAGAGAAAAAAAAAAACAATACATTGCATATACATAATAAATATCATATCAAATAAAATCAAGATCATAAATCAATAACCTCTGCTTTGATATTCTTTGTATCAGCAGGTAAATAATAAGTTCAATCACAATAAATGTCATAGTAAAAGTTTCATGTTAAATTAGAGAGAGATAAGCTACTCCACTTGCATCAAACCAGCTAGGACATTAAGTCTACTAACAGCTCTTGCCAGGCGGCTTGAACCTCTCTCTTTGGCATTAAGTCGGGGAGAGAGATAAGCTACTCCACTTGCAACAAACCAGCTAGGACATAGTCAACCAACGGTTGTTGCCAGGCGGCTTGAACCGCTCCCTTTCTGACGAACACTCCCCAACGTTTGTTAAATCAAAAATATCAAATAATTCCACGGTGGAGGTGTACAAGCTACTCCACTTGCAACAAACCAGGTAGGACAATTAAGTCAACCAACGGTTGTTACCAGGCGGCTTAAAATACACCCATCCGATTCGAACTAAATCAATATATCAAAAAACAACATCAATAAGAGCCTTCATTCAAAAACGTTCCCCAACTTGTAAAAGTTAAGTACAAACGAATTCATGAGTAAGGTATCGTTCACATCCAGTTAAACTAAATCAATGCAGACACAAAAAAATAAGAATCAACGCACGAATACACGAAGCTTTCCGCTTACATTTACTAAGTTAGCTTAAGAAGTTCTCATTGAACATTACTTTACAATCACTCATGGTAAAACTGCATACAAACATAATAAACTGTCTAGTAACTTCTTAAGTTGAAGTTGACACAACAATTTCGTATACACGTTAATTTTCCGTATACGCAAGTGTTAGCGGAATGGTGCTAAACATTTGGCAATTCTTAATTTTACGTACGTTAATTCAATTCAAATAGATGTAAACGACCCTTAAAACAAACGGTTTAAAACAAATAATAATTTAGTAGCGTTCCACATCTTGTTGCATTATTAAAAAAATCCCCTTCATATGTTCTAAAAATAGACTGAAAACGCCCAAATTTATGCCTCCGCGACAGTGGTTATTTTACAATCTGAACTAAACATTGTTAACTTATATTTTATCTATTGTTTCCCATAGCAATATATATGAACTTAACATAATTAAACTTTAATAAAATAAAAAAAAAACATTTGATAAATTAGTGACGAACGCTTCATTATAGCGTTTTACAAAAAGAAAATACGCGCGAGACGGTTCTCTACGCAATAAATTTTCAGACAAAGAAACTACATTAGCGGTTCCTAATTAGTAAATTTTTCTATAATTGTGGTTTAAACAATCGTAAAAGGTAAAACTAAAAACGTGCAAAAGGCAAACTTAAATCTGGTTCAAAATAAAGCATCCCCAAAATTAATCTAAACATACATTGTACATACCTCTAGTAACACGTTACAAGGTTCACACACCAGTGTCCCTGCATCGCCCTTATTTCATTAGTTCAAACAAAAAAAATTTAAGGCGGAGAATTCTTTCCGATATATTTCGAGGGCAAAGCGTACAAAAAAAACTAGCGGTTTAATGTGTCGTCTACCTTTTAGGGTATTTATACATAATTTTTTTTTATTATTATTTAATTTTAAGTCTGGATCTCTACATATGTTTGTTTTTTTGTGAAATACAAACATATTCGTTAAAGTTCTCGAATAAAATTTTTTGGGATGTATTACTTCTGATACAGATTTTTTTTTACTTAGTTTTAAAAGTTTTTCTTTATATCTACGAACCTGTGATTTTAAATTAGCAATTTGTTTTTTGTGATTGCTTTCACATTCTCTTACCTTCCTTAATAAAATTTCCATTTGAGAGAAGGGTCGTTTTGAAGATTTTGTAAGTGTTGGATAATTTGCAGCTTCTCCAATCAATTCTAAGCTGCTTGTGCTTATTGGTGACTCAAATAATTGCCCAATTCCCGACATTTTACAGGAAAAGTAACTAAAGGGCTCTCCGCTCGAATTTTTAAAAAATTTGAAAGTTGCAAACCACATCCCGCTTTATCCTCAAATACAAACGATACAGAGCGTTTTTCACATTTGGTCCAAAATGAAAACTGCTCATAATTTTTTTTATTTATAAAATTTTTGAAATCTGCTTGCACATTATACAGGCATTTTTATTAATACAAAACTTTTCTGACTACGCCACTGGTTTTGTATTTAAAAAGTGACTGTATAATGCGCAAGCAGAATTGAAAAATTTGTATAAATAAAAAGTTATGAGTAGTTTTCATTTTGAACCAAATGTGAAAAACGCCCTGTATCTTTTTTATTTGAGATATAGCGGGATGCGGTTTGCGGCATTCAAATTTTCTCAAAATTCGAGAACACCCTTTAGTTACTTTTCCTGTAAAACGTCGGGAAGCGGCGGAAACCCACCCAGGGAACACTAAACTGATTCACCCTATACATTATTTTCCACAATATGATTAATAAGCCTTTTCAATATCTTATTATCAATAAAAAATATTTATAATACAAAAGTAAACAATGATCATAAACATACCTTGTAATGCTGAGGTATTGCAGTCGTAACTAAAGACGTCTTCTTGAAGTTTTTAAATTCTTTATCAGAAAAATGTTCTTCGCACAGAACACAATTGCGCAGTTCAACTTTTGATAATGATACTAAATTAAAATTACCACAATTTTTGTAAACATCTTGATGCCGGAAATTGAAAAAAATGTTTGTTCGGAGTTTTGTGTCTTCTGTTTTGACAATTTATATATGAACAGTGGGTCCGTACCATGTTAAATGATATTAGAAATACTTCACAGCACTATTACGTAAACGATTTTTCCTTTTATATTTTTACTGATACGTATTTCGAAGGGTACTCGAAAGTGACTGTATTCTTCGCAAGAAAGCATCGAACTAAATGCAACATTCATTTCAATTCGAGGGATATAAATTATATTGTAAAGTAAACAGAAAAAAGGGAAACACGTGCAATTCGTTCAGTAAAGATGGTGAACATTTTTTCACAAATAAAAGCAACCTATAAAAAAATTGAACTTTTATTGGGTGTATTTTGTTTATTATTTTGGGTAGCTTTTATGTATGGAACCAAGGCTCTGTAGCCAAAACGGTTGAAGGCATCATTCTGGAAATTTTAGGGATCAAATCTGAAGCTATTTCACATATTTTGACACAATCAAAAAATTTTTTGCTCGATAATTTTTGACACGGCCGCCATCTTGAATTTTTTAAATAGCAAGATGGGTCATGTGATATATCATTTGAAAGCTTATTTTATTTACTTTGTAACTGAGTTTGAATATTTGAGTTGGATGGTAAAAATACGCTCAGAAAAAATACAAATTAATTTACTGCTTACGAAATAATTATCGAGAAAAAAAGGAACAATAAGACTTACATGGAGAAACAAGAATCATTAGATTTAAATAACATCGTATGTAGAAAGTCAATGTTCTTAAGAAAACTGAAATACTTTAGCGAATTAAATGCTCAAAATGTGAACCATTTACCTCCTGACAGTAATGTATACGATTTAGGAAAGAATTAATCGAATTTATCAACCAATTTTCTGGAATAGCTGCAATCTCAGCTTCAATACGGTTTCTCAATTCATTTAAATCGTAGGGTCTGTTCTTGTATACACAGCTTTTCAAATGGCCCCATAAGAAAAAGTCCAGAGGGGTCAAGTCAGGTGACCGGGCTGGCCACTCGAGAGTTCCCCTTCTCCCTATCCAGCGTCTTGGAAAAGTTTCATCTAGATAATTTCGAACGTTTATCCCATAATGGGGTGGGGCACCGTCCTGCTGAAACCGGATATCGCCCCTAACAGCATTTGGGTCGTCCACGTTTGGAAAAAGTTCCTAGGGATAACATTCTCCTGTAGGATGTTGAGGTAACTGTTGGCATTGAGATTCCCTTCTATGAAAAATGGTCCAATAATTCTACCTCCAGTTATGCCACACCATACATTTATTTTTGAGGATACTGGGTGTGCACTGTTTCCATCCAATGTGGCTTCATGTCGGAATAATATCGGCAGTTGTGTCTATTTACGGCACCATTGAGAGTAAATGTGGCCTCATCAGAGAACAAAATGGAACTTGCAAAATTGTTATTCTCCGCAATTGCTTCCATAATGTTCTCGCAAAACTGATCACGTCTATCAAAATCGTCTTCCGATAATTCTTGTACTAAATGTACCTTGTAAGGATGATATTTGTGATGCTTTAGAATTTTCTGAACTGAATATCGAGACATATTATGGTTTAGTGCAAGCTGATATGCTGATGTTTTGGGCTGATGAACTACATCCATTAATACTGCCAGTGAATTATCCTCTGTAGCCACTGTTGTTGGTCGGCCACTTCTGCGACGGTTCTTAACACTCCCAGTGATATTATACCGTCGTAAAGTCTTGGTCACAGTAGATCTCACTATAGGATTCCTATCAGGGTTTTCAGCATTGAAGAGTTGTCAAACTTCTTTATGCGTGCGTTTTCTATCGCCGTAACTAACCATCATAAGAATTTGTAATCTTTCTGATTCAGTTAGCTGATTCATTTTTACGAGACGGTTCTAATTATTGAATAATAATGAACTAGTAATGAGAATAACTGATGTTTTGACGTTATAACGTTACCTAGGTAACATCACCTAGGTAACGTGTCAAAAGAATCGCCACCTAAATTAAAAAGGCGATAATACAAATAATTGCAGAAATAATTATTAAAATAAATTTGTTAGGTATTTCCTCCAAATACAACTTCAATGTTTCTAGTCAGTTGCAAAGTAAATAAAATAAGCTTTCAAATGATATATCACATGACCCATCTTGCTATTTAAAAAATTCAAGATGGCGGCCGTGTCAAAAAATTATTGAGCAAAGAAATTTTTTGATTGTGTCAAATTATGTGAAATAGCTTCAGATTTGATCCCAAAAATTTCCAGAATGATGCCTTCAACCGTTTTGGCTACAGAGCCTTGGTTCAATACATAAAAGCTACTTTGCTTTTTTTATTTAAACACGTGCATTTTGTAGAGAAGGGTCTGGTTAATTACATCTTAGGCATCATTAAACTAATGGACCCAAATTGAACTTTAGTGCTTTTGAGTGCGTATGAGAATTTTTTGTCGAGTAGGTATTAGCAGAGACAAAAAATCCTTCACAAGCATGAAAGAGATTTCGCGCACGAGATGCATACATTTTTTCCATAGATGTACTAAAAAAGAAAATAGAAAACAAATCAAGAAAATGTTTATTTGCATCTAATAAGCACATCTATTTGGACCAATTTAATTAAATTTTAAGTACATCGCAATGATGAGAAATGCATTGTAGTAATGTTTTTACAGCTTCAATTTGGTCGCGTATGCCAATGTAAACATCAACTTTAATTGTTTTGAGAACGTTGCGAACTTGACCTGCTGATTCGAGGAAGTAAACACGCTTGTCGGGTGTTTATTACCGTTCATAAATATTGTAGCGATTTTTACCATTTTGTGTACCTTGGTTAACAACCAAATTTACAGATCTACATCCAACTCTTTGCGAGCGACTACCGGGTGCAACACGAGAAGTTTCTACCGTATTTTTGCATCTGGTGTTGCACTCGGTTCATTTTTGTACGGATTTTTGTATAGCGTTGTTTCTCTAATGGTAGTGCCATTGGTAGTGCTTTGTATTTACGTGTTTACGACAAAGTAATTATTAATATCAGTTACAATAATTTTAATTAGTGTTTTAATCCGTAGTGAATAATACTATCGTGATTGTGTATTTGAGCAGCTATTCTTATTTATCATAAAAAGTTAACATTTTTTGAAAAGTTTTATTTTTACTCTCATACAATTTTTCTTCGGTGTAGTTGCTAAAGGCAATACAGTACATCACAGAACAGAATACAAACATTAACAACACATATTGTCGATATGAATAAGCAAGCTAGCGGAGTATATTACCGAAAGTGAGTGCTTATTTTTTAACATCTGCTCAGTCCTCTCAGTCGTCATTTAGTGTAATATGTGATTCCCATGAATCAAACGAAGAAGGACAGGGGTTCTTTGATAATTCTAATGATGTTCCTTGTCGACAAGAACTTCAGGAAGATACTCATTCTTCTTCTACGTCCATTAGTTCTATTGAAAAAAATTGTGGAATTTTCTTGAAACTGAAAAGTTAATATCTAAACAGTTCCCAACGGAATTTGCCAATTATCGTGGAAAATTATTAACAAGCGAAGACAAACATTTCATTGTGAAATATGCTCCGTGTCGACCTGATGGTCCGTTTCCGAAAAACACTAATGGACGTTGTTTTGCATCAGTTTATTACTTTGTAACAACTAAATCAGGATTAAACATTGGAAGATTATGGTTGTGTTACTCTCCAACAAGCGACAAATGTTATTGCCAACTATGCTGCCTTTTTGGCGACAGAGATTTTTGACATCAGGAATGGTCAGTAACAGGTTTTTGTGACTGGAAACATACAGGACGTGGAATTGAAACACGTGATAAATCAAAATCTCATGAAAAAGCTTGCTTAGCGTTTAATGTGATTTTAACCTTGTCAATAGAAAACATTGGTTTAAGAGAAGACGAAAATTGTAAAAACAGAGGAAAATTTATCGCATTTATACAGCTGCTCAGCAGATATGATCCTGTACTTAGTCCGCATACCTAAAAGTACTATCAAGTATTTAAGTCTTTAAGTGGTTTGTAAAAAGAGTTTTCTTAAAATTAGTTTGTTGCATGAGCATGAGGTGCCCTATACCCACACGTCATGAAAATTCTGGCATACGTATATCTTTCAAGACGCAATGAAGAAGAACAAAATGAGGCAACTACACTTCAAAATTATTTTCAAACTTTTGACGTAATAATAATTATAGTATTTGAGGCAAAAATTTTAAGTTTATTAAACACAGTGTCTCTGTTGTTACACACGAGAATGCGATCTCGACCAAGTTGCCAACTTGCTTAAAAATGCTTTACAGGGATTGCAAGAAATGAAAAATAATTTTGATAATGTACTAAATTTATCAGTTAAGTTAGCAGAGACTTGAGGAGTTAGACCTACATTTAAAAAAAAGAATTTGTAAACTCCATAAATTTATGGATGAATTTGAGCAGTGACCAACGGTTATCAGACACAAAAAAATATTTTAAAACACAAATTTTTTATGGTACTCTTGACATTGTGATTCTCCAAATTAAAACAGGCTTTAACGGTTTATATGAAATTTCGAATTTGTTTTCACCTATTATGCGAAAAAATATTTTCTTAATGACTGAAGAACAGTGTCAATCTGCTGTTTTTAACATTGTTCAAAAATATGGGAAGATCTTCCGTTAGACTTAGTCAAAGTAATTCTGCAATTAAAAGCGCCTTTTCAAAATAAATTATCTGAACTGAAATCTATATATAATTTAAGTAAATTTTTAATAATTAAAAACTATCTACTTGTATGTAAATTTTTTGAATATTTGTACAGCTTGCATTCTTTTTAACCCTACCCGTTACTGTAGCGTCCGTAGCAAGATCATTTTATAAATTAAAACTAATTACTTCAGTTATACATTCGTACACAATGTCGCAGTACCGGTTATCAAGTTTGGCACTAATCGCAATTGAAAAAAGTAGAGTCAAAAATCTCAATAGTTCGACTATTGTTACGACCCTTGCAAATAAAAAATCAAGAAGATACCTATAATTATGTAATTATGTATTTATTTTGTTTCACAGTTCTTTTTGTATTCATATCGTAAACACTTGATAATCAATAATAATCATTGTACATATTATAAAACAATATAATATACTTATGCAATAATTTAAACTGTTTTTGTCATACCTATTGCAAAGGGTAAGCGTGAGAGGCCCTCTGGCTTTTGGGCCCCTGGGCCCTCAATTTGAAGTTACGCCACTGATATACTTAGTATACTTAGTACTTAAAAAAGCTCTTAATTAACATCAAATGTTTTTCATTTCAAATAGATACATGTTATACCAGAAACATTAACAAATGTCCTTTACTTAGAATTAAAATTAAATTTCTTTTTTAAATTTCTTTGACAATGTATTATTTTTTTGTTTGGAAAGGTTTGACGTCACACTTTGGTAGCCCATTAAATGTTTCATCCTGTATTATAAAAACATAAAACCGTAAATCTTTGCATTTATCATAAATTTCCGGGTGAACAAAAATTCTGTTTCAGGCAATAAAAATTATTTGCATTATTTAGTAAAATTCTAAGAAAAATGCCAACAGTTAACTGTAACGACATGTGTGTGTTAAAGTGCAAAGTGCTATCTAAGTGATAGCTTTAATGCTTGAAACATACGTTGCCGATAAAGCCAAGTAACACACACATGTCGTTACAGTTAACTGTTGGCATTTTTCTTAGTTTATACTATTCACACGTGTCAATGTTTACATGAGATGTCGCAAGACACACATTTTACTTAAAATTCTAAGGTCTAATAGGTGCTCAAAAAAAATCCAATTTATTCGTAAACTGCAGGGTAAAACTGGATTATGATGTTGTAATGCAAACTGGTGATCAGTACCTTACAGTACTCCATGGTCAACAAGAAAAACATGTTGTTCCTGAGAATCACCACTTTGGTTTCCGGACCTGGTCATCAAGACCCTCCCGGATAATTAGGAAAAAATGTACAACACAATTTCACAAAACACAATCACATTACACACTTAATTAATATTATTACATGTGAATACTAGGGTGGGTAAGGGTTGGCATGTTTAAGTTTTAGTGATTTTCCTAAACCTTGAAGTAAATGCTTTGCCAAGACGAACCAATCCACAATTGCACACGGTTTCGTCACTACACTGTACAGGTTTATACTATCTTCTGGAGCAACATACATAACACTTACATCACAATACAATCTTTAAAATGTACCATACGATTAAATTGAATTAAAATGCAATTTTTAACCCTCATAAATTACTTGAACAGTACTATTTGTATATGAATTGAACTAAGGAAAGGAACACCAACTGCAGCGTCTATTTAACAACAAAAAACACCAAAAACTGCACCAAAAACTTTACTCGGACACGTGTTTCAACAGCTAAGCTGTTATCATCAGCGATACCGATACAGTATCGGTATCGCTGATGATAACAGCAGCTGTTGGCTACGTGTCCGAGTAAAGTTTTGGTGCAGTTTTTGGTTTGTTTGTTGATGAATTGAACTATTTCCAATAGCATTATTGGTAGGTAGTAAAAGTTTCGGGTAAATCCTCGCCGTCGCTTTGAATTCAAACTGACATACTTCGCTGTTTTAACATTTACTACAATCTAGGTGTGATAGTATCTATTAACAATTAAATAAGTAATAATTAACAACAAATATTTTTTGTCAACGTAAGAAACAATACAAAATACGATTTTGTGTAATTTGGGTAAAATTCAAATTTTCATAGGGCGAGTATTTTAATCTTATCCGTTATAGAAAATGTTGTAAATTAATTATTTATATCTAAACCATAATACGTAATTTATAAAAATCTATTAAAAATTAACTTTAGTGTAATACGTTTTGTGACATAGCCGGTTAATTTAGGTTAAAATTAAGTTTAAGTTGAAAAAATTCAAATGGTTACTACAATTATCATTTAAACGCTTTTAGTACACAAATTTAATTTTTTATTTCGGAAAAATCATCGGCTTATAAATTCCAAATGGTAAACTTAAAATACCGACAAACGTATTTGGTTTGTTATTATAAACAGATAAGCAATATGAAACCTCTATCTCATGCTAATTTTATGTTTATATGAACATTCACGTCATTTTTTATTGTACAACGCATCCATCAATTTACTACATAAGAGTTTATCTGTGTTAAAACTTTTTGTGCTCTCTCTACGAGTTTTTCGGTGCCTTCACATTACCGCCTATAAATCATTTCAATATTTTTATGTTCACAAAATTTCAGTTGTAATAGTATTGCCCTCTGCAAATCAGTAGCGAAACCTATTTTGTTTCACACATCCTGTACTTACTAGTATCAACATATTTCTAAAGGTTGGCAATCATGAAACTTCAGAAACAACTGAAATAAACTTAACCTATCAATAATTATTAGATAAAATATTATTAAACACACTGAAATGTTTTAAAAATATGTTGCACTTAATACGCAAGTAAGTAAAGCTATCTCATAGCCATTATTTAATATTTTGCTTTGGTTTTTGTTACACTTCATTATTTTCGATTAGCAGTGTGAATTCATTTGAATCGGATTGTTTATTAGAGTGATGTCCCAAAATTATTGCTCAGGTGACGATGAAGTATTGCATTCCAAATCAAAAATTAAAAAAATGGATGATACTGAAGACTACGATAATTCTTGTCAAATAAAGGTATACAATTTTTGTTATTTGTTATTAAAACAAAACTACATTTTGGAGGTTTGCAGATTGATAACTCTGAGAATATACTGAGCACACTGAGACATTTATTTTGTGATCGACAAATGTGTGATGTTTTCATTAGCGTTGGAAATAAAGAACATGCGGCACATCGACTTATACTTTGTGCTTTGGTGGCGTTTTTCAAGCCATGTTAATGAAACCTGAGTGGTGCGAATGGCATGAGAGCCGAATTGAGTTGCAAGAATTACCGCAATGTGAAAGTGTTTTCCATTTGTTTTTAGAGTATTTTTATACTGGAAGAATAATTATTACACACACTAATGTTATGCCAATATTAGCTTTAGCTGATAAATACATGGTGAAGGTAAGTGTTGGTATAAGAGTGAGACGTATATTAATCGATTATTTTAGAGTTTAAATCAAGTATGTATAAAATACATGTGCAAGCACGTTGCACATGCTGCTTCACATAATCAGTTGTTTTCGTGGCTTCAGTATACTACCACTTGTGGTTACGATGACGTGGCTCAACTCTGTCAAAATTACATCAAGTGGAATTTTGAGTCGGTTGCTAATACACCAGACTTTAGTAATTTTGAGACCGAGTTATTGTGCAATTTACTTAAGCAAAGTGATATAGTTGTTTATAATGAAATGGTTCTGTATAACTGTGTAGTAAGGTGGTTGGATCTTCAACAAATTCGTCTCGCTCAACTTGGACTAAGTGAATCAGAAATGAAGACACAAATGCAATCAATGGTAGATATTGTTATGAAATGCATTAGATTTCCTATGCTGTCACCTAGGGAACTAGCCGAATTATTATTGTCTCCCGTATTAAAACAATATAGCGGGATTATGCTAGATCATATGTCTTTTGCAATGTATTATCAGAATGGAAATCACGAGAATTTGAATAATTTTTGTTATAGCGTAGAAGGAAAATTACTTTGCACTCCACGATTGTACACATGTGATAGATTTAACTCAACTTTACTTATTGAAAATGTGCCAAACATACCTAGTTACAATGTTACAACTTTGGTGTTCTCAACACATATGTCAGCGGCCGATTATGAATCAGACAAACTAAGCGAATGGGTTGTCGATCTATATCCTAAAGGGGTTTGCTTCAAAAAGTGCTACTTAATTGTTTGGCAGGGCACTTTAGAAGTGCCCGAGAGGGTTAAAAGTACAGTTCGACTCTCGCTTACCTGCAGAGAAATAAAAGATGATTGTAAAGTAAATGTTGGAATTTTACTGTATGGTGCACAAGGAGGAGTAGAACATATTATGCAAGTTAAACAACGAATTCATCATTTTAACTACGAGGATAGAGTTTTAGTTATTGATAATTTAATTCCTTTCGAAGAACTTAATCCACTTGCAAGCGAAATGTTTTCGAAACATATGGAACAAGAGTCTAAGCCAAAAAGTATGTTCTTGACTGGATCTCGAAGAGACCAATTAAAAATTAATATTATTATTACACCAGTGCATTCGTTTTAGAAACAAGTGTGTACAAAATTCGCATCCGACAATAATGTAGCTACTGCATTAAATCGCAGCTTTAACATATCTTTACGTTTGTATATCAGAGCTTTATGGCATTAGTAAAATATATTTACACATGGTGTTCTATATTTTGGTTAAGATTTTTTTATTTATTTTAAAATACTTAATAAAAATTTATGAGTGAAAACTAAATTGTTTCAATTAAAAAAATGTAAAATTATCTTTTGATCTTAAAATGAGATTGGGTAAGTAACAATAATTCCAAAAAAAGATGAAATGTAAAAACTGTATTTCAAACTTGTTTAACAATAATGCTAATAACAATTCTACGAAACAAGATATACATAAGTACGTGCAATAGTTCTAACGAGACTAACAACCTTTAGTAAATAATAAATTGAACGATTATAATCGCAAGAAGTACAATAAATCACATATCATTTACTCTAAAACAATCACAATATTCTATAAATATTTCACACTAAAATAATTTAGAGTGCATTAAAAAATTGACCAGAATGTATCATTAGGCACGTTGTGAATTTAACTATTAAATAAACTGGAAGCTTCAATACCTTATTAACACTAACCATTGTATTTGAGATTGTCGGGGAAGACAAACGTTACATTATTTAAAATACATTATCGAATGTAATCTATGTATACGGTTACAAGTACTAACGAAATTTATATACTCACGTAAGCAAATACGATGATGAAAATTAAACTTAAAAGCTAGCAAATATACCTAACAATATAATCACAATAAAGCGTATATATAAAAAAAGTTCATAATTATGGAATGAGTTGTAACTGTATTCTCAATACTAGTAAAGCAAAATTAACTTCATATAAGGCAAAAGCATCAAAGTTTATAATAATATCAAGCCAAAGAATGAGGGAAAACTTTCATTTCAACATAATCTCTTAATAGTTCTGTCAAATTATTGACGGTAGGTTTTGAAATCGTAATGTCAAATCCCAATAGTTTTAATTTACTAGAATCCAAATACAAATTCTTAGGCAAAAGTATTTCGGAATCCATGTGAGGAGACAAGGGTGTGTTGTGAACTTCGTCCTTACGGCAAGCTTCGGCCCAAGGCTTTAAATGTTTATCGTTGGCGTCGTCCGCAGCTACTGATAAATCCACTGCCGAAGAAACTATACTGCCGTAATAATCTACCTTAATTTCAAAAATATCAGCGAGCAATGCACATATAGAACCTTGGGTGGAATCACCATCGTCAACGACGTTATAAATCTGAAACAAATTGTTAGTCTCTAACACTTTTTTAAAAACTACCTACCTGTCCAAGAGTATCGTCTCTGTTACATACAAACCATATCGCCCTGCACACGTCTGCAACGTGAACTGTATTTAATTTAAGATCGCCGTTCCACAATAATTTCATAGTTTCTCCTAAATGTTTATAAATTGCGGCGACCATTAAACGAGGCATAAGCCCAGATTTATCGCCTAAACCATAAGTAAGAGCAGGCCTGAGAATAGTATAACGTAAATTAGGAATTTTTTCCAATTCGACTTCCACCTAAAAACATGTTTTTTAAATAAAAAAATCAGGAAATTTACAAGTTATACCTGTCTCTTCCATTTAGCGATAAAATTCCAAGGTTTTACGGTATCATCTTCTTTATGAGCAATTTTATCTGCGTTAAACATTTGACCAGAAGATATTTCTACATATCGTTTGACTTTGTGTAAAGCGGCTTCGTTGGCACAGTTTAAACTTAATTTCAGTATTCCCTCCTTGTAGACGGGATCGGTTTGAGCGGATTTGGTTTCGCCGGCACAATTAATAGCAAAGTCCCAACACTGAACTTCTGTTGTTGGCGAAAAGGCATTTTTACAAGAATCTTAAACAGAAAAATATATAAAATACACGCTGGAAGATTTTGCTTATTATAGTGTAAATGTTTTTTATTAATAACAGGTTTTCATAAAAACTAATATAAATCATCCAAAAAAGTATTGGTTCCAATTCAAAAATTATTACTCAATAATTCACAAATTGAAAATAAAACTGTAGGGATCTGTGGATATTATCATACCGACTATGAATTCATCAACGCTCCGATTAAAGGCTATGCGCTTTCTTTAAGTCATTTTAAATTCTCGGCAATTAAATATTAGCAGTGGCCAGTGACAATTGCAGAATCACGAAGAACACCTACATCACGTGTTTCGTCTTATTGAGGTTCATCAGTATGGGGAACTCGAACGCAAGTCTACAAATAACTGGGAATAGCTAGTATTTCAACCGTTATATTCGGTGGGTAAGAATTTGTTTAAAAAAGCGCATACATTTTAACGCAGCGTAATGAATTCATAGCCGGCTTCAAACTATTTACAGATTTCTTCAAATTTATTGTCAATAACTTAATCAATATTTTTTTATTAATAGAGCAAAGTAAATACATTGAGTCTAAGGATCATATGTAAAATACGTTCAATGCAACTGTGTCACAATGAGCGAATAAATATAATCTAAAAGTATTTGACTTGCGATGTATATGAACATAAATAATGACGCAACTGCCATCTTTGCCACTCATGATTACCAGATAAAGTCTTCACCTGCAATATAACAACAAATGTTTAATGGGTTGATCCCCATTTATTAATAAGATTAACACAAAGAAGTCAGCTAAATGCAACCATCTATCTGGAACAAAAAAAGAAACACCCAAAAACTTCCTAGAAACTATTCCTATTTAAGATAATTAATTATACAATTTTGTCTTATTTTTCATAAAGAAATCAATAAAAATAGATGCAGTAAGGGAGACGCAATTTGTTATTTTTTTTAAGCATGGTGGAGGGTGAATAAAACTGCAATAGACAATTATGCTCTTAACAAAGTTCGTATTTTGTAAAATACTAAGATGCAGACATTCTTTTTCAAAATCAAGTAAGTTGCCGATCTATACTACTATCTGTAGGTACACATTATTGTTGATTGCTGAGATCAATAATGATGAAATAATATCGTAGGTGTGCGATATTATTTCGTTATTTTTGACCTCCGCAACCAACAATAATGTGGTAAACAATATCAATTGATGGGAGGAAGTTATACGGTAACTAGACACAAACTTACTTTATAAACATAAAAACAAATAATGTGATAAAAAGTCTCAACTGTAAAGCGAGCTAACAAGTTTTTGCGGAGCGTCTACATCGCAACCTGATAATGTGAATTCGAACAACCTACATGTACACATTGTCATGCATATGCTTGAAAACTGCTATAGCGTAGAATGTAACAAATTAATTAAAAATTAGATACCACGTAAGCTTTAAAATCACTCGACAATTTTTCCATGCGAAAAATGTTTTCAAAATGTCATCAAGCTGTCATTTTGACTCCTTCGTCTGATAACGTCAAGAAATAGTTAATAAGGTTGCAGAAATATTTCAGCCACATTTTTTGAAGATTATTTATTAATTATTATAAATGTTTCGCTTTTTTAATAAAAGCTTCATCAGTTGTGGTAATAAAATATAAACATATAACAGTTACACAAAGACATAAATATCAAATTTTACAATACATTTTTATATATTAAACATACATATTTAAAGTACACACAAACATTGTTTATTACAAAAATTAATAAATACATATAAATACTCAAGAAATAGTACTTTTCTTCAAACGACATTAAAACGGCATATCAGAACTACTTGCAGACGCTAAAAGGCTTTTTACTGTCTAAACATTAAAAGGAACAGTTCTTTTGTCCCAGCATAGGCCTATATGCATCCCACCTTGAACCAATATAACGTGCCACTAAGTACCACCAATGATCTATGCTGGGACAAGCGGTTCATACTGGGTCAAAGGGCGAATACCCGTTTGTCTTTTAAGTTATCTCGTAATCCACCTGTACCCAATTAATACATACCTAGACTAATTACATGAAAATCATTCAAAAACAAAAATAATAAATTCTTTGGAACAAAAAAATGAAAACTGTCCCACTATAAACCACTCTTCCCTATATTGTTTAACTCCTAAAAAATAATCTAGTGATAATCGGTGTCGCCACCTCATGGACAGTTGCCATGTATTCAGATTTAACAAATGTAAAAATTTTTAGAAATTTGTAGGATGTAAAGTCCATTCGTTTGATTTATCCCGATGACGTCATGTATGCATTAAATTACGAAATGGCCGTCGGCGTCGTCTCTAAGTTAAAGCATAAATATAGGAACTAATACCAACCATTCGTTATTTACTTATTTATTGATTGAGGTTACGTACGTTTATTTTGACGTTGAAATGCCATCATTTGACATTAACGTTAAGTTGGTACCAGTTGGAACAAAATTTGTTGTTAATCTTATCCTTTGTTATTTACAGAGCGTTTCTGAAAATAGATGCCACTTTTACAATTTTCAAAAACAGATGTTGTTTGGTAAGAATTTACTGGATTTCTTGCACAATATGGCAACGTAATTGAAAAAACAGGTCCCTATGGAAGCAGTTAGGCAACTTCATTTACATTTTAAATACAAGAAATGGCAGCGTTGCCACATGCAAAATCCCTAATCTGCGGCACCTGTGACGCCATCTATTGAGTCTAATAGAAAAAGTGGGCCCCATTTTCAGAAACGCACTGTACTTGAGTAAATAAGATACATAGAAAACGACACAATAATACGTTAGCTAATAATGTATACGTTCTATTCAATATGCAGGGTAACTCAAAATTGCAAGAAAATAAAGCTAATACATATTGTAGAGGTCAAAATATGTCAATTGGACCCAATTTATATACAGGGTGTCCCAAACAAAGTGGCTTATTAGACGTTTATGGAGAACTAATCGTATTTAAATTTTGAAACTTTGTGATAATATATTATTCATACTGATCTTTAATTGTAAAATAGTTTCTCTTATATTGCACTTCCGGTTGTGCCGGAACTTCTTTATGTTAAATGGAATGATATGTTTTTTATGATATTTTTGTATTTAGCTCCTTATTTAAAACAACTTTTATTATGGTTTGTAATATCTACTTCGCATAGTTTTGAAAATATCTTTAAATTTAAACAAATATTGGTTTGTAAGATATTTTTTAAAAATTCATATTTTTGAACTTTATTAAGATAAAAAAATTATATTTGGTTTCCTTATAACAGAAGCTTAGTTTTATTCATTACTGTGATCAAAATATGTTAAGTGTATTCAGGACGTCCACCATTGATTCTCAAAGTAAGCCAACTTCAAATACCAACAAGTCAATTTTTTTAAATGGAACATACTAAATATTATTTAACAGGTTGATTCAGAAATTTTTTTGTGATCGATTAATGTAAGCATGAATAATATATTATCACAAAGTTTCAAAATTTAAATACGATTAGTTCTCCATAAACGTTTAATAAGCCACTTTGTTTGGGACACCCTGTATATAAATTGGGTCCAATTGACGGACAACGATGCATTTTGGTATATATTTAAATTGGGTTCTATCGACTTATTTTGACCTCTACAATACGTGCTAGCCATACAAAAGTGTTCACTTGATTTATCGATCAATCGGGATAAATAAAACGAATGAACTATAGGTTGCAGGTTGTGAACTATTCAACATTGCGAAAAAAGCTGAGCGCATTTCTAACGCAACATCAAATTCCTGCCAACCGAATAAAACAGTAGCCAGTGATAATTGCACAATTACGAACGGAACATATTACACACGTGTTTAGCCTTTTTCGATACACATCATTATAGGGTAGCTCGAACGCAAGCCTACAAAAGTCGCCATAGACATAGGTAATAGGGGGGTATAGGGGTATAGAAAAGCAACACCTTTAAATATTGAGATGTGCGATATACTAATCGTTAACTTGGGTGCATATTCAAATGTAATAATTCATAATTAAATACACCAATCAGTTATGCAATTTCTTGATAGTACTCCTTTAAATTTATTATTGGTAGGTTTCCTTATTAAAAGGCCTTCTATAGAAGTGGGATTATATCATAAAGAACTGGTTATTCTATTCCGTCGACGTTTCGGCAACTGAACTGAGTTGGCTTCATCAGGACGTCTATTTTATTACGGTACAACAATTTTTATAATTAGTAAAGTTACACGACTATGAAAACAATTTAAAAATTTATGATAAAAGTTAAATACTTAAAAAATATTGTTCTTTAATCGTTATTTTTCTTTTATGTAACGATCAATCAGTATTATGCACTTAAAATAATGGCACCATCTATAACATTTTTATACTTAATTCAATATAATATTAATATCACGAAGAGCAGGTCGAATATAATAATACATTAAAATATTAGTGGAGTTGTTGATTAATTTCTTTTCTGTTTCTGAGAGTGAACCTACTGGGTGTGCCAAAATAAACGCAAGATTTGAATTCGCCGTCAATTTTGCAACTCTGATAAAAGAACAATTTGACAGCTGAGATAGTAGGGTTATAAAAATACAGCGTTATACGACACAACAAAGTGTTTTCATTGAGGCAAGAGAGAATTAAACGGCTGCATCAACGAAATTCAGCCGCAATTAGGCAGAAAAGTCATGAAAAACTTCGACAAAAGAGTGCGTATGGGCCAGCAAAGCCGTGGGGGTTATTTTCCCGATGTGTTACTCCATAAATAATTCCAACCTATTTACCGTATGATTCAATAAAAAAATTAACAATCTAAACACTAAAAACTGTCATGCTCTTTTTTTATTGTCACAAAGCGCTGTATCGTATAGCATGATAGCTACGACACGAATTTCGCTATAGTTAAAACCAGTTAAGCTTGCGTATGAACCTTATTATAACATTTTTGTTACGATGTTCAGTTTCTCTTTATTCATGCGTGCTAGAAAAATAAACAGAATCAAGGAACTTGATAATAATCGAATGCCGACGCTTAATTAATATTTTTACATTCCCGATTTTGACGTTTTGTTTTGATTGTAGGTTTAATATCCCTTGTATACGTAACTGCATTTATCTTTATTTCAGTATTCAAGAAATCAAACAATAGTACATATTAAAACTTTAAATACTGCATAATTCATAGAAATTAATACAAAAAATTAATAAAACAATAAAATGAGCGACATCTGATTAAATGTACTAGAATTGCATGTTATCAGTAATACAGAAACCTGTATAAAAAGACACACGTTTATGAAAATTAATTCAAGCAAGTATTCAAAATGAGTCATACGCAACCTTATATGGTTTTAACTTTATATGGATTTTCAATAACGCGTTATGAGCTTTTTCATAAGAGTCATAACACAAATGGATGCTGTGGATGTTTTACAGTGAGCTGTAAGCTATTTTTTCGCTCAATGAGCGTATTCGGTCTTTGAGTGTAACATATACAGGGTATAGTAAATAAGTGCGACAAACGTATGTCCGCAAATGCTGCGTTTTGAGAGATACGGATGTTAAAGTTTTTCTTAAAAACTGACGATTTACTTATTGCTCTGAAACCAGTCGAGATATCTAAATAAAATTTGATAAGTTTTAAGAGGTAGTTGCACGGCAATGAGTCATGATGAACATAAAATTTTATATCAACAACAGCATTGCATGTGACCCGATATTCTCCAAAACTCGCCAAGGTGGCGATAAAAACTGGGCAGATACTAAATGGCTTACTCAAAATTTGAAAAATTCTGAAATGTGTCCTTTGAGATTATACCCAAAACTAACATCCAAATTATTTATTACCAATCATAGACTTTTTCTAATGTGAACGACAAATGGAATAAATATATAATAATAGTAACTGGTACAAAAATTGTCCGATTGGCATTAATACAATATCGAAATAGACAAGACTGAAGAAAAAAATATGATTAGACACTAAAAAGTGAAAATAACAAATCTCTCTAACCGTGCACTGCAGTCAGTCTGGAGTTACTGAACAACAGGTCATGAAAATTACTGGACATGGAAGTTCGAGCTTGATGAAACCGTATTTACACTTTAGTGCCAAACATCATCAAAACATAGTGAATACTTTTAGAAGCACTCCAAGTATCAAGCAATAATCACAACAATACACCTAATACCGGTCGTACTATTCAAAATTTTTACAATTGCACAATTTCAATCACTAGTGGTATTAATACTGAAAATCCTACATCGCCAAGAAGAGTTGATGAAAGGGAGCTTCACATTCCAAAATCATCCTTACAAGTAGTACAAGAAGTTTGAGAAGGTGAGTTGATTTTCTAAAATTACACGTTCAAGCAAAAATCGTTGAATGTTAGATTCATAGAAGAAGTGGAAAAACAGCCTTGCCTCTGTAACTGTACGTTAAACAAATATTCACATGTGGATGATTAAGCACTTATTTGAAGATATTGTGGCTCTGATCTTGAATATGATGGTTTTCCTAATTTATTTTCCTCGCGTCTGTCCTAAATGAGAGCATGTTGATGATAGCGATATTGCCATTGCTAGTACACCTCTTGAAGATAAGGTAGAACAAGCAAAACGTAATACTTATATTCCATAAACAAAAAGAATCAGACTTAAAAAAGAAAAGAAATAATACACACCAAGTGTTGCTATATTTAATAAATGGGGGTATTATCATAAAGGAAAAAAACTCGTAAAAGATGAAAAGGAAAAACAAACGTAAAAAAGGAGGCATGCTCGAGAACTTAAGAAACAGATGAAGGAACAAGAAAAAGATCATAAACTTAAACAAAAGACAGTAAAACCTAAATTCAAACTCTTCTTCAACAGAACATCAAGACTGGGTGGAAAGTGGTATCACTGGAAACGACATTGACTAAATGACACTTACAGAAAGTAATTGAAATATTGGCTCCTGAAGATCTGAGGTTGGGAGGCTTTGTAGATTAGCGACCACGTACAGATATGCTGCAAAAATTTTAGATATTCTATTAAGAGTACGAAATACAATGTTTTAAAAGTGGTAATACTGCATTCTATCTAATACAAAATGACATTCCCGCCATAGGAGACAACTTCGAAAATATGTACTAGCTTATACAGGGCTTCTATAAACGATTGTCTTATCAGGTAAGCGTTGAAAAATTAAAAAAATGCAAATTTGCAGCTTAAATTGAATAGTGAATTAATCAATGCTAATGTCATCATCTGTCAGTTATTTCATCGTTCCGCTGTAATTATTATCCTTGGTTGTAATTGTGTATTGTTCGTCTTTTTTCGTTAATTTTGATTATTTAATTGCCAACTTGATGAGACGACATTTATAGAAACCCTGTACAAACGAACGCTGTTTGAAATATACGAATACCTATGCTATACCTAGTGCTTTAATCAATAATTTAATTTAATGGACAAAAGTAGAGAAAAATTGTGGCCAAATGTAGGCTTGGTTTCTGAGATACAGGGCGTCCAAAAAAACTATTTTGATTGGTTTTTTGTTAATATTTTCGTTAAGTAACATGGCAATTGAACAAAATGCAGGATATTGATGACGAGAAACTCAAACATTAACTTAGTTGTTTTGTTTAATGTTAGAGGGCGCTACATGAAGTATTGTTCCTGAATATAATTAACCATAACATATCGACATAGTTACTTAATGCGTATGCATTTACCATACGTAATCGTTAACACGAGTCGACACTAGGTGTCGCGAAACTTATTAACCATAACCTTTTTGTGTCGTATTGTATGTTATTTTTGACTAGTCTTTTGAAAAATAAACGAAAACATGTATCTTTCATTGATTATATTATCAGGTAACAAACTTAGATCATTTACAAGGCTAAGACTAAACTAGTTAATAGCATTCACAATAATTCCTGAAAATAAAAATAATTTTTTTTTTGGACTTCCTGTTTATCAGAAACCAACCCGTTGCGGAGCCATGTTCATATGAACTTTTTATCTTAAAATCAGTCAAAGATTCGCCCTTTAAAGTTTGTAGAAGTACTTAATTAACACTGTATAAAGCTTTATGATATTTTCAGTTTTCATTGAATCTATAATATATAAATTGTTGTTCTGAAAGATCAGAATGTAAAGCATAAATGATGTTCAGCGAAAAGGACTCCATCAATTACCAAATTTTCCCAGTACAAACAGAATTAAAAAGTGCTTAAGGCTGTTTTATCACTCGGGACAATTTCACATTTCTAGTAAGCGGTTCACTATTTTTATTTCTTGTTACATAAATAGATATTTGTTGTTTTTTCTGTTTCTAAAACTGTTTAAAATGCACGTCATGAAAAAAAAATTGACATCAACAATTCAACAATATATTATTTATCTATTAATATTAACCGGCTTCCAAGTCTGGCCTGTTGCGCTCAGAAAAATTCGCCCGCGAGTACATTCATTTCACAATTCTCCAAGAGTTTTCAGTATTTATTGTTTACTTAATGTTAATTTTTCTCATTGATTTTAAGTAAAAATTAAAAAAAAGTAGGGTTGTCAGAAAATTATTATCTATGTCGCGCAGGAGTCGAAATTTGGGCTTATAAGGAAATCCATTTTTTTTTATTATTTTACGTTTTAATTAAATTAAATACAACGAAGACGAAAATAAAAAAATAGGTCCTGCACGACATAAATAATAATGTTAGCTATATGTTTGTGCAAAATCAGGAAAACATTTCTAAAAATAAGCGAGATAAATTTACATAAACTTTATAATAAGAATAAATAAAGAATAGAATATAGCGGCCATTAGAAAAATCAAAGTTGATGATGTTTTTAGAAAGCCGAAACGTTGTAGGACAAAACTGTGTATACAGGGTCTCCCAGGAATGGAAGGCCAAAACTTGGGAATGATTTTTTTTCCGACTTTTATTTTCACAGTTATAGGACGGTAAAGTTGGAAAATAAAAACACAATTTTATTTATAACTCTAAAACTATAATTTAGAACTTAATGAAAATTTGATGGATTGTCAATCTCATCAATGCATCTATTTTCGCGGTACCATTAGGTATACCGGGGTTCTAGAAAGTCAGGAACATACTTAGCTCACTGGTTAAACGGTCAAAACTTTTACAGAGATAAAGCAACAAACTTAAAAATACTGTCAGTTTATTCCCCAACTATTTTCCTAAAAAAAAAAGGTGCTATTTGTTGAATTTGATAAAATCAAGTAGTTTTCGAGAAATTTGAAATTTTGTAAGACAACTTTACACACACTTTCATTGCAAAAGTTGTTTTTTAACCGCAATATTTTCCGAGATATTCACCTTCCTCGCACTAATTGACCACCCTGTATGTTTTTGTTAACTGCCTAAATAAATATTTCATTATTACAAGTGTATTGAACCATTCAGTGTACATTAGTAATATTTAAGGCTATGTGAGTAAGAATCTTCAAAACATTAAATCACTGAAATCATTCAACTTGATTCAGAGTGAATGTTAAAAGGGAACAGTATAATTGAACCTTAATATTCTAAAATTTCATTCAACTATCTTCAAATTTGGCTTTGTAAGTCTGTTATCTTTCCCATTCAAAATGTATTTTCCATGACATTTTCATTCAACTTTTGAAACTAAGGTATTATTTTCAGGTAACGAAATTTAATTTTTAACAGGGAACGACATTAAACATGTTTCTGCATTAAACTATTTTATATTTGTATGGGAATTTCCTGTTTTACTTGGAGTAAAAACTTTTATACAATAATGAGTAACAATTAGCAAGTAGAATTATTTTTGTCAAGGAAAAACACAATGATGTTATTTCTTTCCTATTCAATTCTATGCAAACTATTTCACGACAAATCTCTTACAAACTATAAATAGTACCTTCAATATTTTTAAAAAATTGAGGACTTAGATTAATATAAGCTGATTGAGAATTCCAGCAACTCATTAATTAAATGAGTAATCATTATTATTCTATAAAAAAAGACAGTAGCGATGATAAAGTAATCATCGGAATTGCAAAACAATAGCATTTAATTATAGATGCGCTTTGATCACTAGTTTATCAAAGGGTAATGAATTGTTGGTGCAGATTACAAATATATACAACACTTACCTATATTAATTAAATTTGCACTTTTATATTGAACAGAAGGGTTATTGAATGAGTCTTGGTGTACGGAATTGAGCCAAGCTACTTGCGGAGGCACTTTGTCGACAATTCGTATAAATTTCGCTAAATTATTTGATAGTAAATACGAAACTAAATTCCTTCCAATAAAACCACAACCTGAAATTGTGAGGTTATTTCAATTTGAATATTTCGTCAGTAATATTTACCGCCTAATATCAATACAGAAGGTTTTTCCATGTTTAGAACAATTATATTAAAATAGTTAAGTACGAATTATGACTATTTGTAACGTTTTATCACTCGAAGTTGATTTCCTATCGCCACTACTGGCTTATCACCGGTTTATGTCCCCACCATGTACGTGCATCCGGTGCCGGTCGCTCTCTTCTTAGACAAATCATCAACGGATTACAAAAAGGAGGTAAGATTTAAATGTCATTGCCTTAATATTTAACTACTTTGTCCGGTGCCAATAACTTCGAACACATTATACATGCGCACGTTTCCTTAATTCGTTTAGGTAATTAATTAAAATTAAAGACATGTTCATAATTTTGATTTCACTATAAGTATGCATGTGCGGTATAGTATTAAAAAATAAGCGCTTTTAAACCTGTATCAAAGTACAGAATGTATTAATGGTCAAATTCGCATGATTTTTATTTAAAATACTTCATACGTTTTCTTAAATTATATACAGGGCCATCGAGATGTAAAGTTGCGGTTACTCATTTTGTTGACGTAATGTAATTTCATGTACCGTGAGGCGATATATAAGTAGTAAATTATTCAACGAGCATATAATGATGGCTATTATATTCACGAAGATAGAAGTTTACGCCACCAGCCGAATGCGAGTAGAATGCTGTACTTTGCCCACGACGTTTAAATATTTGATTTTTCTAACTGAAGAAGTCTTTATTTTTAATACTCATATACGCGCAGTACTATATTATTTATTTATGTTAAAATTAACATTTTAACAATTTGTCAAGTTAATTGCAGGAACAGATTTAACGTCAAAATGAATATTTTTTATGATCACGACTTCTTCGGACGTGCGTAGCTCTTGCTCTCCGTTAATTTAGCAGAATTTGTGCTAAATTTTGTGGCATCAATTAAAAATGAACACCGATGAACTCAAAGTTATTGATTTAAAACGCGAGTGTTAAAAAAACTTGGTTTTTCATGTGAAAGAACCATGGAAACTACTAGTTTGAAGATTGAAATTCAAATTCAATTCTAAATTCGACTTGGGCTGGTGATAATAGAAAAATAGTGATAACGACAGTACATAAATAATGGCGCTGAAACACTAATAACGAAGAAAGGATTAGAGGAAACCGGGGTTAGTTTGGACGATTTTTATTCAAATGTGATTTTTACAAAGTAATGTACATTTTCCACAAATGATTATACTATAATTTTTATATGGATGTCTTTTGTCCACTTCGACCCCAGTCTGGTGTCATTGTAGGCAAAATTATTTTTTCTTGGACAATGAAGATAAACGTCATTCATATAAGTTTACTACTTATTGTACATAATATCCATCAAATTGAATGTCGAATTTCAAAAGCCGCCCTTGTCTCTCTATGATTGACGCCATCGGAACCGGTAACAATGACACACAATATCGCTTCTCTCAACACACGACTTATCTGCAACATTAGGAACGTGAAATCGATCACCTTTTTTCTCAAAAATGTTACTGTGAAGTCACTGAGACCCTGCGACGATTCTACTTTACCAACATAATATTTCACAGATTTCTTTGAAGCAAAACGAACCAATATGTATTGACCAATTTCAATTGGCTTGTCATCAGTTAAAAGATCGAGTCCTATATTTAAGTTACTATCTTCGTCGTAACATCCCTCGTTTTCAGAATCTAACACCATGCTGATATCTAACCTTTCTGTTTACATTTTTAGCTGATTGGCATTGATTGCTTCTTCTATTGCCTCTTTCTCGGGCGTGCTTGTGTAAATAGTAGATTTTTTTTGTCTTTTGGATTTCGTGGTTTGTTTTGATTTTTGTAGTGGCCAGCAAGCTTCTGGAGTTACTGCCTGCATCGGTGCAGGAGAAATTGTCTCTTTGGGATCATATCTGCAATGGGCATATTAATCGATTTAGGTTCTGCTAATGTTGAAGGAATACCTATGCGGTGATCATCTGGTAAATTGTTTTCAGTTTGATCATGATTGTTTTCTAAGGGGTGTTGTTTTGGTTCACATGGATTAGGTTGCTTTGTTACCATAGATGGCTCATTACTCCGTATGCCGTTTCATGAATCCCAGTATCCAACCTTCGCCAGCTCTGCCATTTACATCCCAAACACTTGGATAGTTTTTTTTATTCAATGACTTGGCATATTGGTAAGCCAGCTCACGGCTTTGCCGATATTTTAATCCATAGTATAGATTTGAAGCTTTCAGATCTTCTTCTTCATCGGTGAACACTTTTCTAGTGTGATATTTATTACCTCCTTTGTTCAATATACTGATGTAATTTTCATCTTCTGGACAAGCTGAATCATCTTAATCAGACAACCGTTCTTGAGGTGTTATTATGTTTTTCCTTGCTATTTTGACCCTTTTTTGGAGCATAGACTTTTTCTTATAGTACCTTTGTTTCTTATGATCTCTTTGACAGCTGCCTTAACTGCTTTCTTGTCTATCAGAGCTCAATCAGTTTTTCGAACGTAAGTCCGGACCATCTGTACCTAAATAAAACCACAAGTATAACTAAGTACATTGCTCAAAAAAGTTTGGCTAATCAGCTGCTTTTTCTGACATAAAGTTACTAAGAGTTCAAAGGTCTTGAAACATTTGAAATGACTGTTACCTAATCAGAAACATAATTTTCAACTTGCAAAATTTTCAGGGGTTAGTGTGGACAGTGTCCACATTAGCCCCATAGCAACTGACCACACTTGCCCCAGATGCACATTTTACACTTCAACGTTCTTAACCTCATTTTCACTCGTCAGTATTTTTCCATTTGAACTATCAATAAATTTGTCAAAGACCATGCCATCAAGTGGCGTTATGAGATATTTGAAAATATAACTTACCTTTCCAAGAATGAATATGTTTTGAACCATTCAAATTTACCAATTCAACACCAACAAACACAAGATGAATTATTGCTAGCGAGAAAAACACAACTGAACGCAGCTAACTTTACTAAACCGGTTGATAAGACAGAAAGACAGAGAATTTGTAAATGGCGCGAATTTCGAATCGTTATTTAGGAAAAAATTGCTAGTGACCACTCTTACCCCACGTCCACTCTGACGCTGGTCTCCCCTACGTTCGAAATCCAAACGAGTCTTCCGACTATTAAATCACATTAATAATTTAGAAAATGTAGTTGTCAATTGCTAAGTTTAAAAGGTATGTAAATAGTAAACAAACGCCTCTAAAGCGGAAAACATCGGCTAACCAGGTAATTACCCTAACTCATTAACAGTAATATCTCAAATCGTCAAATGGGCCAAATAAAATCAAAAACTGTAATAATTCTGTCTAAAATTAGTGATAAAATTGGAGAATTGTACGCGCCTGGCACATTGATTAAAAACTAAAAATAAAGATATTTACAATAAAAGACCCATTCAGGGTCACAATTTAAATTTAAATAATATCAAGAAAATATTTGAAAAACCTAAAATACTTGTACTAGCAGACAGTCATGGTAGGGGATTATATAATACGTTAAATAATCTGTGTGGACACAAATTATAATGAGTTCATTATTAGATAGTCGTGGGCAAAATAAATTTATATTCATTCAAATTTCGATTCATCGGTGTTTTATATGCTCGTCCGGGATTTCACTGAAGATATTCGATAAGGTTATGGTCCTAGAAACACTGAATAAATAAAAGTTCTGCGAGTTTCCATCTAAATAAGTTGGAAGGATTTATTTTGGTAGCTGCTCAATGATAAAAATGATTTCAATTGGAGTTTTCGGATGAAAACAATTCCACGACATAAACATTTATGTGAAGCTATTTTAACCGATAAACCTATTGATGAAGTGCAGCAGTGTCTTGGAAAAAAAATACGGGTGCTGTTACTTGTATTCCGTCTATCCGTTGATGACACATTCGTGGTATTGAATGTGTGCAAGCGTTGAAAGAGGTACATGAACGGGACACTCTAGGTAAGATACGAGTATTAACAAACATTGTCAGAAAGCATGCTAGTGTGCCTATTCAATCGCGTAAGGAAGAGGAAATAGCATTTTAAAAAAGGTATCATTATGGAAGAGTACGTAGCACAGAAGGACAGCTCATGATGGTGCCGGTGATGCAGCATTTAAAGTGGTCAATCAACAATTATCCAGAATGTTGAATTGCCATTTTTATAAGAAGCCAAGCAATTTCAAGCGTAATTGAGTAAAATTTGAAAAATGGAAAAACGAAAAAATCTACCTTTAACTAGTAGTAATAATAATAATAATATATCTACTGAAAATTCAAAATTAACATAAACAAAATAGTATACAATCCATTCTATTTAACGAAATCCTATACCGAGTGAATCATCACCAGCAGGACGGAAATTTATAGCGAGACAGTAAAAGTTTTATCATTTTAGTAGCATATACAGTACCTACCTATGTCCTAAAAAAGTGTGGCATGCAAAGTTGTATTTTTTCTTATAGGACATTATGTATATTATTGCGTTTTTTGATTGCCCGTAAAAATAAGGTATACTTTCATAAAGGTTCCCTACACCAAAATACAGATAGTGTTCTGAGTTTCGTCGATTTTTCTTAAAATATGGAGTATTAAAAAAATTCAATATCTTCTAATCCAAAAATTCATAACAAATTTACTCTCACGTCTAAATAGTTGAATATTACATGAATGTATTCCATGATTAAATATTAAGCATCTCTTTACATGATGCTCAGAATTTACATGTTAATTATTAGATTATTCAATATGTAATATGAGCTTTATTTTAAATAGAAGATCCTGTATTTTATGAATTCATAACGTTAACAAAAAGGTCTTCTTTTGAATCGTATACGAGTGTTCTATGCCTACCGGCCAGTTTTTCAATCATTGGTTAACTTAAATTTAGAGTTTACTGTTATGGTGATAATTGTTGTCACAGTTGTCTCCTAGGAAATTAACCGAAAGTTAATCTTAACCAGAGATTGAAAAACTGCCCCTAAGCGTCAGTTTCAGTTTCAGTTCGGTTAAATTGAATCGTAGATTAAAAACAATCATTGTTATGCTTAATTATTGTATTAATTCTACGATTAAATTCAACCGAGTTTGATGAAACTGGGCATAAGTGTGATAGTTGATGCACAATTTCCAGTGTTGGCAAGATGTGGTTGTCAGTTGAAATACTAACCTCAAAAAGTAACAACTGGCTGTAATTAATTACCAAAAATAGAGAATGAAGCAAGAATGACAGTGACCGACATTTGACAGAACGTCAACTTACAGTATCCACCAAAATAATAATATGATCGAAAATAATGCTCTACCAAAAAAACTTTTTCTTCCGTTGTTAGAACCATTTTTAAATCAAATTTAACTGCAGCGTACTATTAATATATCAACTAATAACAATTAAGTCAAATATGACAAATCCATATTACATAAACAACTCCACAGCACTTTCTGTTTCGGTACTGTTTATTTTGGCGGATACCGTAAATGAAATTGAAGTCAATTGAGTAACGTTATTCATAACGCATATAGTAAATCTTCCCTCTTTATTTTACACATATCTATGTCTTACTCATGCAATGGTCAGAGCGTTGTTTTGTACATGAGAAAATAATGACGCAAGTATATTCTTTGATGGCATCATGTTTATTAAAATAAATCTTATTTCATCTGTCAGTCACTCTGACAAAAACCTAATTAATCAAACTGAATGAGCCTATAATGAAGAAATTAATAAAAAGAAAACATAATCAAAAATTTATTTTTATCAATCATTAAGTAACTACGGCTCAATTTGTTTGAAATTTTGTTGACTATTTCTAACATTTTTTTTAACCTTGAAGATGCCCTTGTACAAAAAAAATCTAAATCGAAAAATAAAGACACATCTTTCGTAAACTCGAAACTTTTTTCGAAACGGAAATATCTCGAGCCGTTTTAATGCGAGACGAATTTGAAAAAAAGGTCGATTTTTGCATCGAATGTGTTCCTAGCAACGTGAACAGAGAACCGAGGTGATAAGAAAAATATGAGTTAAGATTGTACTACTTATAAAATATATAAGACTGTATTGTAAATAAAAAAAGATATATTGCAAAACTTTTTTTTATTGACAGAATAACCGACAGAACAAATCAACAACAGGGGTGCGTTTAGAAATTGTGGATTAGTTTTGGCTGCATTCGGACGAGAGTGTAATGACGAGATTCAAATGTATGTAACCCGCGATTCAAGAAATTTTTCATCAAAGTGGAGCATGCAAAAATTCACGTACGTCTACTCTAAATGCATAAAACTGGATGTGTTGAAATTAAATCGGTCAGAATTGACAAATGTACAAACTAAGCTAAGATACAACTGTTATATCTTGCTTTGTTGTTCATGGCAAAGTTTGATGAAAAATTTTTTGAATCACGCGTTAGTAAGGTAGTCATATTTATAAACGGCCGGGGTGAACATTTATCGGATTTGACAGTCACTTGACACCACTACCAATGTTCGCTTGTCACTGCCAAATCAAAGCAGTTTTTTTAAGCGTAAGTTATATGAATGTGAATATTGTTGAAGATACATGGATGAAAGGAAGAAACGTGTTCTTCGCTGTCTATTACTCACAAGACGTATTTTTCCATCTTATAATAATAATAATAATAGATTTATTTAGTAGAAATACTATACAGTAATATAAGTATAAATATATCAATAATTTAAATAGATAAACTTTTCGTTTTCAACCAAAGGCCCATTTTAGTCTACCACTAATTAATAAAGTTTATCCATTTTGCTGCAGGTTTGCTGCAACAACACTTTTCCCGAAGTGAATTGTCACAAAAAGTGACAAATTTTTGACAGTTGAACTTCACCCACCCTTAATCGATCCCGCTTCTACCACGAAAATGTGAAGGGTGATTGATTGGTGCACTCTGATTCTACATTACGAATTTCTAAACCATAATGACGTCATAATATGGAAATTTACTCTCCTTTTCAGAACATTACAGATCTCAAAAATATCGCCCTAGAGTGTCATTTTACTCATTCTGACCGCACTCCAGCAGAACATCATTCGACAGCTATTTTTTTTTATAAATATAAACTAATACGTTGTAGACTGTAAGCAGTAACGTGTATACGAGAGAACAAATTTCACCGTCCCATAAGGGAGTTGTTCTCCAACACACTAGGACAATAACAAACAATAAACGCCAACAACAAAAGTAGCATAATACAAGTATAGGTATACAATATTATAGTTTAAAAATTTAATACTATAACTACACAACAAAACACTAAAAACACCAGAAATGACTTCTAGCAGTACTGGACAAGTGCTTTACTTATGACCTTGTTGTCATCGAACGGCAATGGACATAACTTTTTAAGCGAACGCATAATTTCACCCATTGCAGTATTCATTGATGCCATACGACTTATTCCGTTTTTACCAGAGAGAGTATGTACACTCATGAAATTTAAAACTTGGACACCACAATTTCTGTAAACAAAAGTTTGCACATTGTGAAGCGGGCTTACGGGTATCATTTACAACAGCAGGTAGTCTCAGCACGGTTATCTTATAGAAGGACTGTAGAATGAATCATTACACTAAGCACGTTTTAGAAAATAGGTAATTTACGTTGCTTACTTAATTTTTTCTTTAAAGAATATATTTGAAGGTATCGCTAATTAAACACCATAGCTCGATTAATTATCGAATCAAAATTTTGTTTAGGAAATGTTTACAAAATAAAATTAGAAATAATTTTGATTTAAAAACGTCTACAAGCAATAACTTTTAAATTAAATCAAAAACTAAACATGGTTATTTGGGTTGACTGATTATTACTTATTTTTAAATAAATCTAACCTACTAATTATTGTAAGTTATTAAAAAAATCATTAAACTCTCTATTCATAATATTTAGTCCTTACAAAATGTATATTTTATGACGTTTCATTTTTTTGTAGTTAATATAAAAATGAAAATAAAAACTAAGGCAATTCTTATTGTCAACGTATATATTTAGTTTTTTGACAAGAATTTATTACATAATTATAATTAAGATACCAAGTTATAGTTTAAAATTAAATGAAAACTTTTTTTTAAATAAAGGTATTACTATATAAATAAATATAAGAAATCAATAATGGGTGTGACCTCCATTATTATTGATACATTCTTGGAGGCGTCTGCTCATTGACGCTATCAAGGTATCAATATAATTAATATTAATCGTTTCCCATGCGGTATCAATGGCTGCAATTAGTGCATTACGGTTTACTGGTATAAAATTTGGCCCTTGTTGTCTTCGGATAACAGCAAGTATTCGAGCCCAAACATTTTCGATAATGTTAAAATCTGGGCTTTTGCTGGCCAGGGTAACAGCTCCAAGTTATTTTCTCGTATCCAACTACAGAAAAAAAATGAAACGTCATAAAATATACATTTTTAAGGACTAAATATTATGAATAGAGAGTTTAATGATTTTTTTTAATAACTTACAATAATTAGTAGGTTAGATTTATTTAAAAATAAGTAATAATCAGTCAACCCAAATAACCATGTTTAGTTTTTGATTTAATTTAAAAGTTATTGCTTGTAGACGTTTTTAAAATCAAAATTATTTCTAATTTTATTTTGTAAAAATTTCCTAAACAAAATTTTGATTCGATAATTAATCGAGCTATGGTGTTTAATTAGCGATACCTTCAAATATATTCTTTAAAGAAAAAATTAAGTAAGCAACGTAAATTACCTATTTTCTAAAACGTGCTTAGTGTAATGATTCATTCTACAGTCCTTCTATAAGATAACCGTGCTGAGACTACCTGCTGTTGTAAATGATACCCGTAAGCCCGCTTCACAATGTGCAAACTTTTGTTTACAGAAATTGTGGTGTCCAAGTTTTAAATTTCATGAGTGTACGTACCTATTAGGGACTGCTTTGACAGACAATGCAATTGTGAATAATTTTCTTTATCAACTACGAGCGGAATCAATCCAAATTTTTTTGTAATATCGAGAGTACCAGTTAGGGACCGACATGAAATAAACGATTGTGTTCATGTTCTGTAATAAATTTGATGCTTATTTGAGAGTAAGACATTTTGGCTGAACTAGTTAATAGGGTGTTTTTGCATTTATCAAAATGTTATCAAAAAAATACATGAGATACCATAATTCTAAATATATTTTAAAATTTATTTCTTCTTAATTACATTCACTTCAACAAAATCTTAATAATACAATTTTAATATATTTATTAATTGACACTGAACACGTCTGAAGCGTTAACTAATTTGAAACAGCAGATAGTTAAATGTACATCAAACTGTTTGGGTTAGTTGGCAAATTTTAGTTGAGCCGAGAACTGAGTACCTAGATTACGAGGGAAAAACGCAATGTGCGGCGTTCTATTTATCACAAGTGCTTGCTACCCTACCTTGACCTGTAACCAATGCGCATTCAAGTTCGAATGACATTTGCCGGATGCTTCAAAAGCCAACTTTTTGGTGTTTTGCAAACTTTATTAATGAACACTTTTTATTCAAAGATTTAGTTAATTTAAATGTTGTATAAGTGAAGATATTCTGAAAAATCCTTTCGATCGATTTTGCCCAAAATCTACTCAAACCTTTCAATTACCTACATTTTGTGCATGAGCTTTCAAGTTTTAAAAAGCTTCTTATATATTGATGCGTGACACGTCATCGAAACATCGCGGTATTTAGAAAGTGATGTATTAGGGTAATAGTAAAACAAAGAGCCAACTGCCAGCTTAGCATAAAAATCAATATAAACGACGCGCCTGATGACGACATAAAGCTCTTGCATGTGAGCTTCAACAAACGCATTAAATTACTTAACAAATATGGTATTATCTTTGTGTTATTGATAAAAAAATATATAAAATAATATAATTTGAAAAAAAACAAAACAAGACAACAGAAAGTTTGTATATTATTTTAGATAAGAATTAGAAAATATTGGTGTTAAAAGTAATTTTTATAATACGTATTAAGTATTTGATAGAATACAGACAAGACTTTTGTTAAAAATACAATGATATTAATTATTAGAAATAAAACGAAACAAATTGTAGTAAATTATATTTTCGACAACTTTTTGAAAATAAAAAAAAATCAGATAATAGTGCAATATGGTGGAGACTGACAATTCATATTTACAATGGACATTTATTAACGATAAAATTTGCCCTGACAAATGAACGGAGTGCCCCGGCAACCCCCAATTTTGAGAATCTCATTTTACAGGGCGGGTTAAGTGGCAACTAAATACATTTTATTCTGAGAAAGGGGCCTAAGGGAGACCAAGATCATCCTCCTCCTAGAAAACAATAGAAAACGCAAAAAATGCGGAACTAGTTGGTAAGATCAATTTAAGTATGAAGTAGACTCCTCGTATTGATGAAATGTCTTTGTAGATGCTAACAGGAGCAGCCCCCTTCTGAAAAATGTTAATTGGGATGGGGGTGACACCTCATACGTAAGATTTTGTATGATTCTTTGCAATCACAGACATTTTGTGCTAATCAAACTTCATGCTTGGGCCAAAGAAAGGTGGATTCGTTTCACTTTGGTAGTGTATGTCATTTAAAAAGTAATTTTTTCGTTAAAAATAATAATTATCTAATTGTTGATTTAGGGGATCACGGTCAAGTAGATGCATTTTTGTATTTTCTATTGTTTTCTAGAAAAATGGGGTTATTGGGCCATCTTAGGCTCCTTCTCGGAATAAAATGTATTTGGTGGAATAACGAATTACCTTTCATATGAGGTGCCACTTGACCTGCCCTGTAAATTGGGAACTGCCGAGGCACCCTGTTCATTTGTCAGAGCAAATTTTATTTTTATTTTTGAAAATACAGCTGTCGGGGCACTTGGACCCACCTGACCAATATAAGATGCACATAACTGTGTAGAGAAATAAAAGGGCTTTTATATAATGTACCTGTCGACCCATCGTGTCATTTCAGATTTTCGACATGGGGGCTGCCGATGCCTCGGGATCAACTTTGTCTTCGGAAGATGTCCCCCTCAAAGAAAAATTAACGTGTGCGAGCTTTATTTTTGAAAGTGTAAGATAACTCCAAAAAACGGCGTGTTTTGTTTTCGGTGGGCCACCCTGTATATATAGTTGAGTTGATTCAGCGCTTTAGCATATCCTGTGATTTTGATGAGCTGGTGTTCGCGTATCTTCGCTTTTGCCATTTTAAAAACAGTACATAATTTTTCTTGTGTTCTCGGTGTGTCTTTAGGTAGTTTAGGCATTCCTTGTACTGAATCAAACCCAGAGACTTTTTTAATAAAGAACGAGGTTCTCGTTGTCGCAAGAACCGATTTGGTGTAAAAGTTGAAATATAAACATGCGTGTTTTATTATTCTTTATATCTAATGTGATTTTAAAACTAGATAGAGCAAGTTGTAGGTTCTAAAATATTAAACGTAATTTATACAAGGTTCCACAACATTGTGAGCGTAAATTTGCGTCCAAAATGTTAGAATGTATAGTAGAAATAGTGTAATAGAAAGAGTGCATTTGAGGATACATAGATTTTGTTTGTATGAATGTTCTAGGTAACTAATTTCTTCCGACGTTTTTCACCGTATAGAATTTATATGTACCTATATTTTGGTTTTAAGAAAAGTGTTTCTTGACAAACCCAAATACCAAAAGTTAACTACCCATTTGTTTTGTTCCAAAATTACTAACAAAAGACTCTTCTTTTTGATACCTACTTATCCATTTCATCTTTAAAACAAACAAACAGTATTATAATGTGGGAGTTCTACTGAGGTCAATATTGGGACCTCTATTATTTATCATTTACATTAATGATTTTCTTCAAAATGCTAACAATATTACTTTTGTACTGTATGCAGATGACTGAACAATTGTGCTAAGAATAAGAATATCTGCAATAAATGTAGAATGTTTAGTGTAAAGAATCTTTTCAACATAATAATTTATCTAGTAAATTAAGTTTTAGGGATTCTAAGCTCGTATGGCATGACCACGGTAATATTCTTTCAAATAAACTAAATAAACATATATAGTTAATAAGAATATGCTGATGAAACTTGAATATCCTCATTTGTCCATGAGGAACAACCTGATGCTGAAGATACTTCCTTATTGGACGGTTTGAGATTCTGTTTATGAAAACCAAATGGCTTTGTGAGGGATAACTATTGGGTTCGTGACGGTTTTTTCTATCGATTACGAATAGTTGACTAAATAAATCTCGTTTATGTGGAATTTCATGCCTAGTGGTTAGACAACCAAACGTTGGGGTCGGAATTCGATAAATAGATCGTGTAGAATCCGTTTTTTTAGAACGACCATTTCTTTCATTTAGCTAGTCGTGTCACGTGCTTTCTCATGATTATTACCGGTGAAATACTTTCTTTTATTAAGTAAAATCCTCCAATTATTTAATTAATTTTATGGTTACGAGTTTCTTTGTTATTTACAAGCTGTAATAAGTACATCTGTATTATGCACACTGAGGAATGCCGTAAATGAAACGATTTTTTTTATCTATGCAAGCCCCATTTTGGTATCTTTTTTAGAATTTCTACCGGAGCGGCCAACCTATAAATAACTTGAGACAGAACAAGCCTATGAGTTGCGTTTCATTCTTTTCTTGTACTGCTGTGTTACCTATCATAATCTTTGTTCTACGAGGCCGGAGTAATCGTGATTTCTCGACAAAGGACCAGCAAACCGCCTTTTCACTTTGACACCTGTCCGTCGTTTTTCCTGCATCTGTATCAATTGCATATTTATCTGAAGCACCTGTCGTTTCGCACTTCATATAAAACAATTTGACAGCCAAGTACTTAAGTTTTAGTTCATGTTTTATGCATATAGTTCTGAAACTTCCATGATTGTAGTTGTATGTGCTTTTACATAGGCTGATTTTTGCGATAGCAATATCACAAAGCCACTAGACATGTTATCTTTATATTTTGACGTTTTTACCCTTAAAAAACAAGCTGGCGGTAAAAATGTTTTACCTTTTTTGCCAGATGTAACTGTGGGAACAGATTTAGAGCCTTTTTCAGCCACTAGGAAACCAGTTATGTTATTCAGCCTGCAATCCAGTTTCGTCAACGTTATAAAAGCTTCTATGTTTGTCTATTAAGTAATCTTCAGTACGTGTTTCCAGTAGTAAAGTAAATAATTGCTTAACTAAATCTCTATTCATGTTGGGCGCACGTGTTTAGAAATTCTTTCCAATTGTCTAATGCTTAAATTCGAGAGAGATGTAACCTGTCCAAACATGCCACTTCTACATCTACATTAAATTTAGTGGCAATATTTAGCTGATTACGCCACAGTTCATTTCTGGTAGGAGCAAATACATATACTTTTGGAGTTTGTTAATATGATTCACTAGTTTCCTTTCGGTTTCCATTTCCAAAAATATTTCTTGAAAGCTCGTGAAAAGTTTACTCGGTGAATTCATGCAAATATTATTTTGTGAATTTTTCCGTTAGTAAACTTTGTAGGTAGTCATCAGTAAATTATTGTTATGATTATTATTGTTACTATTATTATTTAGTTGTCCTGCAATTGTATTTCAGTTATTAGTTGTTAAACTTATTGTAGAATCTTAGGTTATTCTGAAAGTTACCCATAAAACTATTCCACAACTTTTACATGTTTTTTATCAACAACAACTTTTACTCAAGTAAAGAAATCTCAAAGATTGTTAATAACGAATTAATCAAACATTTATTTATTTAATTTAAAAATATTGTCGTGCTACAAATTTTAATAAAACATTGTAATTTTGAGTAATACAAAATATGGGGTCATTTGTGCTTTTAGATTCTTCTTTTGTTTTTTTCGAACTAATAGGTATAAAAAAACACATTATTGACCCAAAAATTAAAATGCTAATAATTAAAGAAATAGGAATTTCGGGATTTTGTCAATAACAAGTCCAAATACCATGTTACTAAAAATGGCACCAAGACGACCAGACAACATTGTAGTACAAATCCCTATAGCGTTCACGTTTGTAGGAAATAATTCGACTGCAACTGTACCAATTGCAATATTAGCAACACTCATAGATGATTGAAAAACGCAAGACGCGATTAAATACTGAATTTTATCATCCACCCAATATATCCATGCTGAACAAATTGCGCCCATCAGCAATGTACCTATCGGGATCACCTTTCTGTTTACTTTTCCAGATAACCAGCCGGCAAATAAATTTGCCACTATTGCAGATACACCTACGATTACTGTGTTTGTGTAGAGATTTGCATCGAAATTAAACAAGCACGTATTGGTTAAGTCCTTGGAAGTAATTGTGCTATTCTTTGAGGTTTCGTGTTTTCTAACTAATACTTCCGGTAACCACAATCCCAAACCAAAATATCTAAAATAAGCAAATATAAATTTTATTATGTACCATATATTTTGCAAAAACGTACCCAAACATGTTTGAAAACATTATCGAAGTTACTAAGAGGGTGGATTTCCACAACGGCGCTTTAAATAAAGTAAAAATTTGTCTAATAACTTCAATTAGCACCCTTTTAAATTTGTCAATAGCAAACATTTTATTGGTAGATTTTAGATTGTCTTGTATTTTACAATTATGCCTAACGTATTTAATGGGAAAATCTTCTTTTCCTCTTTTGGTGTTAATTTCATACATTTTTTGCAACACTTTTTGAGCTTTTTCTTGACTTAGCGTTGATAAAAATTTTGGAGTTTCTGGAAGGTATGTCAACCATAAACCTGCAAGTAGCTCGGGTGTTGCTAGCACCATTACAAATATTCTCCACGGGGAGATAAGGATGATATCTTTAACAACCACTTGAATTTCTAAGGTTAACACGCACCACGCTAAGGCCGGTAGAATCAACCATGGTATGGTGAAAAAACACCCGCATAATATATGGTTTTAGCACGATGCAGTGGTGCATGAAATTCTGCCATATATGAAAAAGTTACACTTCCAGCAGCTCCAACTAAAAATCCATTCGTAAATCTGAATATTATTATTGCGTTGACACTTTGGGATAGTGCACAACATACAGTTATCACAACATTTAGTAATGATGTCGTTATAAGTACTTTTCTACGACCTTTTAGGTCCGCTAATACTCCCCATAAAAATGAGCTAAAAATTGCCCCAATTAGAAAGGATGAGTTAATGAATCCGATTTGGGGCGACGTTAAATTAAGTTCACATTGGGCTGCTGGCATCGCATAAGCAGTTAAACCATATTGTATTCCGGACGATATAAAGCATAACGCACAAGCAATCATGATTTTGAAATGAAATTTACCGTACCCTAAAATTTTATGTTAAAATAAAAAAAATAATTATCAAACGTTACCAATAATGGTTAAAGCTGTGTCCAAATCTGAAGTTTCCGGCACAAACGAATTTGTTGTTGTATGCATGATGTGCTTCGCTTTTAATGATTCAGGTAAATAAGAACTCAGTCAAAACAATGAAAAATGATAAAATTCTTTGATAATTCCACGAATGTGCAATAATATGTCGGAAACGTTGCGCTACTGACTCAGCGATAAGTCTGGTTCTTATATACAAAGCAAATTTCTGGTATTTCTTTCAATATTAGTTAGAACATGAGTGATTGATGATAAGTAAATTAGATTCAGTGTCGTACTGTGGAAGTTTAATTCAAACAATACAATAGTTTGGGCGTTCATAAATAATAATTAACTTAAATAACGATAAGGTAGTTTGTATTATTCTTAGTAAGCTGTAAAACAATGGTACAACAATAACTTTTCTAATTACACATAAATTATTTTTTATTTTACTATAAATGAAATGAGTTTAAAAATACGCACGTATTTACCAAACACTCATATAATCATTCAGTTAGACTTTGATTGAAACGTAACAGATTCCAAGTTTTGTATATTAATTACGTAATTTTTTTTTAATTGAAACGAAGGACGCTATGATAAAACAAAAACATTAAAATTATTGATTTGTCTGTGAATAAATATATAAGTCTAAAAGGTTATCGTTAATACAAAATATGTATGTTGTAGTGCTACGCCACTGCAGCAGTATAAGACATCACAAATAATACCCCTCTAAATTTTCTTATCATTTATTCAAAATGAAATTGTTATTTCAACGATATTATTACTTTTACATTACATTATTTTTTTTATATTCTAAATTGAGTAGCACACATTTATTCATTGGCATTCAAAGGAAGTTCATGTATGGACATTACAGTATCTATACGATCACCATATAAGATCAACTGAGGAGTAGACTTGCTATATGCATTTTGTCACATTTTTATATATTTCAGAAATAGCCACAAAAACCTACACATTCCCTAAGAATGTAACAAAATAATACAACTACAGTGTGCAAATAAAAAAAATTTAAAACTTTCTAAAAACTCAAAAATGTGTTGGATAAACTGCACTTGGTTTGGCTGTAGATTAAAATCTCGACTGACTGCTGATGGGGGTGTAAAAAAATATCTAGACAGAAAAGAATCAGTTTTCTGATTAAAAAAGTATGACATGTCATTAAAGTCGTCTTCGTCATTGTTACAATCGCAATCTTCAATATCACCATCTTTAACAATTTGCTCTTGCTGACTTGAGAAAATGTACTGTAACCAGGTGAGGTCAGCATCGTTGGCACATAGTCAAAGGACAAACTGCTGTTAATTTTTCTATCACCGATGGACATACATCACATAGAATGTCCAAAGGTTTTTCATTATTTATTTTATATTAGACTCACTGCAGTTAGAACATCTTTTTCTGCATCATATTGCTGACAAAAATTCACATATTTTCCTTCCACTTTTATTTGAAAATTTTAAATAATAGACAAAATGCATTTAGAAAGTCGGCTGCTCATTGGTTTATGAATGTATATTTCTATATTAAATACATTTGTAACATATTTGTATATTCTCATATCTTACTTACTGTACAAAACTTGCATAAACCGTAACAAAACTAAATCGACTAAACATTCAAGTTTTAAGCAATCAGAAAAACAGTTACCTAACAACAGACTTAATGATCGTTTGTGCAACCTCGCCATAGTTTTCTAACTAAAGTTAATAAATTGTGATACTGTTAGAGTAAACATAAACATATAAATCTTAACAACTTTAACTAATATAGTTATTTTTGTATTAATGGTGCAAAGCATAGGTTTTTTGAGTTTGAGAATGTTTGGTCGAGACAAAAATATTTTTTAAGGATTGTTGTTAATTATTTATTACAAATAAGAATATTATCCACATCACTCTGATAATAGTCCACGGAAAAAACAGAAAAAACACATAGGTTTGTAGGGGGGTCCCTATTGAATATAAATGTAAGTTTTTGGGATCCTGACTCACCCCCCCGGAACTCTTCCAAAATCGCGAAAATCCTTTTGATCAGCTGTAATTGGCGATGCTGTACTTGTACAAGCCATTCAAAGTAATTGTTAGATATAAGCTTGAAAATGGGTTTTTTAGAAACAAATAGATTTGCACAAATTCACGAATCTCAGAAAGATGCCCATTCTATTTAGTTTTTGACGCCAGACCTTTTTGGTCTTTTTCCGCGAATTATAATTAGACCAACATTTTTCGAGTAATGACATCTCGGCTCATTCCCGCCCGAAAGCATGACGAAATGTCACGCTAGGCTCAGATTTTTGCGAGCAACAATTTTGGTCCCGCGATAACTCAGATCGTTATTTTTTGATATATGAAACAAAAACGGTTCCATATTTCCACAGTCGCATTTTCTGCGCTTTTTTCGAGAACGAAGCCTCCCGGAGGAGTTCTCGCGATGACTGTTTCGAATTATTTTTTGCGTGCCCGACATTTTTGGGCCTTATCACCAACCTCGAAAAATTGATACTTTTGAGGTATCGAAAGAATAAGAGCTCCTAGCAACAACCGTAGAAAAATTGATTATGGCTATGTACGGTGGAAGTGCGAGCAAGGACATTAATGAATCTCGCTACCACAAATTTACAAAAGCAGACTCAAAAACATTATTCAACCTCGCATCTTTACCGCCAACAAAAACAGCAGCTGTACAGAACCTATAATAAGCTGCAAAAGTGGATGACGAATTAGATTCATTGCAGTGGGGATTAATTAATAATTATTTATCGGTTTTAGAGAAACAAAGTTTGTTGCATCTTCGAAGGAATACAGCACAAAATGCGATGAGGTTAACATGAATCTTTATGACGCTCATGTTACAACGTACCTACAACTGATCACCATCTTTGCTATTTTCGTGTTTTTATATGTAAGTGTTCTATTATTCGGCAGAATACGTAATTGAATCGATTTCAACGTTTACAGTATGGATTTTTACGTGGCCTAAATATACAATATAGATCGCTGAAAAATAATATTATAAACTGAAAAATGTACACTTTCACGGCCGTTGTCCATATTTATTCTACGATTTTCCGCAGTATTTAGCTGCGGTCTGTTGAAACTTCTTCTTCTTCTTCTAGACGTTTTGTTTGCTGCTGCGGCTAAAATCCTTAGTAGCGTGGTTGGAACGACCACAATTAATACAATGATGAGCATGCCTTTAAAGATGTTTTTTACAGCCACAAACGAAACGTCTGGAAGAAGAAGATAAAAGTTTCAATAGGCCACAGCTCAATAACTCGTAAAATCATAGTGTAAATATTATAAAGTAGCAAATTAAAATATTTAGATCGTATTACTAAACTAGGTAGTTGACCCAGATTCAATAAACTATTGAAATACAGAGGCAATGATGATGTGACAAAAACTTCCCAAATTATAATAGACACAGGAGAAATGCCAAAAAACTGAAAGAACAGTATTAAGATTCCTATATTTAAAAGGGAAACAAGAGAGACCAGAAAATTATAGACAAGGGTTTCAAAAGAACAAATTTACAACGGTCCTATTATTATAATTTACCAATTTAAAGAATAATCTATAGGACCCAACAAGTGAAAGATATTGAAAGAGAAAGCCGTTTTCATGGAAGTAATACTTATTACAAATAATCCCCAAATCACTTATAAACAGATTTGACAACACGTCGGGATACATTGAAGACATTGTATAGCTCAAAGGAAAGGAACACAAACTGCAGCGTCTATTTAACCAACAGAAAAACACCAAAAACTGCAGTTTCACGTGTTTCAATAGCTAAGCTATCATCATCAGCGGTACCGATATATTATATAGAACAAAGAAATGAATACTGAAGCAAGGAAAGAATTTACCTAAAGTACAATTCGCCTAATCACAACATATAAATTCCAGCAGATACCTCAGTCACGAAAAAACTAACACCAAAACGCCAACGCTACGACAAACAGATCACACAATACCAAGACAAAATATGGAGCGAATAAGTAATATACAGGATATAATTAGATGGACTAGAATAATAAGCAAAGAATGGAATTAACATACTACGAGAAGCCGAACACCAGGATACCAAAAGTAAGGGACAATAACTAGAAATCACTAGTTACCGGGAAGATTAGCGAAGCAAAGTATTGAAAGCATTGAAGAATTAAAGAGGCCGCAGTTCTAGATAAAAGAGAAGAAGATATTTGTTTGAATATGTTTCCATGTTGTGTTACACTATACTGCAACTTCAAGGTTTTAGACCTTGATTACAAAATGGCGTCGTTCTAGAGGTCAATTGTTATTCCTTATTCGTGGATGTTCCAAGTGATTGAGGCGTTCAGCGGTTAAGTGCTTTAGCAGGCACTTGAGGTTCGATTCGAGCTGAGTGATTTTGGAAACTCGGACATTGACATTTTTGTTACTTGAATGAGTGTGTTGCTCATGCGTGTACTGTGTATGTATGGAAATCAAAACTTGGTATTGGTAAGCTTCATAGAGTTGTGCTTTCATTTTCAAGACTTGCGGTTTAAAAATTGTTTATGGTTTAGTGGGAGTGCATTGATTTAAGTTGTAGTCTGTTGTGTTGTTTCTCGTAAACTCCGTAATAGCTCTATAGATCATTAGGACTATTGGAACAGCGGTGTGAATGTTGAGTAACCTCGGAGCTATTGGAAATTTTCTTAGGATATGTAGCATCGGTTTAGTAGAGTTGCAATTGTAGTTGCGTCTATTGCAGATGTTGTTACGTCTAGTTGTTGGAGACGTTAACTTGTAGACAATGGAGTTGATAAAACGAGGGCTGTTACGGTCTAGTTTGTAAGAAACAAGTGTGGTACTTATCTGCAACTAAATACTATTGAGTTTTTGTTGTTCTATATACCCCAATTCTTTGGGACTCCTTGAGAAAGATCGGTCATGCTGATCTAAACGTTGGCAATATAGAAGTGTCCAATACTAAAAATGGTCCCATAGTTGGGAAAAGCCTCGAACTTTTTCTATATGTTTTGTTTTTGTTCTTCTACAAATACATAATTAAATTGATGCATATTTGAGGATATGTACATAACCTTAACATATGTGGACTGCTAAAGAATGTTCTTGTAAATGAACAAACTAAAATATTCAGATGTATTGCTAAACTAGCTAGTGCGTGCATTTAACGCCCACTATATATGGCCTTATAATAGACATCTAATAGAGATGTTGAGCAACGTACCTAATCTAAACATTATTTATTCATATGTTCTTTTTTTCTTTTGACACAAATAAACACCTTTAACGATCTTTGTGGGATGTTGTGGGATTGCTAAAGTAGCTTTAATTTGAGGCATATTTCATTTGATTTCTAGTTCATCTTTGGTTTCTCCTCTCACATTTAAGTTATTTTTAATAAGTATAGTACAAAAAATGTGGATTTGGGTATGGTCGGGTTCTCTTCTTACCGTATCGTCTGACTCTTTTCTTTTATTTGTTTTAGGACGAAGCACAAGAATAAGGTTTAGTTTCTGAATCACATAAAAAATGGGATTACTTATATTTGCTTAATGTCTACTTCTACTTCAGATATTCTTACTTTATCGACATGATTCACATTCGTGTAGAAATGATTACAAACTTAATTTAAAGGCACTTAATCTATGGTGAGTAAGATGCTATTTGGCCGTTCAGTCAACCGATTCGGTTTCGAATATTAGTCCAGGGAAAACGTCATTTGAGTGAGAAATAATCGCACCAACGGAAAAAACCATATTTTGGTTGTTTGTAGATGGATATTTGTTGAATATAAATTGTGTATTGAGTTTTTGAGATACCGCCCCTCCCCCCGAAAACTCAGGAAAAAGTTAAATTTCTTTGATCGGTTATAACTCGGAATGCCGTGCTTGTACAAGCGATCCAAACTGATTATTCTGCGGGCGATTTTGCGCGCTACAATTGTAGCCCTCTCAACCAAATTTGATATTTTTGATTTTTTGAAATATAAGTTCGATAATGGGTTTTTCAAAAAATTCGCTTACATTGGCGGAAATTCACGTATTCAGCAGAATCTGAAAGACACCCATTCTGTTCAGTTTTTTAAGCACGACATTTGTGGTCTTATCCCGCTAATTAATTAGACAAACATTTTTCGAGTTATGACGTCGCGAAGGAAAAATTTTTTAAATTTTTTTCTCGCGGTCTATGCCCGCGCAAAAAATCAACGGAATGCCACGCGAGTGCAATCAAATGGACCAAAAACTGCTTCATTTTTTTTGCGCTTTTGGCGCTCCCGACATTTTTGTGTTTTAAACAATGTATTTAATCAATGCACTTTTATGTGCTATTTACGTGCAATTACAAAAATGTTTAAACCACCTCCGCCAATTCTGATATTGAAAACAAGAAAATCGTTAAAGAAAAGTTTGAGAACTTTGACCGAAATGCAAAGAGAAGTGTGAAGCAAACAACGAAAAAGCGTACTAGGAATGAGCAGAATCAGTCCGTTTGTGCCTAGAGCTTTGCCTGTGAAGCAAGCTGGTGATTTCGAATATTCAAACTGAATACCTTACCGTAGATTATTAAAAATATGGTGCGAAATGAGTCAAAGAGTCTCCTTGTGAACTTCTCCGCGAATTGGTTAACAAAAAAACGAGAAAAAATGGAGCAGTTTTTGGTCCATATCTCGAAAACTATCGATTTCTCAAATTCGTGAGATCCCTTTGCTTTTTGGGTTGGAATGGGCCGCGAGAGGAAAATTTTTAAAAAAATTCTCTTTGCGACGCTATAATTTGAAAAATGTCGGTCCAATTAATTTGCGGAATAGGACCCAAAATATCGGGCGTCAAAAACTGAACAGAATTGGTGGCTTTCAGAGACTCATGGATTTCTGCCAATCCAAGCGGATCCATTTTTCTTTAAATACTATTTTCGAGCTTATATTTCCAAAATATTAATTTTTCGAATATGATCCAGAGGACTAAAATTGTAGCGCCCAAAATGTTCCGGAAAACGATCACTTTGGATCGCTTGTACGGCATCGCGATGAAAGGGGTGGTTTTAGGGGTAGGGATCCCAACAACTGAGATTTATATTTAGCAAGGACCCCTTACAAGTTTGTGTGGTTTTTTTGTGTCCCAAAGTTAATGGGACACACAACAATAGTAGATTTCTTACATCAAAATAATGCGATTATGCCAAACTTACCTTTGTCTATTTGTAAATAATAAAAAAGTTATAGGGCCTTAAATTTCAAATTTTGAATTAAAAATTCTATAAATTTCAATTTCAAAGGATTTTTTTGAAAATTTGGAATAAGTGTGTTTTTGAAACGAGAAAAACGAATCCGTACATTATTTTGCTGTAGACGCTAGAAGGCGCTACGAAATTTGCTTTTTGCATTAAACTGCTTTTAGCTTATCCTTTTTACGGATTCATCGGTTACATTCATTTGTTGGGCGAGTTAAAGGTTCTACCCATACCCTTCTTCCGGGAAACATCGGACTACCGTGTAGTCTTAGTTGTTAAAAATTGGTTATAACTTTTTTCTCAGGATGTGTATGTCAGTTTTATTAGAAAAATATCATCCACTTATCTATTTCTATTGGATGCAATCCAATAAAATTAATTAAAAAGCTAAAGATTATTTTTAATACCAATTTAACTACATTCAGGTGGCTACATCAAATTCTCAGTATGACCTCCGTTTACATTAATACACATTCTTATTTGTTTGATAAATTATTGTCTAACATTAAATAGTGTTAGTTCATTTCTTAATAAATTGCTAACATTTAAAATTGTTTGCCACAGCTTATTCCGTGTATTAATAGGATCACTGTAAACATTTGATTTCAAAATACCTCCATGGGGTTTAAATCTAGGTTTCGTGCGGACCATGGAAACGTGCTGTCGCGACCTATCCGTTGGGGAAATTGTGCTTTAAGATAGTTTCCCATCTATACAGAAAAATGGGCATAAAAAACATATTCTTCACATTCAATGATAAATCATCAATAAGTTCCTGAAAGTCGTGTTCTAAGAAATATAAGTATGAACGGCCATTCAGATTATAAAGCAATTCAACACGTAATTTCCAACAATACCACATCAAATGTGTATCTTAAATTCATGTTGGATAAGGTACTTACCAAAAACCATAATTGCAAATATAGATATAAACCTTAGAGAAATATCAGTTAGTTATTTAAATTCAAATAGTATGTATCTAGGTGAATTTTCCCCAGTTGAATTAAGCAAACTAATGCTTAAACCATTGATTATTGTTACTCTTTATAATCAAAAATAGTCACGGTCCGGATGGTATTAAATGCAACATAATTCGCGAATACAGAGAAGCTCTAGCCCCGGGTACCTACTGTCTTATTTAATCATTTATCATTTAAAGAAGGAATATTTCCTACAGTTCTGAAATGTTCGGCAATTAGACCTGTTTATAAAAAAGAGAATAAATTAGAAATAGAAAACTATCGACCAATTTCTTTAGTAAATTCTTTTGCAAAAGTTTTTGAATACGCTATTCTTGAAAGACTTTCTTACAAAATATAGAATTTTTACTGATTGTCAAGATGGATTTAGATCAAATAAATCAACATCAACTGCACTCATAAGTTTTTACAGAGAAGTAATTAATAACCTTGATGAAAAACTATATACAATAAAACCTCTATTTTCGGCCACCTCTTAAAAGCGGCCACCTCTAAAACCGGCCAAGTTTTCAATTATAAGGAAATATCCATATTAATGACCCTCCTAATAGCGACCACCTCTCGATAACGGCCACGGCCACTTATTTGTAAACTTTCTTGGAAAAATACGTGTAATTCTACCTTCCATTTCCGGTCATTCTTAAGTAAGGTCATTAGTAGACAACAGGTTAGCATAATATATAATTGTTTCATTGTGTGAGGCTTAAGTAATTACCGGTATTTAAGAACGGATTTAAAGAATTTGCTCGATTTACAATAGACGGTCATTACAGAGAAAGTGCAATTAAAAAGCTCATTAAGCTCATCCCAAAATCATATTGTGCGTACATAGTGCTGTTACATATAGACGTACAGAAAAATTACAATGTCGCTAAAAAGAAAACGTTTGTCTCTTAAAAAGAAAATTGATATAATTGTGGAAAGTGAAAGGTTCAATAGGTACTAGTGCTAGAAAGTTGGTTGAAAAATTTAGTGTTGGAAGAACACAAGTTAACGATATTTTAAAAAACAAATGTGATTTTAAAAAAAAACTATTTGAAGAAGGTTCCAATACAGAGGAGAAAAGAAAGTTTCCTAGAACTGAAGGTTTAGAAGTTGACCGACTAGCCGAGTAGTTTACAATTGGTTTTGTAAAGCTAGGAATAAAAATATCCTTATATCTGGACCTTTAATAAAAGAGAAAGCATTGGATATTGCGGAAAATTTAAAAATGACGGATTTTAAAGCTTCAAATGGGTGGCTTGAGAAATTTTTTCAAAGACATAACATAACCTTTAAAACAATTTGCGGGGAGTCAGCTGATATTAACCTGGACACTGTTGAAGCTTGGAAAGCAAAGCTGTCAGTAATATTGAAGGAGTATTCACCCAAAAATGTGTACAATGCTGACAAGACCGGACTTTTTTACCTTGCGATGCCAAACAAAACGTTCTCTTTAAAAAACGATAAATGTAGTGGTAAAAAGCTGCAAAATAAAGATTGACAATTTTATTTTGTACAAATATGGAAGGTGATAAGGAAAATCCGTTAATCATTGGAAAAAGTAAACACCCAAGATGCTTTAAAGGTTCTCATATCAACAAATTGCCCTTAAAATGGGTGTTCTAATAAAAAAGCTTGGATGACGGTAGAGACTATGACTTCCTGGCTAAAAAATTTGATGAAAAAATAAAAAAAATAGAAAAGTCTTATTATTTCTGGATAATGCCACGTCTCATCCCAAAGTAACTCTTGAAAATGTGAACATTGTTTTTCTACCCCCAAACATCACATCTCATTGCCAGCCACTGAATCTAGGAATTATCCAAAACTTTAAGGGATTTTAATCAAAACGCTGCTAACATTCACAAATACCGAACGTCTTTTTGAAGATGCGGAAAAAAGTATCAATTTAACTAGCGCTTTAGCTTGGATTTCAGTAGCCTGGAGAAACCTTTCGCCTATCACAATTGCTAAATGTTTTGCGAAAGCAGGATTCTCGAAAAAGGTCCTGCAAGAAGATTTCGATGAAGAAGACTAAATTCCATTAGCTCAGCTTTTTCCTGTATTACTAGAAGGTAATCAATGTGTAAGCCTTGAAAATTATGCATCTATTGATTATGATATTTTGACCGAAAACCCCAATTTAAGTATTGAAGATATAATCAGTGAATTAGACTATAGTGAAAACTGTGATTTGAATAATGAAAGTGGTGCAGAAGAATCCAAAGTTTTTACGTCAAACATTAAAGATATGGATGAAGTTTGTGAAAAGTTAAGAGATGTGCAAAGTTTTCTATTTTCTTATGATAAGAGTCAGCTAGTGGTAGAAGTACTTTAAATTTTATCAAAATGTGAATCTTCTGTTTTACAAACTAAACTTAAAAATGTAAAACAAACCTCAATACAAAAATATTTCACAGAAATGTATGTATATGTATCAAATTAATTATTGTAATAGGTATAACGAGCAATTAGAAAATAGGTACATATTATGTCAATGTATGTATTATGTATTCCATATATATATATATATATATATATATATATATATATATAACTCTTCCATTATTATATCGTCTAATTATTTAATATTGCATCAGCACATTTATAGTAATTGTTTAATGCAGATATAGTACCCTATAGCGAACCGTATTATGTTCCATACTTAAAAGATTTTAATAAACAACGCATAGAAATAATTTTTTTTCCTCCCAATAACAGCCACTTCCATATACCGGTCAGTTTTGCAGCAAATTTTAGTGACCGCTATTTAGAGGTTTTACTGTACTATATGTGTTTTCTGTGATTTAAGTCGAGCTTTTGACTGTGTTCAACATAAGAAACTTTTAGATAAGCTTTATTGTTATGGAATTCGTGGTAACGTAGGTAACTTATTGTTGTCATATCTTAGTAATAGGTCGTGCTTTGTGGAATTGATGAAACATAGCAATTTAGGAAAAATAGTCGAACGTTCTCCCTGTAGTAATACTTCAAGGTTCAATTTTAGGCCCTATATTATTTTCCTTGTATGTAAATGATATAACGCAATTTTTATCTGAGTATTTTATGTACGCTGACGATACTTCTGTATTATGTTCTTCAGCTTCATAGTTTCAGCCGAAGAAAAGTGTAACGACGCTTTACAAAAACTAAATTGGTAGTTTTCTTCAAATTGCTTCATTTGTTTTGTAAATGCCTTAATTTTCCAGACCAAACAAAAGCAAATCCCATCAAAGCCTCATATACGAATAGGTCAGAATACCGTAAATTGGTCTGATAGCGTGTGCTTTCTAAGGGTCAAACTAACAGATACCTTGGTATAAGTATATCACTAAAAATATATTACGCAGGTTACTTTATGGAATTTTAATATGAGGCACTTCTTCGCACTTATAGTCCGTATTTATTGCCCAAAAGCGAATATTAAGATGTCAAGGAAAAGTAGGTTTGACTCATGTAGAGCTTTATTAAAAAACCTTCGTGTATTGTCATTATGTTGCCTTCTAATAGTTCAATTGGCCTTATACGCATTTGATAATAGGTACTCTCTGAACAATATGACCAAACATCGCTATCCTACATGTAATTTCCATTTATTATTACCTGATAAGGTAAACTTATCATTATCGCAAAAATATCTGCATGTTTTGAGCATCAAAATATTCAATAAAATGCCCCAAACGTATAAAAATATGTTACGTGGTAGACTTATTTCAGGATTTTTTGTTACACGAATCAAAATATCCCTCCTCTTGTTCTGGAGTAACAGTTTTTGGAAGGCCAGGGTCTCGTCTTTTAGGTCGAAACGATCCAGTATCTTCTAACCGATCATTTTAAATGATTTGTGATTTGGTTGTAATCTATTTGGATAACTTTCTCAATACCTGCGACACGCACGACGTCCAATAAAATTTTCTTTTGCTTAAATACATACCATATCTCGCATTTCTTCATTAGGAAAGAAATTATGGCGAGGCATATTTTACGCGATATTATTAATTTTAAACAGAAACTTAAATGAATACGCTATTTAATATAAGATGTACTTTACCCTGGTCATTCAGATGGGAAATGCGGCAAGTGTTTTGGGGATCTTTCCTTCAAGCATCTCAATGAAGGAAATATTTTTGTTATAGTTTTTTTTACCGAGATTGTTGAACAATTTCTTAATTTGATGTGTTTGCCTTATAAACAAAATTTGACAGTTACTCGTTAATAAGCTAACTGTCAATACTACAAACTTTTGTTTTATTTTATTGAATTTCATCCAATAGAAAAACAAGAAATAAATCGAAAATGGTTAAATTTATCTACATTAAACATGTATACCTTATTTGTGAAAAATAGATAGGAGGATAATATTTTTCTAATAAAATTGTCATACACATTCTGAGAAAAAAGTTATAACCAATTTTTAACAACCAAGAGTACATTTCGTAGCGCCCTCTAACGTCTACAGCAAAATAAAGTACGGATTCATTTTTCTCGTCCCAGAAAACCCCCTAATCTAAATTTTCAAAAGAATTCTTTGAACATTTTCTAAGGATTTAATGAATTTCGAATTCAAAATTTGAAATTTAAAGCTCTGTAACTCTTTTATTATTTACAAATGGACTAAGGTCTGGTCTTTTCACCTCCAGTTAATTTTATCTGTCCGTTAATCACCTTGGAAACGCGACTATCCAATGATTTGATTGGCTCAAAACTGTGTTTCCATAGTAGTTAACCGACTGATAAAGTTAACTGGAGGTGAAAAGACCAGACCTAAGATAAGTTGGCTTAATTGCATTATTTTGATGTAAGAAATCTACTACTGTACTACTGCTCGGTGTCCCATTAATTTCGGGACAACCTGTTATAGAGTTGCGGTCACTTCGATTTAAAAAAACCTCACTCGCCACGTGTGTGGGGAAAAAGCTAAATATTTTTCTCTTATACGAAGCACATTAGATTATTCCGAATTAACAAATAATTCGGTTTTTGGGAAGATATGTAAAAATAAAAAATCCTACGCTGCTGCTAATTCATTTGATTTCCAAGAATGCACATTATTTTGAAATTGTCAAGTTAATGTTTTGTATGAGAGTGCTTGAAAGCATTGATTATAATCAATGTTGAAAGGTTATTTAAAATTGTAAGACGCATTGTTTTCTGATATTAAAATATTTCCATTACACCGTCACATCCGTTGATAAAACGATGATTTAAATGTAATTGAGCGAATTAAATTAGATTCTAATGTGCAGTTAATATAGTAAATAAATTTATTGAATTTAACATTAAGGAAATTAAATTAAACAAGTTTTGTATAGGTGCATATATTCTTAAATTGTATTGGACGACCAACTAGACTTGGTGTAGATAATAACGCCGTATAATTTCAAATTTCCCGCCACAAAAGCTTTTGCATTTAAAAGCTGCAATACTGAACTTTTAAAACCAAGTTCAAAAGGTCAGTACGATATCTTCTGGAAAAGCTCTTTTATTAGGATAGCAGCAAATTGAAGGGTACGAAAAGCTTTTCCAATTTTCAGTGGAAGCTTTTCTTTTAATGATTAAATCGATAAAAGGAAAGCTAAAAGCTGCTTTCGTTTAAGTGCACAAAGTCTATTAAATAACGTTTAGTGCAATCTTGATAATTTGAGTTTGGTTAAAGCAGACTATAAAATTATTGTAAATCTTGTTTTAATAAACGTTTGTTAGCGATATAATGCAAAATGGGCTATTTGGTAAATTTATGAAAGTTTAAACGCTGTTTCGGGAGCTTGTACAATAGGTGTAGGGTACGGATAACATGTAATTGCGGAGGTTTCGTACATTCTATTCATGCGCAGTAAGTTAATGTGAGGAATCAACACTATTGTCGAATACTGTTCTGGAAATGCGCAATTCCGTTTTTATTTGGGTATAATTGAAACAACATTAGTGTACCATTTTTTTTTTTGAAGAACTATTATAGTTAATACAGTAATATGATTTTTTTAATGGCTTTATTAGAAATTTTAAACAATATTTCTTATACTATGTTTTTTTTCAAATACAAAAGATACATGTGACTGTTACTTTCAATAATACAAAATTATCCAAAAAATTAAGTTTGAAAGTATTATATATTACATTTTCTATCATTTTTACGTAAACTTCTCTCGATAAAATGGCTTTTAATTTAATTTTATTCAAACTGTAATATGTATTAGGTACCTATGGATAATTTGTTTATAGTCGCTTCTCGTTCTTGCTTATTTTTTACCTTTTTCTTAATTTGTTTGTTTTCTATTATTTTCATTCCTTACTTTTGCGCATATTTCTTCTGCTTATTACTGTTCTTAAAGTCTTCCCAACAATTTCTAGTTTATAGTTTGTTCCTATTTCTCCGCTACTTCCATGTTCCTTAATTTATAATTTTCAATTGATTCAAACTGTACCGTACTCCGTTTTTTTTTCTTCTCTTGTATATTTTTTCTTATTTTAGCTTTCAATTTTCAAACTTCTTTTCACTCTCGAATCCATTATTGTCTATTTTTTTCTTTCTATCGATATACCTATAGTCAATTAAATTCAATTAATTTCATTCCTACTTCTCATCTCTTTTGTGAATTTATATTTCTTTGTAGTGCAGCCGAATGGTGTATTTGTTGCTATTAAATCATTCACAATGTAGAAAGATACTTGTCTAATAATTTACAATAAAGTTACACAAAACTTTAGATAGTCTAATTTTAGCTGCGAACTTTTCAGTGTCACTATGTTAAACAATACAAACTTATCAAATTCGTACCATCCGAATTAAACCGTGGCCAGAAATTATTGCAGATTCACGAACACGACATACCAACATCCTCATGTTTTACCATTTTGAGGCTCATAGCTATAGACTCTAGCAACTCTGACAGTTGGCATGAATTTGACACATTTGTGTGAATTGGAAGTTGAAGAATTCGTGGCTGACAGTCTATTTATACAGTTTTCTGTGGTCAATTCACATGTCTACAGAAAGTAACGATGTTATATTTTTAGGTTTCAGTTCAATTCAATTAAAAAAAAAGAGGTTGTCTGGCCCTAGATTGCCTGCCGCAAGCCAAACACTGATTTAGGATATATTAATTCTCTTCGATAGCAGCGGCGTCATCCGTAAGGTGGTAAAATAAGGCTCTAATTAAGTAACCATCTATACACATTTATTTACTCTCGGTACAAACTTATATTTACAAAACATTTCACTGAACTTAACATTTAATGCGTTCTTACAGTTACGGAACTCAGGAAAGAATCGGAATGAATTTTTGTACTTGCTATTACTAGCTGCAACCTTCGGCAACGATGGCCAATCGTTGAAGGTGAATAACGGGACCGTTAATCCGGTCAACAGTAACCTTGGACCCCAAGCTAAAACCGAGTTGAAACGGATTTAACCACCCGAGGCTTCCGTCAAGGTAGTCTTAAGAAAAGGAAAAAGGCGCACTAAAACTAATACGACAGGAAACTTTAATGTTCGGAATGAGTTCCCAACAGGTGTAAAGAATTTGAAGTTAATTACATTTTCTACAACTTTTTTTATAGTTTAATGACTATTAGTGCAATTCGATAAAACATGGTGTTGAACTGGAGTCAGTTAATGATTGAACACTTAAACATTATTTATTTGATATGTTATTTTGTTTTCAATTCGTTTGGGCGTTGTAATTGTCTAATTAGTTTTACTTATTTTATTAATTTATGCGCCTAATCGTCTTTTGTTCCATGTCAATTGAATTCGATGACTTTAATTTTCTGTCTTTGGTCATTAACTGGCTCCAATTCTTCAGATGCCTTGATAAAGGTTGCACGCGGCCGACACTTCTCCAATAGTACCCCAATAAAATGAGTAGATTTGGATGAAATAATGGTTACAGCTTTGAAAATTTGTAAACAGGCTTGTTTTATGCCCCCTTTGAAGTGTTCAAAAGTCCCCACCCGTACCCTTCCTCCGAGAGAAATGAAAGGTGGGGAAGTGTCAACAAAATCAGTTTTTCGTGAATAACTCAAAACAAAAAAAAACAAAAACGTTAAGAAAGTTGACGAAATTCCGCAAAATTCATTTTTTAATTTTTCTCTACGACTAATAGAAGCCAAGATAGATTTTTACTCCACATCTTATGTTATGCGACGGTTTTCAAACCGAAAATTTTAACAACCCTTTTTTCACTTTTTCCGGCGAATTAGAGTTAGTACGTTATAATGAAGCTAAAAAAAATTATGTCCACATGTAAACAAGATATCAAGAAAACCACCCGTCCAATTTTTATGAAACTTTGTACATGGAGCTTATTTCTAATTCCGCAGATCTGATTAGATTTTGGGCATATTCTATGTAAGCTACAAGGACCGTTAACCTACACAGATATTTGAATTTTTAAAATATTTAGAAAAATATTAATTTTAGACATTTTTGTTTCAAATAGAAGTTGTTTATAATTTAATTATACACATCTTTTGTTTAAACATGTTTTGATCCGACAAGTAATTACTGAGATATAACAATCACGTGACAATAATTGTTGTAAATTCTATTGTCTATAACTTTTGTTGGAACCATTTTTTTCAAAAACGCAATTTTTTTCGCTTATCCAGGCGATGTGGACTCTGCGGTAAAAGCTTGTTTTTTATTTTCGACTGGTTTACTCAATAGTAGCCCAGTAAAATGAGAAAAATTGGATGAAATAATGATTACAGCTTTCAACATTTGGGAATAGGCTTGTTTTATGCCCACTTTGAAGTGTTCAAAAGTCCCCGTTGCGTTTAAATATTATTCCTACATCAGATAGATTATAGTTTAAGGAAGTTGTGAAACCTTCCACCGATCAACCTATACTAATCTCTACCACATACATTCCATCGATTTTACAGCTTTGGATTTAAACCTTTACCCTTTACAGCACCTTTTAATAGGCAGTGTGATAACTGTTTTCAACATTTTCAAAGAATCCCATTCTATGATTTGGTAGAACTATTTTATAAAGCTCATGTTCAAGTTGGATAAAGTGCAATCGAGATTTAGAGTTTCAGTAATATGGCTTTTGATTCGGAAAAACTTACAGAAAAAGACTTTTTGCAGTGTAATCATCATATTGCAGCAATAATAATAATAATAATAATAATAGGTTGCTTGCCTATCAAGAATCACCAAGTGAATCAGATTTCCTATTTTACCGAACTTGCTTACCAACAAGTCTGTTACATCAGCTCCTAAAAAAGAAGCAGAAGGTAAATCTCATTATTTGAAATCATCCATTAATTCGGAAAACTGGTGCAATGATACCACCAAACTTTCAAACATTTCGTATGACAATGAAAATAATAATTACAACAAGAAGACATGCTTGTTGGGCCAGTTTTATGGTACCATATTCACTTTAGTGAGGAAAATCCCAATGATTTGGGCCTTCTTATAGGAGTAACAACAGGAATAGGAATCGTCAATGACACACCATGTCCTTAAATAATGCCGACGTTTCGACTAGCAATGGCCAGTCTTTTTCAAGGCAATCTAAAGTGTTGGTGATATGTCAAGGACTCCTTGAACGGTTAATAGAGATTTACACGGTTAATTTTAAAAAGTATCTATTTTATTTGTTTCTGCATCTTCTTGAAGACAATATTTCATTGACGATCGATATGAGGAAACCCAAATTGACGTATTATAAAAAATCTTCTAGGGAACGTAGTAAACATACGAATGAATCCGAATTGTTAAAAGTTTTAACACGTATGGTATAACAATTGTACCGCTTACGTCTAACCCCTCTTACGTTATGTGTGTTGTATAACTTACAATTCTCAATGATGCGTTAAGTAAATGCCCCTCTTAAACGTTTCTTCATTTTATCAATATTTCGCGTTTTTCCGTGCAAAACTATGTCGTCCACGTCGGTCGTTAGTATTAAGTCTCTATCTTCATTGTAATATAAGCATGCGTCCGTGTTACTACGGGTCATTCCATTCTCTTTTAAAAATTTGTGATGGTTTCGTTCCACAATAAACCAGATTCATGGAGTCCGTACATTCCTTTCTTTAATTTACATACGTGTTTGTGATTCTCTTCAGCATTTTCTCGTTTCGATCTATCTGGTATTTCTATATGTAAAAATTTGCTTTTACTATTTTATAAACACCTTACTATAAATGTTCTGTTTAGCCCCAGTTAGTAGTTTCAGTTTGTAAAGATCTTCACTAGTAGCTTTGCCGGACAGGCTAAATTTTAGCCGCTAAATAACTGCTAATAACGCTATTTTCAACTATTGCAACTTTGTTTAACTCCTCACTCAAATCTTAATTAATTTCAGACAGAAATTATCGTTAAAACTAGTAAACTTTTATTATAAAAAAAATATGTCAATTTAATTTTTCTTGTCAACAACAACTGTCCAAACAAAAAAAACTCGCTATCTTGATACTTCCTTTTTTCTCTTAAATCATAGGTGAAGCGACTCCACAATAAATGACACCGGCCCCCGATTCTGATCCAATTCCTGGAACTGAACACTTCTATCTTCAACCCCAAACGACAAAGGTTATTGATGTTTCTTTTGTAGACTGACACAACTTTCTTCCCGAAGGTTCTCACCGTCACGTCCACATTTCTCACCAGTTTGTCCGCTCCAGGATAAAGTTTAGAGACAACTCCCTTCTTCCAAGTGTTTTTTGGAATGTTGTCATCCACGATGAAAACAATTTCACCAACTTGAATCGGTTCTCCACATCTGTGCCACTCACTTCTATTAATTAATGTTGGTAAGTAAAACTTCGTCCACTGTTCCCAAAATTGATCTACGTAACGTTGAGCGATCCTGTAGCGTATTGTTTCATCAGTAGTAGTAGTTAATTCTGGAAATGTTCTTCCTTCGAAACGATGTCCTCTTAGCAAATCATTAGGTGTTAGCAATGTAGTGTCTTTGGGAGCTTTTTCCACGAGTATGTTGTGCATTGCCTTTTTCACACTCTGTACCATACGTTCCTATATTCCACCTTGATGTGGGGCTCCTGGAGTCATAAAATGCCACTCCAATTCAAAATTTCGCTGAGCATTTTCTGATTTTGCCGTGTTATGTAGTTCTTTTGCTGCCCCCACGAAGTTTATACCATTATCTGAGTAGAGATGTCTTGGATGTCCTCTAGAATCAATGAACCTTGACAAAGCTTGCATAAATTCATCTGTACTCAAATCATGAACTACTTCAATGTGTATTCCTCGAGAGACCATACAAGTAAACAGGATACCCTAGCGTTTCTCATGTCTTCTTCCAACGGTAACTGTCATTGGACCAAATCCATCTACTCCTGTATGTGTAAACATTGAAGAATAACTATCCAATCTCCCAGCTGGAATCAGTCCCATTATGGTTGGTTCAGGCATCGTATTATTCAGTTTACATTTCCAACAGCTTCGAAACCTTTTTCCAACTGCTGACTGGCCGTGTATGATCCAAAACCTTCTCTTCAGATTGCATAAAACCGTTTCCACTTCTATGTGTCCGTTTCTCTTGTGCTCATCATCGATAAGCATATTTGTGAAGTGATGATATTTTGGAAGAATGACAGGAGAATGTGAAATTGACAGCTTCAGCTTATTATCTCTGAATCGTCCATTAATGCAGCTCTTCTTATGGCAGTTGTACATTGCTTTTCAATTTTTGAATTTCATCCAAAAAGCATTCCATCTGAACCAATTTTAAAATGAATTTCTCTACACTGTTCAACTGAGCATTAGTGAGTACTGTAGATCTAGAATTGATTCACTGTTTTCCTTTTTCTCCTCCATCAATCTGAGTAACCTTGATAAGTGGTGGCTGTGTATGAGCTTTATTTTTTATCTTCAACTTCCACTTTCCTGCAGAGGCCAAAACCAACGAAAAGACCAGTACTAATTTTTTGTAACTAGAAAATCTATCAAAACGCACCGGTTCCCTTTCGCCTTCACTCTACCTGCTCTCCACACTAGTGATGAAGCCGGATCCAAATGGAGTCTTGGAGTTGTCTTCTCTACCTGTTAGTACTGCACAATATGAACTATCTTCTGCCCTTGTTGCTGGCCAATTGTCTTCGTTTTCATTTAAAAATGTTGGGCCACTGAACCAATCTTCATTAATAATGTCTTGCATTGTACTCCTAGTTGCGATGTCAGCTGGATTTAGTTTGGCAGGCACCCACTTCCAGTCTGTATTATCAGTCAGCTCCTGAATTTCTCCTACCCTGTTAGCCACACACTCTTTAAAACGTTGAGTTTCAGATGAAATCCAGCTTAAAACCGTTTTTGAATCGCTCCAAAAATATGTCATGTTTAACCTTCACTTTACACTCTTTTAAAATACTAGCGGCTAACCTCGCTCCGAGTACGGCTGCTTGAAGTTCCAGACGAGGAATTGTTAACTTTTTGAGTGGAGCCACTTTGACTTTTGAACTCACAAATGAAACACTCACTTTACCAACTGTTTTTATTCGAAAATAGCAAACTACACAGAAAGCTTCTTCACTAGCATCCACAAATGTACGCAGTTGCACTTCATCCGATTCTGGCAAGTCGTATGAGTAACATCTTGGCACCTGCACATTCTGAATGCTGGAAATTGATTATACCCACTCCTTCCATAGTGAGTAAATAGAATCTGGTTATTCGTCTTCCCATTCTATGCCTTAACTTAACTATTTTAAAGTGTGAGATGAATCCTAAGGGGTCGTATAGTGACATGACGAGACTGCAAACTTGACGTTTCGTTTTCCTCTCTCCTTCCTTTCCTTTCTGCGGCACACCTTATTAAAATTGGTCCGAAAAGTAAAGTAATCCGTGTCAGGATCCCACCATAAACCGAGTACTCTTCGCGTTGGAATGATGCACTTTTCTTCTAACGCCTTCAGTCCAGTAACTCGTAAGTCCTCGGGTATGCTGACAATGACGTCACGACTATTAGAAGTCCATTTCTACATAACAAAATTACCGTTTTGATTAACATTCTGTAACTCCGATCTCAGTTGAATTGCCTCCTCAACAGTTACAGCTCCAGTTAGACAGTCGTCAACAAAAAAATCTTCCGTTGTTATCCTGTATAACTCAGGATTTTTCTCTTTCGCAATAATTTGAGCGTTGTAATTCTTCGCATAAATAGCAGAGGAAGGGGAGCAGGTGGCACCACAAATCATTACGTGCATATGATACGTGTCCGGTTCTCGTGATGAGATTTGGATTTCTTGAGAAATTCTAATGTAACTTTGTGCATTATACATAGTATCTAAAATCGAGGGTTTTTGAATTATTGACCTTTTTCCAGAAAAATAGACGTTTCGAAAAAAATAAATAACTCAGTTATCCTGGATTTTATTCAATTTCGATTTAGTAGCTTTAATATGCATTACATGTGCTAACTAAAGCTTGTTGTTCTAATCTTGCTAAGTTTTGAGTAATCAATTATTTCAATTGAACTCCCTAAATTCATGGATAACTTGATTTTTTCAAATGGCACCACCTAATTTTTTACGTCTCGTTGAACGTGGGATTTAATAAGTTTTCTAATGATAAGGTTGTAGGTATCTAACTCTTAACGATTTTTGCGGATTTTTAAGTAAGAGTTAGATACCTACAATCTCATCATTAGAAAGCTTATGAGATTCTACGTTCAACGGCACATAAAAAATTACCTAGTGCCATTTGAAATAATCAAGTTATCCATGAATTTAGGGAGTTCAATTAAATAACTGATTACTTAAAACCCAGCGAGGTTGGAAAGGTGAACAACTAGGTGTGGTTAGCACATGTAATGCATATTAAAGCTGCGAAATCGCAGTTGGATAAATTCCAGGATAACTGAGTTATTTAATTTTTTCGAAACGTCAATTTTTCCGGAAAAAGTGAAATAATGCGAAAACCCTCTATTTTAGACACTGTGTATGCATAGTCACATTAAAATTTCCCAAGGAACCTAAATTTGTAATAAAAAATGGGTGGTTCTATTTAAAAAAACGTAACTTTGGTATGCCGCACTTTTATGGAACACCCTGCATAAACGAAAATAATTTAATAATGTGCAGCTCATTGATTTGCACAACTTTCGTTGCAAAAGTTTTTTTCTTACTCCAATATTTTCCGAGATATCCACCTTCCTCGCATTAATGGGCCACCCTGTATATACATCGTTTGTTATTTCGGAGTTTAAGTAAGCAGCATTGATGTCCATATGTTCAATTTCCCAGTCGTTTTTAACGCTTAATGTCATTAACGTTCTAATTGTTTTTCTCATGACCACTGGAGCAAAAGTTTTATCATAATTTACGTTTTCAATTTCATCGTTACCGTGTATAACCAGCCTTGCCTTGTATCGAATTACTCTTCCAGTGTCCAGTGTTTTCTTGAATAACCATCAACTTCGTAAAATTCGTTGGTCATGAGGACGTTTGACTATTTCCCAAGTATTATTTTCTCTAAGGTTCTCTAATTCTTCACGGATGGCTGTTGACCATTCGTCCATTTCGTTGCCGCTTAAAGCTTCTTTGTAGGATCTCGGTTCGTTTTTCCACATGTAATGCCGCTGAACATTTCTTTTCGTCCATATCATAATCGTCAAATCTTATGGGTTTCCTTATCGTTCGTCCATGTCTCTTGATTGGAGGTTCTTCAGTTTGATTTGTCTCATCATTTTCGTCTAATGTGTCTTCTTCAACCTTTTCTAAATCTTCGGTTGCTTGAACGTCTTCTTGAACTTCGTCAATTGGTCGGTCAGCTTCTAGTTCATCACTCTCTTCTCTTTCATTATCCTCTTCTATCGGTTGTGGTTCCTCTATCTCTAATGTGTTCCATACAACGGTTTCTTTCGTTTCCTTTCGTTGAGGGAGTTGCCCATGTTTCATTAGCATATGGTTTTCATTAAATTTCACGTCCCTGCTTATTATGATTCTCTTACTTTTGTTATCCCATAGTTGATAGTTCTTTGAATAACTATCGTAACCAACAAATACGTCTTCTTTTCCGTTAGGTTCCTATTTGTGTCGTTTTTCGTAATTAAGGTACCAGCATTTGCAACCAAATCTTTTCATATGTTTAATATAAGCTTCGCGATCATACCAACGCTTGAAAGGTGTTTCGCCGTCGTTCGCAGCTGTCACTCTTCTATTTTTTATGTAGCTGGCAGTAAGTATTGCCTCAGCCCAAAATTCATCGTTTAGACCACTGTCTTTCAACAAACACTTTGTTATCGTCATTAATGTTTGATTTAAACACTCAGCTACTCTATTTTGTTGCGGGCTGTACGGTGCGCTTAACTCACGTCGTACTCCATGTTTCTTTAGGTAGCTGTTGAACCGCTATTATCACATCGTAACGAAATTATTTTTCTATCGAATTTGTTTCCTTTTGGTATTCTATAAATTTTTCTAATGCTTCGCTTTTTCTCTTCATCATGTAGACAATTGAATAACGACTGTAGTCATCTGTAAACGTAATGACGTATCTGTTTCCTCCACAAGATGTCGGTTGTATTGGTTCCATAATGTCACTGTGCATTAAGTCTAAATATTTCTTCCTTCTGTTTTCCGTTGCTTTCGGAAAAGGTAAACGCCTTATTTTGCATTCATTACAAACTTCGCAATTTATTTCTTCATCCATACGTGTGTCATACACTTGCGCCAGTTGTTTTATCTCGCCGTTGTTTGGGTGTCCCATTCTCAAATGCCATAAACTTTGTTTCATGGTATTTACACTACAAACTTTTATCGTTGATTTTTCTGTTACTACATACACGTTACTTCGACGTTTTCTAATAAGTATCACTTGTCCATTGCTGTTCGTGATTTTGGTTTTTTCGGATTAATTTCCACCGTTAGTCCGTCGTCACACAATTTGGATAGTGATAGTAAATTACTCTTCAAATTCGGTACTAGCAGAACGTTGTTGATCATGTATTGTTTTCCTCTATTTTCATCAGACCAAGTTAGGTAGCGCTGTCCATTTCCATAACATTTTAAAATATTTCCTCCTGCACAAACTACCTCCGTTTCACATTTATCTTTGTCCGTTAACTTCTTTTCGTCGTACATCATGAACATCGTACATCCGTCGCTCCGCTGTCTAAAATCCATTCTATTTCGTTTGTTTTGACGTTCGTAGCATATACGGTGGTGCAAAGATTAACTTTTCTCCCTCTCCAAAATGGTTTTCGGCTGTCGTATTTCTATTTACGTAGTGTCCAAATTTTGTACAGTTCTTGCCAATGTGTCAAAAAGGTTGCACCTGTAGCATCTAATATTTGCATTTCTATCTTCACGGGTTTAGCGCGTGTCGTCATGTTCCGTCGTTTTATTGTTTTTTTAATTCCCGCTTGTTAGCGCCAAAGTTTCGATTTTGGGTTCGGTGTTACGTCTTTCTTCTATGAGTCGTTCCTCGTCAATTAACCTGGTTCTTATGTTTTCTAATTTTGAATTTTCGTCATTGAGCTCTATTGTTCGCACTATTGCATCGTATTCGGGTGGTAATCCAATAAGTATTATACCGAGATGGGTTTTTTCATCTATTTTAATTTCGAATTTGTCTAATTTACGCTTTTTATCACATTTCTGACTCACATAATTGTTTATTTTTTTGCCGATGATTTGTTTTCGTTGACGTCATTTTTCAGCGTAATTATTGCATGGTAGGTAACTGTCCATTTTCGTATGCGCCGTTTCTAAATTCAACCACATTTCTTTCGCGTATTTGCAATCTTCAATTAAATCTAAATTTCTGTCGTCGATGTTTAAAATAATGATCGCTTTGCATTTTTATCGTCTAAATTCTTGTTCTTATCATCTACGTTAAATTCCCCGCCGATTACATCATGCAGCCCTTTTACTGTTAACAAACTACGCATTCGTATTGACCACTACCGATAATTTCCATCACGTAATTTTTCTAATTGTGTTTCATTTATTGCGTTCATTATGATAATTTTCAAATAAACTTACGTATTTCTAATATTTTCCTATGTTCTAACGCGCAGTCACTGCGATTCTGGGCACCATAACCTGTCGAATATTTGTCGAATAAGTCTAAAACTACTTCCTTTGAACGTGTACAACTAAACTTTAACTTTATAATTCATATAACACCACTAACCTAATATTAATTCTAGAGTGATCTGCCGACATTTTCACCACACTCTTCTCCAAAAAACTGTCGATCTAACCACTTTTTTTCGGTGTCTCCTCTTTCGCTACCGGGTAATTTTTACTTCTCAACAGCAGTCGATTCGAGATCCTTATTTTTGCCAACATTTAGTTGGCTATAATTGAAGGATCGACTTATGTAATTGGGTACACATCTGTCTACAAATGCATTTTCGGACATGTTACGATAGCACGCAACAACACTAGATGTCGCGATACTTATTCATCGTATATGATGTGGCCTCTAGTAAGAAATATAGTTGATAGCACTCTTAAAGAGTGCCAAAAGGACCAAACAGCTGTCGAGTGATTCTCGGTGTTTGTTTGCTATTGTACAATCTCTTCCGAACATTACAGCAGGTGATTCGAGATTGTTATTTTTGCCAACACTCAGATGTCTATAATAATTTGAAGGATCAACTTATATAACTGCTTACACATATGTCGACAAAGTTACTTTAAATCAAATGCATTTTCGGAGGTGTTACGTTGGCACGAGACGACCCTAGATGTCGCAACACTTATTGAAAAAGATTCGTTTAAATCTTAATTTTAAAACACCTTCACAGAAAGCCGATTGTAAACTGATAAGGCTAAGATTACAATGATAAATGTTAATTACGGAAGTATTTGAGAATTTTCCATCAGTATGTATTGTTAAACGTTAAAAGTTAAAATTAGGTAAACCGCGCAATGTAATGAATTGTTTACGCGTAAAAGAAAAGACTAAGTGAGAAATATCGTGTGTGGAGCGGAAAGTTAAGTAATAAAAACAGTGCGTATTCGCAATGCGTGACAATTTAACTACAAAAATTAAATTGATACGGGAGTAATGAAAGTGGGCATACCTAAGAGAAAAGAAAGGCATGTTTTAGAGGCGTCTTTTTTATTTTGATTCCGATCCGTCATCATGTGAGAATTCAACATTTTTATAACAGTAAAACAATAAAAAGAATTTCCACGACGACACGATATAAAAACGAAACAAATAATTGTTTTAAGTTTAAAAAGAATTTCTATGAAGACACGACGTAAATAATTGGTTTTAAAAATAAAAAGTTTCAATCTGAGACAACGTAAAAGTGTAGTAGTAATAAGGAATGGCGGAACCAATAGATTTTTTTCTATACCTTAGTTTTACAAGAGAACCCATTTACCAAATCTCATTTGTCATTTAAAAACTTTATCCATTCCACCTCTTGTTACACCTATCCTGGGACATATTGTATGCTATATTTGAAGGGGGGATGGGATACATTTGTCATTTGGTGTAAAGTTAACAAGATTCTTCTAGATCCCAAGATGGTTAGCGTGGACACTATTGGTAGCATGATCTCCAAAACTAGACCAGACAACAGTCGTGACTCCAAGAATTGCATCTACGAAGTCCCATGTGAATGCGGCCAGTCATACGAAGGGGAAACTAAAAGACCCTTAGATATCAGGTTGAAGGAACATAAAACCCATACACAGAGAGGAGAGACTTTGAAATCCGGCATTGCCCAACACTCCTGGGAAAAACATCACAAAATGAAATGATCGGAGGCAAGAATTATACACCGAGAAGAGCACTGGTACAAGAGAAAATTCAAAAGAAGCAGCGTTTATCGAAAACAACAAGAATGTCTTTAGTCAACCCAGCGTAGAGGTTAACAATGTGTGGAAACCCTTAATTGGACGCCTGACTAATCTTAGTCTACGGTAACGTCCCCTTCATTAACTTTGTACACTTGATCGCTTCACTAACTTTGTATTAGTATATAAGTTGCAGTAGTCTTTAAGTTTGTTAGTATTCACCTGAAGACGATTGCAGATTCAATAGCAATTGAAACGTTGTGTTTATTCTATTAAAATAAAATATAGACAATGGAAGTCCAGAATAGTGTTATTATTTTAAACATAACATTGTCTAAACCATTCAAACGAAAGTTCAGACTGATCATAAATTATAATTTAAATAAATTCTTCTTTCAAGAGGGCAATAAAACATAGTTATTATTGTGTGTTTTTTTGGCAACAATTTAAATTAAAAACGTAACATAAATAGGGGTTGCTCCGTAGCTCAGTGGGAGGGGGTGGTTTGCGAGATGTGTGGCTTTCGTGAAATGATAACGTTGAAGTAATGATTGTAAAATCGTCAATAACAATCGAAAAATTCGTCAAAGTCGAGGGGGCGCCAAACAAGTCACGACGTTATATAGCTTCCAGCTGTTGTTCGCTTAAAGCCTGCCCAGGAGGGTACTTTTCAATTGACTTACCTTAAGAAAGTATTGTCACAAATTTGTAAAAGTTAACACGACACGCACAAAAACAAAACTAAATGTAAATTAAAAAAGCTCGTTACAAAGAAAAATTAACAAGATTTATTGCATTTAAAACATCATAAAAACAAAAAAAATTTATCACACTAGCAAAAAGAAATCTAATTGATCACGTGAATAATTCTTTTCAATATACGCCAAAAACTTACATGTCGACATAATAAATTCTTTTTTTGATAAACGCTGCTGTTCAAGTTTGTTAAATGATATTTTCTGGAATCACTTTATTTTTTGAAATACTCATAGTCATGTGCGACAATACTGGTTGTTTTCTTTGAAAAGAGGGGAGAAAGATATAAGCTTGAAAGTGAGTGCATCAAAATTGTGAATCGTCGAAACGGCTGATCAGCCAAAAGAATCAAAATACATCTCGTCCCCTTCAACAAGCAACACGATAAGGTAGATCGCACATGTCGCTTTCATATTACAGTCTACTTATCTACTTATATTTCTGGTACGGGAATTTTAAAATCGCATTATCTCGAAAACTGGGTACGAACTTAAATTCCCAGTAAACTTCGAAGATTACATATTTTGGTATGAAGAAATTCTATTTTCCGCACACTTGCGAAACGGAGAATCATAACCCTAACTAACTTCAAACTCGTAATTTACTTAATTCCTCTAACCATACGTACATTATCCACGCAACTAAATATAGCGAGAGCCGAACATCGACTTCTTGAAAACGAAATAGAGCCTTTCTTACCACTTATCACCAGAACTTGCTAGATATGAAAATTTTGAACTACATTAAGGAAAAAATAATGATGCAGCAGAAAATTTGTCTCAAGGTGACGCCAACGAACTGACTGCATCTCCCAACGCGCAACCGACCAAATCTAACGTACTCATCAAACGCAAAAAAAATTCCGTGTGAAGGAAATTTGACGCAATTTAAATATTCGTAATAAAGACTTATCGATTATTTTAAAAGGTATATTCGAACGAAAGTTACAACGGTTCGTGTAAAGAATGTGATCAGGCTATTGTGCAATTATTATTATTTTTGCATAGTTACATACAATATTTGTAATGTAAATGTTTGATTTTATGTCGGCTTATACGTTCTTTGTATTTAATATATGTAGTGATTTAAAATTTGTATTATATCCGGATTGTTTAGAGTTATTTATAGTGATATTGGACTGAAGAAGTGTTCACCTTCTGGACACGCAACGTTGCCAAAAAAAGCACATAATAATAACTTTGTTGTATTGCCCTTTCTGAAAGAAGATGTTACAGTTTATTTGTAAGATAAATTAATAATTAGTTATCCGTTTCAAAACAGCGTCGGCTATCAACAGTCACGAGGGGTCGTGGGTGGTTCTTGTAGACACGATAGACGGTAGAGGTGCTTTGAAACAGATATAATTGGGCGCCACCTACATTTTTAGTCGGGAGTCCGTAATATTAGTAGAATAACAGGACCAGAATTAAACAAACTGATAACAGAAAGGACTAAAGCAATATATTTTATAGAGCTTATTCGACGTTACCACTTGTGTCGGTTTTCAAACATAAAATACAATTCGCAATACACACTAGCACATAGTGAACAGACGTATTTAGTGTGACAAAATGATATACAGTAACAAGAGAGTAATTAATTAACCTTGGACATTATCAGTCAGATATTGATAACATTAACCATAATGACAACACGTCGTGGTTTATTGAAGTTGGTTGATGTTAAGAACGACATCTCGATGGTGCCAACGATGAATGTTACTGCATGCGTCAGAAGAACTGCTAAAGCCAAGCCTAGATAGTAACCGATGCGGGAGATCCAACTTTCCAGTAGTAGTAAGAAATGTTCCGCAGATATTTGAATATTCGCAGTCAAAATCGGGGCAGTAAGTTCTACAAGGAAAGCGTGATGGCGCTTATCGGACAAAACGGTCATCTCGTTACTTACGGTTAACCTAGAGCGGTTATTTTCTTATGAATTAATTTTTAATAATCGTATTTCAACGTAGTACATTGTTTCGCTCACAAGAAAATAATTAACGCCACCCCATTTCTACAAAAAACCTTACTTAAAAACAGTAGTTGTTGGGTATCGATACCTATAGCTTCGAAAACCGCCAATTAAGAAATGACAACGTTAAACTGGTCCTCCGCGGAAAATGCAGTTCTACAATCCCTACCATTTTACATAAGCAAGTAGAAAAAGGGAAGAAAATATCAAGTGAATAAAGTTGTTTAACTTACAGACAAAATTTGCTATAAAACAACCAAATATTCCAACACTTGCGCCAATGGCGTAGACAAAAGAAATTTAATAGAAAAATTAGCGTCACAAAGAATTCAATTAAATTATCATTTATTAAAGTATAGGACGGGACCAATTTATACATTTAATTATTCAGACTTATCGTTTTACAATAGTATGCATTATATTTATTACTTACTTTTGCGTTCATGTTAACCATCAGAAGTGGTACAGTTAGTAGATTATAATTAATAAAAACAATTGGTCATTAAATGACTGGCGTCTATCTTCTTTGATAAAATCGGAGATTTTATAATTTTGGTCAAAATCGATTGACCCAAAATATCAATTTAGACAAGAATTGTTTAAAATATTTTGAAAAATATTGTTTACTACAGTAAAACTCACGAAGCAAAATAGCTATCAAGCAGTGTGCACGTGAATATGATTACGAAAGGAAACACCACAGCTACATGAATAAAATGATAAATATTTATTGTGGTCTAAGAAGTTCCTCAAATACTGATCAGCCCATGGCAAAGCAGCTGTGAACAGTGCACGTGATTGTACAACTCCGTAGGTTGGTGACTGGTTCTATAGCATATTACCAGTGTGCTTCGCCGTATGCCTCTAAACTTGATCTACGCTTTTATTGGTTACTAATTCAATAACTTATTATTGCAAATTACAAATTTGGTAAAGATTTAAATTGACCAATTTGATTTTTAATAAGTAAAATATGTGTCTTACGACATCTCGTGTAAACATTGACACGTATGAATAGTATAAACTAAGAAAAATGCCAACAGTTAACTGTAACGGCATGTGTGTGTTGATTTTTAATATTTTTTATGTGACATCATACAAAATATATCATTTTTTTATATAAGTTGTTTTTTGTTTTAAGCAAGTATATACTATTTCAAGATTTTTTTCTGAGGTCAGCGTGATGTTTGTAATTAACGTATTTTAGATTATAATAAATACGATATTGCTACCACGTGGAGACAATGCTATTGTTACGAAATTGTAGTTACTAGAATAAGTTAAAATGATTGGGGTGTTCTAGAACTCCGTATCCTAAACTTTCGATTATCTTCTAGAATATTATCTTTCAAATATAAAAGGGCCATTATGTATTTATGTAGTCAGTTTGAGGTTAACATTTAATGCGAGTGAATATAAACTGTATTGTGTAGTTGATGTTATACAAATTGAAGTAACTGTACGTGTTAAATAAATAATCTCTTAACACCATTTAAGAGTGTTCATGATGAAGGGTTATTGCGCTTATTTTTTAATCGTATTCATTCGCCATTTGATTCGTCATGATGAATTGTGTGTTCTAAAATGAAGAGTAGCGTTCGTGTAAGATATGTTCACGAGGCGAGATGCATCATATGTAGATGTTACAGTGCATTTTTAAGTTCAATAAAAAATAGTAAAGTTCATACAGTCCACAGTTCACTTTCATTCAACCGATTAGATGCCAAATTAAAGCGACACCAAAACTTTAAGGGCAATTAATCGTAAACATGGACCATCGAGCCTGATCAGTGATCGACGTGATTTTCAATGACCAACGTGCAAGCAATCGAAGCCGGCCGGCGTACATCTTCGTTTCAAGGGAAGGTCCTGCAATCGTTCGTTCAAGATATAATTCAAGTAAGTGTGCATCCCTTTTTCCATAATTTTCGTTAAATATCTTGTTCATTCCTTTCACCTTGGAAAGCGTCGTGCGGGTTAAAGTTCGTGATAAAATTCATATGCGTTGCATTTTCATTCGAGTTACCAAGTTCTGCGTGGGATTGAATTGCACCTACAATCTCAGCATATCAAGTTCAGTTCATTATTATTCAATAAGATAAGATTCTTTAACGTTGCATTTTCATTTCCACATTCAATTCGTCACACCGAAATAATGCAGGCTACAACCGATGTAGATCCTGCAGAAAAAGATTATGGAGAATTCGAAACCTCTTATTTTCATACAATTGCGGAAGCAGAGGAGTTTATTCAAAGTTCGCACGTTAATCCAGCTGGTAACCAAATCAATTCAGGGCGTAGTTCACCCAATTCAGAAATTAATTCTCGACATTCAAGTAATTGTTTACATAAAACTCCAGGATTCAATCTTCCAAAAATTGTTATTCCCAACTTTTCGGGTGACAATTTGGAAAATTGGTCCGAATTTAAATCTATTTTTTCAAATTTAATAAATGAGAATTCTGAATTATCTGATATTCAGAAGTTGCATTACTTAAAAGGCAGCTTGTCAGGGGCTGCAGCAGAAGTAATAAAATCACTGGAGTTTTCTGCTGATAATTACAAAATTGCCTTTCAAACTTTGATTGACAGATATGATCAACCAAAATTATTAATTCGAAATCATCTGAAATCAATCTTGGGTTTGAAAGCATTAACAAAAGAATCAGCTGTCAGTCTTCGAAAATTAATGATTCTTTGTTCAAGCATGTGACAGCGCTTTATTCGTTCGCAAATTCAGAAAAGTTGTTCGAAACGTTCATAGTTCATATTGTGGCAGAAAAACTAGATCCCACTACATCGCGTCAATGGGAAACTTTTCGTGTCAAATCCACTTCAGAGCTACCTTCATTAAAGGAATTCAAAGATTTCTTAACTAAGCAAGCCAATCTTCTGGATAGCTTAGAAAATTCAAAACCGACCAAAGTGAACACAGACATTTCCAAGTCACATTCAAAATCATTCGTTGTAAGTGGCCCTACTTGTTTGCTGTGCAATCAAAGCCATTACTTATCGAAATGTGAAACTTTCATAAAATTGTCACCAAAGGAAAGGTCATCAAAGGTGAAAGAACTCAAGGCCTGTTTCAATTGTTTATGCAAAGGCCATATACAGTCTCAATGCAATTCCAAATTCGCCTGCCGTACATGTAAAGGGAAACACCATTCGTTATTGCATGACAAACCATCCGAGCAAGTCACGCAAGAACAAAGTTCGGCAGAACCTGGGCCAAGTGTATCAGCTCTTTGTTCAAACATTTTCAAAGTTCTTTTGCCAACAGCGACCTGTAACATTCTCGATTCCGCTGGTAATCTTCATTCCGTTCGTGTTCTGCTTGATTCTGGGCAGTCAATCAAATTTCGTTTGTTCAGATTTGTGCAAAACATTAGGTTTACAAACTCATAAGGTAAATATCTCTGTGGCAGGTCTGAATGGATCCCTTTCTCATATACAATCTAGATGTGAGTTAGAAATAAGAGATCATGACTCTTCATACAAGCGAAATCTTTCGTGCTTCGTGTTAAACGAAATTACTGGAGTGATACCATCTTTTCGAGTGAACTCTACCAAATTTCGTATTCCAAATCATATTCGTTTGTCTGATCCTTCTTTTGACAAACCAAGGAGAATTGATTTGTTGATTGGTTCTCCAATTTTCTTTGAATTGCTTTGTGTCGGACAAATACAGTTAGGTACTGATCTACCAATCCTTCAAAATACTCGACTTGGCTGGGTCATATCTGGTCCAATTAGTGCTAAATTACCAGAGCAAGTACAATGTCATGCGAGTATCACTAGTATGTCTGATCAATTGTCTCGATTTTGGGAAATCGAAAGTTATCCTACGGATAAACTTTTCTAGAGAAGAAAATGCTTGCGAGGAGCATTTTGTTCAAAATACTTACAGAAATGCGGAGGGTAGATTTGTAGTTTCAATTCCGTTCAAACATGATCCTCAGACTCTAGGTGACTCATTTGCAATTGCACAAAAGAGATTACTTTCGCTGGAGCGGCGTCTTCAAGCCAATCCTGACTTTTCAAATCGGTATTCAGCATTTATGAAGGAGTATCTAGAGTTAGGACATATGTCTTTATCTAACCTCAACATTACTAGCGTTCAGTATTATCTCCCACATCACGGAGTTCTAAAGGAAGATAGTCTGACAACTAAACTTAGAGTTGTATTCAATGGTTCACAGGGAACCACGAATGGTTCATCACTAAATAGCATCCAAATGGTTGGTCCTAATATCCAACAAGATCTTTTCGCTATTTTAGTCCGTTTTCGAAAATACTCGTTTGTGCTAGCTGCAGACGTGGAGAAAATGTATAGGCAAGTGTTAGTCGTACCTTCGCAACGTCCTCTGCAACGAATTCTGTGGCGTTTTTCTCCTGCAGATGAAATCAAATCATACGACTTGAACACTGTCACTTACGGCACAGCCTGTGCATCTTTCCTGGCCATTCGTTGTTTGTTTCAGATGGGAATTGATTGTGAAAATTCTCATCCTAACATTTCAAAATAATTAAGAATGATTTCTATGTTGACGACCTTCTTACTGGTGTCAACAGCATTCAAGAAGCTCAGGAAATTTGTTCTCAGTTAACTAACGTTCTAGACTCAGGTCATTTCAAGCTTCGCAAGTGGATATCTAACAATCCGGAGGCACTAGCTTATATTCCCAAATCTGAGTTACATCCTGGCATTCTTAAGTTCGACCCCAATGGTCACACTTCAACTCTAGGTCTCATTTGGTCTTTTGGTATCGACTGTCTCATGTATTCAATTTCAACATTCAAGGTATCAGAAAAAATAACGAAAAGAGTTATTTTATCGGAAATAGCTCGCATTTTTGACCCGCTCGGTTTGCTCACACCATGTACCATTGATGCAAAGATAATGCTTCAAGGTTTGTGGTTGGAAAAGTTGTCTGGGACGACATTGTTCCGTGCAACATTCAGTCCAAATGGACCACATATCGCTCTAATCTTAATATGTTAAATGACTTGGAAATCCCTAGACACGCCGTTTGTCAAAACCCTTCAGATATTCAGCTTCACGGATTTTGCGACGCATCACTTTCAGCCTACGGCGCAAGCATATATCTTCGATCTGTTAATGAACTAGGTGTAGTCCAAGTTAGTTTGTTGTGCGCGAAAGCAAAGGTCGCTCCGCTTAAATCCTTGACCGTTCCTAAACTCGAGCTCTGCGGAGCTTTACTTCTGGCTAAGCTTACGGCTCAAGTACTGAAAGCTTTGGATCTCTCTCTTTCTCGTTGTTTCTTATGGTCGGATTCAACTATCGTTTTGGCATGGTTGAAATCTACTCCTCACACTCTAAAACGTTCGTCCGCAATCGAGTTGCCGACATTCAGGGGCTTACGACAAATGCTATTTGGCGTCACGTTCCGACAAAATCAAATCCTGCAGATTTGTTGTCACGAGGAATTACTCCTCAAGCTCTAAAAGAATCATCACTTTGGTGGCATGGACCTTCTTGGCTTGCCGATGACATTTCTTGCTGGCCACAATTCGACTCAGAGGTTGCTGAGGTTCCTGAATTGATGGAATTATCGAAAAATTTTGTTGTTACCGAACCCCCTTTTTGTATTTCTAAGTTTTCGTGTATGTCAAGATTGGAAAGAATTATGGCATACTGCTTACGTTTTCGTTACAACTGTCTTCATTCTAAACCGCTGCGTTTGCTAGGTTCTCTTACTTCAATTGAGTTGGAAAATTCTTTAAAGGTGATAGTAAAATCGTACAATCAGAATCTTTTCCTGATGAAATCAAACTTCTCAAAGAAAACAAAATGTTAAAGAACAATTCGCGTCTGTTGAGTTTGACTCCTTTTATGGATTCTGATGGAATTCTTCGAGTAGGTGGTCGTCTTCAAAACTCGCCTTTTCTTACAACAAAAGGCATCCTATTCTTTTATCGGGCAAACATCACCTTTCTAAAATTTTAGTCCAACGGGAGCATGTAAGGCTTTTCATGCTAGTTCTCAATTATTATTATCGTCTCTGAGGGAGAAATTTTGGATCACTTCTGGCCGGAACTTAACTAAACAAATAGTTTACAACTGTATGAAGTGTTTTAAAGCTTCACCAAGGTTTGTGCAACCTATTATGGGAAATCTTCCTCTTGCGCGAGTGGAACCTTCCTTTCCCTTTCGTAATGTTGGTGTTGACTACGCTGGGCCAATCCTAGTTAAGGATAGGAAAGGTCGAGGTTCTAAAGTTTCAAAAGCATATATATGTTTATATATTTGTTTGGCCACCAGGGCACTTCATATCGAAGCAGTTACAGATTTATCTGCAGAATCTTTCATACTTTCTTTTCGAAGGTTTACCTCACGTAGGGGTAAACCACTTCACATCTATTCCGACAACGGAAAGAATTTCGTTGGTGCAAATTCAATCCTGCAAGAATTTGGTAAATTCTTACAAGAGCAAGGTAATTCCATTTCTAATTCAGCAGTTTGTGAAGGAATTACCTGGCATTTTATACCGGCCTATAGCCCACACTTTGGTGGATTATGGGAGGCGGGTGTCAAGTCATGTAAATTTCACCTAAAACGGGTGATTGGTAATTGTTTGCTAACCTACGAAGAGCTTAGCACTTTGCTTTCTCAGGTGGAAGCTACATTAAATTCACGACCTGTTTGTCCTATCTCATCCGATCCAAATGACTTTCAACCCTTAACCCCAGCACACTTTCTGGTTGGAAGACAATTGGTTGCAGCTCCCGATCCAGACGTAACTTCAATTTCCGAGACGAGATTGTCTAATTTTCAAAGAATTCAGCAAATGCATCAACATTTGTGGAAGAGATGGAGTCGTGAATATTTATCAGAGATGCAGCAAAGACACAAATGGAAATCGCATCACTCAGCTTTGGAAGTGAATACTTTAGTACTAATAAAGGACAACAATTTGCCTCCCCTTCAATGGAAGCTAGGCAGAGTGGTTCAAGTACATTCCGGTCCAGATGGTGTCAATCGTGTTGCCACAATTAAAACGCCTAATGGTACAATTCGACGATCTTTCGCAACAATATGTCCGTTGCCCATAGACGTATGATGTGGAGATGATGTGCGTTCTAGTATTAAGATTTGTTTGTATTTCACAAACTGTTTTGTACAATAGTTCTTTATGTAATAATGGTTTGCATAGCTTTAGTTATTTTTCTTAAATTGTAAATTTAGTCAAATTTTCAATTTGCCGGGGGTATGTTCATGATGAAGGGTTATTGCGCTTATTTTTAATCGTATTCATTCGCCATTTGATTCGTCATGATGAATTGTGTGTTCTAAAATGAAGAGTAGCATTCGTGTAAGATATGTTCACGAGGCGAGTGCATTTTTAAGTTCAATAAAAAATAGTAAAATTCATACAGTCCACAGTTCACTTTCATTCAACCGATTAGATGCCAAATTAAAGCGACACCAAAACTTTAAGGGCAATTAATCGTAAACAAGAGTGTAATTCGATTCTGGCTGTTTATTAATCTCGCGGTTGTGAATGCGGAACAAAAACAACGAAAGATTCGTTGTTACGTGCAAAAAGAATTCGACATCAATCATGAATGAAAACGCAACATAAATTGGGGGTGTTCGCCAAACCTCAGAGAGGAAGAGGGAATGGTTCGCGAGAAGTCTGCCTTCGTGGAATACCCGGGTCGAATTAAACGGCTGCCAGATCGTCAAATATTAAGAAATTCGTCAAATTCAAAATGACGCCAAACGGAGATGACGTTGCGAAAGTACTATCATTAATCTGTGAAGTTATCAAAACGCACACAATACGAAACAAAATCAATTATGTATTAAAAAAAGCTTCTGACAAAGAAAAATTAACATAGTTTATTGCATTTGAAACATCTACATAAAAATATATAATTATTCTATAATGCAAACAATATAGTAATAACGATAGACCCAAGAATCTACAATTACCTAAACCTTATTGACCCCGTGATCCCTAATTTACCATTTTTAATTAACTTACAAAAACACAAAAAGGAAATAATGTTTATAGCTTTGTATTAGTTAATTTAAATCTACTCTGTCAATAAAAAATGACAACATATAAAATGGCCTTGGATTGACTTACATAATTGAATTTGAATTTACGCAAACACAAATAAAAGTAATAAGAATCAATACTGTTGGTAAACGCAAATGCGCGTTTTCTTTAAAACAAATACGCAGGAATTCACTTCACAATTTCTACAAAATTTACTTTGAGTTTCAAGCCCTTTTATTTAATTTCTGCAAAGTTCTCAAATTCGTTTACTTAATTAAATCAATAGGATAAATACCTGATGTGCCGAGCGAACGGTAACGCCGGGCTGCAGAAAGCGTGAAACCAGACGAAGCTCGCACGGGAATATACGAAAGCGGCCCTGGTTGAAGTCAATCACACGGACAGCAACCTCAACGTCAGAAGTCGGCAAGCGAAAATCTTTCTTTTAAAAAATGCACAAATTCTTTTTATTAAATGCCACACTGGCAGTCATTTATGCTAGTGTAGTGCGGGAAATTCACCGCTTTAGCGAACTCTAGGTATAAATACTAAGTTTCCAGTTACTTTGAAAACAACATACTATTTCGGAATAAAGATTACTTAAACCGCGTCTAACGTAATTACCCTTTATCTCGCTTCAAACTCGAAAAATTGTAATTTTCCAGCACATGCTAACTTGTTGACGACGAATCGCTCCCAAAACGAAAAGCAGCGTTATATATATAAGGCGTACTGCATGTACGTTTTTTTGTTGACTCACATTGACGAGTCCCATTGATAAAACAGATGCATATATGTGCTGTTTGTAAATCTGACCATTATCACTGACTTATGTTTTATTCGGTTATCATGAAAATGAGAGGTTCGTGTGAATGCGACTCTTTGAAAAATATGTTTTGATTTTTAATAATAAATCAAAAGTGCACCATAATCCAACCGGTTTCCAAAGAAAATCTTTCATTCTTAAGTACCTACAGCAAAAAGTATTGGAATTTTAATTAATTTGTTTTAATTGTACATTGTGTCTGGATTGTCCGACTTTTGAGAAGAGAAAGTTTGGCTTCACACTTTATCTTCTATAATGTCAGACACATTGTAATGTACAATTTTAATTGTTTTTCTTTCGAAACCGGTTGGAAATAATTAATCAATTTAAGGATTATGGTGCACTTTTGATTTATTAAGTGGCTTTTTATTAATTAGGAAAATCTAATGGAATTTCAAAAAGAAGGTAGTTGCATAAAAAAAAAGAATTAATTAAAATTTTATTTACAATAAATTCGAAGACCAATATATTATTTCTCTTGAACTTTAAACAACTTCAATTTTTTGAAATACTTATGAACTTCTTCTTTAGGATAAGGTTTGGTTACCAGGCATGTTGGTATATTCTCTGGTTGTTCAATCCATAGCTTGTGCTTTATTTGATTTTCAATTAAGTTGTCTTTTAAATTATTTAAACTGCTTTCGTTATTAATCTCCAAAACTACTTTATGCATATTATCCATATCTGATAGGTATGATTTCATATGCTCATCATCGTGATATAAATGAGTAACGGCTGATACGGCATGACATGCTTGTGCTATTAAAGCTCCGGTCGGCCATCCTAACTCTTTCAATAAATCTCCTCGTACAATAATATATTGAATAATTGTACTGCTTGACATTACTATGGTAACTGAAACAAATAAATTTATTATTCACAACAATAGTATCTTATTCAACTACACTTGTCGCGCTCAACGTATGGAGTAGTATTGAGGCGTAACATTCATATAATTTTATTAAGTTTTCATAATCGATTGCAGACATAAAACTCGAATTTGACACGGCTGTGTAAATACAGCTTTTCATGACGTTATTAAAAACTATCACTTAAACATGGTGTGGCTACTCCACACGTTGACCGCGACAACCATAGCATATACTCTATTACTCACGGAACTAAAATACTATACTTTTTCTACCCCTATATTTATTTTGAATTATTACGATGTCACTTGACATTTACATTAAATCTAAGTGGTAATTAAAACAGACAATAATGGTTATACTGAAAAATGGGCCGAAGGAGAAAGCAGTTGGAGTGTTATTTGACATAGGACATCAACGGTCGCACATGTAGCTATGACAATCACAAGTTTCGTGATGAGTAGATGAAGGTTGCTGACCTCAGGAGCTTGGAGTCAATAGGATTCGAGATCCGATTGGGTTTGAGTCAATCATGAAAACGAAGAAAAGGTCATTGACGCAGACATCCGAGGGTCGGTGCAAGGTCGGTCTTCAATGACGCAGCAAAACTGAGCTCATTCCCAGTAAACGTCAAGTTGCAAAGAAAAGGCTTAAGTGTACAATTCTCAAGTCTACCGATAAGTTTGAGGATTACAATAAAATATTCTCAGAATGAATGGAGGAAAGTATTATTGAGAAGGTGGGAGTGGGTGAGCTAAAGAGAGGTAAATTATCACTACCTACCCCACCCACCAGTATTCAAGTAAGAAAGCCAGACGACAAACATCATACCAGTGTTTGACGCCTTCTGCAAGACTGGGAGTGTACCCTCGCTGAACGAGAATATCGAAAAAATGCCTTCACTGATTAACTGGATACCCTCCATCATGTTACGTTTCATGAATGAAGTAAATGGGCAGAGAGAGACTTTATGCGTTTCCTAGGTGGGGTCACCAGAGTTTGAGAAAGTTCACCTTTCTCAGTATCACGATTAGCGATCTGGAGTAGTCCGGAAGTTACAGAACTTGCTTTATGTGCACAATTGTTTAGCTTAGTTCGAGATGCGAAGGAATTGCTGCAATTCAAGACGCTGAACATCAACATGATGGCAGAAGCGAAAATGTACTTCACCCACCACCCTCATTCCTAAGTTAAAGCTGCAGGAGACGTGGTCACAGAAGAAGGGAGCCATGGGAGCAGAACACAAGGTCAATATTTGTAAAGTGGACACAGGAACTAGACTTACTTCCTGTCGACTTTCAAAATTCCAAGGTGGTTTAGCCAAGGAAATACAGATCGAAGCCAGTGCAGTCTGTAAACATTTTGACACGCGAGTGGCCTTGCATATGTCGCGGTCAGACTTGTTCGATGTGAAGGGTGATCAGTCCAACCCAGTGTAAACACGCGTCAAGGAAGTGGAATCCAGCGGATCTAACGCCACAGCTAGTTGAATTTGGATGGTGGGAGGGGCCAAGCTAGCTCCAGAAAGATCCTAGTGATTGGCCGTGTGAATCGCAGTTTCCTGTCAACGAAGAGGCAGTACTGCTTAAAATGAAGAAAGGCAAGATAACCTGCATGTTAACTTCAAACTGCTACATGACATACTCCGTGCGAATACGTATGCGATTAGAAGAGCTCACAAGCGGATGAAAAGTCCCGGGGTTCCTACTGGAAGTCTGGGTGTGGGAGAGATTCTAAAAGCCAAGTGGAGGCTTATCAGGATTGTTAAAAAAAATCCTTCCCTTCAGACCTGAAATTCAAGAAAATGAAATTAATAAAGGATAAACTTTTTGTATCCAACTTGACTTTCACAGAAACATAAATTGGTGGTGGAATTAATCCGAGAAGAACATCTTCAGTCATGCCATGATTGAACGCAGCTTCTGATTTCCAAACTTCGAGAAAAGTACTAGATTGTCCAAAACAGGAAAACAGTAAACAGCGTAATCCACAAATTCTCGGGGTGTATTCACCACGGAGGAAATGAAACGGAGATGCAACTCCGTTTGAGGTTACGTGTGTGACTTGTGGGTCCATTTTTCCAGAAGGAACAAAGAAATGTTGGATAGTACTCTATACTTGTGTGGTGTATAGAGGCGTGTATTTGATCCTGGTGACTTCGTTGGACACGCTAAACTTTTCAATATGAAAAAATAGTAAAATTATTATACATCATTTACAGGTGATTAGTTTTATTAAATTAGTTTCACATCACACTTAATTCAAATGTAGTTATACAATAACGTAAATAAAAGAAATTCGCAACGAAATAATATATAGTAATTAGTTAGTTTCGAGCCAATCCATCACTTTATTCTCTGAAGTTACAGCATTCTCTTGCATATCAGGCACGTCGTCCTCCCACAAAGCATTAATCACTTCACCCATTTTACTTTTAAAGTCTTTCTCTATGCTTTGAAATTTTTTTTCAAAAAAGTGTTCGGCTTTATCCTCCGCCATTAAGGAATGTATGTATTTCTCGGTCGGTAACTTAGTAGTAATATTATGAACTACGTGGTTTAAATTGCATAAACTTGTAGCTTCTAATATTGTGCGTTTCTGTGAAAGTTTCCTTGTCCAATTTGATAATATATTTACAGGATCAATAAAAGCACGGCCGTCGTTCAAAATTTTTTGTTTGAACACATCGCCAGCCGTATTTGATGTTAACATGAAGAGATCATTCGATGAAGGATCAATGTGCAACTTCATTCCTACAATAGGAAAAGTTAACCTTTCATCCATAATATTCAAATTATCCAATTTCACAGTAAAACACATTGAATTCATAGTGTCCAAAATAGATGGGACGCACTGAGGCAAATTTAGTAACTGATCTGTGGTACGCATCAGTATTGTGTCATTGGGCCCTACTAAAGTTAAATGCGCTTCTCCATCATATTGAGTAAAACTAGATATAATTGGAGGACTGGACATCAAATGCATTATTTTATTGGAACAATTAAATGACTTGATGTCAAACTCCAAGATCGTGTGCATGGAATGTAGATATAAAGCGTCGGAATTTTTCTTAGATAACGAACAAAATTCATCGCAAGCCAGAAGGTCATCCTTCACCCAAGTACGTTGAACAGAATTACTTCGTAAATCCAACATATAAATACAACATCGATCCATGCACACTAAAGTGTTTGCATCTAATAATAATATATTTGCATGGCGGTCTATTAAATCAAGATTATTTGTAGGAAAAGAATATTTAGAAACTGTGGTTTGATTTGTAACATCATCTATTTCTAAATTATGATCAATATCTAATGTGAAAAATTGTTCGGTGTGATATTTATTAAAGTTCATATCAACAAACGAAATTTGGTTTGTTTTGGACCAGAATGATTTTGTTTTAGATTTTTCGCTAAATAATTCGAACAACAGTATTTGGGATTGTTGCCTTACGCCTAGTAGGGGGTTGTTGTCGTTTGAATTGCATTTTACGTTGTATATGGAAAAGGCATTGTCAACGCTGAAAGTCGAAACAAGACTTCCCCCATTAATATCTACACAACTAATTTTATTAGGCGAGTCTAAGTAAAGCGTATACGCTGATTTCTTTATATTAATACAATCTAAAAGTCCACCAGAATAATGCCAAACTTCCTTAAATTCTGTATGATCAGGATCCATAGCTGTATCAACCACATATTTGGGAAGAATAACAACATTCTTCGTCAAATTGTCGAGTGACAATTTATCCTTTTCTTTGGAAAATAACTTTCTATAGTATTTTAAACGAACTGTATCCGATTTTGGTTCGAATGGTTTCCAAGACACGTCAACTTTTAATTGTGGATTTGAAGAATAATAAATTGGATATGGTAATTCGATCTCCAGCTTTTTATCTTTCTTCAGATATTTTGGAAATGTTGGAAGATATTTGTGATGAATATTTTTACGTTTCCCACTTTGTTTCTGAAATCAATTATTTTCGGAAGATTGTTTTTATTTCTTTCTTGTAAACTGTGATCGTATTCTTCTTCGTGTTCTTCTTCTTCATCTTCTATTTCGTATTCTTCGTCCCTCTTCATCGTCTTCTAGTTCTTGTTTTTCGTCTTTATAAATCTCCATTATACTAAGTAAGAAAATCAAATTTCAGTTTTCTGCAATTATTTCAGGTACCTTAAAAATTGTATAGACACAAAAGCCAAATGATATTATTGTATTAAATATTTTTCAGAAATTAGAAATTTGTGCGTAAATGCAAAATGGGAAAGAATACTTAATTTTAACCAAATCCCTTTCGTTTCTGGACATAAACATTAGTATTTTGTTCAGAACATTCAATGATTTGTTAATGAATTAGCAAGTTGGTGATCACGTGTCATTTTTTTTTTAAATATCTTCAAAAATATTAATTACACAAAAAGCGGTTGTAATATGGCTGCAAACAATTTTCTACACACCACGAACTTTAAATTTCACCGAAAAAAACTAGATGGATTTTAGGTAACTACATATTACGTAATAACACCATTTCATGATTCAAAATTGTATTGTACAATCTTAGATGCATTTATTCCTACATTATACTATATCTTTTAAATGCTAATTAATTGTACTAACAATCTCTGAAAAAACATATAAGGTGATTCATTTAAAAATTTTGAGATATTGCATGGTTTGCATTTTACTTCGCCCTATATTTTTGAAATATCCAACATAAAAGTAATTAATAATAAACACAGTTAATGATATGGAAGTAACATGTCAATCGAAATACATATTACATTACTTTAACTGACTTTATAACAGAGCGTTAAAGTAGGTGTCATTTTCACTGATAATTAGCTATATCTTCTAAGATAGCATGTACAATGTATTGACACGCTAAATTTTTTTAAAGCTCTTGATGAGATCTTTTCGAACTTTAAAGAAAATTAGGTATGTTCCATTTAAAAAAAAAATGTAAGTTTATGCTGCCACGACTCTTTGGAACACCTTGTATAATCAAAAATATTTTTAAAATGTGCACTCAGTAACTAAACTAATTGTGACAAATTTTGAAAGTTATATATTTTTTATTAACTAAGCTAATTAATTAATTAATCCGATGTCAGAAGTTTGCGCCACCCTGTATATAATCGAGTATGTCACGGGGATCAAGCAGTTTCTCTGAATAAATGGTAAAAAAACAAATTAAAATATTTAGTTGAAAATAATTCATTAATTAAATCAGTAGTATACCGGGTGATTCAGCTAACCCGTTCATTAGAAGTTTATGGACTTCCCGTTGAAATATTTGTTTAAAAATTTGGTATAGGGGATTGCTCGAAAAGTTCTATTTAATTAAAATATTTCAGCTCTTCTAGCACGTCCGGTCACACCGGAAGTGGCTACCAACTTTCTTATTTTAAATGGAATGATATATTTTTTGTATATTTGGAATCTACGCTAAAATCTGAGTTACTTTCATGTAGCACAACCTATATAAAAAATCAATAGTTTTTGAGATATTCTCATTTTTTGAGAAAAATTGGTTTTGTAGTATTGTTTTCAAACGCTTGTCAATGATTGAAAAAGAAAGTTATATTAACAAAATTTGGGTTATACTTAGGAGGACTGTTAAGTTTTTAAATGATGTGTAATTTGACATCTCAATATTTACAGGGTGTTCCAAATATTTGGCTAAATCTGACTAACTTCAACTGCCCAAAAGTCAATTTTTGTTAATGAAACACCTTGTATTTTGTTGTTCTATGTGATGGAGAATTAAGTGCTCTTTCAATCTTCATAAGGGTTCTGTATACTTATCTGTTACCATTTTCCTACTATCGATGTATTTACATTCGACACACAATATTTCTCTATTTTATTAAATAATTTCTGACTAGTGGCCTGTGGAAATTAAAACAATGTGCCTTATTTATCATTATATCATTATTGTAAATGTCGACGTGACACATTATACACGATATGGAAATCCACCAAGAATATTCGAATGAAGACATACTAAATTTATTTTTTTATTCATGGAAAATGTTATAAGATTACTGAAAGAACTTGCCGTTTGCTTAACGAGAGATATCTACATTTATGACCTAGAATAAAAATTGCCACTCCCTGACAGCCCTTTAGGGTAATTTGATGTGACAGTTATAAGAAGTGGACTACAGTTACTAATATTTAATGTTTTACCTGAATTTGTACACGTACAATAAAAACTATCGCCCCGTGACTGCACTTCGGGGTAAGTTGTTACCAACGTTATAAGAACTGGAATGACCAACATATAAAAAATCTGGGGGGTAAATCTCATAATGGTGATTGTTTAATGTTTAATGTATGTCCCCGGATCGTTTTAAAAAGAGGAATAAATTTCTTACTTTTGTTGCTCTTGATGATTTGCCCTGCTTGTTTTCAAACTTCCAAATCACAAATTACTTTTTATTTAACTCAACAGGTTCTCGAGATATCATATTTTTTCTTAAAAATGTAAACTTTTTTCGTAATTTTTAGAATTCAGTTTAGTATAGGCGGGCCACCGAGAAGTCCTGGTGATTTGAAAACAAGCAGGGGAAATCATAGAGTACAATTTTCTGAAAAATCAAAAATAATAATTTCTTTCCTATTTTAAAGTCGATCCGGGACATACTGTACAGTATGTGATACTGTGATAATTGTAACCTCTCAAAAACGCCGTTGAAAATTACTTTGCGAAGTTACAGTTCTGTATTATGCCGAAACAATAATCAAAACATTAAATTTTGAAAGCGATTTTAAATCCCTGAAATATACATTGATAAATTAATATATCTCAAAACGGGGCGGTAACGATTCTTTAGACCCCCATAACTTTTATCACTTTGAGGTACAAACGAAATAAAATGCGGTACAAACACAACTTAATTGAACGCACAAATAAATAATTTTTTTCTTAAAGAAGGGTGCTAAGTTCACACAGGTAGCACCTAGATATCGAAAATAACAGTTTTATTTACATTTCGTTATTTATCATAGGACCAATTAATTATGATTCCAATGGAAAAAAATACAAAAAAAGAAATTTTAAGAAAGAATTAGTAACAATCATTAAATGTAATTCCTTTTCTTGATGTTTTTGTCGTAGAAAACTATTTGTAATTTAAATTTTAGAATAGGGCTAGCTGAATCTTTAATAAGATGGGGTCGAGTATTCTAATGGTTTTTTTTTCACTTTTTTCCATTAAAAGTTACGACGAACTTTCTATACACTGTTTATCTTATTTTTCGTGCAAAATGTTTTATGTTATCGCACTCTATTATACGTTTGTTAGTATCAGCACGATGTGGAGTTCTGCGTGTTCCATGTCTAAAAAGTCTGTGTGAGTGTGTATCATTCATAGAATAAAACTTCAAGTGTTTACCTGTTCATTGCGTTCGGAACTGATTGTAAATGATTATTTGGAAAATGGGAAATAAACGAAAACTAAAAAATTATCAGATCACAAGAAAAGAAAAAAACTGACTATTAAAAGAACGTAAAAATTAGTTACACTTAAATGTTACTATTAAATAAAAATGTTTGATTGAGTGTATATTTGTTTACATTTTTACTGAAACTAAAACGCAACTAAGATCTATACAAATTTTGCGCATTTAACTTAAATAATTGTTTGAATTTTAGTTACTGTATTACGATATAATATTTGATTAAAAATTAGAAGTAATTGGCTAATAATAGGTAAATCTCTGGAAATGTCGGGAAACTGTGTAAATAAATTCTTAAAATTTTATGAAATGTGTGAAAATGTCACATAAATCTGGTTAATGTAGTAAAACGCGTTGTAAATGAAGTAAATGTTTTGTAAATATTTTGAAAATGAGGTAAATGTAGTAACATTACTACTTTGCAAATTTGTTTACATTTTTTTATAAACAATTGGTAAAATAAGAATTATTTGTGTTATATAGATAATATGTACCTACATAGTGTAACAATAATAGTATATTATACACTAAGGTAGAGAAGAGTGCTATTATTGACCGATTGTGGAGAGGCAGGAGGACAATAATAGCCGTCTCTACCATGGTGTATATATAATTTTTTCCATTACTAACAAATTACCCAATAGTATATTTCATTAGGAGTCCAGAAAACGAGCTTTTCCCGTGCGCGCGTGACAAATTCCGTGTGAGGCGAAGCCGACACGGGAAGTCATGCAAGCGCGGGAAAAGCTTTTATGGACGTGTAATGAACGATACTTTCATTATACCTCTCTGGAAAAAAAAGAAAGCAAAAATATACACATTATTACAAACCTTTATTTTTAAGTATGAACGAACAAATACATACAACATGTATCTTTAATTTTTATCAAATGAAATATTTATTGTGCAATTTGTGTTGTTATAAATATGCAATCCGTTAGTAGCCAATTTATTTTGTAAAATTGTAGTTGATGAAGTCGAAGGTACTGTATTAGTATTTATTTCTTGATCTGCTCCAATAACAATGGTTTCTGATTTTGACGTTGGATTTTGTACCTGACTAAACAATTTACGAGAAACTTCCACCTTTCTGTTTACCGATTCTTCGATATAGCCTTCAGCTACAGTCGAAGAATGCCAACCACCATGTCGTTTTAGAGTAAGCAAATCCCCTCCGCTTTCGACTAATATAGATGCTGATGATCGTCTTAGGCCGTGTCCTGTATATTCTTCAGGATTTTGTAGGTTCAGATACTCTGCAATGTGTTTTGTTACACCACTTATAGTGTGACAACCTGCATGTTGTGCATAGCATCTACCATTGCGGTATGCAATAAATAATCTTCTACTATGCATACTTGTAGGTCTTAATTTAACGTATTTACGATATAAACTGCACGGATCAAAAGGACATCCTTCCTTTGTAATTGTGAAGCTTCTTGATTTGTGATTTTGCCATCTCGAAGGAATACCACCAAAAACGGTCATTGTCTTCTACGTCTTCCAAAGTTAAACGAATCAAGTCATCTCTTCGACATGCTCCGAAAATACCAAATGTTAAAATTACTTTAGTTAACAACCACTTTTCATCTGGTGCTTCAAGTATGAATTTAGTGACTTGATCTGCAGTTAGTACTTTGGACTTTTTCGGTGTGTAACCAACACTTTGTCGTTTGAGAAACGCAGTAGTTTTTGGCAAATTAGTAACATTAAAATTTTCTTTTACTGCCAAACAACTTTTACCATTGAAAATCGACTCCATAAAAATGAAGCTTTCATAGATTTTGCTTTGTCGGACAAATAAACGAGAAGAATATCATCACTTACTGTGTCAATCTTCTTTTGTTGACGCCACTTGCAAAATAGACGGTACTCATTCTCATATCTTTCGAAGGACCTCTTGGGCAACAATCCTGCACTTATTATTGCCGCTTCACGTGATATTTCTTCTTCTGGAGAAATCATTTGATAAATACTTTGAACAATAATTCTAAACACTAAGAATTGTCACACAATACAAGCGTTGTTTAGTGTTGCTAAGGAAACTAAACAAAAGTCAACAAATGTTTTTACTAGTAGCGCACGGGAAGTTTTCCCGTGCGGGCGCACTGGAAAAGTCGATTTTCGGTGCGCCAAATAAGCATGTAAAGATAGTGTTTTCAGAGAGGTATAATGAAAATATGTTTTAGTTATTAATCTATTTATGTATGTTGTACACATATAATGCCAACGTACCTATGCTTTGATTGTCTTAAAGTTTGTGAAAACAATTGAGTTACCTTGTTTCTTTACGATTCTTGTAATATTTGTTACTTTTAAATATAAAATTAATTAAAACCAAGAAAATATTGACAATGTACTCCACCAGAAATGAGAGAGGTAGAAGAAAAAGTTAATGAACAGTTGTTACCAGAAAAATCTAAAGGTTTGTATTAAAGACTTATGTAGCTTTCAAAGACTAGTGTACAACCAAGAAAACTGTAAACACTTGTAATTACTATGTTAAAGATAAAACAACGAATTAATTTAGGTTAGACTTTTCGTGTTATATTTCTGTTTATTTTTTGTTGTTGTGTAAGTTAGATTTACATGTATTGATTCGGAACGCATATACTTTTGTTTTATACTGTGAAGTATAGTTAGTTGCTTAGTTTAGTAATTAAATACATATTTTTATTTTATAATCTACTTTGCTTTTGATTATCAATAATTGAACAATTCATTATTGACCTTGGTCAATAATAAATTTATCGTTAGAGGCGTCTGGCAAGAGATAAAGAAAAACAATTTCTCGATTTAATAATCGGTCAATAATGATCATTTCTAAAGTTAGTAATGGAAAAAATTCATTTTTAGGGCTGGATTTATGGCTAACTTCACATAGGTTATTTTTGTTTATGTAAACTAGTAGTGTTTTTGCCCACTCCGGCATTTCTTCCTTGCTTTTCGACCTTGTAGTCATAGTTCCTTCGTTTTCTGCCATTTCCGAAATGTATTATGCACAGTTTGGATTACTATCTTAAAAATGATTTTAGTCAAGATCTGCCCCACGTTGTTGAGCGCCAAAAACTTGCTATGTTATTAAATATTAAACTTGTTCAATATAAAAACTTCTTCAATTACTTCATTTTAAATAAATTAAATTTTTCAATCCTCGACAACACTAACCCAGATCACTGATACAAATTTAAATTAAAATAAATAACCCACAATTTAAAACATCGCGAATTATTATTATTGGATGTTATTCATAATTACAAAAATTTGTTGCTAAATTTACCAAACATACATAACCCTTTCAAAACTGCTAATAAAGTTCAATAAGTTTATTTTACATTTTTCTACCGAGAGATCATAACGTTTTTAGCTAAGGTGTGGCTATGACTTTCACATTAGCAAATTTTTTATGTCTTCGAAAACAAGATGCGTATTGTTGGTTGAATATACGATACATCTTTCCCGAAACTCAGTCAAACAAGCAACAGTGCTGTATGCCCATCCGCCGTTATTGAAAACACACTGACTTACTGAAGTAAGATTCAATAATAAATCTTTTATGTTCCGACGAAATCACCATTTATTCGTAAATATTTGATGAATACTAACAATCAATTGACATTTATTAGCTGAAGTTATCAAAGACATGAAACATTTGCTTAGGTCAAAGTCATAGCCACACATTATCTAAAAACTTTATGATCGCTCGGTATAAACAATTGTTAAAATAATAAATGTTTGTTTATAGTTATCCTAGATTTTACTTTAATGTAACTTATAATAATCAATGTATACATAGATTGTAAGAATTTAAAAACCATACCATAAGTATATTTCCCCTCATTTAAGATCTCGTTTTTAAGAATAATAAATTATAATGGTTTAATCCAAGATTATATAAGTAGTTAGTTTTGGATCTGAATCATTTAACGAAGACAAATGGAAAATTCCAACATTAATATAGCAAATAAAAATTTATGATACGCCACTGGAGAGAAAGCATTAACCTTTAATTTCGCTGTATGGGATTTACTAGAGCGATATTTTTACAGGGCACACTGTACAGTACATTGTGATACATAAATATTAATACTTACCACTAATCTTTATGTAATTGTCGTCGACTGAAAAAGTATATTCCAAATTCATATAAAATATAAACATTCACCGACAAGCGTTAAAACAGTTTTAATGCAGCGTTGTCAAATCATCAATTATTAAAGTGCACGCGAAAACATATTTTAAATATTGATATTAATACATATTTTGTTAGTAAAATTTGATTCAGTCATTGCTGTAAGTGTTTACAATAATAATACACAATGTTAATATACACGTATTTTCAAAAAAAAGATCGATACAGATTTTTTAATTTAACGTTTTTTGAGTAGGGTTGACCCTACTTATAAAAATGTAAAACAAAGTTGATTTAATTGATAAAAATTAATTTTAATTAAAAATCCAAGTTTTTATTTATGATTTGTGGAATAATTATTATAAGTGAAATCAAATTCAAATTTCGCGGGTTTTCTATTGCATTCGCATTCTGTGTCTCTATTGCACGTACGACAAAAGTCACGTCGCATCGGTCATACCCTTGATAGTAATAAATAAAATAATAAAATGCCAGAAATTTTACCAAACGCTGATTCCTTTCAAACGGTTATAAAGTAAGTAAATCGGTAGAACGTAAATTTCTATTAATCACTATGTTGTAGAAGCCCTTCGATAACAGTTGTTCACTTTGCCGCTGATTGGGTTGAACAATGTGCTCAAGTAAATGAAGTATTAGACGCACTTGGTAAAGAATCCGAATACTCAAATATAAAGTTCTGTAGTTGTCCGGCAGAAGATTTGTCGGAAATTTCATTAAGGTATAAAATACATGCGGTACCTACATTAATATTCTTTCAAGCTGGGAATGAAATTGATCGTGTTAACGGAGCTGATGCTGCTAAAATAACTGCCAAAATTAATGAACACTCTAAGAACTCTTCATCGGGTACTCTTAACCAGGAGTCCCTCGAAGAGAGGCTTAAAAAATTAATTAACAGGCACGTTGTAATGCTTTTTATGAAGGGGAATCGAAATGAACCTCGTTGTGGATTTAGCAAACAAATTATTAATATTTTAAATGAAACTGGGTATGACATTACATTATTTATAGAAAATATCTGACGATTGTTTAAATTTTAGTGTTAGTTATGATACTTTTGACATTTTGATGGATGAAGATGTGCGGCAAGGGCTGAAAACCTACTCAGATTGGCCAACGTACCCACAATTATATGTAAAAGGTGAATTAATTGGGGGATTAGATATTGTTAAAGAAATGCTAGCTGCTGGAGAATTAGTTTCAACACTAAATGGATCATAATCTTACATGAAAATTTATATGCGACATTTAAATTTAATAACATTTTTTTACAATTGTCTTGGAAAACCTTCTTAATATATTTGGATAGCACAGCAATAAAAACTGATTAAAAATTTACTTATGAAATTTAACACTGTTTACTGTAATGTTATTACCATTCCATTATAAACTAAAGTTTACTTTTCTTCATAAATCTTATGGTCTACATTACTTTTTTAAAACGTCTTCTATTAACTTACCAAAGGCCAAGCATAGGAGAACAACACAGAAATTAAGTCAGAACTAAAACAGATAATAGGAAGAACAAAATAGATGCAAGAATACAGAGCAAGGTGTTAACTGAAATATTCATGAACACTCAAAACTGCTTTTCGGTATCTGCATTATCTTCTTAACTTTTGTTCTATTAAGAAGTAGAGAAAAGAACAGAACTGAAATGAGGTCTATGTAGAGAAAATATTTGATTCGTGCTTAATTGATTTTGTTTTGCTTTATTTTTTCAGTCAAGAGTTTGAAATCCTAAGCGTAAACTGCCATTTCTTTCTAGAACTGAGTACAGTCAGAAAAGAAAACAGTGTAAAAGGCCACGACATAAAACTATTGACCACGAACAGTTGGATTTTGAGTGTTAAGTTTCCTTATAGGAGAGGATTGTAAATAATTAAACTAAATGTTTAATTTTTGGCAACGTTTTGCCTTCTATTGTGAAGGCTTCTTCAGGCCTTATTTTACTTCACAACAACTAAAACATTAATTAAGGCCTTAAATTAAACGTTGCCAAAAAATTAAACATTTAGTTTAATTATTTACAATCATCTCCTATACGGAAACTTACAATCAAAATTAAATTAAAACCGAAAAGGAAAAGCGAGACAAAAAATCCATGAAATTATCAATCAAATAATTTTTTTATGACTCCTTCCCGTGATTCTGAAAAGAAACGGATAGAAATGAAACTTTTACTTCTATTTCTGTTTGAACACTTATTAGTTAGGCAACCCAAATGACACCAAAATGTAGTTATTTATGTACCTCTTGGTTTTCGGGCCGCAGCCGTAGCTGGCCACTTCCAGACGCCAGAAAAACACTTTCTCCGCTATTTATACACAATACATTCTATCCGACACTTTAAATTCATCAGAAAATAGTATGTCAATGTTGTAAAAAAACTTTCCTTATCGTAATTTTTTTTTCATATACCGTGTGTCCCAAATAATATGTAGCATTCTGTTTAACATGGGGATTTTGAAAAGTCCGACTTATATGTTGTCAAAGTGTTTTAGGATATTTCCAATATCAGAACACTACAATCTCTACTATAAAACCCCAGTCCGATTTCTTTTTTAGTTGTATTATTATTTTAAACTAGTTTGCGATCCTAGCCCAGCGCCGTATCGCGTCGATGGGGTTGCCGCTTCGCCGCAATGACTTTTATTACTTAAAGCTAGCCCAGCGCCGTTTCGTGTCGATGGGGTTGCTGCTTCGCGGTAAACTCGAGCCGCTTCGCGACTCGTATACTGGCTTTTCTTACCTAAAAAAATAGTTTTAATGCAACTTTGGTAAAGACACGGCTCGTTTCACTCGCCAAATTGTGAAGATAAAAGTAGAGTCGTTTTCTGCGACCGTATCCCAGCACCATTTTACGTCAATGGTGTTGCCGCTTTTTTGTCTGTTTTGTTAGTCAAAAGAAATTGTTTCGATGCAACTTTGATAAAGACACGGCTCGCTTCTGCGTAAATATAAAAAAGAAAAGTACTAAATAAATGGAAGAAGAAATTTGTACACACTATTGATATAACATGTAATTTAAGAACACACTATTGTGAACAAAAAATAAGAAAGAAATTAAAATAATTAAAAACTGTAGTAAAAGAAAAAAACTCAAAAGGAAAAAAGTAGGACTCTTTCTTTCTTCAAAAGAAAAAAATTACCCATTACACTTTTATTTTTTGCAATTGTAAGCAACAAAAAAATAAAATAGTTATTTGTGTAACTAGTGCAACAAATATGCTTTTTGCCACATGGTGCACATATTTTTTTTTCTACGATTGTGCAGCAATTACTGTGCCAAAGATTTCACTTTCTTGGATTAGTGCAAAAAGCAATTTAGTAGTGCAAAAAGTAAATTATCTTTGCACTAGTGTAAAAAGTAGTTTTTTATTTTTTCGATCGTAGAAAAATGTTGTGTGCAACATGCACAAAAAGCATATTTGTTGCACTCAGCATGATTGCAGCTCTTGACTCGCAACTTCATGCATCGTGCAACAAATATGCATTTTTGCACTAGTTACACAAATAACTATTCTACGATCGAACAAATAAATTAAAAAATTTTAAAAACCTACTTTTTACACTAGTGCAAAAAAAAATTTAGTAGTAAGTAGTCACTTCTTGCACGATCGTGAAATAGTTATTTGTGTAACTAGTGCAACAAGTATGCTTTTTGTATATGTTGCACACAAAATTTTTTCTACGATCGAAAAAATAAAAAAAAATAAAATAAAACTACTTTTTGCGCTAGTTGCAAAAAATTATTTATTTTTTGCACTGATAAATTGCTTTTTGGACTAATGCAAAAAAGTGAAACTTTTGGCACAGTAATTGCTGTCACTTTTGCACGATCGTAGAAAAAATTTATTTTTCACTGTTAATATCATAAAAAAGTATAAATTATTTTTTTCATTCTTAAAAACTGGTAGAAACTACATATTATTTTTCTAGAATATTAACCATGAAAAATAACACCAAATGCATTTTTTTCATACTAAAAAAATGCAAATTAGTATTTCAATGCCGAAGCTCAATCGTTGATTTTTTTTCTAATTTAATAAAACTCTGCTATTTTAAAAATACCTTCTTATAAATTTGAAAAACTTATTTTAGGTATGTAAATTGTCAAAAAAGACTAAGAAACCAAAAATTTCAAAATTCAAGGTTATGATAACAATTTATTAACACAAAATTAAAAAAAGATATAAATTCAAATACGTTTATTTTCATCACACACAATTGCCGCTCCGTGTCGAAGACGGTCACTTTTAACTTTTTTTTCTAAAACGACTTCGTTCTCGACGAAAAAAGTACCGTTTGTAATCTTAAATCGTTGATACAAAAAAAATAATGGTAAATAATGTAAATAGAAATTTGCACAGAAAATTTTTAAAAGTGCAAATTGCAGAAATGCATGTTGGAACATGAAAATCGCTACAAGTAGTCCGAAATGTTATTGAGGCAAAAATGAAAAAAAAAGGTATTGTTAAATTGAAAAAGTGTTTGTTCTCGATGCAAAATCACGCTTTTACTGTTAAAGTCCAGGGAATGGGGGTTTCTATTCCTTATAGTACATCTGAATTTGCGACCTCAGGGCTTGCCGCTCGAGGGTGAAAACTCTGGGTCGCGACGCTTTTCGGAAAATTACGCTGGTGTGGTAAGTGCTATCGAAAAAAAATTCAAATAAAATATGTAGAGAACTAAATTGTGCAAATTTTGAGTTCTTGCATTTTTTCGTGTACGACCAATACTTTCTGTTCTAGGGTGCGTGAAAGTTGGGGCTTGATTTGAAATTTTAAACAAAAAAATATTACAGAATTATTTGTATTGATTGAGATATTCGTTTTAATACGCAATGAAATTCTGATTTTGTTGAAAATCAACCCCCAACTTTCACGCACCGTAGAGCGGAAAGTATTCGTCGCAGACGAAAAGGCAAGTACCCAAAATTGTGCACAATTTTGTTCTCTGAATATTTTATTTAATTTTTTGTCTACTCAACTGGAATTTTTTTCCTTAGCACGAAATTTAATCAATTTAAGTTGTTTTCATTCAATCGCGGGGGGTGTACGGTGTTGGTTGGTAGTTTACAGTTATTACAATTTCTTTCTTTAAAAGCATTATATTATAATAACAATTTCAAAAACAAACTTTTTTCTTTCACGTAAATTTGTTTAAAACAATTTAAGTTGTTGTCATATGATCGGGGGTAAACGATGTTGGTTGGTAGGTTAACAAACTTTTTTAAATTATCCATAAACTTAACATCAGATATTCAACATCCGATAACTTTTTAAGGGATCGTTTCCGAAAAAAATTAAGCACGCACTGTTGAACTCATCTAAGGTAAATAAGTCCTACTCTTAATTAAAAACTCAAAATACAACTGTACAGTTTTCTAAGTGTAAGCAAGGTCACAAAGTTTCAAGGTAACATTTTTAGTAACAACGCAAAATATAGTTCGCCTTTAGGGTAATGTTCGAATTTCATTACTATCAATTGTACTCTGTATGTATCTACTCTACCTGAACTGTGTTAGGAGTAATGGGGTGCTTATTCAATAACCAGTTTCAATATAAAATTATCTGTACTAATTGTCTATAAAATTTGAGAATAATAAAACATTAATCAGCAATATATCTCATTAAGATAATGCCACTACACTGTTACTAAAGATTAATTTTTTTTAATTAAATATTTTATTTAGTGAATAAGGAAAGATTGCCCTATTGTTGTAACTGGTACACTTTCAAACATAATTTTTTATTTTAAAATACAACGTTTTCCACAACTGTCACTGTTAACCTGAAATACAAGACACATCTTGAATACCTCCCACTTCCACTCACAAAGTTTCACGCTTTCTTTTTAGCATGCCAATTTCATTTTTTGGTATAAAGCGAATATAGCGTTTCGTCTACGTACTACTTGCATTTATTCTGATGATAATACCCACACAATAATACCACAGATAATACTAATTTTAACAAAATATAAATTTTTGTTTACGTTAAAAATGCTGACCAGGAATTCCACCCACAATTCTTTACATGTATAGTGTAAACACTGAGTTCATACTTGTAATACGTCCGATTTATTACAAAAACCCACAAATACTTTACATAAGTATTATAAAACTTGTAATAAAGCATTTCAAGAATCACATGTTCATGAACGATTAGTAGCGCGCAAAATCCCCTGCAAAAAATCACTTTCGAATCGCTTGTGCGAGCAAGAGGCATCGCGAGTTATAGCCTCCAATCACTCAATTTGTGCATTTTTTAGCGTTATAAATATTTCCGCCGTTTTGCAATATCTTAGATGTTGAACCTGGCCTTAATTTCTCTTTAAGATCTTCTCTTTCTTGGGACGGCTTACGCATTACGTCAGAACAGAGAATGTCTCTTTATACGTCATTGCCAAATTTAATTTCGTCGCACTCTTCTTGTAACCTTTTTCTTATCCATTTATCTACCAGTTTTTTTCAGATTGAAGCATTCATTCGATGGTGTTCTCGGGGGTTAAACTTATCCCCAATTATTTGTCTAGATTAATTTTGCCTTTGTTCCATCTCCTGCAGTAGTAGGAAGTATGTTGGCGCGGAAGAGGTATCTCCTGAAACTCCCGTGTCCGGTTAGGAATTAAACAGGAAGTAATTCAGTTCTTCAAAACTTTTCTGTTTATTTACTAATGCTCTGAATTACTCTTTTTGTCCATGTTTTATCGTTGTCCCACTTGTCTTGTCGGTTAGTAATTAGCTTATTTCTGACTTCGAGTTTCTTCATTCCATACTTGACGCCTTTTAACAGGTCGATATGCGGGATTTCGCGTACGACTGAAATCGAAGACGTTTTTACTGTCTTATATATGCCGAGGATACTCTTATGGCCAAATTCCTTAACAATTCCTTAAAATTTTCCTTGTGGAGTAGCTCGGGCTTCCGATATTGGGCATTAGTTTTGACCACGCGTAAAACTTTCTTCCTCCCGACAAGGTAATTACCTCCGTTTTTTTTTGGGGCAATATTTAAGCGTCTTTTTTACCATTTGAACTGTCTCGTACCTGTTTTTTACTAAAATTGCCAGATCATTGGCATAGCCAATTAAATGTACGTTCCCTGGAGTTTCAAAGAGCAATATATTTCACAAAGGAACGGAGAGCGCGGAGTCTTTCGGGACACTACTGTTGAATTCTATTATGTCTCCTTATTCGATTACTATGCTGCGATTATGTGAATAACTTCCGAGCATTTTTAAGGGCGGTTTTGATATGTTCCGGGATATTTTTTCATCTAAAATTTCGTGCTATGATGCTGAATCCCTTGAAGGGGCTAGTGGTTCTAGAACTCAACCATAAGCAAATAAAACCTGTTTTGATCCGGTACTCCGGAGTACCCTTAAATTAATTTTGGAGAATCTTTGTAAAACCTCAATTTTTTACGCTAACCGTTTGGCTCAACAGATTATGTTCAAAATTGGATCACATATGCGGTAGGTATATATGCCAAGTCTTGATATCGTGCTTACATACGGGCAAACAACGTTTTAACTCTATCGTCAGAAAAGGTGAAAACAATGAGTTTTAAAATTTATGTTATTTAAGATATGGTGAAACAACCCCAATCAGTAATGAAAAAATCAAATGCTGAAAACTTTCTGGATTTATTTTTTTAATCAGACTTTATCATTCTGAAGTTGTAAAAAGGCTACTATATCTTTATAAGTAATTTCGAGGAATTAGGAACTTGATTTCTGACAAGTATTTGTTAAGATAACGAGAACAGTTTCAAATTTATTTTTACTCTTATAATATTATTAGATAAACATAACATAAATTTATCTTATTTAAGATATGGGGAAACAACCCCAATAAATAATGAAAAATCAAATGCTGAAAACTTTCTGGATTTATTTTTTTAACAAACTTTCTCATTCTGTTGTAAAAAGGCTTTATAATCTTTATAATTAATTTCGATACCAAAAAAGATTTGCTTTCCAAAAATTAAATTTGTATGAACTTGATTTCTGGCACGAGGACAGTTTCAAATTTATTTTTACTCTTATAATATTATTAGATAAACAGGTTTTAAAATTGTTTAAACCCCCATTGTAATGATTGTGTATATCTCCATATTTTTGGAATTTAAAATTTTGTCCTGAATCACGCCGTCTAAAAAGCAAACAAATTTTCTTGGTGTATTCATTTTATACGTAGGCATTTATCTAGTAAATAATAATTCATGCACATTTAATTAAGCATTCTTTCAAGAAAATTTCATTTATGATTTAATTGTCGTAGTGTCCTACAACCTTGATTAAATTTACTTAAAAACAAATTATGTCAGCCGAGCATATCTCCGTTTTTTCGGGGCGATATTTAAGTGTCTTTTTCTCATCCACACGACTTCGCTGTTTCGTTGACTGTTTTCTATCACTTCGATGGTCTTACCGATTACTAAAATTGCCAGTTTCGAGGCGCAATAGGACACCTTTCAGAAAATCTTTGTAAAACCTTAATTTTTACGTTAACCATTTGTAGAGGGGTACTTTGTAGACGTTACAGTGGTTGTTGTTAAGCCACTGACAGGAGAAAATCTTTATCCCAAGTAACAATGCTGCACTAGATCGTCAAAGAACTCGTCACGGAATGAAAGAAAAGGAAAATGAGTTATCGCTGATCCATAGAAAGTTCATTCAAGTTACACAAACTGCTTTAATGATATATTTTTGACGTTACGTGAATCGCGCCCTCCAGAAGTTTTACTCTAGGCGGTCGTCTAGTTCGCCTAATCGCACGGGTACTGGATTTACGATATTAAAGGTTTAAATATCACACTTGTGGATCACACTTTATTATAGCAGAAATTCGACACCAAGTGACAACCACAAAATAACCATTGCAATTTCGCTAAAGCTTAAAATATAATAGCAATAATAATGGCGGACAAGTCACTATTTCATCCCACCGATACGATACAAGCAGTTCGTTAGTATTGCTCATGCACAAGCATCATTAGCGCTTCACGATTTTTCACGAATTTATCGTCACAATATACGTGTAGAAAACTAACGAAAAGCGTAGAACAAATGGTTTCGTGACGAACTCGTGACATACGATAAATATTGCGAAAAATCCGTCAGTCTGTACGTTAAGTACTGTGTTTGTCGTTACGAATTGTTACTTTTGGGATAATTCATAGGACGGCGCTTTGTAGCTTAATAGTTCTTTTGGCTCAACAGATTATGTCTGAATCAGATATGCGGTATATAACAATTATATGCCAAGTCTTGATAACGTGCTTACATATACGGATGGGGAGCATGCCGACATCAACCAGTAATTATTTTTTGCTTTACATTACTTACGTATTAACTCTAAATTCGTCAGAAAAAGTGAAAACAACGAGTGTTAAAATTTATCTTATTTAAGATATGGAGAAATAACCCCATTAAATAATGAAAAAGTCAAATGAACTGCTGAAAACTTTCTGAATTTATTTTTTAATCAAAATTTTTCTCATTCTGAAGTCGTTGAAAAAGCTTCTATATCTTTATAATTAATTCCGATACCAAAAAGATTTGCTTTACAAAAATTTTAATTTGTATAGGAAGCGATTGCTGGCAATTATTTGTTGAGATAACGAGAACAGTTTTAAATTTATTGTTACTCTTATAAAATTATTAGATAAAACTGGTTTTAAATTTTTTAAGTCCCCCTTATAACAATCGTGCATATCACGATATTTTTGGAATTTAAATTTTTGCTCTGAAGTACGCCGTCTAAAAAGCAAACAAAACGTTGACAGATTTTCTTTTAATGTATACAGGCATTTATCTAGTTATTAGCATATTGGTTATCATGTTTATTTTCAGAATGTCACTCTTCAAATAGGGCAACACTGTGGAATGCAGACACATAACTCTTAAATATCTAATAATTAAATATGTCTAAAAAATGTCGCATGTCTAAGGGGTATGAATATTATTCATGTTATTGTTACCATTGATAACATCAGAAGTGGAATAAAGAACTCTTAAGTTGATACGATTTAATTACAAGTGATTGAAAGTTAAATAAATTGCGACATCACCATAGATGACACCTCCGATCGTTCTGCTATTCCAGCTGAAACGTCAACTGCATCTTTACAAACATTAATTCGACGTTCATTAAACCGAATGAGACCTCGTAGTAATTCTGGTAGCGAAAATCCAATTGTTTTACCAGATTTTAAACCTTCACGGGATGAGAGGCAGGTGAGTGATTTGAACGTTGGTCTGTTTTTACTGGCCCTACTTGAGTGAATTTAAAAACAGATTTGTGCGCTAATTTTGCGGGCGTTAGTTATACTTCAGATGGCATAAAACCTCAAAAATTACAAGCTACGCACATTAATTTTACATAAGTACAAACTATTAAGCAATATTTGTTATAGATCAACTGAGTGTAGATTACGAATTAAAAAAGGAAGATCGCGTTCCCTAGACAAACAAAACCTTTGCGTTCTCTAAAGCCTACTTACATGCAGTTGATAATTGTCGATAATTGTTTTTCAAAGAAACGAAAATTATCGCTGTATTAGTCCAAAATTGATTACTCGATCCGACCGTGATCAATAGGGGTCGACGTTACTTTATGCTCAGTTTTGAAATCGAAGCCCTTATGACCGTCTCTTAATTATTATAAAATTAGTTTTGTACAAACTTCGTGATGTAATGTCTTCAGGAAATAAAATTCCTTTATAATCACAAGCAAATTTAAAATCCATTTAACATCTGGAGAAAGAAATACGATATCTACCCTATCGCCTATCAAATAATCAGCGTAAAACCGATAATAGTAGAATTCAAGGTTTACTAGACAACAGTATTAAAAGACCGTCGCAATCTCCTTATGCGAAACCATTGGTTATGAAAAAGAGACGGTTAGTCTCGACTTGTAATTTTTCGATCTCTAAATAAAATACCGTGAAAGATCGATACCCTACTCCTCTAATTGACGATCATAAAATTAAGTGGTAGTGTTTATTTCACAACCCTCGATGTGGCCTAGAAGAATATGTTAGCCAAATGCCAGAAGGCTGGGTAATTATTCAGCAGACTAACAATGATAAAACAAATGAATTTAAAACTACATTATAAAATAACGAGTTTGACAACAACCAGTTAGCATACTTAATTCTAAAAGTAACACAATGTTTTGTACCAAAACATGCACGCTACGCCCTCAAAAGAATATATGGGTAAGACTACCTTTAGCTTAAGCGCACATTTCTGGTTTCACGTACGCGCCAATTTGTAAAAAAATTATATATAATTGAATCCTTCGTGACCTGCCTCACCAGCAAACATACTCCAAGATGATCACTATATAGTATTCTCTCAAGTCCAAAATTGCCAATTCTATTTAATACAATTCATATTGATTGTCTTGAATCTCTTCCTAGTACTGAAGAAGAATCTACACACATTTTTGTAGCCGTTGACATTTACTCCAAATATTATTTTCTGTGCTCTTTAACATAAAAAAAAACAGAAGATATTGCAAATTGGGTTTCAGATATGATTTATTCGGTTGGTATACCACCCCGCATATTGCAGATAATGGAACTATACCAACAAAGAAACTATAGTCTGGCTGGGTTCGTTCTTATAAAATCGTAGGTTTGGTGAATGTAGATCCTTACAAACTACGCAAGGTTGATAGTTTATCAGAGCCCACTAGAGTAACAACAGCCCCTCTTTTCCATATGAAATTATGGATCAAAGAATGGCGTCCTGATGACTACATGGAAGTTTTAGATAGTTTTATCACCTCGAAATCTGATTCTAAGGTATGCCTTTATTTTATTTTTAATTTTAAATGCTGGAGACTCTACACCTTGTTAAAGTAGTTCTTCGGAACTCTACACATGGTTAAAGTAGCCTGTTATGATGAAGACTCTACACCTTGTTAAAGTAGTTCTTCGGAACTGTATACATGGTTAAAGTAGACTGTTATGATGGAGGCTCTACTCCTTGTTAAAGTAGTTCTTCGTAATTCTACACATGGTTAAACTATAGTCTGTGATGCTAGAGACTCTACACCTTATTAAAGTAGTTCTTCGGAACTCTACACATGGTTAAAGTAGTCTGTTATGATAGAGACTCTACAACTTTGTTAAAGTAGATCTTCGGAACTCTACACATGGTTAAAGTAGTGTGTGATGCTAAAGATTCTACACCTTGTTAAAGTAGTTCTTCGAAACTCTACACATGGTTAAAGTAGTCTGTAATGAAGAAGACTCTACACCTTGTTTAAATAGTTACACATGGGGTAAAGTAGTCTGTTATGATGGACACTGTACATCTTGTTAAACTAGTTCTTCGGAACTTTATGGTTGAAGTAATCTGTGATGTTAGAGACTCTACATCTTGTTAAGGTGGTTCTTCGAAACTTTAGACATGGTTAAAGCAGTCTGATTTGAATTTTGAACTTCATACTGTAAGCATTAGTGAAGGACGTAGGCCGCAAGGGGCCAACAGTACCTTATTTCTAAGATATAAAATGATACATTATTTGTTAATATGATCTATTTTCAGTCAGACGAACATTGTGGAGATGTTCCCGAATAAGTCATGAAAAACCGAGCGATACATGGCCGAGAGCGTCCATTAGTCAGGTATTAGCATATCGGTCATCATATGTTAATTTTTAGAATGTCACCCTTCAAATACAGCAACACTGTGGAATGCAGACACAAAAATATTATGTCTAAGAAAATGTAGCATGTCCAAAAGGGGCAGTCTGTAGTTTACTATCAAAAGGCATAGAACACAGACCCACTCCGGCCTTACTGAATATTATTCAAGTTATTATTTCCATTGATAACACTAGTAAATAATAATATAATTTATGCACATTTATTTAACATTCTTTAAAAAAAATTTCATTTACGATTTAATTGTCGTACAGTGTTCTACAACCTTAATTAAATTCAATTAAAAACAAATTATGTCAGTCGAGCATATCGAAATATGTACATAAAGTAAATTAGAATTCCGCGTTATTTAAAATTAAAAATAAAAATGCAACCGTGTTAAGGTCGTTCTAAGGGTTAATTCTATTTCCACCGTCGCCTGAAACGCCCAATTTAAATTAACCACGACACACGATTACAAATTTAAACGTTATTCAATGACCATGTCGGCGATGATGTTTATTATTTATATGGGTAAATGGGTTGGGATGATTAAAAACGAGTCATAAAAGCATAACGCGAAGAAAGAAAGGGGAGTAACGTAACGAATGTTGTGTCTGTTTTTTGAGGACGAGCGAGAGGTAAGCATTCGTACTCCGGTCTGGTGCGGTGACTCATTTGATTTGTGATTAATTTTTAAAAATTCTCCAGACACATTCATACGTAAGTAATTCTTTTAATTGTTAATATTTAACATTTTGGTTACCTGTAAGGTTAGAGTTATTGAACATAAATAATAGCACACCTTTAATTGAAGCAATTTCTGTAACATATTTAGAACATCCGTTCTATTCTCAATTTAATCACGTCATACTCGAGTAATTTAAAAAATACATTAATTATATATTGGTAATAAATTCACATTTGATTGAGCAACCTCTACTTATTGATAAGACTTGTTTTTATTGACATATCATAATATACAGTACCAGTTTGTGTCAGAGTCCCATAAAATGCATTCATTTCACCCCTTTAATATCTATTTTGTTTGTCTCCAATAGTAACCAGAAACAATGACCGAAACAACGATGAAGGAACAAGTTGTAATGACCCCAAAATGCAAAACATCAAATTCGACGACTTTAATAATCGAAAGGAAAGTGATGCAGTCAATCAACGATGATAAAATGCATGTCGCTGGTGGTGATCATACCGGCATAATCATCAACAAAGAGACTGCTACCGGTATTCTAATCCGATGTAGACACAACTCACAGAACTCATCCCCTTTGTTTTAGAAAATGGGGAAACTTATCCGGCACAATTATCATTAGAGTTTCGTGTTTTCTTAGTAAGCGGACAAACTGGTAAGCACACACAAGAATCGAGAATCTTACGTTATTGGTTTAAACCGGATGTAAATACTGAGCCAGCGGGCATTGCTCAAGAATTTTTTAGAGAGTTGGTGAGCCCTCAAGAATTTCCTAGAGGTACTACCAATACCACATCCTTTTAACAAGTTTATATTGGTATTTATCTTACAGATTATGTCGGATATATAAAAAAAATTATGAAATTAATGCAACACAATTACCAAAGCATTAGTAAACTAGAAGTAGAATTGAGGCAGCTCGATGAAGCGGTTGTTCCGACTAGACCTCGTAAGTGAATGCTTAATTATTCGATTTAATCTTTCTATTTCTATTAAATCAATCATAAATATTTCTTGTAGCTCAACCGGGTTACCTTCACGTTCATCTAGGCCCATATTTATCTCATTCAGGTTTGAAACATTAAAAAATGTAGTAATTGTTTATAATAGGTTTCATAAATTATAACACGTCACTAATTACCTAATAGCACAGACGTAATGCTTAGCTAGTCACAGTAGATGCAGAAATACGGTTTTTAAAAGCGTAAATTTTTTTAAAATTCGAACTAGTTGACCTCGTCTAAAATGGATATTATCAACATTAATTCTTGTGTTTCTCAAATGAAAGTCATACGCGGAGAAATAAAAGATTCTTTTTAATTCTAGTATAGGGTTTCAGATAATCAGGTTAATCCCGAGAAATGACGACAATTTATGATTCTATTGAATTTTTAGAATTACCAAACTAGATATTATTCTGATCCTAAACGTAATTTCTTAAAATAACGTATTTATTTCACTTGCATCTATTAGTAAAATTATTAAGAGTACATTTTATGGTATTTATGAAACTCCGGTTTTTGTAATGTAATACACATCTTTTGTGTTAAGCTTATCGAGAAATAAGTTGAATTAGTCACGCATTTTTCTTTTCTTATTCAGTATTGCATATATTTTATAATGTAAAACTCACGTAATTTCGTTTAGCTTTTTGTTAAAACTTAAACTTTCCACGATTAATAGCAATTAATATTACAGAGGAAAAAATTTTTAGTTTTAATTCTTAGAATCATTCTTGATGATTTGTCCTTCTTGTTTTCAAACCTCCAAAACACAAACTTATTTTAAGATTAATAAGGACTGAACTGCATTTTGTATCTTATTTTTTTATTGCTCACTGTCTAGTGGTTCACTGTACACAATTTGTTTTAAACGACCTCGCAGATAAAAGTCCATTATTGTGAACTTCTCGGTGGCCATAAAATGTCACAATCTGCTGTCGGTTAAAATTTCAAAAAAATGATATATCGAGAACCATTTGACTTAAATAAAAGTAATTTGTGATTTAAAGTCGATCCGAGGACATACTATACAGTGTGTGTACTTAAGTTGGAACCATATGAAAAACTTTTTGTCAAAAAATATGAATTTTGCTCAAGAGTAAAGTACCGTTATTTTTACTACACATCTTATGAAATAAGTTATGCGAGTTGTTTATAATTTAATAATACACATTTTTGTTTAAACTATTTTTTGATCCGATAAGGAATTACTGAGATGTTACCCGTAGGGTGGTTAAACATCGTGCTTTATGGAGAATCCCCACCTTTCATAAAAATTGAAACTGTATTTTGGCGACGCCATATTATAAAATGCGAACTACAAATTCCACCGTCGTAAAACTGCATTTCGCCTTAATGTTATCAGCAACGTTTCGATGATTTATCGCCAGCCAGTTTACCTTGTAAATAAATGCAATTATTGTAAATACTAATTTTTATTTCAAAGGTGGACTAGAAAAATTAACGATTAAAATAATTCATCAAATATTTTTACAACCGGTGTCCTTATAAACTGATTGACACAAGTTATAACATCATATGATACGTTATCATAAAAACGACATCGTGTCTTAAGTTAATCGAAGTTAAAGAAAAAGTTGAAGTTATTTGAAAATCCCTATTTTTTGAAAATCAACTAATTTTGAGGGATCCTATCTCGAAGTGTAATTATAAAACAATAAAAATTTTATATTCTTAAAAGTTTGCATCAAACTAAACAAAAAATACTTATAAAACAAATTTATTTCAAAATTTGTTAAATCTGCAGCACAGTGAAAATAGGTTAAATTTTATGAAATTACCCGAAAACTAGTTACAATCTTCTCCTGAACGATCAAAACCTTTGTATATATTTTTTCGAAAATAGGAATTTTAACAAGTAAAACTCGACCAAGTTGAGGTTAATCGGTTTAATACATTCAGAAAATTAAATTAAATACAACTTATGATAAAAACATCATTTTTATGTATTTCCATGTAATTGTGGTTATTATTTATATAAACAATTTATCCGCTTCGGACCCAGTTGGAAAAGATGAATCTGCTGAGTTTTTTTAAATCGAGAAGGACGTGCTCGGTTGTAATTCGCTTCGCAAGTTGATTCTAAGAAGAAAAAATAACATAAATTCACTGATAAAAGTATACTGAGTTAATTGTATTTAATTTTGAATATTCTTTTCAAAATTAATTACAAACAAAACTTTTAGTACCTTCTAATGACAACTTTTAATATTCAATAACAAATAAAAGTTGTTAAAGGACTTTTCAATTTTCTTAGAAACCCTTTTGATCGCTAAATATGTACGCTACATGAATGCATAAGCATAAAGTTTATCTCATCAATTTGGAATTAAAAGAAAACCCTAACGGGTAAATCAAATAATAGTAATTTGCTTACCTTCTTTCTCCAATTTTACAGGCACTGATTTTACACTTACTAATTTACGTTTATTATTTATAATAATTACGGAGGGTAAAAAAGTTTTTACATATTAACTTATTTCCTAAAGTGTCAATATCCACAACCGCAATACAAATTTTTCCACAATTTTTGTGCTACTCCTTTACGCTTTTGTAGGAAATTAAAAAAAAACGTACGTCTACGCTGTTCTTTTTATCATTTGTGCAACTGACGTATTCATATTTATTAATTGTCACAAAAATTACGGTAACTAATTTTATAATCAATGCAGTAACTTCGAACCTCAAACCACTTTCATATTTTTATTCAAGAAACGCGCATTGAGACAGGACGGTGGAACTGACATAAAAATAAAAGAGGAAACTGAGAAATCTCGTCGCAATTGGACGGTAGAGCCATCTATGTTTCGTCGTACTTTTGTGTCGTATTTCGTCCATATAGGATGCGCATCTTTCCGAAGTTTATAATCAATGATTAAACCTTGTCCAAAGTAATACGGAACCAACCGCCAATTATCTTCTTAGAAATGAAAAATCAATCAACATCGGTTCGGTTCACATAATAAATAATAATTAACAACCAGAATTAAAGATTTTTTTTTTCTTATAGATCTCATGATCTGATCTTGAGCAAACTAATATATGACCAATTGTTCCTTTTTAACAAAAAGAATATTCATCAAATTCAGCCTAAGTATACTAAAGAACAATTTATAACATCACTAACAATATTCAATAATTTAGTGATTTTCTAATAGACTCGCATCATTTTGACCAAGTTTTCCGATGGGTCCCCAATTTTTGATTAAAAAGGTCGGTTTTAGAGCTTCGTGTCGAACTATAAAAGTCGCATTGTAGGCACATGATTGCCGTTTCGTTTAAAAAATTCAATTCATTACAAGAGTAACATAAAAATCCTGCGTAAATACCACACGAATAGGCCGCAAAAAGTTTCAGGGAAAATCCGCTACGTCTGTGCGCAGTGTCTCTAGTTGGCCCGCGTATATTGGCAGTTGTCATTTCTGAGTACGTAGCGAGCATATAAACATGCTTCGAAAAATAGTGTCTCCCGCCAAAGCTTCGTAGGGAGTGACTCTTCAAAACCACCCTTGGATTAAAGCGGGGGCTTTAGGGGCTATAGCCCCAGGCCCCGTGCTATATGGGGCCCGAATGTAACCTCATTTTTTTTACAAAAACATCTTGAAGAAAGAAATTGGGGATAGTAATAAAGTTCCTATACCGTGCATATCTTTTTTCTGACACAATTTGAGCACAATATAGCAACAGTTTTTTAAAACAGTAAAATTTTTATAATGATTTACGCGAATAAATCAGGATACGATCCCGATTGTCGTAATTTTTTTATTAATAAAATTATTATTGATGTCATTATTAATACAATTTTATAAAATGAGTTTTAATCTTTTTTCAAAATGTTAAATTCACTTTACAAAATAGTATTATGATAACCAAGTTAATACAAAAAAATGCTGCAATCGGAATCGAACCCTAGTTAGAAATCGTAAAAAATTTCTAGGCAAGAAATTAACTAATTCATCCACGAAGGTCGCTTAATAAATGAAAATCTATTCGGTTAATAAAATTTTACATAAATAACTTGTTTTACTAATTTTTAGTAAAATACGCTTTGAATAATTGTGCCAGAAAAAGAGTAAATGGGTGTGTCAACTTTTCCGTCGGACTTACGGTATAATAGTTGCAACACTTATAAAAGGAGAGAAAAGCATCTGCGAAACATAGAAATTGCGATATTATTATTCTAAAAATACAAAATTTCGAAACAATAATGGGAGAATCTAGGTTGTCGGTACTTTCTTTGTTGTTTGAAAGCAACCTAATGAGATTTTTAGAATTTTCCGACATTATTCATAAATTTTCAGTATCAAAAAGATGACTAACAACTACTGTAACTTTTTTGTAATTTCAAAATAACCTATACATGATTACGTAGATTATATACTTAGTTTATATCGGTAAAACCAATTATAGGGACGGGGGCCACTTACCCTAAAAAACTATTAACGCTAATCCTAAATTACACCTGAACTGTAATCAAATCTAAATTGAAGCCATTCGCAGATAACGAAGTAGTGCAGATATGCCGAAACTAAAAGCTTCTTGTTTTGTTCTTTCTTCATTCTAGTTATATAATATTTATGTCCGGATAAAATCTTACCACTCCTGTATAAGATAAGCAGTAATGGACGTTTCCAAATGAAAAATTGTAACATGTTTTTGTGTAATCTTTTCGGATAATAATAGTTAGCAAATAATTAACCAAAGTGTCGGCCGTCCGACCGTAGGTGATGACGATATCACTTAAATTACTGGTCATTGATATCATTAAAACTTATGTCTTTAGAATTGATAATTTTTAGTTTTACAAAAAATTTCTTGTACAGGGTTATTCACTATAAATTACCCACCTTTTTTAATTTGAATATAACGAAGTTCTGCTTCATTGTAAACCATTTTGGTGATTGAATTAATTCAATTAATTATCAAACACAACATTTGTCATTTACATGGCTTACTTTGACAATGTTACAAATCCGTAGTTAAGTAACTGTGTTATTCTACGATTAATAACTCAATAAAGCTCAAGATAAAGACACAAAAAAACTCTCTTCAAACATGTAATAATATACGGAGTGTTACATTTATAAAATACATCATATTTTTGTTTTGCTCTGTAAACGGCGAGTAACGGAATTATTGATAGCATTTTAAGAAAATTCAGTTAGTATCATACAACTTCCGTGCACAACTTTTTTTACTACGAGCAATAATAAAGATAATAAGGGGTGGGTAATTTATAGTGAATAATCCTGTACATATTGTTTTCAGTTACGTTTCTAATGTAATTTTGCATAATCTTCATTTAAACATTTTTTTGGTGGATATGTAATTACTTAAATTATTTAGGAATATCTAAATTCGTTTTAGTCGGATTACACCCTTAAAAAATTGTTAAATAAGTAAGCAGTTTTTCGCATGTTTGTTTATAGACAATTGAATAATTTAACAAAAATAATATGCAACTAAAAGCAGTTTTTTGTGTGTGTACGGCAAGAACATACCTTTTAGTTACCAACTGACATTGATTTCCTTTTAGTATCTGCAGATGAAAACTCTTTGGGTTACATTCAACCGCTTTCGGTGGAAAAAGTGTTGGAACTTATTGAATCTGCGTATCCAAATCCCATAACAATCAAAGACATATCCAAGTAAGTTGTCAGAAATTATGGGCAAATAAATAAATAAAAAATATTTTAGGGGCAATAATTGGGATGAAGATGAAGTAGCTGAACACTTAACAAAACTCCAAACAAGGGATTAGTTAAAGCAATGGATCACGGGGCGTTTACCAGACAGCAATCTCAAGATGTGCAAGTTACAATTGTAAAGCAAATGCCAACAATGGCTAGCGCTAAACAACCTACCATTGCGATTATAACGGCGCAGTACTGCGAAAAACTGGCAGTGGATGCTATGATTGAGAATAAGGAAACCTATGTGAGGTATACAACTGTAGGTAAGTGTTATCATCAATTTTTTTTTTCAATATAAAACAGAATATTTACACTAATAGTATACAAAAAAAACTAATCGTCGCTACTATCACTTTCTGTAGAACTTTCACTTGATTCATCATCAGAATCTGTATCAGGATCCTCACTAACAGCTAAATTGGACATGGCCATAGTTAATTGATCTTCTTGACTTTCTAAGTGTAGTAAATTCAATCCCAGATCCTTTTTCTCAACTTGAACAAGCATTAGCTCTTCAACTTTTTTTTTCCACAACTTCTTATCCCACTTCATTATATACACTATGTAGTCTTTAATAAATAAATCATTCAGTATGTATCGCCCACAATCCCCAGTTAGGAATATATTGTAAAGGTGTATTAAACACTTAATTATATACTGTTCGCCAAGATTAACGATCTCTTTCATATCCGAAAGAACTTTTTCACTAAATTTGAAATTTCTGTAAAGTGGGTAAATTAAACTCCTTCGGAAACCACATACAATTGCTTCTTTTGCACTGGAAAAACTATCAAAACAACATAGAGATGCACTCAACTTTGATATAGTCCAACCTGATTCGCATGTTGGTTCAAAACATGTGCTCCTATAATCATAGCAATAAGCATAAAGTATTTCAATTAGACTATTGTGACAGTATTCTATTTGTGTTTCTTTTAAATTATATTCAACGTTAGCTAAATCCTTAAGAAAATCCAATTCCTTGTCTGTAAATCCAATATCCACATTTTCCTTCAGCGACTTTAAATGCAATAATTCCAAAATGTCTTCATTATCTAACAAGTCTGCTAAGTAATGGTCCGCATTAAAATATTTTTTCTCCATTTCCAGCCTTAATTGTTGACGATCTTCAAACTTAATTTGAAGAGGGTCAATTTCAAATATATCCCGAAATTCACCACTGACTATATCAAATTTGTAACCACCCCTCATTGCAAAACCATATTGAATTTCAGCATCAATATTGTTGGTATTTTCACTTACAACTGCTTGAGTGCTGATAATTTCTATTTTACGATCACCACTCTTGACTTCAATTTTTGGAGACAACAACTTCGTAACAAACTGCAAATCGGGGAAATTTTCACCGCACATAATTTTTTCATAAGTAAATATGAAATGACCAGTATCTGCGTCAAAAGAACTGTGAGAATTATCATTTTCTTCAATACCTCCAGGCAAGTGCAACCGTAAATAATACGGTTCACATAAGAATATGAATATGTTTTCTTCAATGCTTACATCCAGCTCTTTTAAATTACAATAAGGTGCGCGAATTGTAATTGTAACCGTTTCATCGTTTTGAGACAAATTAAAACAGGGGTGTAATCATATTTGTAATTTGTGTACAAACACAACGTGAATATATTTAAGGTTATGTTAAATGTTAAACAAAAATGCGCAGTTGTCAATAATATTTTAAAATTATATTATGTACAGGGTATTTCAAAATAAACTTCTCTTTTTTTTATGAGATCTTTTACGCACTTTTATTCATTTATGTTTAATTTTTTAACGTATATAATATTGAATAGGTTCATGTACCAGCCCAGTAAACGAAGTTCCTAGGCAAAAGTTTGGTAAAGTACTATAAATTATAAACTCTCACCTCCGCTTTTTGCACTACACTATCAAGGGAATATATTATGGAATCTGCACTATGTTTTGACCATTATCTTAGTGTAGATGAAACTCGATGAATGTAATTAATATAATATGATTGACTTAAGACTATATGATCATATCTGAAGCACAAGCACACAAAGATGCTTTAGTTTATTTGAGGAGGTACAGGACGATCATTCGAATTGAAAAGATTGTATACATTCAAAAATTATTATTTTAGTTTTATTATTATTATAATTAATTGTAGGTATGTAAATAAACTCCCATTTATTACTGGCAATTTTTAACTAATATTTCTTTTTATACTGTGCACGTGTTTTGTTGTACCAAAATAAAATAAATGAGATGTTGTGAATTTGAGGCTTCGTATGCAGTGTTAAATTTCTTTCTATCACCAAAATTTCATTATATTACTATCTTTTCGTAAAGTTTTGTACCTCTTTAATGCTTTTTGTAAATATTGTTGTTGTAATGCAATGTAGATTATCATATAGTGCGAAATTTGTTATTGCAATTTTCTGTGCATTGGTTTAAAAAGATAAAGAACTTTTGGCTCGCCAAAACTGTCTATCTAACAGCAAGTTTGCGTAATCAACAAATATATTTAATGATAAACGACCTACAGGTCATATCAGACCGGATACCTAAGTAATAATTACTTTGTTTTCTAAATAATGTGAGCGCAGTATTGTATTTGTAGTGCATTAACAACCACCAATTATTTTAAGCGAACTGTTTATGGTTTTTGTTACTAGATTATACAAACAAACAAGGTTCTGCTTTGACCGCCCAGGCACAGAATAATAAATATATTCACTGCTTTCATACAGAAATTTCACTGTGCGATAATTTTGGTCTTAAGCAGCGTTCGCGCTGTACCCACGCGCAACCGGGAATAGCCAGGTGTAGCTAAAGTAAATTCGACGATTTCCGATTGTGCGGCATATAGCGAAACGCCACTGCTAAGAAATAGTAAGCTTTCTATAACCGCTCCGCTCAGGTAATTAATAATATTCTTGCACGTGGGTACAACGCGCGATTTCCGTAAGATCACCGACTTCAAACGTTCCGACACCCAGTGAAACTTCTGCGCAACGAAGTATTATTATTCTGTGGCCCAAGTGTGAACAGGATATTTAAAAAACAGTTTAAAAACCAGATTCTTATGAGACTTGATATTTGAGGATTTTAATATTATCCGATTAGGTTTTTCTTATAATCCGGAAATAAATAGAACATTTTCTTAAATATTTCTTATCACACATCTTTCCAAATAGATGTTGATTTATTTCGACAAAACAAGTTTAACACAATTTCATTTAGTTTAAACCGTTTACGTATGTATTTCGTTTAAACGTTTTCAAGTACAGTGCACTACTTGCGGAAGTTACTGCCACCCACTGTTAAATAGACAATTTATGTGACCAAACCCAATTTACATCATATAGAGAGTGTCCCAATCTGAGTAGTATGGATATCTTTGTTATTAATACAGATAGGTTAAATGGGCAATGTTTTTTCATGTCGATTAAAATTTCAATCTGTTCAAAAGATATCCGGAAAAACCGAAAATTTTTCGAAAATATCAAAATATTTCACTTATTATTAGGGCAGCCACTAAAAAAAATTCGTTCAAAAGTTTTTGCACTAATATGAAGGCAAACTGTAATTTATTTTCAAAAAAATTATCGCAAGAATGGTTTTGAAGATATTGATAGTAACTTTTCTATTAAATGGGCGCCATATTGAATTTTTCATAAAAACTTCTACTCTTTTTTCCGTTTTCAATGATATATGTCACATGATATGTTTGAAATAAAATATCTTGATAAGCCGGTTATTATTTATTATTTGGTAAGCCATGGAAACTCTTTATTGTTTATTACTTTGTTGTAAAGTAAGAGATTGATGATTACTTGTTAGTAGTTAGTTAAAATTTGTACAACATTGCTCATTTAACCGAATCTGTATCTTTTTAACAAAGAAATCCGAAAAATACTACTCATACTGTATACACATTTTAATTTGAAAGAAAATGTGTCTCGAATTCTGTTGGCTTTAGTGTAGATTACTAGTCAATGAAATTATTAATTAATTTTAAACTTTAAATTACTGGTCTAATAATAAAAAGAAACTAATAAATGTAAAAGCAGATAGGCTGATAATAACTGTTACTTTTCACAATAGTCACCGTTCTTAATTCTTAACTCCCACGAACTTGCCTCTTCCTTCTGATCACATGGAATAAAAGTAATGCTTGTTCGGGCAATATTCATTTTGTTCAGAAAATTGTTCAGTTTGTTTTTAGGACATAATTTCCAATGGACATATTGTCAAATTTCTTGAAGTACCGGTTGTCATCTTATAGAGACAACGTCCAACTTGATACTTAGGCGGCCACATCATTTTGGGATAATAACCCCAAACTTATATACACTAGATTGGCACTGTACCGGGTGGCCAACTAAGAATGGACGCCGGCTATATCTCGGGAATTATAAATCTGACAATATTGAAAAAAATGTTTAAGGTAAATCGGCTACGAGAAATCGCGGGAAATTATTTTGAAGTTTGTAAGATGGCCGGCAGGGGGCGAAAGTGTTATGGCCGATCATATAATTGGTTCTAAAGACTGCAAAATTTCTGATTTTTTTGCTTAGAGTATTTTACTCTCTCTTATAAAATGTGGGGGGGGACGTCAAACAAGTTTTTATTTAAATGGAAATAACTTCGGTATAAGTTAACAGAATTGAACAAACTAGGTCTCGTTTAAAAGAGTTCTTCTTACTTAATAATATGCTGAATAAAGATAGTCTGAATAAATTTTGACGTGATAGCTAGAGGGCGCTGTATAACATTACAACAATTATTGCGCATTATCATGAGATTTTAAATAGCACCCTATATATGTTTTACACAGTTAAATAGAGGACAAAATTGCTAAATAGTCGGTGCACACCGCAACTTCCTCTCTTTTTGAAACCGAAGTAATCAATAAAACAAATGTTAGACCGCTGACTATTTACATATTTTACGCGTAAAACAAATTTAAATTAGTTGAAACAATTTAATGCCGTCCTAAATTTTCAAACTGCCGTCTATCGTTTTCGATGCACTTGCATCCTTTCAGCGTAGACCAAACTGCACTTTCTAGTTCAGCTACTGAAATAGTTAGCATACAGTCCCTTATTCGTCCAATCATGTTATCACCTCATGTGGCCTCATCTGTCCACAATATACGTGATAGAATTTGGGGATTGTCTGCCATCATACCCAAGAGCCAGTGGCAATGGTCTAGTCTTCGATCAAAATCTGCAGCAGTCAATGCCTGATGCAGGACTAAGTGATATGGATGTAACCTGAAAGATGTAAGATGATCACTACTGATCCAACAGTAGGATAAGTATTAAGTAAACCTTTGTAAGTTTACAGTAGAGTTTCAACATTGAAGATTCGCTTACCTGTGCTCTTTAAGAATGTTTTGAACGGTAGATCGAGTTACTCCCAGATCCTTTGCAATACTTCTAGTACTTAGGTGTGGATTAAACTGCACATAAGCTAAAACATTAATAATGTTCTTTTCGGTACGTCTCCTGTGTTGTCTATGGTATACGGGAACATGGACGCTTCCAGTTGTTTGTAAACGATGGATAACTCGCAGAAAAACCTTTTTACTCGGGTGCCGTTTATCGGGATATTGCCGCGCATATACCCTTTCAGCAACTGTAGCATTTCTCATGCATTCAAAATAGACACCTATCATGTCAAATAACTCTTCGTTGGTATAAAGCATTTTGTAACACTTAACAGCACAGCACTAAGACTATCTAATACTAATACTAACAACACTAACGTAACACAAACAACAAGTAAACTCAAACAATCACACGCAATAACAAAATCGAGAACAAGCTTTGAAAAATAGGTACTAAATGATATAGACATGAAATTCAATTGTTCCAATATTTTGACGTATTGCTTCCAATTTTGTTTCACACCCTACTAATTTTATGACGGGTGCCTTCGCTAAGAAGTGATTATTATTTACCATTTTATTCTCTTCTTTTGCATACATTGTCGGTTTTAGATGCTTAAGTGCATCGAAAACGATGAACGACTATTTGAACATTTAGGGCGGCATTAATAAAATGGTTTCAATTAATTTGAATTCATTTTCTACGTAAAATATGTAATAGATGTTGCTAGTCAGCGGTCAAACATTTGTTTTATTGATATCTTCGGTTTGAAAAAACCGACTGTTTAGAAATCTTGTCCTCTATTTAACTGTGTCAAAAGATACATAGGGTGCTATTTAAAAATCTCATGATAATGCGCAATAATTGTTGTAATGTTAAACAGCACCGTCTAGCTATCACGTCAAAATTTATTCGGACTATCTTTATACAGCATATTATTAAGTAAGAAGAGCTCTTTTAAACGATACCTAGTTTGTTCAATTCCGTTAACTTATACCGGAGTTATTTGCATTTAAATAGAGACATGTTTGACGTTCCCCCACCACTACATTTTCTAAGACAGTAAAATATCCTAAACAAAAAAAATCTGAAATTTTAATATCACTTTTTTTAAAAAATGGTGTAAGTTTGGCGGTATGGTAAAATAACAAAGTGGGCGATGCGTCATCAAAAAATTCGTAGAATTGCTTTAGCACTAGGTGTCGCCTCGTGCTATCGTAACACGTCGGAATAGTAAACTTTGCAACTGTGACGACCGATATGAAAGCAGTTTGCAAAAATCGATTCTTTAATTATTAATGTCTACTAAAAGAAGTATGAAAGAATCTTCGCCAATCGTTAATAGGACATACAGAACGCGACCTGGCGATTGCGTTGTGATTATGAGTTAGTGAAAAAAGTTAATGACGTTATGAACAAAGGAAAGTGGCCGTTGAGAAAAGGTTAACGTCACATTATGTATTAGGAAACCTGGCCATTGTGAAACGATCCTAAATGCAGTATGACGAAAGGTTTTCGGATTCTTCACCGCGCTGCCTATCGTAGAAGTCGCTTTTCGACTTTTCGTTCATAATGTTGTAGCCTTCATCAAAAGACTCCAAACAGTAATACGGTGAAGACTTCGAAACCCAAAAAAACCTTTTGCTATCTAATGACGACCGCGAAGCATGATAAAATAAACTTGAAATTTGGGTGGGTTAAAAGGACACACTCGTAATTGTCTGGAGAAATTGTCTTGAAAACGGGATTAAATGGGAAATGCAAACGGAAAAAACCGCATAGGCTTTGTTGAATAAATCCCCCCTCCCTCATATCTCGCGATGCGGTGCTGGTACAAGTAGCCCTCTTGACCAAACTCAAAAAATCGATGTTTTTCCAGATATAAGCTCGAAAATGGTTTTTCAGAAACAAATGGATTCGCTTAGATTGGCGGACATTTTTCTAGTTATGGCGTCGCGAAGGGATAAATTTTAGAAATTTTCCTCGCGCGGCTAGTTCTCGTTCGATAAAACGACGGAATGCCACCAACGTTCTGTGCGGTGTTGTGACCATGTTACATTTATTTAATGATGGTTGCTTAATTAAATTAAACCCAAGTCCAGTAGCTAGATAAATTACGAAGAGCGTCGGGATTCGAGGAAAAAAAGCAAAACAATTAGTCATAAAAATTGTCAATTGAATTAAGTTGTGATCACAGTAAGTTCGTAGATTTAAAATTATTTTGAGCGCCATTAATTCTTTTGTCAAAATAACCAACACATGACCAAATGATTTAACCACAAAATTAAGAAAATGATAACAATTTTAGTTCGGTCTATCACGAGTTAGCATTAATATGTAACAGTTGCAACAACATCGATTTTCTTATACTTAAATTAAACAACCGGGCGACAATAAGAGATAAATTACATTTAACGCTATCTGGGAAACATAAATACAATACGCTCCGACATTAATTGAATGCGACATTAAACTTGATGTTTTTTTGATTTATTTAAATGTTGTTGATTGTTGACGGCCGACATTAATTGCAAACACGAAAATATACAGGAAATAAATCGATAGGTAGTTCTTCGTTTTCGGGAAGACCACAATCCCAATCATTACATGTGTAAATGTCTGAAGTGATACGGCGTTGACCCAGAACTTTTAACGGCCGATTCAATGAAAATATCCGTTAGTTTACCCATTAATGCGGTAGGAATTTATCATTCATCCTGATATGGTATCGAAAGGTCGAAAAAACTGAATCTGAAAACGAAATACTAACGACGAACGCGTGAAACACGAAACTGCTTACGGTCTAAACGGTGATTTTTTATATAAAGCCTCGGACTTCCATTCGTATAGCGAATGTTTGAATTTTGATAGGTTATTCGATGTCAACTAAACAAGGGTGTTTCGTATGACAATCTCAGAAAATTATCCAATTTTTGTGTAGTTGTAGATAGGTATTAGGTAGATACTTTCCCAAAATTGGAACTCTTAAAAGTTTTTGAAATAAAAAATGTTATTTATTTATTTATTTATTTTTACTTTATTTTCCTACAGGTTACCCCAATTACAGGAAATTATTCACTGGTATATAGTAGGTACAAAATATTAAAATTAACATGACTAACAACAACAATAAGTAATTAATAATTAGCTATTAAATAATAATACAAAACTGAATTTTATACACTCCAAAATAAAAGAAAACTAAATATAAGTACTATAATATCAATTAAACATTAAACTCTTCTAGAATAACACTATAAATATTTTGATAACTGTCCGCATTGATATCACACGACGACGAAATTTGATTGAAGTATCTACTCATTAAACTAAGTGGTGAATTTGCTAAAATATTTGTTTTGTACGTATCTGTATAAAATGTGAATGTTCTACTGAATTTGATCGTGGAACCAAAAAATTAATCTTGCTTAGTAAATAACTACAATCAAGACTGTTGTGCAATATTTTGTACAGAGTTTTAATAGCACTAGCTATTCTTCTAAACTGAAGGGTATTATAATGAAATCTATTACACAACGTATTATGATTAAATCCTCTGGGTGGGTAGACTCCATCAATCAAAACCATTGGAATTTTAGATATTTTCTTTGAATTGCTTCTACGCTCTCGATGTGATAATTAAAAGCAGGAAACCAAATTAACGAACAATACTCTAGTTGGGATCGTACTAATGAACAAAATAGCACATTCAGAGTATTAAGGTCATGAAACTCACGACAGTTTCTATAAATAAATCCAAACAAATGATATGCTTTAAGTAAGTAATGATATGTTTAGACTACGCAAGAATTTTGTTTTTTTAATATTTCCGTGAATAATTTTCATAGTTTTAGAGATAATGAAACCAAATTTGTTATTTAAACTAAATTTTGTACGAGGATTTCAAAGAAAAACCCCAGTTTCTAGCACCAATACTTCCTGAAATATCACTTACATGCAGTAATACAACACTGTACTAAATTGGATAATTTTCTAAGATATTATATGTAAACCAAAAGTTGATTTGACATGGAATGAGACCGATACTAAATTGTGCGAAAAAAGAATTCCATTAATATTAAATTTTAAAATCGATAAAACAAAGAAAGAATAACTTACAGAAAGCTCCAAAGGGAACACACGCGGTTCAGACCACGGTCGATCTGAGAAATTCGCGGAATAGGATAAAAATTGTTTCTCGCAAAAAAACGCGCGATGTAATGCATTCTGTCGTTTTTTCGCGTGAGAATGAGTCGCGAGAGGAAAATTTCAAAAGTTTTCTTCTTCGCGACGCCATAACTACAAAAATTTCGGTTCACTTAATTCGAGGGTAGGAGCAAAAATGTTAGGCGTCAAATACTAAACAGAATGGGCATCTGGGAGATTCCTGGACTCGTGTATTTCTGCCAATCATAGGTAAATCATTTGTTTCTGCAAAAATCCATTTTGGAGCTTATATGTACAAAAATATCGATTTTTCGAGTTGTATCGAGCAGGTTAAAATTGTAGCCCGCCATCAATGACCTTGAATCGCTTGTATATACAAGCACAGCATCGCGAGGAATTTAATCTTTTTCACGATTATAGGGGATCCCGGGGGGATCTCTGAAAACTCAGATTTATATTCAGCAAGGACCCTCTACAATCCGTTTGAGCGTTTATTTGCCACTTACATGACATTTTTCCTGACTATAAATCAATAGTGGTTTTATAAATAATAAACATACATTGTTATTTACACTTTGGTGCACATGTGAAGAACAACCTTAATTTAATTAAAATTGTTATAGTTACAGCACTCACACCGCTTTAAGACACTTTGAATGACAAATAGAAAAAGAATTAAATTTAAAGTCTATAAGCTTTGACTGCTTAAACAATTATGTCAGTTCGTGTTTCATCAAATAAATAAAATTTTAGGGGAATCTAATGTGTACACTTTGGGAAATATTGGCGCTCATCGAATTGTGTGTACAAAACTACCATCCGTTGGCCATACAAGAGAAGCTATGACTGCCGCAGGGAATACGACGACAAAGGTTATTGGGTACTTTCCAGAAAGTTGATTATGTATTTCTTGTTGGAGTTGCTGGCGGGATACCGCATTACACCGATTACAATAAACACGTTCGTTTAGGTGATGTCGTTGTGTCACATCCCACAAAGAATAAGTAATTTATGTTGTATTATTGGATACCGTTTTAATTGAATTTGCAATTTAGGCACGTTTACGTATACTGTGAGAACGCTAAGAAAAACGAAAAGGGATATGAATACGAAATTAAGCCATATTCTCCTAGTAATTTAAATCTGCAAAATATAGCTTCGGATTTGAAGGCAACAATCGACAACGACAATGGTAGAACACCTCCTTGGTTAAATTATTTACACGATGGACTTAATATTTTATCTGGTCAAATGGAACCAGATTTTCGTCTTCCAAATATAGAAACCGATAAACTTTATATGAATATTGGTGAACGAGATCTAATCGAGGTTACGCATCCTGAGCCACAAGATAAAGCAATTAAAAGGTATTGTTATACTTTAAGTGGACTTCGTTTTTCACAATTAATTTTAGGCAACAAGGTTGTCCAAGAATACATCTATCTCCGGTTGCGTCGGGAAGACAAGTGGTCAGAGATGATCAATTAAGGCAGCAATTTGCCGCTCACGTCGGGGCTTTAGCGTTCGACTGCGAATTGACGCCGTTATCGAATCTATTTTAGGGAATTGTAAAGATAGTTTCATTTGTATAAGAGGCATTTCGGATTATAAAGATGGGACGCGACGAAAAGAATGGCAACCTTACGCATCTTTAGCAGCTGCTAGTGTTATGAAGGCTGTTATATGTGTGGCATGGAGCCACCTACTAATGTTTAATCACTGCCAAGTAACTAAGATTTTATCGGTAATTGCATTTAATATATTTATTAATTTGTGTTTTGTATACGTTTCTAACATATAATCATAGTTCCTTAATTTTTATTATGCAAGCGGTCTAACATTTTCGTATTTTAAATGTGTCATTAACATTAGAAGATTTTTTAGAGATGTTTTGTTACCAATTATATTTATTGTAATTTTAGTGAGCATTAGGCCTAAATTATAGTGTTTCTGTAGGTACAAGTACTGTTGCCAAATTAATGCACGTTTTTTGAACATATCATGTTAGAAACGGACAAAAGTAGTTTCACTGTTTCTTTTCGAAGAGGTCCAATCAATTTATTGCCATAAATTTTTAGTCACTTTTGTTTATACCAAACTAAATAGGTTGTGGATTATAATATTTATTGTAGTCATAATTCGTAATTAATGTAACCTAAAGACTGTATACTCTTGGTTATTATTAATTGAAGAATTTTATTCATCTTGTTACATAAAAAACTAGAAAATGCGCCGATCGTTAAAAAAAATAAATATTTAATAGTTACGTAGTTACAGAGATAATTTATTAAAAGTGTGACAAACTTATAATATTTGTGTTCGTGAATCTACCGTTAATACAATTACATATACGCTTTTCTTTATTGTTAATTATCGTAACATTGCTTAATGTTAAGATAATTTATTAATTTCTGTAGTTTTTGTTGGAACTAATTTTATTTCGCTGCTTCTACGTAGAAGTAGTTTTTTATCATTACATTTAATAAAAGATCTCATTTATTTAAATTCAATTAAATATATAACAAAATCCAATCTTCTTCGAAAGCAACATAGTTTCTTTCGAGCCAACTTTTTCTTTTGGTTCCGAAAACATTGATTCCTGCGTCGGAGCACAACAGGGCGACCCCGCTGGGCCCATGATCTTTAGCACCTTTTTTAATCACAGAGCCGAACCTCTGGTACCTACCTGGGCGATGGAGCTCTAGCTGGAGGCGAGGAATCTGTTTGAAAATTTCATGCTCCTAATTAACAATTGCATGCGCTTGGGATTGAAAGTGAACGTCGGAAAATGTGAGCTCTTCTTTTGTAGGAAAAAGTTTGATCTTGTGGTCTCTAAATTCGAAGAAATCGCTCGCCCTTAAAAGGTACATTTGTCAATAAAAATATTTTTATAGAACAATAGTATGTTTACTAAATCAACAATTACACAACTTTTTTACTGTTAAACGGTAAAAAATAAATTGATTTGGAATATTTTTAGTTTCATGTAAATGGTTAGCGCCATCTTGTGAATTCTGAATTACAGCTCCTTTTATGACCGATATTGATAATTGACAGCAAAATATTTGTTAATTTTACCATTTAAAAATGGTTAGCCAAAAATTTAATACAAATCTTATGCGTTAAATTATTTTACAGCGCTTAATAAATATCTAATTTTATTTCGCGCTGTAAAATTTAATTTTCCGCACGCGAATGTAAATAACTATTTCCGTCGACATAACCGTAAAGTATGTCCGTACGTAAAATGTCGCGTTTTTAAATGTCAACTTTACATCCGCAAATACTTTAGTGCATGGCTGAATGTCACCACTTCTCGAACACTTCGCACTCTTCTTGACAACTCCCTTTCTGAATATCCGTGGTTCTGCGGTATGGCTCAGACGTGTGCACCCCTCGTCGCTATAATTGTGGAGTTCAAGTTGATAAGTGTGGTTCTCACGGACTGTCATGCGCTGGTTGTACACAGCCATTATTTGCTAAATGATGTCATCAAGAGGACCCTCCAAACTGCTCGATTCCTATCCACATTGGAACCTGGCGGTATGTCATAGAACAATGGAATGTAACAGACGGTATGACACTAGTCCCGTGGATACAAGGTCAATCTCTCGTTTGGGATGCAACATGTACTGACACTCTTGCACCGAGTCACATTTAATCGTCACCAAAACAAGTTGGATAAGCTGCTGAGGGAGCCGCAAATAAGAAGAAAAACAAGTACAAAGCCATTGTAGACCGTAACTTCTAATTTATGCCGTTTGAAGTTGAAACGCTCGGACCGTGGAGGGAGGAAGCTCTAAAATTCACTGATATTTTAAGCTATTACTGGTGATCCACGTTTGAAGCAATATTTTATTCAACGCATTAACTTAGCTACTCAAAGAGGGAATATACTGCCAGTGTGACGAGGACATTTCCTCCAGGAATCGCTATGGACGAGATTTTCTTATTATAGTGCATGGCGTTCAAGCATGAGAAGTCTCCATTGTAATCACCACTAAATTTGTATAAGCAACCTATGAATTAGTTGTACCCGACCCAAAAAGAACACTTCGCTTTGAGTTTCGCTCTCAGAACATTAATTCTTCGGCATTCCAATTCTGTTAATTCTCTTGAGTATCCTTGAAGTAAAATAGGTATACTATATCCGAATTCGAATATGTTAGACCATATATTTTGGAACCATTCACAAAGATTCTTTGTAAAATTTGATGCCCCAAATCTAGTACTTTGCGTAAAGTTTTAAGCTGTTTTTTGCAATATGGTGTGTGGTCTTAGAAAAAAAGAAAGATAGGTAGGTAGTTCAGTACATCTTTGCCAAAAAAATATAATATATTTGAAAATTAAAAAGTATAAGGTATAACTTTGTAATCGCAATTCTTTTTATGAAATGGTCTGTGGTTCTAAAAAGAACCGTTTTTTAATAAAACCCATAAAAGGAAAAAAAAGAGATCTAATGGCGAAGCAGTTGTTCAAAATGGCCTCCGTTATTTTGGATGCACATCTGAAGACGCTGATGTGTTAAAAGAACAGCATTCTCAATTTCAGCTCTTGGGATATTCAAGATGACATTCCTGATTCTTGCAATCATATCCTCGCGGGAAGTTGGCCTTGTTGCTAAGACTATATCCTTAATTCTTCCCCAGAGATAAAAATCAAGGCAGGTTAAATCGGGAGACCTTGAAATATTTAATAAGTTTTAATATGTGCGCAATTATAAACAGAATCATTCCAAAATGCAACATCCTAAGATTCTTGTGTTAAATACTAAAGCAATTTTACGGCGAATAACATTACAAAAACTTGCCTTGGAGGCCAAGGGAACAGGCTTCCTCTTCCGATCCAACGGTCAGGGAAAGTGGCATCTAAATACTGGCGAACAGCAAGGGCATAATGGGCGGGACAACCATCATGCTGGAAAAACATATTTTGGCGGACGTCCAGCGGAATATCATTCATTAAAATAGGAAGAACATTTTCTAAGAAATGTAGGTATGTTCGACCATTTAATGCTCCGTCCAAAATAAACGGACCAACAACCCGCCCTCTAATTGTCCCACACCAAACATTTACACTATATCTCCCTTGATGCTGGACTTCTCCAAACCAGCGCGGATTATTTCGGGCCCAAAAGTGCGCATTATGTAAATTCAATTGCCTATTACTACCGAAAGTGGCTTTGTCAGTCCACAACACATTTGACAGAAATTGAGGATTTTCTGCTACCATGTTTAATAGCCAGTGGCAAAATCTATCCTTCGGTCGAAATCCGGAGGAGTAAGGCCTTGGTGTAAGTTGATATGGTAGGGGTGTAGCCTAAAATAGCAAAAAATGTAAAAAAAACATGGGGTTTATAATTTGAGTGTAAAATAGATTAAACTTTATAAAAAGAGGTATACCTCTTACATACCTCTGGGTTTGAATAATGTGATAAACCATACTTTGAGGAATATCCAAGTCTCGAGAAATTTCGCTAGTACTAATTTTGGGATTGATTTCTATAGATGCCAGGATATTAATAACATTTTGTTCGTTATTTTGCCTATTTCTTCGATTCATGACAGGTCTACGGATGCTACCCTTTGTTAACAGGCGCTGGGCTAAACGCACAAACACTCGGTCGATTCGGATAGCCCAAATAGAAGGTGCGAGCAGCGATAATCCCATGTTGAAAACATTCGAAATAGATCGCCAACATATTAAATGCTTCTTGGTTAGAAATCGGCATTTTAAAAAAGATTACAAATTCAAAAAACTGCACTTTCTGAATGTAAACACAACAAAATAATTTGCACAATTACGACTGTCATTTTATAATGCATCGTGTTTCATTTGTTTAATTTTCCAAGGCCTAAAGTGTAGGGTGCTTTTACTTTACTTTAAAACCAAGCCAAGACTTACCTTGTTTTCATTATTACAATTAAAAAGTTATACCTTATACTTTTTAATTTTCAAATATATTATATTTTTTTGGCAAAGATGTACTGAACTACATACCTATCTTTCTTTTTCCAAGACCACACACCATATTGCAAAAAAAATAGCTTAAAACTTTACGCAAAGTACTAGATTTGGGGCATCAAATTTTACAAAAATCTTTGTAAATGGTTTCAAAGTATATTGTCTAACATATTCGAATTCGGATATAATATACCTATTTAGGTTTTTAGGCTTACTTTTTAAATTAAAGGTTAGAATTACGAGAGTAATATTAAAGTGACAATAAGTTCAAAATGCGTTTAGTCCCTTTGGAGCAACATGAATGTTCTGATGATATATATTTTTTGAAATAATACCATAATGAATTCTATTTAGACTTACAATTGTCTCTTTAACATCTTATTTATTTTGTGCTAAATTTTTAATAGTTTTAGAAAATTTACCGCGCGGTCCTCGATCTTCAAACATCCATTATTCTTATTTTTCCAATATTTGAGGTTAGGAACGAGATTATGAAAAATGGTTTTCACTGGCCTATTTGGATGTTATTTGGCTATTTTATCATAAAGAAAAAGTCATATCATTCCATTTGATTTTTTTTAAATTTGGGTCATGGTGTCAAAACTAGCCCCCTGGCGGAGAAGGATTCAACTAAATTAACTATATTTTGGTTGAATCTTATTGCTTAAGGAATGCTCTTCAACAATACCAAATTTGTTAAAATCGGTCAAACCGTTAAGAAGTTAAAGCAGGTTATTGCAAAATGTATACAGAGAAAATGGGAAGCCTTCTGTCAGAATTTGAAAAGCGTTTTCAGTATTTTAAGTCCCAAGAAAACAATTTTTCTTTATTTACTGGTCTTTTCACTATCGATATTGATAAAGTTCCCCCTCACTTGCAGATGGAAGTGATTGAGATTCAGTGTCAAACCCATTTAAAAGAAAAATTTGATAGTGTTGGTACATTCGAATTTTATAAGTACTTGCCTTTTCAATACCAAGAAATGAGAAAACTTGCCTGTAAAATCCTGTCAATGTTTGGAAGTACCTATAAGTGTGAACAATTATTTTGTTTGATGAAAGGAAACAAGTCTCCCGCAAGATCGCGATTGACGGACGCACACTTGGACGCAGTTTTAAAGTTATTTCCGCCGATAAATTCACGCCACAAATAGACAACTTAATTAAAGACAAAAGATGTCAAATATCTGGCAAAAGAAGTTAATGTTTGTAAGTTTTTGTAATGTCCTTTTATTGGAAATTTAATAAATATACTTCTAACATAATAGTACTTTTTTTCGTTAAGATTTTCAGTAGTTTGTCTTCTTTAAGATTAGGTTTTGCGGCCATCTAGTCTATGGCCTTCATGCTTTTGGCCCACCAGTGACTTTGAGTTTGACATGGCTGATCTAGAATAAAAGTGTTAAATCCACGAGCATTTTACCTCCCGTGTAGTAACCACTTATTAAACTTGGTCATTAATGACATGGCAAAGGCATCTTTCGAAGCCGCTAATTTTTTTAATATGGTCCAAAAAATATACTTATTTTTTTCTTCGTCAACTTTTCGATGGGGCATATTAATGAAATATGTTAAGGGTCTTACTTTGAAGCACCTAAGTGATACTCGTTGGGAAAGCCGAATAGATGCATTAAAACCACTGAGGTATCAATTGGGAGGAATATACGATGCTTTATTTGCTGTTTGTAATGATTCGGAGATTGACAACTATATAAGAGTTGAGGCTTCTGGACTATTAAGTTGTATTAAACAATTTAAGTTCTTATGCTCTATTGTAATTTGGTACAAAATCTACACTACGACTTATCATCTGCTATGGAACTGTTAAAAAATTGTAAAGATTTTTTTAAGGATCTTAGATCGGACGCAGCCTTTAATGGAATGCTTTGTGATGCTCGAGAACTCGCCGACGAAATTGACATACCAGCTAATTTTGAGCTTTGCCAGCCACGTCACAGAGTTCGAAGAAGAAATGTTAATTTTAACTATGAGGCACGAAATGATTCGATAGAAGATCCTACTTTAAAATATAAGGCAGAGTTTTATTTTCTCACATTAGATCAAGATATCAATACACTTGAATTCAAATTTAATTTGATCAGTACCCACAGCAACTATTTCCAGTTTTTATATACGAGGATGTATTGATATATAGTTAGCCTAGACCAGTTCCTTGCATAAACAAAATATTGCGTTACCATAGCAACGAACAATAACTTATTAGAAGTGTCAGTGTAAAGTTTGACGTCAAAAAGTAAACCAGAGTCACGCAATAAATTAAATGAAAAAGATGTCCACCGAAATTGTGAAAATCAAAAAATTGGAGTATCGAACCATCATCAAGTACCTGTATTTAAACAGGTTAAGAGGTAAGCAGATTTACGAAAATATGCTTAATACCCTTGGTGATCAATGTCATTCGTATGCGACCGTCAAAATTGGAATGCAAGCTTCAAAAGAGGTAAATTTTCCATTGAAGATGATGACCGATCGGAAAGGCCAGTTTCTGTGTCAGTCCCGGAAAATATCGATGCAGTTCATGACATGATTTTATCAGATCGTCGAATTGGGCTAAAACGGATATCTGAAGCACTGAATATTTCATACGAACGCGTTCATCATATGGTTCACGTCAATTTGGACATGAGAAAATTGCTGCAAAATGGATCCCCAAATGTTTGAATGTTGACCAAAAGCGTGCAAGGGTAGAAGCATCGCGTTCGATCTGTGCTCGATTTGACTACGATGACTTCTTAAACCGAATTGTTACTTGGGTACATTTCTACGATCCAGAAATAAAGCAACAATCGATGGAATGGCGACACTCTGGTTCTCCAAGACCTAAGAAGTTTCGTGTCCAAAAATCTGCTGGAAAAGTTTTTGCTTCAGTTTTTTGGGATTGCCATGGAGTAATCATGATTGATTTTTTGGATAAGGGTAGAACAATAACTGGAGATTACTATTCGACATTACTGACCACTCTACGGGAAAATATTAAAGAGAAAAGACGCGAAAGCTATCCAAAGGTGTTTTGTTTTTGCAGGACAACGCCCCTGCACACAAATCTCATGTTGCCATGCAAAAAATTTGTGATTTAGGGTTTGAATTACTAGAACACCCCCCTTGTTCACCCGATTTGGCTCATTCCGACTATCACCTCTTTTCTCAACTGAAAAAAAGTTTAAAAGGTCGTACATTTTCTTCCAACAAGGAGGTAATAGAAGCTGTGGACGTCTGTTTTGCAGAACAAGAAGAAACATTTTTTTTGAAAGGTCTAGAGACGTTGCAGGTTTTAACATTGAAATTTTGTTTGGTTCTATAGTAGGCTAAGAATTTTTCAATATATCCTCGTAGTATTTATGATTTAAAAGATACCCCTCAAAGCGATTTACTAAAATATTGCAAAGATCTAGAAATAGTATTAATTGATGGGGATTCATCAGATATAAACGCAGTGGACCTGGCCGACGAGATCGTATCGGTCTTGGCTTTAATAAATAAAAAAGAAAGTCCAATCGATATTTTAAAATTTATTTCAAAGATGGATTTTGCTCCAAATCTCGGCATAGTCTTAAGAATCTTGCTTACTCTCCCAATAAGTGTGGAAAGTGGAGAAAGAAGTTTCTCAAAATTAAAATTAATCAAAAATTTTTTACATTCTACAACTACCGAGGATCGGCTAAATGGCTTGACAACATTAGCTATTGAACATGAGCTAGCTGAAAAAATTGATATCAAAAAAATTATCAAAACATTCTCGGAATTAAAAGTAAGAAAAAACACATTTATAACTGTATTTTTAGTAATAATTAGTTGTCATTTTTAGTGGTTCTATATTTTGTTTTACTATTTTGTTAATATATATATCTTGCAGTTATATACTAGATTTGTGCTTTTTGTTTTTTTCTCTGCAACCATAATTTTAATTTAGTGCTAAAATCATAAATCAAGAAATTTGTATTTACGGCAAAACAAAACTTCAACAGTTTTAATAGTAACTTATTTTGCCCCCGATACATTTTACTACTACTGTGGGAAGAGTTTAGGTTATAGTTTTTAAATTTTGATATAAAGGGGCGGCATTTTACCTTTATGCCCAGGGCGGCAAAACTGTTAGCGCCGGCCTTGTCGTCACCGTACATTGCCTGGTATAAAAGGGGCTGAAAAAGTCTTCAACAATAACTTTATAATTCCGTACCGTATATACGTACGTTTTCCTTGTACAAAAACCGCCACACACAAAATAATTTAAAAAAGCAATTCCTGGAGCAATCAAAAACATTCACGACGCTTAATTTACAGGTATTTCCTCAACTAAATAAGCACCTAGACGAGTAACGCTATATTTGCTTTATACCGAAAGATGAAGTCGGAATGCTAGAAAGAGAGCACTGAGGGGCGACACTAAAATATCACGTACCGAGTGAAAGTGGTGGATATACAAGATATGTGTGATATGTTTTAGATTAACAGTTGTCATGTATTTTAGGTTAACAGTGACAAGCGCGAGCATGAATTTAACCTTTCATATGTTATTTTTCCACGCGTCACATGACAGTTGTAGCTCCTGCACCTCTCCTTCTATTATGGCAATTTCAAAACAACAAATGTGCGTTACTTGTTTAGGTACTCATATTTAGACTGAGGGTATTTGCAAAGACCTATTATATGGTAATTCAAAGTATGACGGCCGTCCGCTTTGTTGATAGCTGTCTGGGGGTAGTTGTTACTTCGTAAATATTTAATTTGTCATTTAGGTATGTTGTTTGAACTCTGATAGTTGGTACAATTTTATTTTCCATCTGAAGCTAACCGAGGTTAAAATTATATTCTGTGTTGCATTCAGATCTATTCGTTAAATCAAATTTTAAAAGTAGTTCGGGTATTCACAATATTTTTTAATAAATTGAAAAACGTAACGTAAATGAAAAATCTAACAATAATACTTGATGTTTGATATTAAAGATATTTATATTTGCCGAAAAACTGCTGAAAATTAATTGATCACAGTCGCTGCAAGTTTAGTTTGAAGTTTCTAAATTTATGAAAATGGTGTTTAGAGATAAATTTATTTGAATAATTTCATTATTAAGTAATGAGCGATTTTCTATCATTTTGGCAAAAATTTAAGCACGAATCTTTTGACGAAACTAGTAGTATAAACACCTTCCAGTTGGATGAAATTTATAGCGAAATTAATCGCGCCAGAGAAGATAGAACACTAACCGATTACGAAGAATGTCTCAACAATATGAGAAGTAAACACAAAACCGATAAACTTACGAAAAATCTTAAAAGAAAATCCTCGCCAGAAAAAGGAAAATTTGATGATAAATATTTAGGTCACTTAATAACAACCATAGAAGAGTTGAAACATCGGGTTCATTATTTTGAAAATTATTTCACGTACGAAATTGATCGTCAAAAAAACGAGAAAGGAAATTTAAAGCAGTTTGTTGATTTTAAACATTTTCCAAACGAAATGAAGCGTCCGAAGTTATCTAGTTATATGAAAAAGGAAGACTCAAAGTTTACCGTAAATCCGGTTCTACTTCAAGACATTTCTTATGAACAAAAAAGGATTGGGTCGGATTCATCTTTAATAAAATCTTCGCTGTCGCTGACGAAAAATACTTACATCAATATTAGTCCAACGCTGGATTCGAAACATTTTAAAGTTGCAGCTCACGATTTCATTAAACAAGCGGAAGAATTAAAAAATAACATAACTTTTATTTTGGATAATGAAAATTCCGATAATATTACTGTAAATGATTTTGAAAATCGTGTTACTGATAATGCAACGATTCAAAACGAAGATTGCGAAAGTGGATTGGAACAACACTTGGAGTACTTAATCGGTTCTGTTTCCAGTCAGTACGAAGAAATTCTTAAAAGTTTAGGAAACATCGAAGAACGGTTAAAAATTCGTCGGCGGCAAAACCTAAAAATCCAAAATTATCGCTGACTTCTACCAAAGTTTCAACGTACGTACCAAATAGTATGTACAAAGTGGAAACTTTTAAGAACGGCACAATTAATACATATTGTGATGTAAATTTGCAAAATTATAAATCACATAAATCGAAAAAGAATAAGAATCTTAAAAACTGGATCCTGTCGTCTTAGTTTACGAACCTATAAAACCAGTGGAGTTTCCTCAAGATATGTACAATTATTGCGGCCACGGGTCTAATTCGTGTGTATTTGGAAGTTGCAAAAATCATTTGGTACGTATGAATATGGATATTATATTTAGTTTACTCTAATTAAATACATTAAATAACTAAAACTTTAGACAAACAAACGCCGCATTGAAAGGTGCGTCAGAAAATTATGGCGGCGATTTGGGAAACCTAAGATAACATCAGTAAATACTGCGTTTAACAAGTACATCTGAATGTGTTTGGAATTTTCTGTGCTAGATTTATTATTTAAATAAATGTTTTGTTTCTTTATACGAAGATTTATGTATGCTCAAAAATTTTCAGGTGAAACCGATCAGATATGAGAGTAAGCAAGACGTTTGCTGCGGATTTATGGTATCCTACACTCTAATTTTAATTGCGGCAATAGAATTGGAACCTCTTCGACCAAAACTGAAGATAGTCTTAAAAAGGACGTTAAAAAATCTAAAAGAAGAAAAACAAGCTGTTTATGGTTTTAATTTTTGTATTGTGCCATAGTAAATACAAATTTTGATACCCTTCTGCTTCATTTATAACTATTGTGTTTTAGTTGAATATTGACACAATCTCTAAAGACGCCGTCTCTTCTAAAAGAAGTAAAATTAATAATGCACATAAGGGGTGGTACATAATGAAGCTTTTCAAGAAAACGTACGCTAGTCACTCACAAGCACGACAACCACATTTCCACCATGACACAAATAGCTAGTTTTTAAAGCACTTCAAATTTTGGAAAAGTATTTCGCTATGTAAGCGTTGTCAGAAAATTAATTAGCGGGTACTTGACCTTAGATATTAGATTAAACTTTCAAGTCTGAGCGGCCAGACTCGCACATAAACATTATTTCTTTCCATTAATTTAAGTGTTAACGGCAGAAAGTGAAAAGATCATACCTGCACAAAAAACTTGCAATCGATGACGTCGTCTCCAATAAAATATTGTAAAAACTGATGACGTTGATGTGATCCATATATTTGTTACACGTTTGATTTAATCTAAAATACTATTTTAAAAATTTTAGGACTTATAATTTTGAAGCCGGTACTCACAACAACCCCCAGTTTTCTTCTACTTCGTTGGACGCGTGCTTGATGAGGTTAGATATGTCTTCGAATCGTTGTAAATTGTCTCTTAAGAGAAGGCTGATTAATAATGAAGATATGATAAGCAACAAAAGGGTTAGATATTAAAGAACTTACACACTGAAGTGTCTTTGACAAAAAGAACGAATTCCGTATTGTATGGTAGCAATTTCAACTGTCGGATTATTCAAACCAATTTTATAGTCAGCTAAAGTAGTTTGTATCTGAGAAAGGACGTACTAGATAAAGGAATAAAGAAAGAACTTACTTGTTGTGCAATCGAAAGACAAATAGCACATTGCATGTTTGCGGTATTGAAGGCTTTAAATGGTACCAAATCGTTGTAAGGATTTACAACTTGAACTGTTTTCGCACAAGCACACATTTCCTTCGGCGCATGATGGTTATTATTTAACATCAAATAATTGTCATAGTCATACGATTCTCTTACAACAGTTCTGTTTTTAGCGAAAGGCGTTGTTGTACTTATAATTATGCTTTCGTCAGAATTTGAAGATAATTCGCTATTGCGAATGTGATCATTTTGAGTTCTTGTATATTTTAAAAAATTCAGCAAAAATAAATAAACGTATACAATCATAATTAAAAAATATATAAATTTATACTGTCAAAATTGACATGACTGTGTTAAACATTTAATTATTCGTAAATTAAAATGTTTTCTAATTGAAATACAAATAAAACCGCCATGAAATTTCATATCCAAATTGAGATACATTTTAGAAAAAAGTTGTTCAAATAAAAATCTCTATCAATGTAATTATCAGATCCATAAAGGAGTGAAACACAAGAGAAAGTAAATGACGAAATTTCAGCTAAAGACAACACCGGGTCCACTGATGAGTTGATACAAATCTAACAAAAATAAGCAGTCAATCAAGATCCTAAAACGAGTGCCGAAAAGGAGCAAGATTCACAGCTGCCATGCGGTTATCATCTATCCTGGACAACTGTGTCAAGACAAACAATATCGATTTCTGGTCAAATCTATTTAATTTTATCTACACATGTCTCTGTGTGCCCCAGAAAGGATCCAAAAAATCACTAGCTAGGCTTGTCAAAGAAAATATTTCAAGCAACGGTTCCAATCGTTCCTTAATTCAAAAACAATGTACAATGCTGTCTCGACGAGTTGAATCTAAAATTGCAGAAGCAGATATTAATGGAGCTGTAAAAAATGTATCATCTCAAGATTCATTGGCCCCATTCAATAGCGACACTTATCAAAAGCTACTGACCAAACATCCACCTGCACCAACAGACATGTCATTTCCAGACACTCAAATTGACCATGAAGTTTTAACTATTAAAGAGAATGACGGCAGAACAGCAATTTTAAGCTTCCCGAACGGCTCAAGTTCAGGAATAGATGGAATCCGTCCCCAACATTTGAAGGATTTGATTACCACTGCTAACGGACAAGCCGCTGTACGTTTACTCTCCTCTTTAACATCTTTTTGCAATTTTGTTCTTTCGGGGAAAGTTAACACTAACGTGCTTTCAATTTTCTACGGAGCTAACCTATGCGCACTAAACAAAAAGGATGGAGGCATTCGGCCGATTGCTGTAGGAAACACACTACGCAGACTCTCTTCAAAATTAGCTTGTTCTTCTGTACGAGAATCCATAGGTATTTACCTGCGGCCCCGTCAATTGGATTCGCGACCAAGGGAGGCTGCGAAACAGCAGTCCACAGGACGAGAACGTTCCTGGAGAAAAAAAGAACTAATTCAATATTCTAAAGATTGATTTCAGCAACGCCTTCAACACTGTGTACCGCGACGCAATGTTACATGCAGTGAAAACCAAAACCCCGAAACTTTTTCCATTTCTCTATCAAGCTTACGGTTCTCCATCATCATTATTTTATGGAGATTGGTCTATACCCTCCAGTTCTGGAGCACAACAAGCCGATCCAGCCGGACCGTGATTATTTTGCTTATCAATCCACCCCATCATCGAAGAATTGTCATCCTATAGGAGGAAAGCCTGAAACTGTTCAATAAGATCATAAATGAGTGCGAAAAGATCGGTTTGTCAATAAATTCCTCAAAATGCGAACTTTTTTGTGATAATGAAGCCGTTATAGAGGAATTTGAAGCCGTATCCCCAGGTATAAAAATCATCTCCGAAGTCTCTCTCCTTGGCTCTCCACTTACTGAAGGAGCTTTTTCTGAAATTTTAACGAAAAAACAAGAAGAACTATCCCTCCTTTTCGAACGCCTAAAGTCTCTCAATAACGTTCATATAGCCTACTTTCTCCTCAGACATTGTTTTGGCGTCCCAAAACTAACCTATATTATGAGAACAGCCCCTTTATGGAAATATCCGGATTTCATAAAATGGATTGATGGAAGTTTACAGAAAACGCTGGAATTTCTACTCAATTCGCAGTTCACTCCGGAACAATACTCAAAAGCTGCTCTTCCAATTCGCTGTGGAGGAATAGAAATACGTAATATTGAAGATCTATGTCTCCCTACTTTCTTATCCTTTGTTAATGGAGTTTCTGTGCTAGTCAACACAATGTTAAACTTGCCAAAGTCAGACAAGCCCCAAATTTCATTTTACGAGGAAACATTAAAGACATGGGAGTCTCTTAATCCAGATACCGCCACACCACCAATTTCTTCGAGAACAATTGGTGCATTACTTGACAACAACACCTTCAAATTTCAATGGGCCTGAGACTAGGAAGTAAACTTTGTATGCCCCCACACTTGTGTATGTGGGAAGAAGTAAACGAATATGGCCATCATGGTTTAAGCTGCAAGAGCGCAGGAGATTTTATCGTCATCAAGAAATTAATTCTATTTTAATACGCTCCCTTAACTCTGCGAAATCCCAGCCGTTTGGAACCAACAGGTCTTTGTTGTGAAAATGGTAAAAGAGTGGACAAGATGACATTGATCCCTTGGGAAAATGGTCAATGCCTTGTATGGGACGCTACCGTTACTGGCACGTTGGTCCCATCACATATTCAACATTCTTCAAAACAAGCTGGAACGGTAGCCAAACAAGCGGCCTCAGTCAAGACCAGAAAATACCAATCCATCATTGACCAAAATTTCAAATTTGTACCCTTTGCTGTAGAAACCTTAAGACCATTGTGTGAAGAAGCTATTAATTTCGTCAATAAACTATAGGATCCTTGCTGACAGCACACAGTAGAGAACCTAGATCGCGCTCTTTCCTAGTTTAACGGATTGGAATCACTACCCAGCGAGGAAATGCCATTTCAATCATGGGAACCTTCCCCTCATCTGATGCCCTCACCGAAATCTACTACATATTAAATCTCCATAGTTGACTATAATTTGAATGTCATAAATTTAACGAATTAAAATTTTAAATACATTCTAAAACTTTTTATTTAACCGTAAACTGCAGAGTCTATCTGTAACAGAGAAAGAATACACCAAAAACTGCCTAAAAATATATTCGTACACGTGTTTCGATAGCTTAAGCTATCATCATCATCAACAATTGACCTTGTGTCGGTTCGTTAATGATGATAGAATTCTTTCCATCGAAACACGTGTACGAATATAATTTATACATAAAACGTAATATAAAAAAATCTTTTGGCTTTGGTTATGTTATGAGCCGGTTTGAGACAGGATGAAGACCTCTAATGAGCTTTTATTGGTGCGTATTCACGATGCAGGTTCTTTCTTTATTATGCATGGCTTCAGTTCAGAGTGAGAGCTTTCCAAAAATTGAGCCTCATTTTGAGCGTATTCATTCTTGTTATAGTGAAGTCGTGGTCGGCCATTTAATTTTTTCAAAATTTTACTGGATCAACACATCAGTGTTACTGGATATCATGTAATGAACTATTTTGGATGTTGGACAAGGACTGACATAGTAAGATTATGTGGTAGTTGTAGTACACCTGCTACTTCACAATTACTAGAAAACAAAATAGAAAAACGCATTATTTTATAATGTAGCAGGAATTAGAAATAAAAGGAAGGCATTTGGGAAGCATATAAGTGTGTTTAAGATGGCGGGAAACAGAGTAGAACTGGAGAAACGTAAGGAACAAATTCTAGAAAAATATTAACATGCCTAAGGAGAAAAAAAAAACGCAGTGCAAAATATGGTATAATTATGGAAGTAATAAAAATGATAACAGAAATGAGAAGAAGAAGGAGATAAACAAATACAAATGTAGTGAAACAAACATAATATCGGTGAAAATGTAGAAGTACATGAATATGAATAATACTACTATATGTAAAAGAAATGAAGATAACGAAAAAATTAAGAGGGAAGGAAGGTGGGAAATTAATATTAGAAAAAAGATTTTAATTGAAGAATATTGGAAAAGAAGGGTGAATTATGGTCAATCGGGAATAGGAGAAGAGCAGCACAAATGAATGAACATGAAAGAAAACTATGACGTGGTAGATGGAGAGAAGATAACGCATATTTAAGTGGAAATGAAGAATATCAGATTATTTTCAACTACTAAAAGTGACAGAACAAAGAGGAGTCAGAAAGGAAGATGAAAATGAGGATTAAAGATTTTAGGAAAGTATACGATGAAGGTGTATTGAATACGGTTGCGGTGAAAAAATAGAGGAAAGCGGAAGAACAATTAAGAAAAGGACAAATAGTGGAAAATGGACGAATAAAAAAATAGAGGTTCTTAAAAATAGGCTCAAGAAAGATACATAATAAAATGAAAATGTTTATAGTAATTCAAGAGAGCAAAACATCAAAGTGGACACTATAGCAATAAAAATAATCACTTGGAAAGAATGTTGTATAGAGTTGTTAAAAAAATTGAGGAACCACAATAATAAAGAGATATATCAGGACGAAGGCGAAATGCTAAAATTGGAAGAGATAAGGATAGAGGAAATAGAAGAAGCTATAAAAAACTAAAAGCAGGCAATGGAGGAAGGATAAGGGAAAAGCTGAGAAAGATATTTAGTAAAATTTGGAAAGGAGGATTTTTTGCATTAAATCAACTTTGTCGACAGGTGTAAAAGCAGTATACATAAGTGTTGGCAAAAATAACAATCTCGAATCGCCTGCTGTAAGTGCAGGATAAAAAGTAAAGAAATTAATGGGGAATCTTTCTAGACGAAAAGAGGTTACGCCAAGGGTTCTCACTTTATATAAGAAATTTGGAAGATAAAATTAGAATAAATTAAAGAGGAGAATAGTGCCAGGATGAGTTAAGGTGTAAAAGTACTTGCATGTTTGGATGATATAGTAGGTACTTGCGAACAACGATGACAATACGAGAAGGTTTAGAAGTGGCGAATAAGTACCTGGACAAAAAGGGCCGAATGTGGAGAAGTTAAAGAGGGAGGGAGAAAAAAGTAAAAATGGCAGTAATAATTAGTAGAAAGTGTACACAACGTGTGGAGATGCTTAGGATGATCAGTATATTGATTTACCTTGGCAAAATATTTGCTTCAAGGTTTATGAAAACCACTAAAAACCTAAACATACCAACCCTTACCCATCTGGTATTCATATGTAATAACCTACCCAAACTTAAAAGTTACCTATACAACTAACCAGGGGCGCCGAGTTTTTAAAATTCCGTGGGTGCTTCAGAATTTTAATGAGATACCTAGCTACTTATATTTATTATTGTTACACACAAGACAGTTTGTTGTTAGACACAAGAAAATACAAGATATTTAGAAAAGATAATTTATTATATTACACAGCAGTTTGACATGTGCACCTTATTTATCATAAACATTAGGTGTTATTCAGTGCGAATGTATTTTGACGAACTACTGCTCTATTTATAAATATGTCGGCAATGTTTTCAAGTTCCAAATCATCTGCTATTTCTCTGTTTACATGCACTACCATGTAATTATTTAGTCTTTGCTGAGTCATAGTAGTCCTCAAGTAAGTCTTTATTCTTCGTAATGCTGAAAATGACCTTTCAGCTGTGCATGTCGATACTGGAATAGTTAAAATTATTTTTAATAATTTGATGACTTCTGGTATCATATTTTTGGTAGATTCGCAATGAGTAGTTATAAAAGAAACAACATCCTCTACACTATTTAGTTGGTAATTTTTTGTTTGCGCAAAATCTAAAAGCATGTTTCGATGAAGAATCAAACGATCCATGTCAAAGTCATCTCCATAAAATTTTTTCACATAATTGCTGCTTGTCATGTCATCATTATTTTGCTGAGTAAGAAATAGTTCCATGTTGCTCAAGTGTGCCATAGTATCTTTAGTAAAGCGCTGTTCAATACAGCCTATGACTTTATCTAACACTTCAAAATACATTTTCGATAAAAGTCAGCTGGACTAGAAAACTCGTGCTGCTCACTTGTAGAGTCATCTATATTTTAGGTCTTTTCCGTATTTTTGGTGTTTTAGGTTCATCCAATTCTAAAATGTGAGCCAAATCTACAGTAGATTTCAGACGTTTTCAAATTTTTCGTCAGTTCTTTGGGACGACATAACTTCTTTGACTGTATTAATATTATCGACAGCTTTTTGCAGATGCAGAGATATCTTCTGTAACGTAGCATTTAAAGCTTCAATGCGACTAAGAATTTCTATCAGAATTTTAATGATAAATAGTGATTCGAAAGACTGAAGACTTTTTTAAAACCCTTTGCTTTGGCACCGGCATCATCTTTCTGAGTTTTGTGTTGTTCAAAAACATAGAAGTACACTATAATTGTCGAGAATTGTTTTCAAAGAAGATATACGACAGCACCATCTTGTTGGGCAAAACGGCCGTAGAGAAAGATTTTGTGCATCCTCAGCTGCCTGTAGCGATTCAAAACAAGCTTGGCGTTTCGGTGACACGCGAACGAAGACAATCAGCTCTCTTATTAATACTAAAAAATCTCTGATTGCCGGTACTTCTTTCATAGTATCTTGAACAACCAAGTTTAAAGAGTGTGCGACACAATGCACATGAACTGCCCTTGGTTCGATAGCTTGAACTCGTGCTTTAAGGCCAGTATGCGTTCCAGAAACATTGGCAGCGCCATCTGTACATAGACCTCTGCAAGTTTTGATATCAAGGCGAAATCTTTTAGCACGTCATTGAAAATATCAAATAAAATTTCAGATGTGGTTGACGGCGTTTCATAGAGTCCGAAAATGTTTCATGTATAAAGCTTTGAGTCCACGTACCGAAAGCAGAATGTGACTTGTTCATGATTGGTAATATCACTGGTTTTATCCACCATGACAGAATAATAGATAGCATTTTGTATTAGTTTAATTATTTTACTCAATACTTCGTGACTCAAAATTGTACACAGTTCGTTAGTGACATCGTGTGACAACCATTTATATTTACTGCGCTGGAGCCACGACTTTAACTCGGGAATATCCTCTGATCGCAGCTTCAATAACCGACTATAATTTGAATTTTCATCCTCATGGTCCCTTATGGCAAGGCCTCCGGCCATTAAAAAGCGAAGAGTAGAAATCATTTTCATAAGGGCGGTTCTAGCAGTTTTCATATCTTCAAGTTTACTTTTTGATAACATTGAGTGTACATTGACGCCACGGTCTACATTGGCTTTATGTAAAACACAAAAACGGTGAACTTCAGACATTTCGTGCTTTTTGAATCTTTCCAAAGCCTTATTCCATGATGAAAACCAATCTCAGTGAATGCTTTAATGGAGTCATCATCTCATCGTGATGATTTTTTTGGCGTAGAAATGCCAAAACTTATCCATCATAACATAACATAACCTAACAGTTTACGTGCTACACAAATACTAGTCTCAGAAGGAATGAATGCGCGCGTGAGTGCGTGTGATGCGAGCAGTGCGGGCGGGGCCAAAGACAGGGGCGGGGGCGGGTGTATATTATTTCGGTACCTATATTATTTTGATTTAGTTAAAATATGAGAATAATTTTAGATATTCATAATCGTGGGTGCTCGGCACCCACTATTTACCTCTCGTGGGTGCTGGAGCACCCGAGCACCCACGGAGTCGGCGCCCCTGCAACTAACATCTAGCGTAACCTAACCAAATTTAAATAGGAATGGATAGCACCGCATTTAACTAATATATCTGATTGTTGGAAATCATACGATGTGTTATCAGAAGAGGCCTACACGCACCTGAAAGTAAATCACTCACTTTATTTTAAAGATCGCAAAACGGGTGCACACTATAACACATCAAGAATGTTAAGTTAACAGTGTATAACACCGTTGGTAACAGGTGAGTTATTTCGTCGCCTTATGTGACATAGAAATAAGCTCCATTAATCTCGCAATTTGATTCAAATTCTCAATTTTCTTTGCTAAATTTGTTATTATCATGTTTTTTAATTACTTCCATTTTATTTTGGCTTCTTAAAACTGATAAAGGTCACAAATTGTGAACACTCCGGCTAGCGCAAGTATCACGTCGGGGTCAAAAGTACGAAGATCATAACTTACAAGGTTTTAATCTAATTTTGCTTCGTACTCTGTGTGATCTTTAACCAAAAGCTTCTAACACAGGAGTAATTATCAAATACGTTAAGTAATCGTAATGTTACCGATAATTTTGAGTAGGAACATTTACTCAAAATTATCTGGTATGCATTACGATCACGAAACATATTTTGCTACAGAATTTCCCGAATGTAGATTTCAAACGAATCAAGTGGGAACTCTACCAAAAATGTAGCCATGACAAGAAATAAATAAAAAATTACTTATTAAAAATTATTGAACTTTAAATTTTGGGCATCGATAATTTGCGTCTCGCTCAAATTATCACGTAATTCGTTTGTGCTATTCAAAAAAACAGAAATTTGTCATTGGCTCAAATTTTATGAAGGATATTCTTGAATTTATTTCCTATCATGACAAACTAAATTATTTTCTATAACCGATCTTAAGATGTTATCATTTTCTATAGTAACATATTTATCTAAGCAGTAAGCACACCACAAAAAAATATAATACTACTAGTTTATGATCGGGTTTGCAAAAACTTATTCTTTAAACCTTTTTTTATAAAACTTAGCTCTTAGGAAAAACCGATTTTGTAGAAAAAATGGTAGTAATTTCCAACATAATTTTTGTTAATATAATTTTGATTGTACTTTATAGTTAATCATAGTGAAGCTATATGCTTTAGTATATTTTGCTAATTTTTACCAAGAAAACTTAATGTGTTTTATCTATTTGAAAGTTTGAAGTTTTATTTTAAAAAGTAAATTTAATTAATATTTATGGCGCGTTATATCCTTTTAGGGTGTTGGTTTTCTGTGGAAAACCCAAGACGTGTCCATTCAAGGAAACTACACCGCAAAACCATAGGAATTTTTTTTTCATAAATTAGCACCGTTCATATTGTTACTACATAACTTTTAGTGTAATAAAAAAAAATTAAATTCGTTTCTGAATTATTGAATACTAATTAAGTACGGCTCTGTGCATTATAACTAAAATAAAATTCCGTTATATTATCTGCACATGCGCAATTGATATGTATAGCTACATTTTTCCCCTCCTTACTTCTTCACTTCGGAGCGGTCGCCATTTTGAGTGCATATGTTGTGTTTGGTTTTATTTCGTCGGCACAATTATTTTTAGAACTATTAATTACAGGTTGTAATGGAATATTTGAATAATATATATAAAGAAAAATTATTGCTGAACAGTAAAGTGTATATATTGATCATCGAAATATTCCAAATGTGAGTAATGTTTATTTACCTGTTTAGGCGCCAATAACGCACCCAATGAAATTACAAATTTTGATTTACAATTTTTTTTTTCCTATTTCAGGCAAACCTTCAAATAAGTTGTTTTTAACACACGTTAAACATGTTTTATGCGCATTTGTTTTGGCCAAAAGGGCCCTTTGGCCCGTATTTGGTTAGCTGCTCAGTGGGACAAGAAACTAACCAAAGCTCATGTATTCGAAACTAATATTGAGAAGTCGGTCGATGGCATTTTACAACCTAAAGTCAAAATGGCATTGAGAACGTCAGGACATTTATTACTAGGTGTAGTTCGAATTTATTCGCGAAAAGCCAAATATCTATTAGCCGACTGCAATGAAGCTTTTGTTAAAATCAAAATGGCATTTCGACCAGGCATGGTTGACTTGCCAGAGGAGCATCGTGAAGCTGCAGTTAACGCTATTACGTTACCTGAAGTATTTCACGACTTCGACACCACTATGCCCGAGTTAAAGTAAGTCGATTATTTTATTTTTGAGCAACGTTTTTGAAGATGTTGTTTCAGTGATGTAGATATTGAAGCTCAATTTAGTTTAAATCAATCTCGTGCCGAAGAAATTACAATGAGGGAGGATTATGGGAACATTACCTTGGTATCAAACGATGATGGTTTTGGAGATATGGGCTTTGATACCGACGCGCCCGATTTAATGCGACACACATCTTCTTTAGAACCATCAATGGAACAAGTAATGTGACCAATTCAGATAGTTTACTTAAGTGACTACTAATTTTGCAGAGCAATTTGTTGTTCAGCGATGGTCCGGGTCTTGATGGAGTAGGTGGGTTGGACAAGGAAAGGGAACCAATACCGTCTACCTCAGGTACGCAAAGTTCTCATCATACACCTATGGAAGTGGATCCTCCTATACGTGATGATGGGTTTGGTACTAATTTAGACCAAAATATTATGTGTAAGTATCATGACAGTGTCCTGGTTCTTTTTTACAAGTGCAAACGTAAAAAAGACTAATGTAAATTAAGGCTTCTACAGCCTGGGTCATTATTGAAACAAAAACCTCTTCTGACATTGGACCATGTCGGAAAGGTAACCGAAATTCTCAACGTTTCGCAACCTTCATCAAGGCGAGAAACTTGAAACAAACAAAAGAAAGTTTAAGGCAGACAAGTCAAAGTCAGGTAATCAATGTATCCACCAATCCTGATTCTAGGTGGTGAAACATTGGCAATTTCAGTTACCTTTTCGACATGGTCTAATCCTGGGAGACGTTTTTGTTTCAATGAAAAGACTTTAATCAGTTGACAGTGTCAACATGTCATGCAAATTAAAATTTTGGTGATTTCTCATAGATCCCACTATGAGATTTATGCAGACCCACTTGTTAAGCTATCCCTTTAATAAAAACCTTCCTAATTGTAGATAACTTTTAAAAGGGGTGAATTATGATCGTGAATCTTGTGTTTGTCTTATATTAAGTACACAAAATCACAAAACAAATTGGTAAAAGTTAGAATAGTTATTTTAAAAAATTAACATTGCCTACAGACTTGAGTTTTTTAGATTTTAAATAAGTTCATATTAACTCAAAGGAAAGGAACACCAACTACGGCGTCTCTTTAACTAACAGAAAACACCAAAAACTGCAACTCGGTTTATATTAACTGTCCAGAATCTTGCGTGATATTCAGATTTTAATAAAATCTATTACAAATCACTGTAAGATATTTCTTAAATTTATTGCGGTGTTTCGAAATTGTTTACATAAAAATTTAAATGAACTGTAATTCGAGACTAATTTGTTTAAACTTTATCTCAGAAGCTTGAGTTCGTTAAATAAAATACTAGTGGTTTATAGAATAACAAATTTAATCGAAACAAAAAGAAATACTTCACAAATAAAATGCAAAACTTACTATTGCCGTTTTTTTTGTGATTTTATTTATAAATTTAATAAACCGACCTCGATGCGATTGATGTAATCATTCCTGTAGTAACGTGTTGGTGATATCAGCGGACGTAGGCTACTTCTATTGCTGATGGCGGCATTTTCCTTGCTTGAACCCTTCTCTTCGAACTATTACTGGTCACTTTACTTTTGGCAAGAGATTTTTAAGTGCACTTTATATTCTAATTCATTTGCCACTTTAATTAAATGTTTTCTTAAATAAAATGTAGATCGGTTTTAAAATCTTAAACTTTAATCATCTTAACTTTATATTTAATTTGAATAGAAATATCTATATACAGTGCTTTTCATTTAAAATTGGCCATGGGATGTTAATTTTCAATCCCATGTTAACACTTTTGGGACATCTGGTATAAACCATTTATGTTAATTATAATTAAGTGGTAAAATGTCTATTAGAAAATATTCTTATACTCATTTGTAAGTTTTAATTGAATAAAAAATATCAAAAATTTATTACGGGCGATTGGATGGTTCAAAAATTTAAGGTTTTGGGTTTTTACATATTTTAATGCTAGAATCATAATATGCAATAAAAATAATTTTTTAGCTGGTGGCCTTTTTGAGGGTGGTTTATTCGATGACGCACCGATGGATGTGGTACCGCCAGTAGACCAAGGTTTGCCAGAGCAACCGGTGCAATCTTCTCGTTCGGTGCGCGACAGTGACGATGACGATGATCTGGACCATTATGGTGGCCCTCCTTCGGTCGGCGGTCACAGGTTTGTCTTCTCTATGTGAATTTCTACAATTTTTTAATCAAAAGTTGTTTCAGTTCGGCGAGTTCGAGACCACCGTCGGCCTTGGGTGAAGCGCCTCCCGAAACTTCATTGACTGCGCCACCGTCTGTTCCTGAACAACATTTAGAAATGACTGAAGAACCGCCGCAAGCTTCACCTCCTTTAGAACAAACCACTCTATTACAAAACGAAGAAGAAAGTTTTGCGTTAGCACCTGTAGATGCTTCTGTATTGAGAGGTAAGCTGAATAAATGAAATGTCGATGTTGTTTTCACTCTATACTGGTTTGAACGTTTTGATGCTTAATTGATAAAAGGACAATCCTTCCTTTTAGGTTTAACTAAAACAAAACGTAAAAGAAAACTTATTGTGGACGAAGTTAAGAATATTTCTGGAGAAGAAATGAAAAATCAATTATCTGATACTACAGATATTGTTACAACGTTAGATTTAGCACCGCCGACCAAACGTTTAATGCATTGGAAAGAAACAGGCGGAGTTGAAAAGTTGTTTGCTTTGCCCGCTCGTGTCATACCTGCCAGAGCATTATCTAAGGTTTTCTTTTATATTCGGGTTGTTCTAAAAGTGTTACAACAAATAATTTGTAGAATTACCAAAGGCATTTAATCTTAAGATGTATTGGAACAGAAGACTTTGCTATGCTAGGCGATGCCGATTCTTTAGCTTTAGAACAACCGAGAGAAATAGAAGAGCAACCAAGTCTAGAACCTCCCACACCAGCTAAACGTGGCCGTAAACGAAAAGTAGTGGAAGATGTAACCAAAACACCTCTTCATCATTCTGAACCCGAAACACCCGGACCATCAGAGGACGTCTTAAGTTCCATGTTACCACCTACACCTTTAGCACCACCAACCCCCCTTCATCTTTCTCATATGATTCCTTCGAGTCACGATGAAGTCGAACAAGTGGTAATGCCCCCACCTCCTACACCGCCTCCACTATACCCTAATATTCCTAGCATTCCACCGCCTCCATCTGTGGGTTATCCTGGTCCATCACAAACACCATTAGGCTATCCTGGTACGCCTGGACCGCCTTCTGTAGGCTATCCACCAAGTGTTAGTCAGCCGCCTATGATGTATTCTAGTACTCCTGCCCCGTCTACATCTTTAGTATATCCGGGAACTCCAGCTCCACCAACACCTTTGTCACATATAGAAGAAATGCCTCATCTACCACCTGATCAGGTACTATATATTATTGCGGAGGTGGTTTTATGCGAATTTTTCGTTATAGGTTCGTTCCTTATTACAAGAGCAGGAATCTTTAGGTGCTTTGGTTCGTCCTATGACACCAGCCTCTACAGAAGATCTCTTAGGTTCAATGACGACGGCGGCCCCCACACATACCCCCTCGTTTACACAAAGCGAATTTGAATCCATACAAAGGATTCATCAGGATCTTCCTCCACTTCCTGCAATGGAAAATATGGGATATAATCAGGTTGGGAATGTCATTAATTTGATTAAGTTTGTGCTATTCATCTTTTTGACGCAGAGTCAATTACAAATGGCCAATATGGGATACGATGAAAATATTTCAACGCAAATACCTCCGGGAGCGATGTCCGAACGTGTTCAGTCGCCTTGGCACGCAGATTACGATTTTCCGCCTTCTGCTGGACCTGTAAGTTATCTACATTTAATATTTATTAATGTAAAATATTTAGAGAAATCGAATGATGGATTGGATTGGATGATCGAAATATTGCCAGACTAATTTATATCTATAAACAATATGTTTATGATTTTGGCGTATCGGTTTCTAGGGAAATATTTCCATATCAGAAACACACTTACCGATTTTATATATCGAATTTGTAAATAATTTTAACCCACAAGCAATCTTCCTTAAGGTGTTAGCCACTCTACAATGTTTTTTTGGTTTTAAACCTCTCGCTACCATTAATTCTAAGGAAACTGTAAATGTTGCCCAAAACCTGTAACACTTAGGCATAGGACACCCATAATACCATTCGAAAGGAAGACTTTTTGTTAACCTTATGAAATAATAAAATACAGGGTGTTCCATATAAATAAGGCTCATATTACATATTGAATGATTCAATAATTAACCTGTTTATTCTGAACATCCTGTAAAGAGATGTTTAATATTCATCATGGAATACATTCATCTAATAACTAACTATTTTGACGTATGAATAAAATTGTTTTTTTAAACACTTCATATTTTAAGAAAAGTCGACGTAACGCTCTGTATTTAGGTACAGGGAACCTTTATGAAAGTATACCTTATTTTTTAAGGGTAATCAAAAAACATAATAAGATACAGGGTGTATAACTTTAATGCGCCACACTTTTTTGTGGCATACTGTATATTTCAAAATAATTTTAAAATGTAAAATTTATCAACCTGCAAGCTACTAAAATGTCAAAACTTTTACTGTTTCGCTATAAATCTTCGTCCCGTTGGTGGCGATTCACCCTGTATATATAATAAATTAAAAGCAATTCAAGAATATTGCGAACGTCGTTTAATCCTTATATCTTTTGAAGAAAAGGCCGTATTTGGAAAAAAATTTGCAGTAAAGTGAACTATAAAAAAATATCCCGTGTATACTGAATCCAACAAAATCTAACACCCTTTTTGTGTTTCAAAGTATGATTTTTATAGTTACTATTGAAAGTTTTGAACATTTTTAACTGCAATCTGACGCTAACATTAATATACTAGCTAGGTTATTTATTTTCCCCAAATATAATAACACGAGAAAACGGGTATAAATACACAGTTTTGACACGACGGATATATCATGGAAAGCTTTTGTACAGCTCCATTATGTCCAAATTCACTGAATATGAGAAGTGGACCCAAAATTCGAAAAAACCCCAAAAATTATCAATTTCAAAAGATTCCTCATTTAGTTTAAATTTAAACTTTTTTCTAGAAAAAACGCTAAATTATACTAGTTCAAAGTGACACAAAAAATGGAAGAAAAAATTTTACCTTCACATGTATCGTTTCACGTCTGTAAATAAATTAAAAAATCCTCTATCGAGTTTTTCTTTCTTTGCTTTTTTTACAATATAATTCTTAATAATTACGTTAAATTACAAAAAAAAGCGATAAATATCGCAAAAAAAAAACGGCAAAATTAAATAATCGCTCGACGAAAGGCCCCAACTATTGAAAATTTATATTAAAAATCTATTAAAATTTGTCCCTTTGTCTACGAATCGGGGCAAATAATATTACCAATTTAAGTCCAGGGCAATCAGTGGCGCTTCAAGCCTTTCTGGCGCCCTGGGGCAAGTCACTCTTATGCGCCCTGCCCCTATCCGCCAAAGTGTTTCACAATTCAAAAGAATTTTGTTTTTAAAAATTTTGCAAAAAGCTGTGAATATTGAGTAAATTGCATGCAGATTTTATTACTAAGAAATAAACACTGGACATTTCAAGAAACATTTTTATTGAACGAACAGATACATATTACTTTAAATTATAATTATAAAAAATCAGGTAAATAACACATTAAAATATAATACACAGATATTGATGAAAAAAAATTAATTAACAAGAGCAACTTTGCGCGCCTTTTTTCTAGAAAATTGCCTTATTAACTCTTGCATATCTAGGGTATTTAATAAATATGATTCAATAGAAATAATAGCCAAATTTTGAAGACGTTCTTGAGACATTGATGATCTTAGATAGTTTTTAATGAGTTTCAGTTTTCAAAAGATCTTTCGGCAGTAGCTACAGAAACGGCATAGTTAACAAAATGCGCAGTGCTATAGTAGTGTTTGGAAATGCTTGATTTAAATTATTTTTACTGATATAATTTAATGTCTGATTTGGAGATGACGTAATCTCCGGGCAAAAAATTTTGTAAATACTCTAACTCTTTTAATAATTCAAGACCATTTATATCGCGTTCATTTCTTTTTTTGTCTGTTAAAGTATTTTCTAATTCGGTGCATAAATTTAACTGCTCACTTTGTTTGTATTAAGAACATTTTGAAATGTCGTATAAAAAATTAAAATTATTTGAATAATTTAATAATAATTGAAATCTTTCTTGAATTGATTGTATGGTTACATCTAATACATTATTAAAGCAATTAACTTTAAATTTTAGTTCTTCGCTCGCAATTGTTTCGTCGTCATGTTCATAACTGAACTGCTTTTTTATTTTTCTTGCTCTTAAGAACCACTATTTTCAAATTTTGCTTCAACATCTAATAAAGAAGCGATTTCCTTAGCATCAACAAGTAAATCAGAGAAACCTTTATCTGATCTATAGTTTTTAAAAAATCATTTAGTATTTTCAAACTCGTGCATGCTTCAGAAATATTGAAATTTTTGCATTGTAACATTTTGTTTGTAATATTTACTTTACTTAAAATATTGTACCACAAAACTAATGTGCACATAAACCCAAATTGTTTTATTTTTTACCGAAACCAGTGGATACGTTTTTGCACTGTTATCGAATAAATTATTACACCCACTAGCTATTTCAAACAGAGCATCATATATTTCTCCAAGTTGATATCGTAAAGATGTTATAGCGTCAATTCTACTAGACCATCTAGTATCTGTTAGAGGTTTCACGGTTAAATTCGATGTGTGTTTTTAGAACTGACCATCGATTAATTGAGGCAGAGAAAAATCTATAAATTTCTTGGACTGTTGAAAAAAATTTATACACAATATTTACATTTTACAGCATCGTTCACAACTAAATTTAAACTATGGTTACAACAAGGGACAAAAAAATGCTCTTGAATTTATATTAAGAATCTTTTTACAAACCATTATGTTTTCCTCGCATGTTTGCCACATTGTCGTAACCTTGTCCGCGTAAGTCGTTAATACTTAAACCATTTTGTTCTAGTGTTGTTAATAAAAAAGTTGTTAACCCTTCTCCTGTTGTATCTGTTATTGGGCAGAAAGTTAAAAATGTTCCTGAACACAAAATTCATTTTGAGTTGTATTTAAATTCACAAATCGAATGCAAACCGAAATTTGCTCTTGGTGACTACTATCAGGGGTGCAATCTAATATAATAGAAGAATATTTTGATTGCCTAACATTATTTAAAATATGCGTTTTAAGATTATTTCCTATTAAATTGATTATTTCATTTTGGATTTTATCTCCGAGGTAATGGGGCATTTTAAGTTGTCGTGCATTTGCACTCTTTTAGTATGCTCAGCCATCACGGGATCAAATTTAGCTATCATTTCTATGCATTTTAGAAAGTTTCCGTTACTATTTTCGAATAATTTATTATTACTACCGCGGAATGCTAAGTTTTGTTGAGACAAAAATTGGATAGTGTAAAAATCCTTTCAATAACCGCGTTCCAATATTTAGTTTCCAAATTCAATACATTTTGAGAAGCAAAATGAATTGTTGTGTTAGATTTTAAACGATTCAGTAAATCAATAATAAATAATACATTATCACAACAACTTAAAAATAATCACTATCACAATATTAATTTGCTTTATTCTAATTTAATTCGTTTTCAAGAAACTACCATCAATGAATGGAGGTTGAAGGTAATAATCGTATAAGAATGAAAGCAGTAACAGTAAGCATGCAAGATGTAAGTTTGAACAAACAGATCTCCAACTTGCAAAAATTAAGAAGTGACAGGAAAAGAATCGTTTGGCGCTAATTGAATCTAGCTGCGTATACAGTAATGCCAGATGAAATTTGTTTAGTTACCGGTCGCCACATTAATTAGTTCGATAAATTTTGCTAGATATGAATAAAGAAATGTTGAATGTTTTTAATAACACAAAAGTCTCTTGTAATTGTAACATGAGAAGAAACAAAAATGTTTTCGAATTCCCTCCGAATTCGAATTTTGACACTTTTCGGTCGATTTAGTTCTAGTCGGATAGAAGAAATCCGTGCTAATCGTGTAGTCCTAACCGTTTCTGAGATTGAAATTTTCACGCTTTTAGCAAAAAACGGTATGAGTTAGAAACGAAAAATAAAAGAGTTTTGATGAAATCTTAACGCCTCTTGCGGCCCCGAAATTCAATTTAACAATCTCTTATTTAAAAACGAATCTATTCATTAAGGAGGCCGAAGGCGTTAGTCTGGAAATTATTACAATTTCTCTCTTTTAAAAAAAAATAAACTTTAAAACAAACCTTTTTTCGCGCAGGTGTCAAATCTAACAATTTCTTTGTTTAAAAAAAATATACTGGTAACAATTTAAAAACAAACTTTTTTTTCAAGTAAAATTTGTTTTAATCCATTCAGCTTGTGTTAAAGATATAATTCTTTAAATGAATAAAATTTTCAAGAAATGTCAAAATAATCCCATAACAAACTGGAAAGAATTGTTATATAGATTTTGTTTACTCAGTCAACTTGATTTTATGTATTTTTCTTTTTTTTTGCAGAACATAAAATACAGTCTTAAATAAACAAACAAAACACACAGCGATATGCATTTTAGGTATAGGGAGTATCATATATTTGTAAAAGAGAATTAAATTTACTATTATTTGGTCTAAAAAATTATAACCCTTCTATTTAAGTCTATTTAAGCTTGGGCGTTTGAATTACCTGAAAAGTAGCTCATTCCCACGCTCAGTATATGAAAAAAAAAAGTTTGTCAATCTGGTCGATGTTCACTATCTTGAAAATTTTGTTTACTAATTTCCTTCCATTTCTAAGAAATTGTAGTTTTTCTAAAACACTGCAGGTGACACAATTTTTCTCAAAAAATAATTATTTTAGAGAAACGCTAGTTTTATAAAATATATCCCAAACTTAATTCAGAGTTTAAATATAAATTCATATACATGGTGTTCCGTTTATAATAATCGAGTATGACGCTCACTTAGAGTAAAATATTTCCAAGGTCATTTAAAGCGACTTTTATATAAAACAAATAATAAGGGAGCTATGAAACGACGCGCCACTAATGGCGCATCCAGTACAGGTTTTGATGGAATTATTGTATTTACTTTTAGTGTGCGATACCTACGCCTGATCACTTTCATTCTAAATTTATTTCTGGATTTTCTTCTTCCATTTTGGTTATTATCTACGTGCTTCTTTGGCAGCTTTCGATAACAATTTGTTGCAAAGCCCGATTCGTCAAGAGACGGTTTCGCGGCCATCTTTTTGAAAATTTCGCTCATTTTGCCAACTGCCACTACTTCATCGCACTTTTTATTAACATTTAATAAGGGTTTTTATTCAATTACCCTTATCAAAACGAAACGTTTATAAGAGATCAGAACAGACACCGCCGGACTTAGGGTTTTTGGGACCCGGGGCTACACCAAAATGTGGGCTCCCCGCCCTATAATTGGTTTTACTAAGTATACCATCTACGTAATCGTGTACAGGTTTATTTGAAATTACAAAAAAAGTTTTTGATGCTGAAAATTTATGCATAATGTCGGAAAATTCTAAAAATCTCATTAGGTTGCCTTCAATCGACAACAAAAAAAGTGTTGCGTCACCTAGAATCGTCTCGGTTTCACGTAACACGTCCGAAAATACATTCGCATATCTTTTGGAATGATTAATCAAAATAGATTAAATTAAAATAAATAAAATAGCAATACCAACTATTATACCGTTGACATAAGCATTTACTATGTTAAGTTAAATATTAACATGTATCTTGTTTCTGGCACAATTCGAACACAAAATAACAACATAGGATAGATAAAATAAAACAAATTGATAAGAGAGTAAATATTCAAAGCGTATTTTACTAAAAATTAGTAAAATAAGTTATTTTTTGTAAAATTTTATTTATTTTTCGAATGGATTTTCATTTATTAAGCGGCCTTCGTGGATGAATTAGTTAATTTGTTACCTATTATTTTTTACGATTTCTAAATTATGGTTCGATTCCGATTATAGTATTGTTTTTTATCTTTATTATCATTATAATACAATTTTGTAAAGTGAATTTAACATATTGGAAAAAGATTAAAACTCATTTTATAAAAATTGTATTAATAATGACATCAATAATAATTTTATTAACAAAAAAAATTACGGCAATCGGGATCGTACCCTGATTTATTCGCATAAATACTTATAAAAATTTTACCGTTTTTTTATTTTATAATAAAATATGTTGCTATATTGTGGTCAAAATGTATCAGAAAAAAGATATGCACAATATAGCAATTTTATTACGTGTACCCAATTCCTGTCTTCAAGATGTCCTTGTAAAAAAAATGAGTTTACATTCGGGCTCTATATAGCACGGAGCCCTCTTTTAATCCAAGGGTGAGAACAGAACCTGCATCTATGCTCAATTCAGAAATAATCTTCTAAGGTACAATACAAATACCCTAAAGCTGCGTATTCGCAGCATGTTAACAACACAATGTTATTTGCTTGAAATTCTATTTTAAATTTTTGATGAAATTGAACAGTTGGAAAGTGTTGATTTAGTCAATAAAAGTTTGCATCACTGCAATTAGGAAAGTTCTTTCTCAAAAGTTGCATTTTTTTAGTTTCAAACGCAACTTTCTTCAAAATATGTTAAATGTTGTTTGGATCAAATAAAAAATAAGCATTGCGTTTCTTAAAGAGGCATAATCAGATAAACACCATATTAATATTATTGGAAAATGTTTGTGGGTTCAAATTAGTTACAAATTTCGATAATCAAGGGTAGTAAACCATATCTAGAAATAATAACTTTTGAAAAAATACTCAAGCGGATAAGTTATTTATCAATTCGAATTAGTTCATACAATCGGTGATGTTTTTGCATAAATTAGTGCTTAATTTTCACCCTCTTTTGTTGTCAATTTCCCAAAGTGGGGGGACTGACTATTAGGGCTTTATTATCAATACTATCAGTAGTTTTCTTTCTGAATTATTCAAATTCTTATTGTACAATAAACTCAAAAATTCTATGACATTCCAGAAAGGTGCACAACCTCATTATCATCTTGAATTATTCTGCCCTGCGTAGATCCTTTTGTTCTTCTGTCACTTCTCTCGATTGATAGAATCATTATGTCATATTTCAGTTAATTTAAAAACTAATTTCTTCCAGGTAGTTCTTCAATTAGATATTATGCCAGGAATGAGTAAAGCACACTTTTTGATGATTTTGATTAGTTAGTGAAATAATCGTAGCTTTTTTTGTATTGCAAAGACTGCCAAGATATCTAATTGTTTCTATTACGTGTTAATAAAGCATTGAAAGTATAATTTTTTTTAACAGAAAGAGACTACCGCAAAAATGTATGTTACTTTTTATGTAATGGACTACTACAGTAACAGATGAGATGGTAATCAGAAAATTTTCCCAACTTTTACATTATGATGTCCACCTACTTGCAACATGAATGTGTTATGGAATTTCACAAACCTAAAAAAATTGTGACATATTTTTGAAAATTTCAGGGTGATGAACAAATGGAAAACGAAACAGACGAACAATTTGAAGAACGTGTTCTTAATAAGCGTGCATTTCAAGTTTTTACGCAAGTGCGATCTAAATTTCAACAGACAGATACGTTGTACTTTTCGGAAATGTGTCTGCGGCATTCGAGAAAACACGCCGCTCAGAAATTTTATAGTTTGCTCGTGTTAAAAAGTTTCAAGTATTGGAATTAGAACAAAGTGGAGCTTACCAAGAGATACACATTTCACGAGGGCCCAAGTTCGAGAACCCGACTTTGTAAAATATTTGTAAAAAGAAAAACATATATGTACAACTAATGATTGTTATAATTTTATTATAATAGTTTACTTTTTGTAGAGTTTTAGCGAGTTTATTCGAAAGAATGGGGTAGATATAAATAAAACAGAACGTTTTTACTTAAAACAATTATTTTGATTAATCGGAATTTATTTATTTAAATAGGAAAATGTTGCCAAAGGAGTTTTTGTAATAAGTGACCTGTTAGTCAATAACGCAAATTATTTTGAGTTAATTATTATTTTGCTAATGAATTTCAGTGGCGTTTGTTTTATTTTTTAGTAGTTCTCGAACGAGCGTTAAACCACCTGCTATTGATATTGTCAATTATGCAGCAATATTTATTCTACTTTTGTTTATTTGCAATTTAAGTATTTTTAATGGTAAATAGTGCTGCATAAAAGTTTACACTTTGTGATTAGTGATAAAACAATTTTAAGAATTCATATTAAATTTTACTTTGTAAATTGTATACAAACAATGTATTTTATTACACGTTTTGATAGTTCAACGTTTTACTATTGCACTTCTTTTATTGTATTTTTAAATTGATTTGCCACTAATTACGATCATTTTGCATGCTTAATTTTAAGTTTATACATCCGTAAAACTTCCTTAAATGCTACTTTTAACTTTACATATCAGGATAGAATATGAAAGCATTTAAGAAATTTTTAATAAAGGAAATCGAATAAACAGTAAAAGTAGTAATTATAATTTTGATTTATTTTGTATAGGTATATAGTGTTGAGTTGTTAGAGGTGTTTTAATGCTTAAACTGTTTTTATTTCTATATCGTGTCTTATTTAATACAAGAGTTAAATAAATGTCTACTTTCCTTTTTTTTTAGTTTAATTATTTATTTTGTGAACCTAGCGCACTTTTTGCATGATTGTATTTTAAAATTATTTTTTCCGTAGTTTGACTGTGTCTTCTGTTTTAGATTTGACGAGTGGTTAACAATATTATTTTTCAACAAGGTATATGTTTAGATTTTTGCACGTATTATCAAAAATTGCAGAATCGTATATTTGAATTTACCGCCAATAATTTCCAAGGTTGGTATAGTTACGAATTTATTTGCAGTTGGTAGACCTTTGCGTTATTCATTTGTTTAACAAAGTGTGTTAAAGGAATTTCAATTAAATTCTTTTTTTACTCAGATATTACGCGAAAAATGTCTACGCTCGCGAGTCCATTATCCGTTGCAGGCACTAGAAGCTCTGGTGCACCCGTACGTACTCAAAACGGTATGTATTTATCCGGCAAATTACTCACCGATACATAACCCTCATTTGCGGTACAACACATGTGATCCGTAATTTAATTTTTTCATTCGAGCATTAAATTTTTACCCTTGATTACAATTATTTTCAATTTGATATGTGCAAAATTGTTTGTTGCAGTAATGGCTGCATGTTCGATTGCGAACATTGTTAAGAGCTCTCTTGGTCCAGTGGGCTTAGATAAGATGTTGGTAGACGATATTGGTGATGTGACTGTCACTAACGATGGGGCTACTATACTGCGTCTACTTGAAGTAGAGCATCCTGCAGCAAAGGTACTTGTTGAATTAGCTCAACTACAAGATGAAGAAGTTGGAGATGGCACCACTTCAGTTGTTATTATTGCTGCTGAATTATTAAAGGTAATTGCATTTCAAATAATTCTATGTTTTAATGAGGCGTACATCTAAACAGAATGCCGATGAGCTGGTAAAGCAAAAAATTCATCCTACATCTATAATAAGTGGATATCGGCTTGCGTGCAGGGAGGCGTGCAAATACATAATGGATAATCTTACTATTCCTGTTGAAGAATTGGGAAGGGAGAATTTAATTAATGTAGCTAAGACGTCTATGAGTTCTAAGATCATTGGAGCGTATCCTTTACTGTTCGTTTTACGTACATCAACTACTGCCTTTTAACTAAAACGTTTAATTTGTATTGCAATACACATCAGCAGTTCATTCATGAATGATGCATTGTGAATGCTTAATAAATACAATGCAATTTACATGTATTCCAATGTCAAAATGCATTTATTGTTGTACAGGAAAATAAGACAGAATTAATTTTTTTTAAATGGAACTCCCTGTATTTGTGGAAGTCATTCTTACGAGTCGAATCAAGAATACTTGTTGCTTTTAATTAATTGTGTTAGTTAAACTGTCTTATGTGCTTGCTTGAAGTTCAAAATCTGCCTATCTTTTTATTAGCTTGTTGAATTGTGTGTTCAAAAACTTCTTCTTTTGTGCCATGGCGAAAGGGTAATTTGAACTTTTACTCACCACCTCTCTGTACTTGACGTTATGATGATGAATTTCGTTTTCTGCTTACATATTACTAAGTGTTTTATCAATAACTTTCCTCCAACAAAATTTCAGGGCCATACGATTTCCCTATCCCTAGAGTCTTCTAATGTACGGTTCCAAATAATCGCCCTGTATATTGATGCTTTTCTCCACACCATTAGTATTCGCGACCGGCGAGGGCGCTATCGTAGCACAATCAGCTGAGTACTTGCGATCTCTGTATCACTCGTTACTTTTATTGTACGACTGGGCTAAAATTGATTAACGAACAATCATGCAAACAATAACCACGTGAGCACAACCGATCTCAAGTATGATTTGGATTAACTTTCAACGACGCCACCAGATGGTGCATTGATAAATGAAATCGCGAATTCTCCATGACAATATTTCTGCGTTATAATCTCTAGGACTCTGTGATTCATTCTCGTCCTCCATATGTACTTTATTAGCCCTGCCTACACTTCATGCGATCCTGATCTGTTGTTTTTTTTAGTTCTTTATGGTTTCTGTCATCTCTTCTAATGTAGGCTTATACTATCGTTGTTATCTTTGTCGCTTTATCATTCTCCTTTCTTTCTGTATTTGTAAGACCTTTTCATATCATTTCTTTATCTATACCGAACATTATTTCTCCCACCGCCATACCTGCCCCAGTACCTTCTTTTCTTTTTTTTTATAACAAACTTATATGCCTCTCGTCTTTGTTTTCCCACCCTCAATGTGTACCCTAAGTATTTCGATTTTCCTCTTACCTCCACCAGCATATTTTTTTTTCTTCCTCCATTTTTTTTAAAGCTACCTTGTTTTATTTTTCGAAAATTCGCCATTCAGCGCTGTTCGATCCCCTGCTTTTTGGATCATCGTTCCCCCCGTTTTCCAAATCATTCCCGAACATTCTTTCTGCCACCACCATACCTGCACCAGCACACTATTTTCTTTTTTTTGGTAACAAACTTATAAACCCCCCACCTTCATTACCGCACCTCAATGTGTACCCTAAGCATTTCGATTTTCCTCTTCCCTTCACCAGCACATGTTTTTCTTCTTTTCTCCTTTTTTAAAACTACCGTCTTTGTTAGTAACAAACTTATATGCCCCTCCGTCAATTGCACCTCAACGTGTATCCTAAGGATTTCGATTTTCCTCTTCCTTCCACCATCAATTTTTTTTCTTCTTTCCTCTTTTTTTTGAAAAATGGTCTTTCTAACATGCGTCATTCAGCGTCCATCGCCCACACCTCCTTTTTTGATCATCGTTCCCCCCGTTTTCTTTTTTCTTCTCTTTCTCCCATCGCCATATCTGCTCCAATACCGTATTTCCCTTTTTTTGGTAACAAACTTAAGAGGGTGGTCCGAAAAGGGGTGATTTGTTTCTCAATATAGTCTCCTTTTAACTCGATACACTTGACCTAGCGATGCTCCAACTTCTTTAACCTATCTGAAGAATACGTCTTGTCGAGGTCTGCAAAGTAGACCTCCGTGGCGGCTTCATTCGACTCAAATTTTTTCCCGGCGAGTGACTTTCAAATTTGGAAACATAAAGAAGTCGCACTGGGACAAATCTGGAAAACACTGGGGATGGAGCAGCAGTTCGAAGCCCAATTCGACCAATTTGGATGTGTCGAGGGCAGTATGCGTTGTCATGATGGAAGAGTACTTTTTTCTTTGCTAAATGGGGCCGTGACCGTTTTGCCCTTGTCCAGGTAATCGATGTAGGTCACACCTTGTGAATCCTAGAAAACGGTGGGCATTACTTTTCCGGCCGATAGGACAATCTTAGCCTTCTTCGAAGCACGTTCGCCGTGTACTACTATTGTGTGGTTCCATGGTTGCACTTGTCTGGAGTTAGCAAACGTGTCACCCATCGCGCCGATAGCTTTCTCATGGGCCAAAATTTCATTCAGGATATGACCTACGCGGTCTTTTGAGATGCCTACTGTCTCAGCTTTCTTCCACACCTTTAATCGGGGGCCTGCCAATACGAGATCGTGGATTTTTGTCATGTTATCCTCCGTGGTAACAAGGCTAAGTACTTATCGCATCTCAATGTGTACTCTAAGACTTTTGATTTTCCGCTTCTTTTTCTTCCTTCATCCTTTTTTCTTTGTTTTTCTAACATTCGCCAATCAGCGCTGATCGGCTCTCTCTTCCTTATTACCCCACATCACCTTTGGGTTTTCATCATCTTCTTCCAACAATTTGAAGCTATTTACACTCTATTTGGTTCACTATACTTCCATTTGAGTATTGCTAGGTTACTTTATTCAATTACCTTATTTAGTGTTGACATTACTCATAACTTTCTCAAAATTTAGGAATATATTACTATTCCATTCATGTGCTGATTCGACCTTCTTTTTATTTCTTATTTAAAAATAATGGCCGACCATCTCGAGAGCGCCTGGTCCGATTTTGATGTGAAATTTGGAATGTAAGCGTTTTATGAATGCCGTGATCTCATTAGCCATAATTAGGTATGGGAAAGTTTTTTCCACGTTTTCGAGTAAAAGAATTTGAAGCCACAATAATTTGCAGAACCTCGGACAAGCAAATCATATAGATCACGTATATCTATGTTATTAATAAAGATCAAGATTTTCAATTCCGATTGAGATGCCGTTATTATTTCACTTGTTAGGACAGCTACAAAAAAAGTTCGTACAAAAGTTTCTTCACTAATGACGGCAAACTGTAAACTATTTTCAAAAAGATTATCGCAAGAATGTTTTTGGAGATATTGTTAGCAACTTTTTTATTTTAAATGGGCGCCGTATTGGATTTTTTCATAAATAACTTCTACTATTTTTTTCTGCTTTGAACGATAGAACGGTTATTATTTATTATCTGGTAAGCCATGGAAATAATTAACTTTGATGATTGTTTTAGTTGTCACTCTCAATTGTTTATTACTTTGTTGTAAAGTAAGAGACTAGTGATTACTGGAAACCAGTATTATTAGTGATTGATCTGAGTTTTTGATCCTAATTAATGGCATCTCATTCGGCATTTAAATGTGTATAACATTGTCCATTTAACCTAGTCTCTATCTTTTATTAATAAGAAAGGTACCCATACAATACTACTCAGATTGGGATACACTATAGATCATGTATAATGCAAAAATATTATTCGATGATTTTCCTTTAATAATTGATTAGCGATGCTGATTTATTCTCAAATATTGTCGTCGACGCAGCTAATGCAATTAAAGTCACCGACTCCAAAGGCAATCCGCTTTACCCAATTAAAGCGGTAAATGTGTTGAAAGCGCACGGTCGAAGTGTTCGGGAGAGCGTTTTTGGTTCAGGGCTATGCTTTGAATTGTACGGTGGCCAGTCAAGCGATGCCAAAAAGGATTACAAACGCAAAAATAGCGTGCCTAGATTTTTCTCTTCAAAAAACCAAAATGAAACTGGGCGTCCAGGTTCTCGTCACAGATCCAGACAAGCTGAGGCCATACGTGCTAGAGAATTGGATATTACCAAAGAAAGAATCTTGAAGATTTTAGCTACAGGAGTTAACGTGATTTTATGTACTGGCGGAATTGACGACTTATGTTTAAAGTACTTCGTCGAGCACGGCGCAATGGGTGTTCGACGAGTTAAAAAGAACGATCTGAAAAGAATTGCTAAAGCTACTGGTGCAGCCTACGTTACTTCCTTAAGCAACATGGATGGTAAATTGAAATCGTTAATGTTAATAAAAATGATTTAAAAAATTTCGTAGGGGATGAAAGTTTTGAAGCCAACATGGTGGGTGAAGCTGCTGAAGTAGTTCAAGAAAAGGTGTTTACATTTAACTCATCTTAATTAAAGGGTAAGTACTTCAAACTAATATGAAATAATATCAAGCATTTAACTGTTCATATAGACCTAAGGCACGCATGGCCGCCTCGATCATCCTAAGAGGTCCAAACGATTTTTATTGCGACGAAATGGAAAGATCTGTACACGACGCACTTTGTGTAGTAAAACGAGTATTGGAATCAAAAAGCGTCGTAACTGGTGGAGGTTCAGTCGAAGCTGCCTTATCTATCTACTTAGAAAACTTTGCCACAACTCTTAGTTCGCGAGAACAACTGGCTATTGCAGAATTTGCTCGAAGTCTTCTTGTAATACCGAAAACTTTGGCTGTAAATGCGGCGCAGGACGCTACCGAATTGGTTGCTAAATTAAGAGCGTACCAAAACTCGAGTCAAACAAATATCGATCACGCTCATTTAAAATGGATTGGATTAGATTTGATTGAGGGCACAGTGCGAGATAACAAAAAAGCGGGCGTTTTAGAACCCACGATTTCTAAAATTAAGTCCCTTAAATTTGCCACCGGCTGCTATAACTATTTTGAGAATCGATGACATGATTAGATTAGATCCCGAAGATAAAAAAGGAAAAAGTTATCAGAACGCCATGGAGAGTGGCGAATTATATGATTAATTTTTTTACGAAATTTACTTCACCATTAACAGAATTTTGTATTTATCGTAAGTTTATTTATAATACAGTCGATCGCTTGAACGATGAATAAAAAACGCTTTATTTTAACACACACTTACAATTTATTTCGAGTATTATCTTCAATGAAACGAGTAACTATAGAATTAAATTCCTCAGCGTAACGTAAATGAACGTTATGCTTTCCTTCCGGAAAACGTGGATCCTTAAAAATGATTGTTGTAATTTAATATTTTGTAAAGAATAAAGGAGCACTTACTTAACGTTTTTTAATATTTTCTAAAAGCACTTTTGGATGTTCTTTGGCGAGCATAGGATCTTTGTTTCCGTAGTAACCAATGTGGGGCATTTAACTGCTGGAAGAAGATGTTTGCAAATATTTCCGCCATCTCTGAATATGACGTTCAGAGTATCCAACCATTCGTTCAATATTCTCTTAAACTTATCTTCTCCATATAATTTAATTAAAGGGGATTTCATCTTATCTGACCACTTGTTTAGGTCACGGATGCCTGATTAATAATTAAACAAATGAGTTTTGTACCAAAAAATAATTGAACAAAAATTATTAGTTTGAAATATGTCTATGCACATTTATGAAGAAGGCGTAGGGGTTCAAATTTATGTTAATGTATGATCAAACAAAATTGACTGGAATGGTTATTTAACAATAGATAAGTAAAAAAAAACTCATCACGGCCAAATACAAATATTTGGGGGATATTTCTTTACAGTTTAATAGTATATTATTCAGTATGGGCTGGAGAACTACGAAATGAGGCGTAAAAAATCGATCACAGTAGAAATGAATTACATTAGCAATATTTGATATTGTTAATAATAGCGCATTTTGATTGGTTATAAACTTATACCTAGTACTGGATGACTAGATAACAGATTATAAAGAAGATTCATTCATACTTTCACATGCTGTCATATCTTCTTCAACTAAATAGGAACCACTGCCCCAAATTGCCAAATGCTTAACATTTTCAGGATATTTAGCCGACATTATTATTCCAGATATACCGCCATCACTCCACCCCAAAATAGAATATTCATTAATATCTAATGACTACAAAATACTTGAATAAATTTTCAAAAATTGTGATCTCAATACCTTCATAAACTTGGCTGCTATATCAGCATCCCTTTCATAAAAATTTTAGGAAAGGTTCTTAAAGGGGCTGACTATTACCATAGCCTGGAGGATCCCAAGCAACGATAGTAAATTTGTTAACATCTAGTCCTTCAATTTGAGGTCTAAAGTCACTCCAAATGCTACCCAAGGCACCAGGAAAACAAAGTATAGGTGCGTTCCCTTTTCCATGTTTTATATAATTAATTGTTTGTCCATCAATCATAATTTGATGTTCCTATTAAATATATTACAAGTCATTGAAGAACAATCGAGATCAATAAATAAGTAAACCTGTGCAATATTGCTTGAATGCTTATTAATCATTTTTGTAATGAATCGTTGTAACAATGATTTGTTGCAATGTACCAAACTCCTATACATTTTCAAATAAAGTCATGTATTTTTAACACTTGCCGATTATTCTAAAGAACTTGTCCATTATTTTTTAAAAATTCAATGAGAGAAATAAACGTTCTAAAAAACAAAAACTTTTTTAGGGTGCACATGTGACAAAGGTTGATTGATAACTTATCTATTTACATAGTTGCAAGGTCAAATTTGATATTAGCAAGGTTGCCATATTGTGATTAAATTTTGATCTTAGTTGGTCAATGAAATTATATAACATAAAAGTTGTAGACAGATACAAAAAATGTGTAACAGCGTTACATTACAACTAACAAAATTTTAAGAGAAACGGTGCAAAAAACCAACAACTTTTCTGGGAAAATCTATGTAGATTAACTGTCCTTTTGGGTTGACTGATTATATGCTAAAAAAAAGTTTCATAAAAATCGAACCGATGGTTTCCTTGATATCTCCTCCCAGCCGTTTGTACACCAGGCAAAATATTTTTTTTCTTCATTATAACGGACCTCTAATTCGTCGGTAAAAGTGTAAAAATAGAGATGTTAAAATTTTAGGTTTGGAAACTGTTGCGTAACTCCCTATGTATAATTGTGGAGTAATAACATTTGCGTGTTTAGGTTACATTTTTTGTTTATTTAATTTGAGGTAATTTATAATATATTTAGACACCTTTGAGTTTTGTAACTATTTTAAACTTTATTTATATTTGCTCCAAATTACTTTCGATACCTAAGTGAATATTTAAATTAATGATAGGTATGCTACCTCTGCGGGACCAATTCTATCAGTGGGAACAGCCAAGCGGTAGACGCATGAATATGACAAACTGAACCACCACAAGCGCGCTGGTTCGAATCCAGTTGACGGCGAGAGATTCTATCGAGCCAATTTAAAAAAAAAGCAAACCATCAAGATTCAACAACGTGATAATATAAATAATTACGAACAATAAGATAATAGCTATTTATATGCACCAAATGCGTTATTATAATGGTTATGTACGTAATCATTGGAGTTTCCAGGATAAAATCCCTAACAACCGCTACAGTGCAGTGACAAATGTAGTAATATCAGCAATGAAATATAACACACGCATGGTGATAACGTAAATTATATTGAACGTTAATTTATTTTGAACAAAATGACAAGCGACAAAATTGTATAAATATTTAAAGCCAAAAGGTACCCCTCTGCTTTAGGCTGCCTAAGGATAGAAGAGCAAGAGAAAACGTCAAATTCCGCCTTAACAATTAAACAAACACAACATAACTAAAGTATGTATCGAAATAATTAACATTCATTGTAGGCAATTATCATTATTATAAAGACAATTATAATACATGTATCCTGTTGGGGAACCGTTCATCAGTTCATATTTAAACCCGAACAACCACCATTATTAGAATGTAGATTCAAAAATATTTCCGATTCAGAATATAGCAATTCAGCTCATTTATACATGCATTGTCCATCAAAACTGAAGGAGGTTAATTAACAGTGTATAACACCGTGTGTAACAGGCGAGTTTCACCAGTCGCGAAAGCTCCTACCTGCCTAACAGTTAGATTTTGGAGATTGCGTCAATTTTGAGATAGTCAATTTAGTCAATATTAAATTTTACAATTATCACATATACACAAAATAAAGATATTCAAATAAATAGAAATAAATGTGACCATGAGCCATCCCCCTGACCTTCGTCTCTCACGAAATAGAAAATATTAATCGTACAACAAGACTCTTTCACACACTGATATTGCTTCATTCTGAATCATACTTTTACAAGTAGACTGCTTTAAAATGTATTTTAAATTAAAAGATCAAAAACAAGCATTTTACATTCTCTTAATTGTAGATCAAACAAAGAGAAGCGCCTACAAAATAACGGTTTCGCCAATTAAAGACACGTGCTTAAATTAGTTAGAACGTGAAATCGAAAGCACATAACATAAAACAAATTGGAAAACGCCCTAACACGAATATTATACCAATATTATTTGTACAAAAAAAAATGCAATTCAAATTCAAAATTGAAACCAAAAGCACGAGGCCTCGATAATTAGTTTTTTAAATATAAGTTACAATCAAAAGCGCGTATCTTTAAATTGTTGAAATTGTGTAATCAAGAAAAGGAATGATTTTCTACCCCAATTGCTCAACGAAACACGAGATTGCAATACGCAATAATTACAAAAAAAAAAAAAAATAAACGCAAATTATTAAATTTGGTAAAAAAATATTTATGAACATTACGCATTTAGTTGCCAAGCTTTTAAAGTAAATTACAGGTACAAGTTTTATACAGACGAAAATTAATACGTAGCAAGAAAAATATGTCGTTGTTGACACTCCAACAGTCAGCGACCAGATGCCAAAACTTTCCTTCGCATCCCTCGACAAAAAACAATGCAGCCCCTTAACGGGACTTTGTAACGGTGGTATCTGACCGGCGCAGATCGACATATTTTAAACCGATTATAAAAAAAATTGCGGTTAATATTTGAATTTAAATATGGTTCTTTCAAGGTTATCATTCAATTATAGTAATGTGAAAAATAAAAATAGTTACGTTTTATTGTACACGTTGTTACAATATTTTAAGTTGACATAGTTACAATGTTGGTCTTATGTTACAAAAAGCAGTTAAATTAATATTATTACAATGTTACTTTTTTAATGTAACAATTGTTAACATTTTTTTACCTTGACATAATCTGTTATATCAACATTTAATAAACGTTGAACTGCATTAAATGGAAACGTTACAATATAACATTGTGATGTCAAAGTTTCGTTTATGTAATGTTTTTATGTTTAGTACGCTAATACATAACAAAATATACATATTGAAATAGCTTTAAACAAACATTTTCCATTCTCGTAATAGCTTATCAAACAAACAACAAATGAAAACGAGCTCTCTAACGGTTTCCAACAAACAAAGAAGCACGCGATCAAAATATTTATAACATGTGAATAAATGAAATGCATATAAAATACGTTATATTATAATGCAATAGTAATTTATACAGACCAAAATACGTAGCAAAAATGTAAAAAATTTGGGTACAATTTATGTTCAAATGTAGATCTGTCAGTGTTCTTATTAGTAAGGCCGAATGTACTGATTAAATCTATAATTAGTATAAATTTTTGTTACAATTAACAATTACAAAAGCATATAATCGTAAAGTGCAGTGATAAATGTAGTAATGTGAAATAAAATAAATTTAATTCAGTGTTAATTCATTTGAAATAAATAGTCAGTTAATTTGGATAAGAAAAACTATAACAAAAACAAAACATTCATCAAAATAATAAACGTATTATTATAAATTATTAAGAAACCATTCATCTGCATACTCCTATTAAAGTACAGTAAAACCTGCGTAAATGAATAGATCTGACTGAAATTGTATTTTTTTTAAAGAAATAATTAGCATTGTTTTGTAAGCGGTTATCTTTAATACGATAAAAAAACTAATTGTTTTATCGGTATAATAATAGCGCTGAATTATAATATGAAAGAATATTCAACTAGAGTATCAATCACATTTTTGTAGTTCTCCTATGATTTGAAGGATCGAACACAAAAATGCGGAAATAATGTACTGCCGGCAACGTCGCTTTATCCGTCCTAAATTCGTAATGTTTACAGTGTGCTTGATTCGTCAGTCGCATAGATATCTATGATCAGTTGGTTAAGTTTATAATGGCGAATGGTTTGTTTCGCGATTCGAGGCAGTTTTTAATTTTATTATTAGTAGTGTTTGTAAATACGAGTACAATTAAAGATAACATTTCCGAATTTTATTCGGTATCAATTTTAAGCGTCCAAAATTACACGACACACAATGAGAACTTTAAAAAAATCGAATTCGAAGTGCGTGGTCGAAATATTTATAGCGGCCTCCAAATTAAAATTACGAAAAAAAATGATACTAGAAATTCTGCGTGCGGGGAGGACTTGAAAAATTATTCCTTAACACAGTTGCAGTCAACTGATGTAAAATCGAGTTACGTTCTTATCATAGAAAATAGTGTCAAGGACAACGTTTATTTGTGTTTACCCCGTGCTGTGCAAAATATAAACGAGTTAGAAAACCCCCAACATCAATTAAATGTTGCAAATATTAATTGGTATCATCAGGGGCATTGCGTTTTTATACCGGCTTCTTCATTAAAAGTCAACGATTATGGCATAAACCACTTGGATCTAATTTCTAGGTAAGTGCCAAAAATATATTAATTATTATTTCATAACACACTTTGATCAGTAAAAAATAAAATATGCGTTTGCATCTTTGTAACATGAATCACCCGGCAATCGTTAAAGTTATCATCTGTCAATCTAAACATTCTCAATTTCTAATGTTTTTATTCTTTTATACGTAAATAATCAATTCATTATGATATAATTAAGCTGGCAATCTTTTAAATTAAACAACTTACGTAACGATGTAGGTACAACGCACAATACGAAATTTCTCAAAAAAATGTTTTAGGTCTTGAACAATAATTAAGTTTTTTTTATTAATTATCTACTAACAAGATCTTATCACCTAATTTGCGTCTGGAAAATAATGAAAAAAGTTTTCCCACAAAAATGTGAATGATTCCCATCATTTAAATTTTGTCGGCAATTTCGCTGGCACTGATGAACTAGAATAGTATAATAAAGAACTAGTTTCAGAAGACGTATTTTATAAGTCTAGTACGAGTCGCTAAAATGTCTTCTGAAACGAATTGTTTATACTATTATTTCTATTTTGGGCTTTTCATATTGATTTTAAAATAAAACATCGCGAGTTTTTAAATTTAGGGAATTTTAAATTATAATTACTAGGGTGGCAATATTTTCATTAACCTTTGGTTTAAATGCTAGTTTTAAGTTTAATTAGTACATTTATCATTTGTTTAATTAAAGAAAATGGGTGGAATTAAAAATAAGTAAATCTACTGAACATTTAAACTAACGAACGCCGAACGCAACGACAGCTTTAATATCAAATCAGTGTTACCACCGTTCGGAATAAAAATTGTTCTATTTCTATAAAAGAACTCATTTGGGTGCTTTTATGGCTCTGATAGCGACCAATATAGAAAAAAATTTTTAAATGATAACTGAATGCGAGAATAAATGCAAACCGCCACAAACTTACGTACTGAGCGGATCGGGGGTAACGCTAGCTGCTAAGTGGGTGACAGTTCCAAACCGAAAATTTTAACACCTCTTTTTTTGACTTTTTCCGATTAATTAGAGTTAGTACGTTATAATGAAGCAAAAAGGATATTTTTGTCCGATGGCCTGTCTCCCGGCCGTCCGCCCGTATGTAAATAAGATATCAGGAAAACAACCATTTTTTTTCTAAAAATTTACATATGGGCCTTATTTATAATTGCGCAGACCTGATTAGATGCATAAACTATCAACCCAAAAGGGCCCGTAAATCTACATAGAATTTCAAAAACCAGGAATATTTACGAATATATTCATTTTGCACATTTTTCTTCAAATAAAAGTTGTTTATAATTTAATTATACACAACTTTTGTTGAAACGATTGTTTGAACTGATTATTAATTACTGAAATATGTCTATTACGTAACACTAATTGTTTTAACAATACCTCCACCGATAATAATTATACAGAAAAAGTTGTAAAAGAAAAGTTGTTGGACATTTTATTTCTATATCTTTTGTTTGAACTATTTTTTTAAATTCCAATTTTATTTCAATATCAACTCGTCTAAAGAGAATGTGCGCGCGGGACCTCGCTTACCAGTTATGAAATTTATAATTTTTGTTATTATCAGGACGATGTGGAGTTCTGCTCGAAACGTTTGTTTATGTTTATGAAGCTGGTTTCTTTTGAAAACGTAATTTTAAAAGTGCATTTCTAAGTGTTCTAAAGAATTCTGCAATAATTTGAAAAACCGTTCAAAATAATTATCTGCTTGGGGTTATGTATTCATAAAAATTCTACAAGGAATAGTCACTAAATAATGTTTATCATTACTTAGTTAACTAAGGTAATTGTTTATAACAAATTCACGCATGTAACGATCACTTAAGATATACAGGGTGTATTTTAAAATTATCGACAAACGAAAACTAGACGAAAACTGGAATTATGTGATTCAAAATAAGCCAAAAATTCTTATAACGTTTTCCCAAAAACGTTTCCTTACCGAAATACAGGGTGATTAAAAATTATATTTTTTGTACAATATACAAAAGATATTAAGATGAAATTTGGCACAAGTAAATGTCTAATCTTACTTTTTTTTAGAAAAGAAAATGTTATTGTTAGATTCAATATTAAACTCTACAAAAATCGTACTTGGCATTTTTCGATTCGGCACACCGTTTTGAAGTCGTAAAATGGTATGATTTACTTGTGTGAAGTTTTTTTGTTTTCTCGTAAATGCTTCAGTTTTCGAAAAAAACTTGTAGAGATAAAAAGTTTGTAAATAAATTGGGGTTGACGGGTAGCCCATTACATACGCCACGGACGTTGTGCGGGTAACTGTTCAGGTTTTGAGTTTTTTCGTTTTTTAGATACAGGGATTTTAGGTCCACATTATAAAAATATTTTCGTTAGTACAGGGTCATCCAAAGAAAAGATACATATCAAAGTTGTATTTTTTATAATAGGACACCCTGTGTTTTATTTCATTTTTTGCATCTATGGGACAATTCAATATGACTTGTAGGGTACCCTATACCTAACGTGTACTGTTTAGAAACTATCTGAAATTGTAGGACAAATTTTAAAATTCATTTTTACAGCCCAGAACTATTTCATTCATGCAATTTCTTGATACTACTCCTTTAAATTTATTATTGGTAGGTTTCCTTATTAAAAGGCCTTCTGTAGGAGTGGAATTATATCATAAAGAACTGGTTATTCTGTTTCGACGAATAATCCCACTCCTATAGAAGGCCTTTTCATAAGGAAACCTACCAATTATATTTCATTCACGCATTCACGGTCGATTTTAGTGAAAAGGTTGATGTTATAGAAAAACTACAATGTTGCCAAAAATTTATACAAAATAGCCAAAAAGAAAAATTTTGAACCGTTTTGAACCTTAAACATCTTTGGAATTAAATAACCGTTTTTCCTTAAATGGAACACCCTGTATTTTATAAGTTCCACTTAAGCAAATTTTAATCTTCCAAACTGTAATAGAGTTCCTCGGAATTTTCATTTTCTGTACGCTGGATGTTGAAATTAATAGGGTTGGCATGGATATTTGACAAATTCCTCACGAGTATTTGTGTCATTAGTGAAATGAAATCTTGTCGCTTTAGTTAAGAATATTTTCTTTTTTTGATTTCAACAGTTATCATAGTTATTTGTGTAACTAGTCCATACAGGGTGTGGCGCGAAGAGTTTTGATTAAAAGTAATGGCGGATAGAGTTATGTTAAAAATCTGAAATTACGAAGCTATAGGTTTTGATGACGCCGAGTTCAAATATAATATTGTCCTTAATGTGGCACTTCCGGTTATACCGGAAGTAGACGTCAACTTTGTTATTTTAAATGGAACCTAGTATTTTTTATTTTATTTTCGGATTCTACATGAAATTTTAGATTAAATTTGTGAACAATGTCCTATACCAAAATGAAGTATTTTCGAGATATTTCGATTTTTTAAAAATTTTGAAAAATCCTAGTCTACATTGAATACCGATATCTCCATTAATTACGAAGCTAGTGACGTGAAATTGTAACTAATAAACAACAAGCGCTTGCCCGTTAACTCCATGTGTCCAACTCATTGATATTTCATACAGAGTGTTTAAAACTTAGCTGCCACCGTGGCCAATTTAAATCATTTATAAGCTGCTTACTTTAAATAGAACACCCTGTATTTTATTACATTTTTCGCTGTATTTTTTTAAGTCAATTCGTTTGGTATTAGTATTCCCTATACCCGAGCCTATACCTAAATCCAACCAGTTTTGAGATATTTCATTATCTTTGTTAAAACATAACAACACTTGATTATTTCAACATTAGTAAAGGGTAGGCCATGGCTGTCAAAGATTTGATAGTTAGAACGTTAATGTTTATGTTGTTTTGACAGTTTTCTTTACCAGTTTGTATTTCATAGTAAATAATGGCAAATGTAGGGTTTACTAATGATGATTTTCTAAATCTTATTATTATTTACGGCGAGTGTAATAGAATTGTTGAAAGGACTTGTCGTGTTTTTGCAGAAAGATATCCAAATCGACCAAATGCAACTGGTGATATTGTAAGAAGATTGCTTAAAACTGCCGTCAGTTTGGTCAATTTAAGACACAAATTAATAAAATAAACCACTAGTGGACAATGACATAAACGAAATTAATGTTTTGGGTTATTTTACGGCCTCTCCAAATGCCTCTATTAGAGATTGTGAAAGAGATCTTACTTTGTCGACGAGAACAATTCATCGCATTTTAAAAACACAAATGGAAACCATTTTCGTATCATTTGGTGCAGCACTTAAAATTAGATGATCCTCCTCGAAGGGTGCAATTCTGTGAATGGTTTTTAATGAAGACCCAAGAGGATGAAAACTTCATAAAAAAAGTTATATGGTGTGATGAAGCAAAGTTTAGCAAAATGGATTATTTAATCGACATAATTCCCATTTTTGGTCTAATGAAAATCCACATGTTATTAAAGAACGTTCTTTCCAAGATAGTTGGAGTTTTAATGTTTTTGTGCAATAAAAGACAATAAAATTTTAGCAATAAAATTTTATGATGAAAATTTAAACGGTGAAAGATATTGCGACATTTTAGAAGAAGTCATACGACCCGCGTTACATACTTTAAGAAATGGAGAGGCGACTTCAACTTGGTATCAGCAAGATGGAGCACCTCCTCATAACTTTGGGCGTGTTGCTGACCATCTTTACGACATGTTTGATGATAGATGGATTGCCAATCAAGGTCCGTTTCGTTGGCCAGCTCGCTCTCCTGATTTGGCTCCTCTAGATTTTGGTATTTGGGGTTACATTAAAAATCAGGTATTTTCCAAACCTGTTACGACAAAGGAAGATATGATGCAAAGAGTCTTACTTGCTTTTAATTCTCTAACACCCGACCATATTTCCAGAATTACAAGACGTAGCTTAATGAAAAGGATTCATAAATGTTTAGAAGTAGATGGAGCTAATTTTGAACACTTATTATAAAACTTTATTTGTTTAATATTACATTTAGTTATTTTTGTTTGTAAGTTATCTAATTAAATTAATACAAAATACCTAGTCAACGTTTTTAATGATATCCATAATTAATAATCCTTTCAGGCTATTGGTTACTTTTCAGAATTAATAACTTATGAAAAAATATCAAAATATCACCTTAAATAATGGAAATCATGGCCTACCCTTTACTAATGTTGAAATAATTAAGTGTTGTTATGTTTTAACAAAGATAATGAAATATCTCAAAACTGGTTGGATTTAGGTATAGGGAATACTGATACCAAACGAATTGGCTTAAAAAATACAGCGAAAAATGTAATAAAATACAGGGTGTTCTATTTAAAGTAAGCAACTTATAAATGATTTAAATTGGCCACGGTGGCAGCTAAGTTTTAAACACTCTGTATGAAATATCAATGAGTTGGACACATGGAGTTAACGGGCAAGCGCTTGTTGTTTATTAGTTACAATTTCACGTCACTAGCTTCGTTATTAATGGAGATATCGGTATTCAATGTAGACTAGATTTTTTCAAAATTTTTAAAAAATCGAAATATCTCGAAAATACTTCATTTTTGGTATAGGACATTGTTTACAAATTTAATCTAAAATTTCATGTAGAATCCGAAAATATAATAAAAATACTAGGTTCCATTTAAAATAACAAAGTTGACGTCTACTTCCGGTATAACCGGAAGTGCCACATTAAGGACAATATTATATTTGAACTCGGCGTCATCGAAAACCTATAGCTTCGTAATTTTTTAACATAACTCTATCCGCCATTACTTTTAATCAAAACTCTTCGCGCCACACCCTGTATTTGTTGCACGATGGATGAAGTTTGCAGCTCGAGACAGCGTTGAGTAGGCAAAGCATCTTCAGAATAATTAAATAAACATGGATTTCATTTCTTTCTTATTCAGTTACATCAATAACTTTCAGGAACTGACTTTAATCGACGACTTGATTTCTGTTTAAGAGCATTAGAGATGTTGGGTGAAGACGAACATTTTTTTTGATTATGTTCTGTTTACAGACGAATCAACTTTCCACAGCTTCAATTCAGAAAATTGACATAATTTTCACTACTGCAGTGATGTAAGTCAGCATTTTTGCCGCAGTATTGACCATCAGAGTCGTTGGTCTATTAATGTGTGAGTTGAATATTAGGTCAAGAGTAATACTTAGGTCCATATTGTTTTGGTAAAAATTAAATGGGCATAGGTTTTATAGATTTCTTTGTCGAAGGTTACCTGAACTTTTAGAAGATGTACCATTGAATATCAGAATGCAACTGCATGGCGCTCCGCCACATTTCCAAATCAGAGTGCGAGAGGATGTTTTCCTAATACATGAATATGACGAGGATGACTGGCCAACTAGCTCACCGGACTTGACATACTAGATTTTTCTTTTGGGGGTATGTTAAGAATATCCTCTATGAAATGCCTCCCACCGCGCAAGATGACATAAAACGACACATACGAAATGCTTTCAATTAATATCGCCTCAATTGTTAATTAATGTCAAGTGGTCCTTTGAACAAAGACTTCGGTTGTGTATTGAACAAGGTGGACGTCAGTTTGCACATTTGTAGAACTATCTTTATTATAATCACTCTTGTTTGTTATCGTTTTTATTAGTTATTATGTTACGTTCCTAATTTGTTCCTAAAAATTTAAGAAATCTTGTTTGTGCAAAAATGGTTACAGTGAGTCATAGTTTGAAAGGTAATTAGCATTTCTATAAGATGAGCTTATAAAATACAGGGTGTTCCATTTAAATAAAAACGGTTATTTGATTCCAAATATGCTTGAGGTTTGTTTGTCGTACAATTTCAGTTCTCGAATAGTTTCTAAACAGTACACGTTAGGTATAGGGTACACTACATAAAGTCACATTGAATTGTCTCATAGTTGCTAAAAATAAAATAAAATACAGGGTGTCCTGTTACAAAAATACAACTTCGATATGTATCACCCTGTACAAAGAAAATATTTTTATAATGTGGACTTAAAAACCCTGATTAAAAATTATGTACAAAATTTTTTCATTTTTTAATTGCACAAGAGGTTTGTATTTGCCGAGTAAATTTGGGTTGTTTAATGAAAATCTAGCAAGTTGACGAGAAAAACGGTCAATTATTAAAAACGCGACACCGAATTGTACATGAGGTCGAGGTCAAAAATTTTTTTTTAATATGCCTTGGTGGAGCGTTTTTAGGTTGGCAGTTTTTCGAATCAAATTGTTAAAGAAAATTTAAACAACACAAATTTACTATCTAAAATAAAAACCTCGAGTGTAATTCGGCATGACAATTTAATGAATACGAAAATTAGAAAACGTCAAACTATTTATTTTGGATACATATAACTTTTATTTTGAATAAACTGTCAGATTGGCAACTTTAAATGTCAATGGAGACAGCGATAATTGATTAAAAAATTCTAAGTGAAAAAACCACTAGGGCATTTGTCGCTGGAAAACTTTTGCCGATTTCAAGGTGACAATTACACTTGCGGCATATGCGATTTTTTATACACGAATTAAATTGTCACTTAAAATTTTTGGAAGATGAGCAAACGAAACTTTTCCCTGGGCAAACATGGGCAAACGAATGTCGTATTTTTTTCCAGCCTGCATAACGACCCCTCTAGTTATATCTCGATTTTGACAAACTTCACGTGAATAAACTTTTATGAAATTTCGCTAATGCATAGGATGACCAATTTAAACAACATATTAAAGAATATAAAGTTACACTTTTGTAAAAAAGATAATTAATTTGTTAAGGTTGGTCTACGTTAACCGCCGGCACAATCAAGCGCTTTCTTTAATCTCAATTTTGACAAACTTTGCGTGAATAATTTTTTATGGAATTTTGCCAATAAATTAAATAAACAATTCTAAACGGCATATTAAAGAATAATAACCAGTTCTACTTTTTTTTAAATTCAAAAGTATGTTGTTTAGAATTGTTTAATCTACCTATTGGCAAAATTCCATAAAAATTTATTTACGCGAACATTGTGAAAATCTAGATTGAAAATAGCGCTTGATGAGTGCGGCGAGAACTTCGAGCTACTTGCATAATTTTTTTTAAAGCGTAACTTATTATTCTTTAATATGTTGTTTACAATTGTTTATTCTATGTATTAGCGAAATTTCATAAAAATTTATTCACGCGAAGTTTGTCAAAATGGAGATATAACTAGAGAGGTGTGAATGTGTGAATTTACTATTAAGTATTACCTTAATTGTTAATTAAACATTTGTTGAAATACAATATTAAACATTGTATGAAGATATAACGATTATTACACTTATTTTTTGTACTTTAGATTACCTTTAACTAGTACAAATCGTTGAACTATTTTTATGGCTGAATTTTGGGTGTATGATTTTATTTGCAGAATTAAATCTTGAGTATAACAAAAATAATATTTTTTCAAAAAAAAGCAAAAATTTATGTTTTTCTTAATATAAGTACTCGTAGATACGCCACTGGTTGGATCAGTTTACTGAAATTCCTACGATTAATTGTGTTTAATAAGACAATTTTAGCCTAATATCTTTTGAAAAAACTTAAAAAATCTTTAAAAATCACATGCAAATATTTCAAAAAGGCTCGCCTAATCGAAAAATGTATAAAGAATGTATTTTTTTAAATTTATATGTTGAATCTAACAGAAACATTTTTTTCAAAAAAAAATGGTCATAGGGTAAAGTAGGGTAGCTTCGGACGACTTTTTTCAAATTGTTTACATTTAGGTAAATGCCACCCTTAAAGATCCCTCGCATGCTTAATAATATTTTATTATTAAAGATAACACACTCTTAAATATTGTACGAAAAAAATTAAGTTCAAATTTTAAATTGGATGATGTTCTGGACGTTCCGACCATATAGGTGATTTTTATTATTCTCATATCTCAAAAATTGTTGAAACATCCTTTACGTCCGGAAAGTGGAAGCAACTTGTATACCTTCTTAAGAAATTCGCCCAATAGTCTCCTAATCTTTGTTAATATTTTTTCATTTTGGTTGAGAATTTCATAAGAAGGTCACATTAGATTATTTCATCGTCCAAAATCTGATCGAACTCAATATATGTAAGTGAGTCAAACACCTCGCCATCATCATGGAACCGTTTAGTCGCACACACTCGATAGGCCTTCCAGTCTACACTTCGGATCTGCCATCGTGCGACCTTAAGACCCATCAGGGTCTATTGGCAATGATACCCTACTTGGACAGATAATATAGCTTTGTGATCATATCTGTCCAGCTTGGCATCACGTTCCATATGGCCTTATACTTGTCAAGTCGGTTGTGGCTTACGGTTTTGATATCAATACCTGTTTCTAGTTACAAAATTTAGTTCTGACGTAGATAAAATATTGTATGAGACAATTGTGTGAAGGGCTTTTATGCACTACTTGCGATTAAAACCGTCTGCAGCTATTAGTTTGAAGAAACGTAAAATGAAATTTTTTCAAAAAAAATTTGCTCTTTGTAAGGATATACTTTTTGGTGTATGTTTTTACCATAAAAAACGAAACAATTTGCTTCAAAATAATACGCTATTTTAAACCGGAAACTACATGTTGGCACGCAATTCAATTTGATTAAGTAATTTAGTTTATACTACTACCAATTTACATTTACGTTTTATTGTGGAATGTTATGAGTAATGCAATAAAACACCTATTTACTTTTTTTATAGTTAGGTTACAGCCTGTGAGGGAATTTCGTATTTAAACGGGGAAACATAGGCAAAAAAAAATAAACATGTGTTTTAAGAAAGCATTATCATCCTCCAATAAGAGGGTCTACAATACTGGGAAAAATGATTAAATAAACTCTAAAATTATGATAGGAAGGAGAAGTAAGACAGGTTAGGTGGTTTATTTTAGAGGACATTGCCGCAAGTAGTTTCAAATTACAAATTTTGCCACATTACGTTTATGTTGTTAGTTCTGTTGTGCCTTTATTTTTACTAAATTCTCCAGTCTTAATCTATCAATCTCGTTTTTAGTTGTTTGTTTTTCTTAGCCGTTACATAGCGATAACTGATATGTTAACTAGCAATTGGTTTTTTTTTTGAAGAAAATTAGATTAAATTAAACACAATAAGTATTAAGACACTTCTAACATTCTCTGAGATGCATCAAGTTAACCCAAGCTTTATCCGAGGTCCGCGTTACGGATTCATATGAGGTGCCAAGTTGAAAACTTTCAATCCAAATATCTCGTAAAATAAGAGACCTGGAAAAACGCCATTCGGCTCAAATGTTATACAGGTAGGGGGGCCCGGAACCAAAATGAATTATACAAAAAGTTATGAGAAAAAATTTTCTTTGGTGTATGGAACTCGTAAAACGAACGTGCGCGCGCAATACCTCGTTTTGCCCCGGTAGCTAGCAGGTAGCATTCGGCTTACCAGTTAAAACTCAATTTAGATTTAAGTTTTCGCGTTTACAATCAGTTAGTTATTTTATATTATTATTTCATTACTCATTTATTTTATGTTGATATATTTACTTTTACTACACCTCATAATAGTTTATTTTTATTAATAATTGTCTTATAAATGGAATTTCTTTTCTGTTGGACAATAAATACTATTATTATTATTATTAAATACATTTAACAATTGTTGCCTGTTACTGAAATGTACAATACGATTTTACAAATTGCTTCGTGTTGCACTTTTTCTGCTTTCTTAAACGTGAATTTCTTTTCCTACAACCCATCGTTTTTTTTTCGCTTTTTCTATCAAAGCAAATAATGCGATATATTTAATGCCGCATATATTTTTGAATGGTTTTTAATTTTTTTTTTTGAAGGAACACAAACTCCAACTTTTTATATTCTAAAACAAAAGCGATTTATGGAAGTCACGACTGCTTTGTTTATTTCAAAAATAACATTTATTTAAAGAATGTTTACAGTCGGTTTAGAGCATTCATTAAATGGCACAATTTATAATAGGTCGAAAGAATTTTATCAAGAAGTACAGAGTGTTTAATTTAAAAAAACAATGTTTCGATTTTGAAAAGTATCCTAACAAGTTTGTACTTTTGGTTTGTATCAATTTTCAAAATTTCATAGTGTACCAATTAGGTTGGCATCACAAGCGTTTTTCTAAATTCGTCAATGATTTGTGATTGTGAACCTGCCACCAGTTTAGGTTTTGACTGTCATAAGTCAAACCCAACCAAATTTTAAAAGAACACTTTTAGAAATATAATTTGGTGATACAAGATTGTGTTATGGTTTCTTAATACATTAAAAATTTGACAAATAAAACTTAATTTTTACTCTTAACTTAAGTGTGGTCCTTGACGCTCTACAAGGGAATGTCTCTTTTCTACCAAACTGTTTACAATGTGTGTCATTTTTATGACCCAGATGTGGCCTAAAAATGTACCGCAATACAATCGGCCATTTGAATATTGAACATTTTTTTAAATTTAACTTTTTCATCTATACATAGTTAGGTTTGTTGATTTATTAGTAAAGGAGATTCGATGCAAATGTATACGTGCTTTGATAAAATGTAATGCAATTTTGATTATGAATGTGATAAAAAAGAGAATTATCGAAAATGTTTGGACTCGTAATACCTATGCACTAATTGCAGCCATTGATACCGCATGGGAAACGATTAATATTAATTATATTGATACCTTGATAGCGTCAATGAGCAGACGCCTCCAAGAATGTATCAATAATAATGGAGGTCACACCCATTATTGATTTCTTATATTTATTTATATAGTAATACCTTTATTTAAAAAAAACGTTTTCATTTAATTTTAAACTATAACTTGGTATCTTAATTATAATTATGTAATAAATTCTTGTCAAAAACTAAATATATACGTTGACAATAAGAATATATATTTTGTAAGGACTAAATATTATGAATAGAGAGTTTAATGATTTTTTTTAATAACTTACAATAATTATAGGTTAGATTTATTTAAAAATAAGTAATAATCAGTCAACCCAAATAACCATGTTTAGTTTTTGATTTAATTTAAAAGTTATTGCTTGTAGACGTTTTTAAATCAAAATTATTTCTAATTTTATTTTGTAAACATTTCCTAAACAAAATTTTGATTCGATAATTAATCGAGCTATGGTGTTTAATTAGCGATACCTTCAAATATATTCTTTAAAGAAAAAATTAAGTAAGCAACGTAAATTACCTATTTTCTAAAACGTGCTTAGTGTAATGATTCATTCTACAGTCCTTCTATAAGATAACCCCTGCTGAGACTACCTGCTGTTAGAATTGTAAATGATACCCTTAAGCCCGCTTCACAATGTGCAAACTTTTGTTTACAGAAATTGTGGTGTCCAAGTTTTAAATTTCATGAGTGTACATACAAATTTAATGAAAGTGTCGAAGTAGTTAATTATTATGGTGCATGAATTTCAATTATTTTAAACCCGGATTGTTCTTTACCATGGACTTTTACGCTACGCGATTGTCTGTTTACTTTTGAAATAAATCGATTGAGAATTCAACGTTCTGTGAATTGAGATGTTATTGCTGCAATTAACGTAGCATAATTATTTTTATCGCTACATTTTTAGTGTTATCCTTGGCACATTTTTCTTTCAAGCACAATAATAGAATTTAGAAGTTTATACAGGGTGAGCCATTAGTGTGCGGGTGGAAGATTTTTAATAAAATTAAAATTGTTATGCAGTATGATTTATATTAAAGTCACATTTTTTAAAAATAGAACCCCCTGTATATTATTACATGTTTTAATACCTTTCAATTTATGTATCACACTTGGTATCTAAAATAGATCGTTTGATCGCAATTCGTAATTTTTTCGAAAAGTAATAATCCAGTAAAAATTAAATATCACAGTTATCAAAAATTTATGAAGGATGTGACTATGCAGATGAAATGTACTAACATAGGCCAAGCAGTCGAAGTCAAACTCATTTCCAATTTGCAAAATTTAAATCAAAGATAACTTGATTATTTTAAATGAAACTTAAACAATGTTTGTGGATCAAATGCATAATCCGATGACCTTTCCAACGATATAAGTATGTTCGTATTTATTTTTTTTTATTTAAAATTTAGAATAACTAATTATAAACACAAATTTAAAATACAAAAGATTTACTAACGGAAAAAAAACGTACGAAACAAGAACGGGCCCAAATAACCTCGCAAATAACACAACAATCAAAATAAACAGTTAAAAAAAAGCAACTATTTTAATAAATGTTTAAAATATCGATCACCCTGTTGTAAGCAAATTTGGATTTTTTGATTAAAAGAAATTTGAACTATATCTAGTATTTATGGATTAATCTCAGCAAAAGCGTTTCTAATCCTCTTTTTCACATTTTCAGCTGTCGTTGGTTGTTTTATATAAACTTTTCTTTGATATATCCCCACAAAATAATCCATCGGAGTAATATCTAGGGATGTCGCTGGCCATCGTAATGGTATATCTCTTCCTATCCACGTTCTATAGTAGTTTTAAGATCTGGTGGCGGTTGACCTTCATCTAGATGCGCAGCGAGTTTTTAAACAAGCGTGCTTTCCGAATACGTAGAACCGAATTAACTTTTCTACGCATGGGTGAGCAACCGTCTATTACATCGAAACATTAACTGATCATTTCTTCTGACTCTGAAATAGTGAGGGTTTTCACCCGAATAATAGTGAAAATTCTACCGATTAACACATCTATTTCTGGTACTCTCGTTTGTAAAAAAATAGTTTTTACTCCACAACCGATTTCCAAACCGAAAATTTTTCCGACGAATTAGAGTTAGTACGTTATAATGAAGCAAACAAAAAAAATTTATGTCCGACGGCCGACCTGCTGTCCCTCCGTATGTAAACACGATATCAAGGAAACCACCACTCCGATTTTTATGAAACTTTGTACATAGGCCTTATTTATAATTTCTCAGATCTGATTAGATTTTGGGCATGTTCTATGTAGCCAAAAGGACCGTTAACTTACACAGATTTTTGAATTTTTTAAATATTTAGAGAAATATTCATTTTATCCATTTTTGTTTCAAATAAAACTTGTTTACAATTTAATTATATACATCTTTTGTTTAAACCTTTTATTGCAATATGTAAAAAAATGACACTATCATTAGCATTTCTCCACGATCTATCCTCAAATACAGTTTTGTTTTAACAATGACTTTGGTGGTAGAATCTACAGCGACTTTTACTTTTTATTATTTCGAATTTTCTGAAATACCACAAGATCTCTTTCGTAAATGTTCGTTTAATATACGTTTACTCAATTATGTGTTATTATAGTAGGTGACATAGAAATAAGAACACCCAGTAATGAATGAATCGAATATTTCAATGGATTTTGGTATACATGTTTATTAGGGTGAAGACAATCGGATAGAACTAAATAAAGAAACATCAGTAATGTGTTGCACATCCATGGTGGTTATGCACTCAGCAACTCTTCTAGACATCCTTCTAATGAGATGGTCGATTGATCCCTGAAGTTTCTCAGCTTAAGCTATCTATATTTCGTTACAGAGATCATGTGGAGCATGTGGCAACTGGAGTAATCTTCGACCCATTATGTTCGATGGGTGAAAGATCTGGGGAACGAGGTGGCCAAGGCAACAAATTGATATCATACCAGAAGTTCAACGTAACTCTTGGTACATGTGGTTGCACATTGTCTTGTTGAAAAAGTGGGTCGAAGATGTGGTTCCACTACCTCTTGAATGAACCGCCGAGCGGTCATTTTCCTCTTATGAAGACCTACTTTCATGAACATCACAACACTCATGGTGCGGTGCACATGCCTTCCACAGAAAATTGAAGATCACATATCTCACCACGTCACCTTCTTACCCTTGCCCGGCCGTCGTTTATACCCAAACCTCTGCACCACGCTAGTCGTTACGATGATGCTCATTAGTAAGGGGTGACCAAAACTTCGTATGCGGCGATAAACGGTGTGCATTCTAATAAATATTCCATGTTCTGTGAACCATTGGTCTCCAATTACTCTTATCGAAGTGAAACGGTCCCTTACTGCCAAAAGTCTTCGTCGGCGATGCGCGATTTGTGGTTATTGGGCGACTATCTGTACTTTTTGCTCTTCGTGTTTGGCCTTCTAGGAACCATGCTTGACAAACATGAACCACAGTACTTAGATTCCTGTTTATCCTAGTGACAACTCTGAAGAATAAACCGGTCTCACTCAAACCCAGTATTCGCCCCCTATCAAACTCTCTAAGTTGAGAAAAATTTGCGGATTTTCTTACTCTAGGCATTGTTAAACAATAGATAAACTCTTAACAACCTACTGTAATCAACCAAATTATTGACAGCAGCTTATTAATAATTTTCAAAAAAATCTTTCTAAAAACCAACGTGTTTGTAAATTCCTATGTCACCTAGTATATTTGAACTACGAATAAACTATATTTAAAGTTTACAACAGGTTTTCTCATAATTTAAATTTTTAATTTTTTGCACTGCAGTATTTTTCCAATGAAAAACATAACAGTTTTCCGATTTTCCGGAAAATCCATTCTGAATTTGACGTTGGTTTACGTTGTGTACCAATAATCCTAACAATTTCTTTTTTTTTTAATTGAATTGGGACTTGCGGGGCAGAGTATTAAAAAGAATCGAATTATGACATTTTCCGTATTTATTTTTCTTTTAACTTTTCACCGCTTCAACCAAAACGTCAGCTTTTTGAAATTCGATGATATTTTATCCAGAAAAAGCAATTTACAAAAAGCCGACGATTCAATTGCCAATGCACATTGTAATGAGAATTGTATGGGCCTGCACGTTTGGGTCTGGATAAAAACGTCAGCTTTTTTGGCTTTGGTAATTAAACCATATCTTAGAAACCTGTCTGCAAAAAAGCTGACGTTTGACAATTTGAAAAAATATATTGCAACCAATATTGTATGGGCCCAAATCTAACGGTGAAATTTTTTGGGCCTCGTGTCGCAGATCTGCACGTTTCATAGCATTCTACACCTAAGATCTAAAAAGCTGACATACAAGTTTCCCGCCACGTAATGTCACGGCCCACGGACTATAACATTCATTTTCCTACTTCTGCGCTACTTTTTCGCGCATACCAACATCACGTGATCCCCACTCTCGGACCTCTTGCTCTACAGAACAGCTGCGATCTCAGTTATTTGATAATATTGAAGTACTTACATGTGAATCTGGATAAGTTGTGGTGTGTTAATATTTTGTTTCAATTACTGAATGTTAGATTGAAAGAAAGAAAATTTATTCGCACCAACAGTAACAATTACTACATTCAGAACGCGAGAAAGTGAGTTATTACAATTTTTTAGTGAAGATGAAGGACTGAAGTACCGTAACGATATTATGAAGCTGTTTCTTCACATGGCTTTAAAAGAATACAAACTTCCTGAGTGGCGCCTTTTTATTGACAGATGTAAAGGAAGTTTAAAATTTGTCTTACTGCACAATGGAAATAAATTTGCATCAATTCCAATTGTCCACTTAACAAAACTCAAAGAAGAATACTGTTTTACGGCAAATTAAAAAAATTAAATTCACCGCGGTTTTGAAAAGGAATAAAATTCCCTTAGTGTCTTCTCTTATCGTGAAATAAAACGCTGTATATTTTGAAAATCGATGTTTACTGCTTCAAGGTTTGTCATCTACTGTCGTATTACAAGAAAGCATGTTTACACACAAAGTATCTACAAAAAAAAACTACCTGCTTTAGTAGGTCTTAAATTTCTAATAAGGACACAGTAGCTCTACGTTGAAATTTGTAATTAAAGGTGCCGGATTAACGTAGTCTAAAACCTGAACGTCCGGCATGTATGATTTGTTTTAAGTGGAAATAGAAAATACCCTTGTTTTATTTGTCTGTGGGACAGTAGAGCAAAGCAACTTCACTGGAAACAAGTTGTGTGGCCTATAAGAAATTCCTTAACCGTTGGTAAAGCCAATGTAATAAGGGAGCCGTTGGTGAGCAGAGACAAAATCATACTTCCACCATTACATATCAAGTTAGGAATGATAAAGCAACTTGTAAAAGCATTTGATAAGGAAGGAAATTGTTTTAATTACATTTGTAGAAAATTTCCGAAGCTTAGTATGGAAAAGTTGAAAGTTGGAATATTTGATGGTCCTCAAATACACAGTTTTTATCAAAGTTAAGACTGTGCCGGAAAAGTTTTGTGTTGGTAGCCGAAAATTTCCTACCATAAAGCACTAAATTATGAAGAATTGTGCAAAATATGCTGACAAACTTTCAGACTCTAGGAGCAAATATGAGTATTAAGTTACACTATCTCCGCAATCATCTGGACAAATCTTTGGATCAGGGTCGATGGGATTGCAGATTACTTTTGGTCTTTAAAAAGAGATTGTCCACTGAAAAATTATAAAAGAAAAGCTCTTAAAGAAATTAGAAATAGATCTGTTATTTTGCGTTTTCCGACTTTTGTAATTTGTAAAACAAAAATAAAGGTTTAAAAAAAACAAGAAACCATGAATTGTGAGCATAAATAATCCAAAATCAATCTTATATCTAGGGCAACACACCCACTGTAGACCAGCGTTATCAAGAATTGGATAGTCTAAATAACGAAACTGAGATGATGGCACTGATGGGAAACAGTTTAATATATTTGTATCTGAAAATGTGTTTCGGTCGATGTATTATGTATTGTCGATGCGAATATAAAATTTTTGAGGGGTTATGTTGATATAATATTAAAACGATTTGACGCATTTCGATATTACTCCCAATTGCGTTAATAAAGATAACCCCAACGCACGCTTGTGAGATAACAGTAGTGAATTGTCCACATCGGTTTTTTGTAGTCGTATCATGACCAAAGTTAAGCAACGTTATCGGCGGTCAGTATTTGAATTAGGGTGCATTTTAAAATTTTATAGGGGCATGGAACCTCGGATGGCTGTGTCGCACTATGCTACGCTGAATAATTTGTGGTAAAGATAAGGGAAACGCCTATAAACAGTTAAGTGGGCCAGCACTAAGAGCAGTTTGAACGACAGAATACTGTGATAAAAAAACTGAACAAATTTTCCTCAGATAATGTGTAATAAATTGCAGTGCATCAACAGTTGATTTACAGAAGTTTTGAATTCTCCTAGTTCGAAAAGTACAAAAAAATTAACGCAAGTGAAGAACATGTTGTATGAAGTTATACAAGTAGTACCACGAAGTTCTTGTTACTTTAAGCATTTACAGCAACAAGAACTTGGTGGTACTACATATTAAGAACATACATACATAAAATACCTTAGGTCCCTTCCTGATTGATGCTGGAAATTACCTTGAACTAAATTTTGAACTAAAAAGAACAAGAAATACATAAGGTTTTGGAATTTTTACGAAAAACTTCTCGATCACCATTATTGAGGAATCTGGGCACTTAGCATCATTTAGTTTGGATAACAAAAAAAATTATTGATTTCTTATACAGGTTGGCCAATTGAAAACGAAAACTTAAGAAACATTTTCAGAAGAGCTCCCTGTAACTCGTGAATTTTGTATTCTAGGCGGAAAACTTTTGGATTCACTTCCAACATCATACCTCCGACTCTTTATAGCCTCTTATTTTTCAACTTTGGATGAATCTAAATTAATGAAATTTCACTGACTTCAAAGAGTGGTTTGAATTCCAACAGTACGGTGCTCCATCACACTACCCACTGTCCGTGCGGTAATATGTTCAATTGGGAGAAGACTCATATATTCCCTGTATTCTAGTATCTATTAAACATTGATACACGTATAATACATAATTCATTTATTCTAATTCAAATTATTTTAATTTTTCCCTAAACTAGATGAAAATTTTTCTAATTAAGCTGGAATCATATGCAAACAATTTTTATTATCGGAGAAAGTTATTCTTGATTAAAAGTTCTCCATAACTTAAAATGCAACTATCAGATATCAATTTTTTAAGCCGTATACGAGGTTTGTCAAAAGTTATGGATTATTTTTACAATAGAGAAGAATGTTGTAATAAAAATTTGTTTTGAATTAAAAGTTATATCCAAATATGAAATTACAGCCATTTAGCATGAAAATTCAGGTTTTGTGATCACTTACGTTTTACATTATATTTTTCAATACTGAATGTATCTCTCTTAACTGTTAAAGGTATGATAACCTTTCCATTTGTTAATGTTTTTGAACAATCTTGCAATTTAAATACGTAATGAATGCATAATATCCAATTATCTATTTTAGAAACAAACATCACATATTTATACAAATACAAACAAAATTACATTTTAGTTCAATCTACTAAATCTCAACTTCTCTCAAACCAAACTCTTTTATTACTGTCCGTATCACTCTGACATTCAGTGTCAAATGTTTCATGTCAGTTCATCCTAGATTACGTTAAATATATCAAGCCAGAACAAGTAATACGGAATAATTAGTAAAGAATCATCAAATCTGATTTTTTTCTATTTGGTTAAATATTTTAGGGTAATCTGTTAAATGAAGTTATTTTCATCGAATTAAATATTAAGTATAGCTATCACGTTAATGATTGCATGACATGCTAACCTCAAATTTCATGTAATATTTTTTGTTACGAAAATATTGTTTCCAGTTATAGAAAAGAATATACTCTTCCATTTCATTCGAAAACTGAATGTTGGGGTTTATGAACAAATTTTCTGATCTATTACTATTTTTGCGACTTTTATTTAGGTTAATTGACTTACCACATGTTTTATATTTAGGCAGTATGAAAAGTACGTCGGAAAAGAGCGGCTGTTTTTTATCATAAAATATTATTTAAATTACTGTTGGACTAAACAATTATAATGTATTTTTAGAGGATCTAAATTGAATGCCTCAATTTTTTAAAATATTATCTTCCCTTGCGTTGTTTGATAACAAACTGTTAAAAGAAAAGATTGTTATGACAGAGCAAACTTTGTCTCACATTTAATGTTTACACGTTAAAAAACCTACTGCATTACAGAAATATTTGTTTAATTATGTTAGTATGTATTTTAATAACTTTGTTATTTCCTGCATACTTTATATACAGCCTGTCCGTGTGGTATAACATATAATTTTATTTTTTATTCTGAATCTACTTGAAAAACTATGGTGACTTTATGTATATAAGTCTTAGTCAAAAAATGGTACTTTTTAAGATATCCATTTTTAAACATTTAATTGGGTCAATATCGACCTTCAGATATTTAAAAGTTGTTATCGATTATAAGGGTATGAGAAAACAAATGTCAAACTTCATAATCGAAAATGATGAATAACTTAATAAAATCAAATGGAATACCCTGTATATTTTTTGCCAGATCGGTGTACAATTAAATTCTCTACAATTTTGGTATACATGTATGTGTACCGAAAATCCGGGAAATTCCACTGTGAAAATCGTTTTTATCGAAAAATTATCGTCAAAAAATTAATTAGGCGATGAATTACGAACGTCAAAAGTTTATTCTCACGATTGTGTTAGTACAGCAGTAGTTTGGTTTACCGCAAAATCGAATGCAAGTTGTTTATTGGCAACTTATAATTATAAAGCAGATAATCCGGAATTACAACGATATCCCCGAACAAATAAACTACAATTTTAAAGGAACGTGTTTACGCGCGGTATCTCATTTTGTCCCGACGTAGGAATGGTAGTTGGTAGCAGGAAACGTTCGTATTAATGACTTATTAGTTAGATACAATTCTTCTTTCTTAAACGTTGATTTTATTTCCACAACGAATCACTTTTTGTATCAAACGCTTGTTTTTAAATTGTCGTTAGGTAATTTGTATTTATTTTAGATGCAGAAAAATAAGTAAACATTTTTTAAATGAAATTCAATTTCAAAACATCTTCAAAGTTATAAGCATATTTTAAAAAAGTAGAAGCAAACAAATAAATTGAAACCGAGTTAATCCCAATAAATTGATTGATTTTCGTGTCCATATTTAAAAAGAAATTCGTTCTCTCCGATTGTTGTACTTTTTGAACGTCCTTAACGATTCTACAATTAAAAATATATTTTTTTAATTTTATACTTTTATGTTGCTTTCAGTCGAATAACCCTGAAATGTAATAAAAAGATGAAGTAAGCTTTCGTTCAATTAAGTTATTAATTAAGTTTTCCTCATTTTACTAAAAGCTCTTTTAAACTTTGTAATTGCTACATCGATAAAATCTGTACATTTTTATCAAACTTTTTTTTCGAATTTGAAAGAGTAGTTTTAAATAGGAACTTTCTATAATTCCTTTAAATGAAGTAAAACTTTTTCAACTCTACAACAGTTTGAAAAAAAATCTTATTTATTTGAAATATTTTTATCTAAATCGCTAATTTCATTTCCACTTTTTTCAGCAAAATTTTAAGTTTGAATTTCAGTCTTAAAACGTTTAAAGAAAAAGAGCGCGCGGTCTGTAACAACCAGGTACCTGAACCCCTCTTAAGGGTTATCCATTGTTAAATCAGTTATATTTTAATTGATGGTAAAAACTTCTTCATTTCTTATTGTAGGTTAGTTTCCCAATTATTTGGGCTTTCTTTGGAGTTAAGGTAATCGAGTCAATGAAACACTGTACCTAATTCACTTGACGTTTGACTCTCAGTTGACAATTAAGAATAATTTAGATGATTTGGTCCAAAGAGGAACTTTCTATTAGAGTCCCTGAAGCACTAATCCTCTGAACTTTTGAAAAAGACTGGACCCATGCCAGTCGAAACGTCGACTGAAATAGGTACCGTGTTTTATTGACCAGATTACCTTAACTCCAAAGAAGGCCCAAATAATTGGGAAACTAACTTACAGGTAAATTTTGTAATTAACAGCCTTGAAGATATTGTAAAACAAATGTCAAGTAATTAACGTATGCCCACTAATGATTCCAATAGGTATAAGCCAAATATTTCAATACAATTTTCTTATCGTAAAGTATATTAGTCATATCAATATAATCGTAATGCCATTATGTTGATGTTGATAAATAAATACCAGGAAACCGACCACTAATAAATTGTATTTAATTAGAAATCGCGACAGTATTTCTAATTTTATTTTTAATTTTTGTTATTATTATAATTAATATTTAGATATTTAAATTCATTTTGAATATCGCAGAAAGAAAGGAAATTCAGGAAAGCGTCTTACAAACATTTACGAAGAAAACTCGACTCTACCGCTTACATCAAATTGAAATAAAACTAATTTATTTGATTTAATATATTTGCAAAACAATTATTTGAAAGTAAAATATTACTCTATTGGAAGACATTTGATTTAAATTGAATTCGAAATAATAAGCAGTGTCACTGAACAGATAACTTTGGAAAAAATTATGTTTTCAATTTAAGTTTAAGTTTGAAATTTCGGCCAAATAATGCTTCTATCGAAACGGCATACGTCACATGTTTCTAACTTCTAATAATGTGTCTCGGATGATACTGTTAACAGTATTAGTAAAGCGTCTTCACCCAGTGTTGTAGGTGGTTGTGGTACAAAAATCTTGCCTTTTATGTATCACCACAAATAAAAATCGCACAGTGTAAGATTAGAAGAATTGGGTGACCACTGAAACACTTTCAAATTTCCATCAGCACAACGATCTATATCCGACAGGGATGGATTTCTTTGTTTAGGTACACTCGCACCTTATTTTGCCAGTGAGGGGAGCTCCATTTTATTGGTATATAAAGTTGTTGGAATCATCAGTCAGTTGGGAAAATAATCACAATTGCAATATATCAAGGTACGACATTCCGGTCACAGTTTTTTCATTAAGGAAAAAAGATCTATACACTTTTGTGCTGGATCCGGCACAGAAAACATTCGATTTTTGAGAATCCTTTTCATGTTGGATGATGTCATGCGGGTGTTCTAAGCCTAATATCCGAATGTTTAGACGGGTCACTTTACCATTTAAATAAAATGTTTCTTCGTCGCTAAACACTAGAAGGTTGGCATTGCTTCCTCTATGTCAGCACAAACTTGGTTCGCTTGACAGTCATCTGCTTTCAAGCACATAGTTTTCTACGGATTACCTGCTTTACTGGTGGATTTGTGGCGAACGCACTAAATATTGTCTTTCGGTGCTTTTACGTTAATCAACTGCACGTGTGGTCTTGAACTATCGATATCATTATTTATTTATTCGTATGGTACATTTTAAGTATTGTATTGTAATGTAAGTGTTATGTATGGTTCCCCAGTACAAACATGTACAGTGTGGTGACGAAATCGTGTGCAATAGTGGATTGGTTCGTCTTGGCAAAGCATTTGCTTGAAGGTTTAGGAAAACCACTAAAACCTAAACATGCCAACCCTTACCCACCTTAGCATTTATATGTAATAATATTAATTAAGTGTGTAAACATTATAGAAGGTAAATAATAACAAAAAATATAACAGCACAGCCATTGCATGACGATATATAATGGATCGGTCCAAACGCCAGTCACGGAAAAAATAGTAGATTAAAGGAATAGAAATGATAATATAATGGAAATACAGATAATCAGGACAAGAATACAAAATATTGCTGAACTTCAGATGTCCTTCAGATTCGTAAGCCATAATATAGCTTTATCCGTTAAATTATGAATGTTTGGAAACCCTTATTTAAACTTTTAATTGACAGTCCTCTCCAATATGTGTAACGGTATCCGGTTTGTTTCCACAGTTACAATTTGGATTAGAAATCTGTGATGATCTGGAGGATCAATTTGGTATTCCCTTCAGAGTGCATGTTCTACTATAACAATGGATTAACATCGCGCGTACTCTAACACGAAACGTTTTCTGTTGTATGCGCGTGCGCATGACAAGCCACCTCCGGCGCCTCGGGTTTTAAACTTGATGGTTGTCGCTGCCTATAGATATGTCATTTACTATTCTATCTCTTATACTTTTTGATTATAGTTTGGTCAAACCCGATTGTTCTTTTGTATTAACCCTCTATTTTGTGAAAGAGTTTTTTTTAAACAGGTAATATTTATTTGAACTTCAAAATATTAATCTTCACAAAAATAATCATTTTATATTGTATTGAGATAACGTTTGTTTTTTGCAGTACGTCATTTGGTTATACAGTTTCTGAAATAAGGTAGAAGAACTAATTCAAAATACTTACCATTACAATAAAGCTGAAGGGTGTATAATTTGAACTGTCGTATGTCATGAAATACTAATCCGATTTAGAAAAAAAATTGGGTTGCATTTTAGTCGAGAGCGGATTTACCCCACGCTGAGTAGGACTATGTAATTGAAATCTGACATTGTCACTTTAGTGTGACGCTATTTAGAAAACTGTATATTTTTACCAATGCATATTACATTAAGCCATGTGTTTTGTTCAAAGATAGAACAGACGTCGGTAAAGTTGGCACCCCCACTTTGCGCAAATTGAAAAAAAAACTAATAACAATTTAATGCTAATTTAGCACTAATTTTGTTGCAGTTTGTTCGAGTAGAACAATAAATATTTTTAGTAAAATTAATATTCGCTTTGAAGCAGCGCCTTCTAGCTGCAGTCAGGAGGGGTTGTGAGAGATTTTCAGTGAGATATAGATGTGAAGATACTTCGCAACTAAACGGGCGCCACCCTTCTCTATAGTGTTTCGTCCTAATTAGTATGGCTTCAGGATCCAGAACAAACAAACTGTTACCACAAATAAATATATATAATTTATAGAGCTTGACTTTACCATTTGCGTCGACAAACACACAAACATTAAGTATATAAATCACAATTACAGCCAGCAGTAACAAAAACAAATTGCAGCGAACAAATTAATCATACAGTATAGTAATATCACACGTAAACTGCTAGCTATCATCCAGCGTTATCTAACTGCAGGTTATAGACGTTGTCCCTTAAAAGCACAAGGAACCGTAATATCGACACGTTTTCGTAATAAGGACAAGTATGCTTGTTACGCGTTTAAAAACATGAACGAGAGCAAAAGAGAAATATTTAGAGCTTCTCCAATTGCACAAGAAAATTGTCACAAAAGTGCGTCTTCAATGCTTATTGTAATTATAACATTCGGTCAAAGTACTTGCAAATACAATCACGGAAGTTATGGTTCAAAACGAATTAAAAGCATTTATATCTTATTATCTAGGTATTTATTCCTTGTTAAATTGTGTTGGAATGTCTAAGGATGTCCACTGCTGTAGATTAGTAGTGCGTTGATTGTAGCTGATCACGTGCTTGTCGGAGGTGAGGGTCGTTGATGTAGAACGCTTATCACGACTTCTTTGTGTAGATTGATAAGGTTGCAACATCTTCATAAGTCGAACGAGAAGTTTAGGTTATCAGAAGCAACTAACATGAAGGGAGACAAGACATTCATCCAGCTAGTATGTTCAGTAGTTAATACTAATTGCAGATATCAAATCAAAGTCGAACTTGGTTTCTGAAGATTCTATGTAACGTTACGGTGTATTTTTTTATTTTTTAGGTTAGTACCATGTGGATCAATTCATTAACCTAGTAATACATAATACTTTTCGACACGTGTTTCAAATCGGAACCCAAAATTAAGAAAGACCAACTAGAACGATTTTTGACAACCAATTCTCTTTAGAGAAAAGTCGGTGATATGGCTTTAATTGAGTTGCCCATCCAAAGGGGCGAGAACCTCTATAGGCGTAAATAAAATTCCCAAATATAAGCAAATATATGATTGTATGCCGCCGAAAGAAAATATTTGAAGAAAAATTTACCGTCACAATTTGTATCCATAAAATTAGAATTTGTACACAAATAGATACCGTTTTTAAACTGGAGAGGCTAACGGCTTCAACTGTTAAAAATTTGCAAATAAAAAAAGTTTGATATTGTATCTATCGAATTTAGAACTAATCTGAACCCGCGATGACAGAGTTTTTTTTTGCTTATTATACATAACTAACCCTAAAAGGGTGTTAAAACTTTCAGTTTACAAAACCGTTGTTTATAAGATAAATGTATTATAATGTATTTGTTTCTTTTTATTGATATTAGGAGTAAATCATCGTGGGTACAAGTTAGTTCTAAACTTGAGAGATAAAATTGTCAATTTTGTTTTTTATTTGGGAATTTTTTTAACGAGTTTTTGGCACAACTGTTAAAATACGCGAAGAAATTATATAACAAAAATTGATTAATTATTGAGATTAAGGAAAAACCGTCGTGGGTACAAATTAGTGCGTAATTAATTATGTTGTTGAAATTTGATTAAGCTAAAGTTAACACACCCACTTCAAAAATCAGTTTTGCTTCAAAGCTGTGCATTTTGTCTCAGATTTTTAATAATTAACTTTTTCAAAACATTGCAAAATCAAAGACGAAAATTGAAACAGGTACGTTTCCATTGTAATTTATTAAATTAAAAAAAAGATAAGGTTTTTTAGTTTTCTTACTTACTTACTCTACATATTATATTAAGATTTTGGACAAAATCGGTCAAGTGAAAATGGAGGGCACTTTAGTTTCTCCTTTCTTAATCTTCGACTATAACTAACAAAATGTACCAAAGGAAAGGAACACTAAACTGCAGCGTCTATTTAACCAACAGAAAAACACCAAAAACTTTACTCGGACACGTGTTTCAATATATCGCGGATGATGATAGCTTAGTTATTGAAACACGTGTCCGAGTAAAATTTTTGGTGCAGTTTTTGGTGTTTTACTGTTAGTTTAACAAAATGTACATTAGTTCTTTTTGGCTATATTTTTGACAACATGACTCAACAGCACACCTCATGTGTAAAATTGGATACATCACGTCAATTTTACTTTACTTTTTCATATAGAACGAAAAACAACCAAGCAGTATGGTCGGAAGTGATTATTGTTTTATGAAAATTTCAGAAAATTTTATAAACTGCTAGGCAAATGAGTTCCAAATATATGAAATCTACCTCCTGTTATTAGTTTCAGTCACACCGTGTAGTTAGAAAGTTCGGTCGCCTTAGCTTTTGACGTTTGAAGATTAAAGAGCTGAGCTAGCGCATGCTAGCACAACTAAAAATAATGTTAGCGCACCTTCAATAACAGGGTTATTTGAGGTTTGAACCTGGAAGAGATAAGGCGACCTCAGCCCTCCTACAAAACATATCGAATTTTTAATGTTTGCATACGAAAGAGAATAGCTAGCACAACTTTGCTCAACGCTAGCACACCTTCAATAACTGAGTTATTGAGGGCTTGCTTCCTAGATCCACCCTTAATAACTCCGTTATTAAAGGTGCGTTGAGCATAGCTTTTTAATTTTCAAACGTCAAAAGTTCGAAATTTTTTTGTTGGGGGCTGGCTTCCTAGACTCAACCCTCAAAAACTCCGTTATTAAAGGTGCGCTAGCGATAAACATAGTTGTTCTAGCCTGTGCTAGCTCAGCTGTTTAATGTTTAAACATCAAAAGTTCAAATTTTTTTTGTAGGGGGCTGGCTTCGTAGATTTAACTCTCAATAACTTCGCTATTAAAGATGTGCTAACGTTGAGCAAAGTTGTGCTAGCCTGTGGTAGCTCACCTCTTTAATGTTCAAACCTCAAAAGTTCCAAATTTACTTGTGGGGGGGGGGGTGGCTTCCTAAACTCAACCCTCAATAACTCCGTGATTAAAGGTGCGCTAGCGTTAAGCATAGTTGTGCTAGCTCAGCTCTTTAATGTTCAAACGTCAAAAGTTCAAAATTTTTTGTGGGGGGGGGTTGACTTTCTAGATTTAACCCTCATTGCTGCTATTAAAGATGTGCTAGCGTTGAGCAAAGTTGTGCTAGCTCACCTCTTTATTGTTCAAAGTTCGAAATTTTATTGTGGGGGGCTGGCGTCCTAGATTCAACACCCAATAACTCAGTTATTAAAGGTGTGCTAACGTGACGCAAAGTTGTGCTAGCCTGTGGTAGCTATTCTCTTTCGTTTGCAAACATCAAAAATCCGATATTATTTTGTGGGGGGGGGCTGAGATCGCCTTAGTCCCTCCACATTAAAAACTCAATAACTCCGCCAGTAAAGGTGTGCTAGCGTTGTGCAAAGTTGTACTACCTGTCCTTTCATGTGTGCAAACGTAAAAAAATCGAATTCTTTTTGTGGGGGGAGGGGGGCAGCTTAGTTACAAAATTACTTATGCTAATTAACTTTATATTAAAAAAAAAGTTTATTTAGGTTAAAAAACAGGTTTAGTTAATCCGAAAGTTAATGAAAACATTAATATTTGATCTCGGTGAGAAATTATATTCTACTAAATTATGTGCAACATAGTCTTGTTAATTTAGTAACATAAAAACCGCAATAACATTCCCCAATTCAAAGCCTCATTTGTTTTTCTTTTGTTCATTAGCGTTGGAAATGTAGTTTAAAACACCAACCAAACCAGAAATTGGGAACAAACTGTAACTTTTCGTTTTATTTGAATAATTTTATGACGATTGCATTTTAAATAAACGTTTAAAAACCATTTTACTATTTTATGTCACTTTTTATTGCGGTTTTCAACCATCGTCCTTCGGTATTTTGAATTAAACTTGTTTCATTGAACATTCTGGTTTGCTGCAAACTAAAAATTAAATCGAAATTAGTTTTTGTTGCTTTAAAACCGAAAAAATAAATTTCGGTTCATTATTTTGAGCACTTTTATATTTGATTATAAACATCAACCTTGAACTGACGCTACGCACAAATCCGTGGCGAATATATCTTATATAACAACCTATACAGCTTTTATTTGCTTTTAAGAAAATATATCGAGTTTCTTGTAAAAAAAGTCGATTTGACACTTTTCTATAGAAACAAAAATAATTTTTTTTACTATTAAATACTTAACAAGTTAAAATAACTTTTTTGTCTAAAATTTCCTTTCGATAAGGTTTTCTATATTTTATGTCGGAAGTGGCTACTAACATCCTTTACATTCCAAATACACAATCTTGTTTTATGACACTGTATCTAATGTTATCAGGTAAAATTTAATTAACAGCAAATTAAGAAAATTTAAATGTTTGTTTTTGATTTGGTTATTTACATTTCAAGGAGGTCAAGGCGAGCAGAGTAAGAAAAAACTGTATACGTCAAATTTTCATTGTAATTTTAACGTTAATTCGATTATGATTGCGCGATAACTGGGTAGATCACAATTTTTGCCAAACTAGAAACGTAAAGTTTGAAAATTGTTTTTATCGCCAACCGTCAGTAAAGCCGTCAATTATCAGAATGATTTCCGGAAGTAAACAAACAGTTTACCTTATCCTATACCATTAATGTATTTTATCTGCCTCGCGGCAGATAAAGTGACATATGAGTCTGGTAAAGTGACATATGCGTCAGGTAAAGTGACATATGCGTCAGGTAAAGTATTTTGACTTTGACATTATTCGAAAATTATTATCTGTCAGTGTCACGCTTCTCCATATTACGGCTCGATAATAGTTTTCTTGTAATTTATTCATAACAAATTATGGAAGATATTCAGTTTACTTCTGTCTCAATAAATGCAATTAAATATACCTCAGTTTCTTATATTCCGAATTCTAAACAGTTGGCGATAAATTTTGTATGCACCACGTCAGTAAAGTTTTATCGGACTTCGCCTGTTATTCGCCTCGCTCGCTTCTCTCGCTCGTCTCATAATTTCAGACTCGTCCGATAAAGAATCACTTTACTGCCTTGGTACATAAATAACTATTTTAATCTCAATACGACCGTTATTCACAGAGATACAGTCTTTCAAAAAAATAATCTAATACTCTGATAGAATTGCGTTCTTACATAAACATCAATGTCTGAGAATTTAATCGAAAACCTCCACTAGATAGTGTGGTAAAAAAAATATAGACTTTCAGTTTGCACCATTGATTTCAGCCTTTAATACTCTATATAACTGTTATAATATGTATATCATTCCATGTAAGTTTTGTGAAAAAAATGGCAAAATTCATTATTTTTAAAAAAGCTTCATCTAGCGGTCGTAGTAAAAACCACAGATACTTCGATTTTAGCAAGTATGATAGAGTAAAGTAAACTCTTTTAAACGAAACTCAATTCGAATTTTTGCAATAAGACGTTCCCAAGAAATTCCTCTACCATTTTATTTGAAGAGTTGGAGGAAAAAGTGCTTATAGACCATAAGATTCATTTGCATGCATTTTCAATATACCTTAATCGAGCAAATTTTACGGACAATTTCTCTTGGCTACTTTCATGAGAATATTTTTTACCCCAAGGTCGTAAGTTAAGAGGTTTCCGATATACAGCCGCTTACTTCGTTTAGTTGGCCACTGTGTACGCCAAACTTAATTTTGCTACATTTGACAATTGTAACTAGTAGTGTTGTATAGTAAAATTAATGTTGAGCAATCATTACTTGCTCATTACATAATACACTATTATTAAACCGACATTCTGTTATAATAATATAATTTATAAAGAAATAAATTTATAAAAGCAACTTTGTCGACAGATGTGTAAGCAGTTACATAAGTCGAGCATAATTTTTGATTATAGCCAACTAAGGTGGCATGAAAAACAATCTCGAATTGTCTGCTGTAAGTTCGTAAGAGATTGTACAATAGCAAATAAACATGAACTTACAGCAGACTATTCGAGATTGTTACTTATGCCAACACTTAGTTGACAACTTACATTTGAGTTTTCTCACTCCCGAAGAGTCCCAAAAGGACGAAGCAGCTGTCGAGTTTGTTTGCTATTGTAGAAACTCTTGCAAACTTACAGGCAGGCGATTCGAGATTATTATTTTGCCAACACTTAGTTGGCTATAATAATCAAATAATCGATTTATGTATCGGTTACACATCTGTCGACAAAGTTGCTTTTATAAATTTCTTTCTTTTATAAATTCTTTATTATAACAGAATGTCAGTTTAATAATAGTGTATTATGCAATGAGCAATTTCCTTTTTTGATCAAACGCTCCTTTTAAATCAACATAGCCCAGATACAATGGCGTATTAAGCTCTGACTTTTTCTGCCGTACCGTCGCAGTATGAATATGGCGTCTAACTTTATGTATTGAATTATTTTTCTATGTAATATGGTTTGGGTTTTTTAGGTTCTTGGTTCAACTGTATAGTACTGAATAGTACTAGTCGTGATCGGATCCAAAACTTACAGATGTTAACACCCTCACGCCCACTATTTGCTTAGGTCGTATGGTTTTATTGGTTATAATATAATCTATAACTGAATGTGATCCACTACCGTTCGACAATGTAATCTTGTGTTTTACGGATGTCGGTAAAATGTATTATTTATTCGTAATTCATTCATTGTACAGAACTCTGTGAGATCTTCCCACTTTAATTTGTTATGTTTTTATTGAATCTTTGCATGATGCCATTTACCTCAGAATTTCCAACGTGCCTATTAAATCTTCTTTTCTTCTCTTCCTTTTTCCGTATTAACATTGAGACTAGCAGCATTCTTTCACTGGTGTATTGTACATCAGTTATGGTAAAGGTAAGTGGTTTTCTCCAATTTGGTTATGCTTTAAATTGTGTTTTGTTTAGGACCCTTCGTGGTTGGAGGTGTAAGATATAAATATCAATTCTTTAAGAGAAACAGACCGACGTTTCGTTTCTCAATGCGGGTGTTCCATCAAGGTTAAGTTCTGTTGGATTGATCGTTCCAAAGAATATATTTTGACATCTACACTGACGAAAACATATATTTTTGGACGATCAATCTTAATAGAACTTAGCATTGATGAAGCTCCCGCTGTAAGGGACGAAACGTCGGCAAGTTTCCTAAAGGATGGATTGTTATATATACACCTCCAACCCCTAAGGCTCCCTAAACAAGACACAATTTAAGAGTACATCAGTTATGTTACTAGTGTATTTTTGAATGCATGGACCCATTTTTAATTCTCTACCCTTCTATACATTAACATATAATTTTCTCTTACGGTCGTTCCTTTACCTTTTTGTTTTTGTCCGGTATTCTGAGCCTTTGTATATTTCTTTTATTAGTTTTTCTTAGTCAGGTAGCTGGCCTTAGTTAAGAACTCTCTCTATCCGGACATGGGACCGGCAGTGGCAATTATTGTTGAGCTACTCAATCCACTTAACACTTACCTCAGGCAAAAAAAAACTGACAGAGGCAATTGACCTTGACCAATAAAATGACAACAATGTTAAAGAAAAGGTGAATTTGAATAAAATCCAGTTTTATCAAGGATTATCAGCATTTTTATATACACAGGTCTAGCAAATTTTAATCCAGTCATACAAATTGCATAAGTAAAACAAACTCGAAAAAAACAATAATAGTTTAATTATTGTGACTTGATTAACTCTATTTTGCGATAAGCGGTCTTTAAAATGTTAACGATATTTCTTTCTTTGTTCTACTTATATAATTTGTTTGTTAAGAATACTGGCAAGAATTAAAAATGGAAATTTTATCGATCAAAAGATTTTTTTAAGTTTATTTTTATTGTAAATCTTGAATTTGCGAATTCTTGACAAATGATTCGATATGTTATTATCTTTATAACATTAATCATTATAAATAAAGAATTTTTTACGAGGTCGTATTTCTCTTGCATCACATCATTTACCTTTAGATAGCAAATTGCAGGTTTGCATATTTATTTTGCCTACATTTTTAATGCATTTTAATATTGAATGAAAATATTGATATTGTGTTAATCCTTAGAATTAGATTACAATAGCTTTGAAAGAGTAGAAGAAATTTGAACTTGATAGAATACCAATGCATTGATAACATTTTCTAGTTTTCTTTACTTTTTCTGCTTCTTTCTAGATTTACTTTAATTGCTTCCAGTGGTGTAGCTCTGAGGAGAGATACTGTAAATAAATTTCTATATAGAAACTCCTACCCTTTTTGTAAATATTCTACCTTTTAATTTTTTGGCTCAACTCGTGCTCAGAATTTGAAAAGAATTCTTTGAAGACTTTTTTTGTCTAGAAAAGGCAACTAATTTTTATTGGCTATAGCTTTGTCTTTCAGTATTTCATTGTCGATCTGGTCTCGAGTCGCTGTTTTGGTTTTTGATGTCTGATTTCCATTTTTTCAAAGGTGATTTCAAAAATCTTTTTTGTTCTTTTTTATTTATTTTGGTACTGAACGTAAATGAGTAAAATCCGTGCAAATATTCCAATGATAATTGAGTTAAATTTAAGATGGACATCCTCGTAAGGATTCTTTGAGGTGGAGGGATGAAATTAAAATTACTAGGTACCATGGTGTCAATTAGCCGACGTTTCGCCTAAATCTTTGCAAACTTTATCTAGGTCACATTTAACATTAAACTTAAATTTCATTCTTCTTTATTTAATTTTTTTTTGTTACATGTTCGAATTTGTTTCTTGTTTCGTCTTACAACTTGGCTAGTTTATGTATATCTTGGTATCTTGTTTTTTTGCGTTTACTGGGCAGTATTATGATTATTTATGAACTTCTCTGATTTTTAGGGACAGAGACTTCTAATCTTGTTATCAGTGCCACGGTAGACATGGAATTAAACCTCTTACGCAATCAAAATATAGGTAGAACTGAATACTTTTGGTTCTATAAATAAAATTCATTTTCAGATTTAATTTCATATTCTTCAACTTTTCTTTTCTTGTAAATATTCTTGAGAGATGTCAAGTCAACAAAGATGTATACCTTACTTATTCCAATATAATCTATACATATTGTTACGCCACTGGAGTTACTATTTATTTAGGTACTTATTTAGAATAAGGTAGAATGTTTGGCGCCGTTCTAGAACTCCGTATCCTAGAACGTTTTAGACTATTTAGCTTCTGTAAAAGCGTAGTCATGTAGTTGTTGAGATCAGTTGCCAATTGTCATTTAATGCGAGTTGATATAAATTATAAGATGTAATATTGAGTGTATTTATCAGACTTATAAAAACTATATACTTAATAGTGTAATACCGTTGTTTGAATAATACGATACAGCTGCGTTTATTTCGCGGTTGTGAATGCAAAAAGAAAAACTAGCAAAAAGATTCGTAACAATATATTCAACCTGGAAACGCTATTACTTTATTTCGCCTGAAATGTTTTTTTTGGAACACTTCCAAAGTTTTGTTTATCAGCTGTTTGTTCTGTTTCTAACTTTTGCGTGAAGTATATAAGATTAGTTCGCAAAATGATTCGCCAATTATTTTCTGTTTGCTACAGAAAACGCCTTCATTCTTTTGAAAGGCGTATTTCAACAGCCCGATCCTTATTAATTTTATTAAAACCTTTAATTTAGGATTAGTTGATGTTGGTGCCAATTTAATTACGAAGATGAAATTACTACATCTATATAGATTACTTTTATTGCATGTTTGAAAGTCTTCTACAACAACAATAATAATAATATAAATAGATTACAACTACATTTTTAGGGTACGTGTGAGTTTTTATGGTTATGCTTATTGTTTCAGACATCCATATTCAATTGAATTTTAGATTTCATTGCACCATTCACTTTTATGAGCTTTTAGGTGCCTAAGAGTCATGCTGTAAATTTTCAACATTTAAGTGTATTGATTTTTTCAAAACACGACGTAGTTTATACACCAACCTATATCCCGTTTACTAAGTAATTTCGTACAATTTTTTATTTAGAAGCAATTCTGGTTGTAATTACGATACCGTTTTTAAATTTTTGCCAATCAGGTTATCAAGTAATTAAGTTACAAATAGTTGCGTAGTATATTTGTTCCTGTCAGATTTTGAATCCATTACTGTCTTGGTGTTGTTACCTTGAGATATAACGAATGTCGTCATTTTACGGATTTAGATCGATGTAGAAAATGTTTCCCTGTTATTTGAAAGACAAATTGCTTCCATTATTCGTTTATGGAAGTTTTACATGTCAATTTGAAATAGAAACGTTATTTTAAATTTTAGTTATACTTAACATACTTATAGCGTACAAAATTGTTACTGATGATGAAGACTATCGAAACACATTTATGTTGAAAATCGTGGTGGTTCGTTGTTATATTGCGTCAAACTTGGTATAATTAATGTCTGGGTGATTATTATTTATTCGCCAGGAAAAACTTTAACTTTGTAAATTTGGTATATGTATGTAAAGTTGGCAAATATAAAATAAATCGGTTAGATGGCGGATAGACAGACAACTAGACACTAGTCACCCCTCTAATACCAAAAAACGACAACGTTTTGATGTTATAAAATGATTAAATTAAAAATTAATATTTTGGTTTTGTTTAGGTTTAGTCACTTTAAAAACACATATTTTGAGAAAAACTGAAAATCTATTACATGGGCGGCGTAGAATCATAATTTCTCTTTCCAGATAAAGCTTCACCTTCTGAAAAGGAGATCATTATTGTTTTTGGGTACAACGCTTGCATTCGATGAAATGATGGTGAAATTGGGTTCGTTTTTTCTACTGACAATTTTTTTGTTTTAAACAAACTCATAAAACATGTACGTACTTTCTTAAAAGTGCAAATATAATTCAATTGATTTGAAATTGAACAAGCTTTGAGTGCGTTAAGTATAACATTTCATTTGTTTAAATATGTATTTAATAATGCACTGTTCCCATGTGGGTAGAAACATTTCATAATTGTGAACTAAAAGTTACTTTTGTTGGGCGTACTTGTTAACACATGTCCTTTGACAAATACGCCCCGTGAGAGCACACTTCGATAAAAACTTCATTAAACAAAGTTCATCTCGCGTGTTTAAATTAACCGAAAGATTTCCTTTTAATGACTCTCGTGCAACCTATTTTACTAGATTTACTGAGCATGTCGCACACATCACTTAATTTTAATGATTAGTTTGAACACATTTTACTACTGAATTCGGAACAACGCTACTTCTGGAAATTATTGTTTTCCTATAAGCTTGTTTATAGGAAAACAATAAATGAATGAGGATATAAATTATAATATACACTCGCGTACAAAGAAATTCCAAAACGATTATTGACAATATTTTCACAAATTTCAACATTGATAGTGCCTACGTTATACCTTGCTGCTTATCTGACCACTTCATGCAAGTAGTTACTTGTGTATTAGACAATCTTTCTGGACAAGAAACAAAAAATATATTTATAAAAGAAACTATACAAATGAAACTAATATTGCTCAATTTCAACTATTATTAAATGAAACGTGGAATAAAATTTACTCTGCAGATAATCTTGATGGCAAATTCAATTTATTCATTACTAGATTTACAGAAATTTTTAATAATGCGTTTCCAATCGAACGAATAAAAGTGACTAAGAAAAATTTTAAAAGAAGCCATGGTTATCAAAAGAGATCATAAATAGAGGCATTTTCTTAGAGATCTTTTTCAAATTTGTAGTGAGTCAAGTGATCAAAATCTCCTTCATATTTATAAATCTCTGGTAGTCAAGCATAAGAAGGCAATTTCCTTAGTAAAAAGCAATTTAATAATAAAAAGTACTTTAATGCTACAAATAAATCAAAGATGGCATGGAAGATTATTGCTCATGATGTGAATACTAATAAAAGGCGTCTTACCCAACTACTTTTGTGATAATTCAGGAAATCTTATTTCTGACTACAATTTGGCAGCTAACGTATTCAATGATTTTTTGTAAAATCCTTTGACGGCGCTGCAAATAATAAGCATTCTGACAAATATTGTAAAGCTTCTTATGATGAAATGATTTTGGATCCAATTACATTACCTGAAGTTTGTACAATCATACGTAAAAGTTGTAATAAGAATTCTTCTGGAATTGACGGCATACCCTGCTTTCTTTTAAAACATGCTGAAAATTATATTGCTCATATACTGACCGAACTTATCAATGACTCCTTTAGAGAAAAAATTTTTCCTAGTAATCTAAAAACTGCTCTTGTTGTGCCCGTATACAAGAAAAATGATAAATCCAAAGTTGAAAACTACAGAGCGATCTCTATTTTATCGGTCTTTTCAAAGATTTTGAAAAAGCTTTTTATCTATGACTTATTCAGTATTTGAACACCAACAAAATTATTTCAGCCCAACAATTTGGTTTCCGGGCAGGTTTCTCTACTGAACTTGCTTCCGTGGCTGTTACAACTGAAATTATCAAAAAATTGAATTAAAGTTAAAAGTAGGAGGTATTTTTATGATTTTACGCAAGCTTTCGACTCGGTCTCCCACCGTATTTTATTAAATAAATTGGCTCAGAATGGTATAACTGGTGACGCACTTTCGTGGATAGCTTCATACCTCACAAACCGTTCTCAAAAAGTAGTCCTAAGAATAGAACCAGGTCGGGAATTTCACTCTCAACAGCTTGACCTTTGCAATGGCGTACCTCAAGGTAGTGTTCTTGGACCGGTTCTATTTTTAGTATTTATAAATGATATTTTTAAGAAATTTTGCGCTGATTATACCATTTTGTATGCCGATGACACATCGGTTATTTTATCGGCAGACTCGTACAATGAGTTAAGTTTAAAAGTCAACAATTGTATGAGATCAATGCAAGACTATTGCGCCGTTAATAGCCTTAAATTAAATATAAGTAAAACAGAAATTGTTCTATTTTCTGCTAACTATTGTTCTTCCAGCTTGTTAGTAAGATTCAATGGAAAAAGCGTACCTAATAATTTTGTTGTCAAATTTCTGGGAATACAGATGGATCAGAATATGACCTGGTTTGATCAAATAAGTAAACTGACAAAGGTATTATCGTTGCAATGTTTTGTATTGAGTCGACTCAGGCAGGTTGTAACTATGGATATATTGCTTTCTTACTATAATGCTAATGTTTACTCTATTTTAAGCTATAACATATTGTGCTGGGGATGTTCCCGTTATCTGAATGAATTATTTTTAGTGCAAAAACGAATTGTTCGTACAATAACGTTTAAGAAGTTTAGAACGTCATGTAAAAGAATATTTTCTGAGCTCAATATCTTAACTTTACCTTGTATTTACATTTTAAGGCTATTGTGTACGTTAAAACACATATAAATGATTTTCTACAGCTGGTGACAATGAGCGATACCACTTTCGATTCGGATACAATATTAATATTCCCTGCCACAGGTTAGCGTTAACTAGTAATAGTTCCTACATTCTACCAATTAAATTATTCAACCATTTACCTCTTAAGCTAAAAATTTAAGCAATATTAAACATTTTAAAAGGCAATTACAAGTTGTGCTGTCAAAAAAGCGTTTTATTCTGTACAAGAGTACCTCAGTTGTGACATAAACCTTGACAATTTTGTTTAATGTTTGTTATATCTGAATGTAATGTTAGTATTATGTTTATGATGTTGTTTAATTATTTAACTATTTTATCCATATATATATATATATATATATATATATATATATATATATATATATTTGACTGTTTCCTATACACTGTTTGTGTCTCTAAGGAATAAATTATTATTATTATTATTATTATTATTATTATTATTATTATAACGCTAATCCCATTTATATACGCATATGTATGTGAAAACAATTGCAATCAATTCAGAATTCACTAATATTTACTCTAAAATAACAGTAACAAACATGGAACATTCAAAACAAATATGATGCATCTAAATAAATTTCGTTAACAGTGGTTCTCGCCTTCATTTAAATTTGTTATGCTTTACAACTTTTAGTAATATTTAAAAAAAAATTGGTTAATAATACATACTAATTAATTATTTAAATAAACTTTTCAACTTAGTTTTTCTATGATGTCCAGATACTGCGGGCACGTCTGGGCTCTTGCTAATCGAAAGAAGGGATCGAAAGAAAACTGTCAGGTCATGTTAAAGGCAACGTTTCGCATTCACAGTGGGGCGTCATCATGCCTGTGCCAGAATTAGATGAAGTTCCCACTATGGAAGCGGAACATTGCCTTTTAACACGATTTGAGAGTTTTCTTCCGATCCCGTCCTTCGATTAGTAAGGATCGAGACATGCCCGCAATGGTCATCATAAATAATTTTAATAAGTGAAGGACACCACCAACATTATTATCAACTTCGTTTTCTTTACCTTAATAAAAATTCGAATTTCATGATCAGAACTACTTCAAAAATAGTACTTACACAATAAAACATTTTAAACTTTGGGGGAAGTTTTTTCTCTATGTATGCACGACTGTTCTAATATTATATTGTTTGCTTATGTCTATTTCGTAATCGGTTGTTTATATGCAGGCAGGGGTCAAACTACTTTGTGTTATAAGACTTATAACTGCCCTCTCCTCGTGAGGCAATTTAGTTCTTTTTTTTTAAACTGTGTACATGATTTTTCAAAAATAATAATTAGTTTGGAGAAGTTAGTTTGGTTAATAAATAGGATCTCTCTGTTATTACTTGACGACTATTTACAAAAATCATAAAAATAGCATTGAACATTTCGTATTTTTGGCACTCATCAGAGATGAGAAAACTTAAATATACTTTGTAATATGTAAATGATAGAGGTTAAGGCTAACTAGGTTTAGTGATGTAGAATTATTTTATGTTTTTTTATCTATTGGAAATTAACTTTACTTTACTCCATTTATAATATTCACAATATAAAAAAGAAACTTTTTTAAGTTTATGTTTAAAAGAAGTGAGGAGACTTTAGGGAAGCTTTGCTCCCTAAATGTATCATGGGAGTTTCAAGTTAGTAGATTACTATTCGGACCATAGCACGAGGTTGTGGCACTAGATGTCGCGTCGTACTTGTCGTAATTCAATAGCTGGAGCACTTCTCCTTTCTCAGGATTATCAAGTTCTTATATTTTTGAATAGCTTCAAACTAACAGTACTTTTCGGTTATATTGGAACGAAACGATATCTTAATTTTAATTTTAACATTGCAGTACTGATTACCCAGAACGTCAAATTTCAACTCGACAATTTTTTATTTAGACCCCACGCGCACTCAATCCGCGAACACACTGTATACGTTTTCTAGTGCTGGCTTTGTAACATTAGTGCTATTTTGAATTATAGCATAACTACCTTAATGAGTAGAAAATTGATTATTAAAAACATAACCAGTAGGAGGAAAAATTAAACATAAAGTTTTACTAGTGTAAGATAGGTGGTAATTTAGACGAAGAACTAGATGACATTGAGTATACGTACATGAAAGGGTTCTAGAATTTGACTTTGGATTTTGGCAATGGGAACTTTAGTGAGAATAAAAATCCATGTCGTCTTTTCAAAGGGTGATCGTAAAATAGTAAAATAACTTTTAATTAGTAAATTATTCATTTCGTTTAATACATACCAAGTCGTTTCAGACTTATAAGTATTTATATAAGCCGTAAAATTCAGTAACAAATAAAACCTCTTAAAGTTTGACTACGTATGTACTTAATTAATAATTAATTAATATTTATATTAATATAAAAAGTCACTGAAAAAGGTGACGGAAAGAAAAACTGCTGAAAAAGCTAGCGGCAAAAATTAGTAGTGTTCAAATTTCCTCTCAAAAAAGCTTTGATTTTTTCGCCTTTTTTTCCATGACTTTATTTTCTAGATTGCAAATAACAGATACACTAAATTTTACCAGACTATATTATAGCTATTAAAGATGAATTTCAAGTTTATTTATTCTTTTAATTTTCATAACAACAGCAAAAACTGTTCTTGATGTAAATCATACATCAATCACATACATTGTTTGCAGTTTTCGCCAAACTACAAACAAACTGAAAATACCAAAACACCATCCATTAACGCAAATAATCTCTCGTCGAGATAGCCTCGCGCGACATTAGCTCGCACTTAGTTGAGCTAATGTTGAGATGCTCTCGCTTTAAGGGGATTTCTCGTGGAAACGGAGGTGTCGAGATGGCGGCGTCGTAATAAGGCGTACCGGCTCCTAATCAATATGTTATTAAATAAAAGTCAATGATTTTTTTTTAATTTGTAGGTACGACTTACAAAAACGGTTCAACATCTTTATTGATTTTTGTATTTTTAAAATTTGAATATTTTTAATATTTGATGAGTATGTGTTGTAACTCAAAGTTTACATTTCAATGAACTTAGATTGGTAAACTTTTTAAGAAGAACAATTTTAATAAAGTCAATAAAGCAAACATTGACTTCAGTGTTTGTACGACTTTATACATTTGAGTCTTCTTTGATATTGTGGCGTTGATTTCTCGAGAAGCCGGTATCATGGTGCAAAATACTAGTACAGTTAAGATTGACCTACTGAGTTTCTGATTTAATGGTACCCATCCAAAACTTAGGAAATAGAAAAATAGTGAACCCCTGATATGGCGTAGTTCCCTCAACACGCAAACCATTATAATCAGAATTTTCATAACTTTGATAGAAATAGGATCATTTCTCAAAAATTCGTTTTTATCGAGTATGATTTGGTACAGGGTTATTCATTAGTCCCAACTCTTATCATAGTTATTATTTCATATACAAAAAAAATTTGGATAAAAAAGTTGTGGGGTTATAAACTAATTTTATTATAACGTTAACAAAAGTACAATGGCGTGCGTAGTTTAGGGAACACAAACAAATAATTCGTATTTTTACATAAAACACCCTGTATATTATTAAATTTTTGAAAAGACTTTTCTCTGATTTCAAAAATATACCATATCATACCCCTGTCTTACCGTTCTTAAGTTATCAAAGGATAACTATAGTAAATTAAAAAAACGATTTATTTTTTGTGTTCCTTAAACTACGCACGCCACTGTACTTTTGTTAAGGTTTCATAAAGTAAGTTTATAACCACACAACTTTTATTTCAAAATTTTTTTTGTATATGCTAGTTATTATTGCATTATTGATAAGGGCTGGGGCATTTATAATGAATAACCCTGTACAAAACCTAACCATTTTTTTCGCTACATGAGAGTTGTCGTTATTGATGCCACAATTAAAAAAATTATCTTCATTCTTCATTATGTTACAATGTATTGGCACTAATCCACAGTCTAAGCTTAAGTAAATTTATATTTTCACGGATTAAAAAAGGAGATAGCTTATCAGAGACCTTAACACTACGTCTTTTAATAGCATTTGATAGTATTTTTTTTTGGGTTTTCATACTAAACGATTATTGTTACTTAAACGGCTTCCAATACATATTGCTATTATTCTTTACTAAAATTTGCTACAAAAATCGTGGAATTCCTATATCGACTTCTTGTAAAAAACAAAATCACGAACGCACTTGGATCATCATTATGTTCAATAACAAGGCTTTTCAAACTTTTCGATGTCATTTTTGTAGAACGATTTTTCTTTAGTCGCAACATAGGACTCTGTTTGAGCGATTACTTCTTTATCAGTGCTGATTTTTTTCCAGGGAGCATTTTCATGAGGTCTGCGAACTGGAAATAGTCGCTGGCGGCCAAATAATGTAAATAAGGTGGATGGGGAAGTAGTTCGTAGCCGATTTAATTTAATTTTTCCTTTGTTTTCTTTGATTTGTGATACGGCGCATTGTCTTGATGAAACAACATTTTTTCTTAGCCATATGAGGCCGTTTTTGTTCATATATTTATGCAGACATGTTTAACACGTTCCTTGGATTATCAGCTATCTCGATCAACTTCACTTTACGGCCATTATAAATTATTTTATAGACTTTTTTTATGTTTTCATCTGTAATAGTCTATTTTGGGCGTTCACTATGCTCACCATCTTCGGTGCAACTACGAAATTTAGCAAACGACTCAACGATTAACTTTCCTGGTGCAGAGTTCGAATAATATTTATCACGCCAAGTTTTTGCTTCAACGGTATTTTTTCGACCAAAAAGCAATGTTTAATCAACACGTGAAATTATTTTTAATTCATTGTTTTGAAAATAATAAAAGTAGCTTCACTCAAAAAATAGGTACAATTCACAAATTTATTGTCCAATTTTTGTCAAATTTCGACAAGTACTGTTTGAAGGTTGGAATTGTAGTTCATCCCAAGGTATTTGTCCAGTAAAACCCCTCTTCAGTTTTGGGCACACACCGTGTTTGAAACTATTGTGAAATGTACAGCCTTGAGTTCATTAGCTTTAGGGGAGACAAGGTACGTACATTTCACAATAGTTTCAACCACGGTGTGCGCCCAAAAGTAAAGAAGATTTAATCTTTTATCTGATAAATAGCTTGAACTATAACTAAAAATCATATGGAATTATGGCGCTATCTATAAGTCAGCCTACGAACTTTTCAGCCGACCTAATAGTAGTCTGAACTAGTAAAATAATTTAAATCAAATGGCACTTTTGAAATTGATATGTAAGCATATATCGTCTTAATAGAGTAAGTACTGTGCAAACTAATGAAATATTCTGATGAATTTGATTTTTTGTGTATGGTAACCGAGATGGTAGTACTAGATGGTATCTCACTAGACAACTACCAAAGTTTTTTTGATGTTTGATTATTACAAGTTTGTCTGGTCGAAGTTGCAGCATGGATATCAGGCGCAGGAAGCTCATTGTGGATGAACGTACGTATATGTTACAAAGAGTCATTGCGACAAAATCTAGTATGAATCATGGGGAATTTTTAAGTGTAAGAAGGGCTCGAGATCAGCTGAAGTGAAGATGTCGTAGAACCGTGGAAAAAAACAGAAATGATACTTTCAAAAGAGCACGGAAGAGTTGTGAACTCTGGTAGAAGGGCAAACTCAACACCGTGTAACCTCAACGACAAAAAACGACTTATCACTGACCGCATGGAGAAACTGAAGCTGTTTTGGACTAGTCATTGAGACAGAACCTAGTGTGAATCAGGAGGCAACAACTGACAGACGACATCAAGAGATGATAGTTTCGAAAGGTTGTACACTCTGGTCGAAGAGAAACAGAAGCTGTTTTGGACCAAAAAATCCTCGAAATGGGCTGTAGAAGACTCAAAAAAGGTCATGTTTAAAGTGTTTAAAGACGAAATTCTTTTCATAGTGCAAGAACAGCGCTCTGATTTTATCAAAAAGTATCGCAACGAATAACTTACTCCTGCCTATATTTATCAAACAAATGGTAATACACCCAGTCAAAAAAATGTGTTTGGTGTATTTTTCATATAGGGGGGTTGGATCTTTCATGCCAAGTGATGACCAAAAATATACATCGATTTCGGAATAGTGATTGAACAAACAACTCAAAAAATGCAACCATAACGTGGAGCAATTATTCAACAGTGTTCCTGTCATAAGTCGAAGGAAATGTTGAGATATCTCCAGAATAAGAAGATACATGTCACTAGAATCCTATTGAGAATTTAAGGGTTATAAAAGAAATGTCAATTATTGACGAAAAACTGAAAATTTCGTCCACAATTGACAGTGATTTGAGAAAAGTACAAATGCTAAATTCTTTTATTTGTTGTAAAAGAAACGAACTTCAAAGATATAAAGACAATAATACAGAACATGCTAGGCGCTCTTTACTATTCTAGAATTATTTCAATTAATAATTAGAGCTCCGCATTTCAGATGCATAATCTCTTCCTGTAGCTCATTATACCTTACAAACTTCAGTTAACAACCGCGTGTCCCGTAACGGTAATATGAATTATTTATTAAGCGGTCGGCCTCAGTATTTAACAATGAATGCAAAGTTTCGTAGTACAGTCAAGTGTATTCTCAAATATAAAAAAATATTCATTATCATTCTAACTTTAAAGTTGTAAACATACAAAATGCGTCATACATTATTTGTAACAATTTCTTGTATTATTTGGAAGAAGGACTAAAAATGTATTTGTATAAAATGTTGAAATTCTTTATCATTAACACAAAGGTATTTGTTTTTTCGATACGTTATTCTTGCGTAATTAGTAATGCGATGGAGATTCTGGTACCATATGTTTTCATTTCAAAATATGGCGTAAAATCTATATTCTGATTTGAGTTCGCTCAGTCTTTATATTCATAATTAATTAATGAAGTTAAGCATCCGGTTATAAAATAATTTTATTCAATTTGGATGAATGTTACAATTCCGACTCGAAAAGGACTTGCCTTTGTAAAAACATTATTTTTGGGTTACGAGATTACTACATTATTCTATTATTTAAACAATATTTTTAAATAAAAACAATAGAACAAAATAATAAAGTGCGGGTTTAATTACGAAATTGGTCCAGTTTGAAGTTGAAATTAATTTGTACCCACAAGCATGTTTTCTCTGTCAATAATTTGTTTATAATCCATTATTTTAGCTGATTACGTTACGTGTTTTAATAACAAAAAACATTTGCAAATGAGTTATCTGATTGCCAATTTTGTTTATGGAATTTGGACTGATTTATTCCCAAAAATTTTTCAAAAATAATTAACAAGCGGTACCATGGCGAAACTCTTTGGAAACTCATTCTAATTTCTTGGGTACACATTTAAACTATCGTAAATTAGTTATGTTAGTAGGGATCGAGTGGTAAGCACGCGTGAAAAAGTTGTACACGTTCTTGGATGTATGCGAATATGAAGGATATAGTGGATATAATTGTTTATATTAGATATTGCGGATGTAATTTGGATATTGTAGCCTATGCGCATGCGTTTGCGCATGTCATCTGCAACTTTGAGGTGCGCGAACGTTTTTGTTTTGAGTCTTAATGTTACAAGGGGTAATCATTTTTATAGAACTATTCGGGGGCTATCAGAACTGTCAACAAAATAATCAATTATTGAGAGAAAAAATTGCCCTCATCGGACTTTTTTCAACCTTGCAACTTTGAGCAACATAACTTTTTTGCTTTGAGTCGTACTCATTTTTGACAGAACTATCTGAGGGGCTGTCAGGACTGGCAACAAAGTAATCAATTGCTTTTATCGTGTCAACAGAATAATCATATATTGAAAAAAAATTGTTTATATGAGACTAATGTTCTATGGAGGTGAAAATTTTAGTTAAGAGTTCTCATAGTCAATGTGAAGTGGCCCTACTGTAACTTAAAGTGTTATTTTAAATGCTTTAAACGACAGAACTTTTTATAAAACTCATAGAGATCTCTAGAACTATGCAGGGGACAGTCAGAACTCTACTAATATTTTAAAAAATTAATGATGTGGGAGCTAACTTCACAGACGTGAAATTAATTAATTTACATAATATCCCAAATAATGAACAAAAAAGAGTAATTACTAATAAGAAAAGTCAAGCAATTACCAACTTCTTTACAAAATCTCACGATGTTGACAAAACCGACACCAATACTGGTCTTGACACTGGCGACCGTAAAACTCAAAATGTAATAAAAAACAAACTGATTATACATCAGAATAAAGTTTTAAAAAGCGGAAAACTACTAAATGTCAAAATGGCCAACGTATTCACAAAACGAAGAATCATGTAGCAATAACAACCTCGTTGCACAACATTTGCCGATTCTCAAAAAGATGGAATACTTTTAAAACAGAATCGAGACTTTGAAAAGTTAAAACAGACTTGGAGAACAAACTACTGACGTTTCATTATCCAACGTAAAAATCATCAGAAGCATGTTAGAAATAATGTGCAGGGTGCAGTAAATAACAATAAATACAAAAGTAATGTTTTCAACAGATATGACGAAAATTAAAATTATTCTGTGCTTCTTTCTTCTTGATTGGAGGGCGCTTCACATATCAGACATTGTACAAAAAATTTCCTGGTTCAATATCATCGATAACAACACTTCAAAGATCTTTAAGGACCAATGAGCAAATTTTGGATATCTCAAGACCAAACAAAGATCGTAAGTACTATGGAATACGATTCAGTAAATTATGTAATCTAAACAATAATTTTTTTCGACGATATTGTTTAGATATGGTCGGATATGAAAACATACCGGGTAGCCCAAAAGTATGGATACGATCGTTTTTAGCGAATCTATGAGAAATATTCAAAAAAAATTGACAGACCCTTAATGGTAAAAAATGCAATCATTTTTGCTATATACATTTTTTTCGATTTCTTAATAGTTTTGGAGAGAGGGATTAAAAAAATCTGTTAAGACTAATAATGTTCAGGTAATGGCAGTGAAAACCGTTTTTTTTCTAAATTTGATAGATTTTGTAGAATAAAATTAACAAAAAAAAATTAAGAAATCAAAAAAATATTGGATCCACCAATTTGTTTTGGATATTTCTCATAGTTTCGCTAAAAAACGATCGTCTGCTGACTTTTGGGTTATACGCTATATGGATATAATCAGATTTATTATAATTAGCATAGATGTGGGTAGACGAATGGATGTTTTGGTATATATGCGGATATTTTAGATATAATTTGGATATTGTACTTCTTTTTTGGTAGTGTTCACCCCCTCGGTGGGAATATCAACTATATTGGTGTTCATTATTGTTGAATTGCTGTGACAGCATTTTCTATCCTGGTAAGGTAATGGATATCAACAGGGACCAAATAAAACATCTGTTCATTAACAGCTGTCCATCAAAATTTGAAAAAAAGATAATAATTTATCATTCGAAAAATGGGCCAGTGATATTATAGTAAAATGTCCGAATTAATTCAAATTCGATATGTCCACATTGTTTCTGATTTGCAAATTTCTTAAAGTTTATGTTATGAAGTTATTGCAAAATATGCAATTTATTGTTATAAAGTGAACTGTTCTTAATAATAAATGAAAAAAATTATAAAAGCTTGAATGCTGACATTTGTTCGCCATTATCCAACCTTATTTTGGAAGAACAAATCAGTGACTCGAACATTTGCTGAACAACTAACTCAAGCCATCAACCAGAATCAAATTCAAATTTTACTCTTCCAAGTTTTACACGCTGGAAAATTGTGCTTCTATTATTTCTCTATATTCCATGAGTAACAAATACGGAACTATAAGCATGTTGGAGAGCAACTAATTAGCTACTAATTGTTTCTTAGAAAAAAAAATTGACAGAGCAACATTTTTTTTCTTTGTAACTTTTTTACCAGAAATAGGCGATTAAGTTCCGCTAACTTATAATACTTTTGTTTCTGTTCTCTAAATATTATTTTTCTAACATCTAAATGAAGTTGTGTATATTAGATAGCTTACTAATTTACCATCATTGTTTAACGAGTTTAATAGTCTTCTTAATGAAAACTATCTCTAGCATCAATTTAATTAATCTTGTTCTATTATTCAATATAATGGAAAGCTTTGAGTAAGTTTGCGTGCTATAGTAATTGATTTTTGTTAGAATTACGTCAGTATAATTGAGTCGCTACACTTTTCAAATATATACGTTAGTTTTTGAATTACTAATTAAATACTACTAGCAAAATATTTTACAGCTGCTTTTTTTATTTTAAAACGAGCGTTTTGCGCAGAACTCCACAACGATCCGATACTAACAACTGTGTTAAAAAGTATATAAGTGTGCGGCGACTAACAATTTGCTCGAAAAATAAAATAAACAGCATATAGAATGTGCGTGGATGTTTACAAGATTTTAATAGAAAAAGTGGAAAAAAACCGATACCATAAATGTAACTGTTTTAAGGACAACCGTTTTAAAATTGAAATTGAAATTAAAACTGCTCTAATAGAGGAAAAAGAAAATTGATTTTTCGGGGAAAAAATAGTTCAAATAAAAGTTGTAGATATTAAAATTTACAACAATTTTTTTTCATATTTTATTTTTGGTGTATTTGATATTCTTGGAGATACTGTTAAAATTGTCATATCCCAGTAATTACTTATTGGGTCCAAAAATAGTTTAAACAAAAGTTGTGTGAAATGAATATTTTTTGTAAATATTACAAGAATTCAAAAATCTATGTAGGTTAACGGTTCTTTTGGTTCGGCAGATTATGCCAAAAATAAAATCGAACCGTTGTTGGTTTTCTTGATATATTGTGTACATGCCGACATCGAGGGGGGATCACAATATACCTCTCTTTTTGATTTAACCGACTTTTTCTACGTGTAACCAAACAATCATTTAAAAACTCTAAATATCAAGTTTTATTAAAATCGTGCAAGTATTTTTTCAGATATCGCGTGACAATTAATTCAGCGCTACTTATAAAAAAACTATTAGTTGTGAGCGTTGACTTTTGATTTCACGCTCAACCTAATGCTAACAACATTTTTTCATTTAGTTTGTTTATAATTTATTTTCATAATTTGTAAGCTCTTTTAAAATAAAAATATTTATAATATGTGTACAATACCTAGTTGCGCTATTTTTATCGACATTTTGTTGACCTATTACAGAGTTTACGCGTTGCATCTACAAAACCACGTCAAAATTAATTTCAGCTGCATTAACAAGAGTTCGTGTAATGTATGTACATTAGACACGCATTTGTTAGCCTATATCAACCAGTTTACTAGGAATTCTGTGTAACGATATTAATTAACTTACACTCCGACTAATACGTACGAGATTGCCTTTTTGTAACAATTACTGAGTTTTCATTTTAACTTTTCTTACCGGTCTGATCCAGCATTATCAGATGTTTATAGTAATTGAGTTTACATTTTGGTTTTGCAAATATTTTTACCATTGTTATCGTTTTTCTTTCCGCATTCACGATAGCGAGGTGTTAAATGCAGCGATTATATCAAGAGTTTATTTATTTTAACACATACAGTTCTTATAATTCTGATAAATACCCACAATTAATATTACACGTTATAATTTATATAAACTCGCATTCAATGACAACTGAGAGCTGATCTCAACAACTACGTGACAATGCTTTTATATTAGAATATTCAGGAGAACGAAAGTTTGCTCGTTCTGGAATCTTCGATCATTCTAATTTGTTCTCGTAACTCCAGTGGCGTACCCATATTTTTATTTACTCGTATAGTAGTGAAATTGTGTTGTACATTTTTTTTTATTGTCCGGGAGGGTCTTGATTACCAGGTCCGGAAACCAAAGTGGTGATTCTCGGGAACAATATGTTTTGCTTGTTGACCACGTAGTACTTTAAAGTACTGATCACTTTATATTTTTTTTTATTTGTATTAAAAACGCCTAAAAACACACACGAAAAAACTAACGAATATTGACGTTTATGACCCTACGTACATGACGTTTTGACTTTTGGTATCAATATGTTAATGTGTCCTATGATATTCTATTGTAAAATAGCATCATTATATGAGGTAATTAATTGTATATTTATTAAACAATGTAAATGACGTTCATCCTAGTCATTATATTAATTATAAGGTTTAACTGATTATTATTATTATTATTTATTAATAATTATTAATGCACTGATTTTCAAGAATATTAATTATACAAAAAGATTATGAAAAAATTACCGTAAATAACATTACCTATAACTTTTATCTGAACTATTTTTCTGTATACGTAAATGTTTTTTCATTTTTCTAGTTTTTAGCAAAAATAGTTTCTAGTGTCTCAAAGATAATTTGTACTACTTTAATTTGATTAGATTTTGAGCATAACCCGGATAGAATATTTTCTAAATGTATGTTTAATATAAATTTTTTAAACAATTCGATAAGTAATTACCCATAATTCGGTAACTATATGACTCTTATTTAATAATTTCTTCAGTGGAAAAATAAATGATGAAATAAGGGTTGTTTGTAAATTACATTTTCGCCAACGTTTATTTAATCTTTTTTTACTTTCTAAAATCTTTTACAATATTGGTTTGTATATTTATTAATAAAATCGAAGTTGTTTTTCATTTAACTGTTCGCAAGTCTTACTTCTAACATTGTTTTAAAGATAAATCATTGCTCAAATATTGAACATAAGCACAATTAAGAGCAAAGCGCTTCTAAATTACATTTTCAGCCTATAGTACTTGAAACATTTTCAACGATTGTTTCCAATTTCCGTGATTTACCAATCATAATTTCGAATGACTTTTGATGTAAAATAATTAGTGAGACAAGAATAGATTATTCGAATACACAAGGCAAATCTTTTTCCCTTTTTATAACGAGTGTTCAAATAAAAAACTGGGCTGGGCAGGCCGTGGAATTGAATTGATTTAATTATTTTTACAGGGTCACAAAAATACAGTAAAGTATGAATGTTTTTTTAAATACCTAGAATTCTAACCTAACCTTTGTATCAGCTGACTACTTTGTTAAAAAATTATCAAATGTCAAAGAAAATTCCTAGGCCTACCCAGCCCAGTTTTTTATTTGAACACCCGCTTTTTTGCTCATCTTTATCTTTTTGATCAATTTTCGTTATCATCATGCACGAGTGGTGCTCGAAGTGAGAAGTGAATGAAAACTCGATTAAGCCATAAGATAGAATTAAGTGCAGATAAGACATTAAAGCACTCGTTACCGAACCTCGTTATAATTAGGTCGTGATGGAAAATCAGTTAAATTGTGTCAATGTTATTAATAGATATGATGATGATAATCTTACCCAAACCTTTCATATTTCTATTTGAAATAACCTGAAAGATAGTAGGTATCTAATTTTGAAAGATTTAATTATTTTAATACTCAATAAATGTTAAAGCGATGAACAAGAAGTGACCCAAAAACTGATTTAGTTCACAAAAGAAATTTGGCTATACAAAATGTAACAGTAACTTAAAAGTTTATATAAAATAAACAAACGGTATGCCGATTTTATTTATCTGCTGCGTTCTTCCTCAAGTAGTTTCTTCGAGGTCTACCACGATGACGTAGCAGTTGATCGATATTGGTGGGGACCTTATCTATACCGTTTATTTTTCTATGTCTATACGGTCAAAGGAGCAATGTAGATCGTTTGTTAGAAACTCCCACTTTGACTTCATGGCACTTCCTAGGGCTGGACTCAACTTCTTAGGTTGTCCTCCTTTTCGAACAACAAAAGAGTGTCCGAGGTATGGTTTGAAACCGGACAAATGTAAGGTTCCCAAAGTAGTCTCGACTTAATGAGGATTTGCAATTTGGTAGGACACACAAGAAATTGGTTTCATTAACTGGTAAAGGCCTTTTCTTTTAGTACCAAACTTAGCTGTTCTGACTTTCTTACCATCCCTCAGGGGGTGTACTTTTACAAGTACTAGATCTCTAGTTTTATTGATTCAATTACTTTGATTTCTATCTGCAAATTGTTTTTGTCTATCCATCCATATTCTTGCCATATTGTCTAGGTAAGGAATAATCTGGGGTACAAATTTCTCTGATTGTGTAACGGATCGTATAGTTTATTTGCTGAAAAATGTAACATAAGAGATTAAGTCGTAAAATAAAATCCACTTAGAAGGCGACCGATAGTTGTATTCAATGTGCACCTGAAATGCAAAGTAAAAACCAGTTCTATACGGACGAAAGTTGGTTAAAACAAACCTTATGGAAATTTTACAACAATAGAACAATAAGTTTCAACTACTTAAGGGTCAGCGGTTCTCAATTTTTTCTAGTATTTTATTTGTTACAAACAAATTTGAATTATTAAAAGTCATAATGCATGCATCAATAAGTAAATAAATTTTACCGTAAGTAAAGGATAATACAAAAAATACACAATAGTTCTCATTACCTATTATCGTGTGCTTCCTTATCAATGTTACGATTTTATTTATTTTTAATAAGATCACGAGTACATACACTAATATGTATTAGTCAGGATGTTTGATTGTAGATAATTGTTACTAATTGCAATCAAATAGTTCGAAACACTTTATATTGCGTAACTTCCGATGTTACCCTTTCTTAATTTTTCTACATGAATTTTTATACCGGGTGGTTTTTGCAATATAAAAAAACTATTTTTAATTTTTGGAATGGGTAATTTGAGAACGGTTTCTATTATAATTTCTAATGAATTTTTACAAAACATATTTTTTCCAATTTTTGGAATTACATCATTTTGATAACAATTGTTTTTAGTTTCTAATCAATTTTGATGTAAAATAATTAGGGAAACAAGAATTCAAAATTTTTCATTGTATTTTCAGTGACGCGCCCGATTCATCAATCGGTAAATCAACAGATTGTTCGCCTCCAATTTTTGAATCTTTTATTTTCTGTGAAGAAAGGTTTTGAAACCGTCACCTAAAAATTTTATTACAATGGTTTTTTAAACCAAAATAAATGAACATATCTTATTATTAAGTCATTTTCTTACCAATCTGATTACAAAAGAATTCAAACTTTTTTGAATATGTTTTGTAGACGTACATAATCGATCAATAAGTGTTGCCACGCCCGAAAATGCATTTGTCGACAGATATGTAAGCAGTTACATAAGTCGATCTTTCGATTATTATAGCCAGCTAAGTGTTGACAAAAAATAACAATCTTGAATCGCTTGCTGTAAGTTTGCAAGAGATTGTGCAATAGCAAACAAACACCGACAATCTTCAAGAGTGAGAGAACTTGAGTAATAAGTGCACCATTGTACAAATGCGCTGTCGACTATATTCCCTACAGGAAGGTACATAATCACTTCTCCAACGAAGACTGTAGTAACTCTTATTCACTTGTATGAATGTATTTTTTATACATATATAGCATGGTAAATGCAGGAGTGTAATGTTGGTGGTCGCATATTTGATTTCATAACATACGATTGTCTTTCTGGATAATAAGCGAAAAATAAACATTTAATGTACAAAGCAAAACAAAACAAAATTTTAGTAGTCTTAGTTCAAAGTTTCATTTGCATGTACGGAAATAATATATTAAGTTCAATATTAAGATCAATATCATCAAGTATCATTATCCATATGTATGATAATTTCCTGTTGTAGAATTATTATAGAATATTAAAATGGATACGAAGGTTAAGATAATTTTCGATAAAGTAAACAATTCCTTTCAAATATAGCAAGTCTAATTTATTCTTTATCAATTAATGAATAATAACTCGTAACTAAGATAAGGTTTCATATACAAATCCTTGTATGATGTGATTGTTTAGTTTTCACAATCTTTCTTTTAATGTGTGAAAATTACAATAAGAGTACGCCTATAAAAGACATTTTTAATTCTTCTCCCAGGCAAATAATCTGTATGTTTAGTTAAATTTAATTCTAATAGTAATTGTATTAATTATCAGAATATTTATTTGTATCTTATTTTATAGTAAACTTAGAGGTTTGTTAATGGGCAACTGTTAACTAGAGTTGAATTAAATAAATAAAATAAAATAAAATGTTTTCAAGCGAATATCTTTTACTTTTGAAGTTTGACAATTTTGGACCCTTAACTTAATTTTTGATTAAAAGTATATTATTTTTCATTAACAAATAATTCGGCATTTGCAAATTTACAATTCTTAAAATAACAAAATAAACCGACTTTTTTCTTTATTCTATCCTAATTAACTTTCTTTGTCTTTCTCCCAACAACACTCTTCTCGCTGGTTCTTCCACTCTTATTTCACTGCACTAGCTTCAAATGCTCTAAATTTTCCCACGCCTTTTTACACATTCTACACCTCTTACCTTCGTCCTTGCACAGTACTTGTTCTCATTTTCCTCGTTTCCTATTCTGAATCCTGCGATTAACCGTTTTTCTTCTGCTATTAACTCTTCATACTTCATCTTGTATTTTTCTTCTATAATTTTTACTCTTCTTTCTTGTGCTTATGTGTCCATATCTTTTGTATTATTTCCTTTTCTTGCATATCCTTGTGTTTCATAATATCTTTTTCTCCCGTCTTCACCATATTTTATCTTATGCCTCCTTTTAACATTCATACAATATCTCATTTTCTTTCTTTATTTCCATCTTTTCTTCATACATTATTGCCTTTTTCCCTTATTTTTTCAGTTTTAATCCCTCTTCCACTATATAACCCTTCTCTAATCCTAGTGTCTACTTCAATACTTTTCTTGTATCTTCTCTAGTTTCTCCCAGTCTCTCTATACTCACACCTCCGCTGTATACATCAACACACTTTTCACTATTCTCTCAAATATCCACTTTCGTTTCTCTAAGTTTTTTCTAAATATTCTTTCTCCTATCCTCACCCTCCTTTATTATTTTATTTCCTTTCTGCTCTAGTTCCTTAAAAAGTATGTTAACTTTGGCGAGCGATTAATGCATTTCTAAATTATTTTTTTGGTGATTTCTCCCATGGAATTGCTAGCGTTCTTCTTCATTACCATATTTTGACAGCCATGATTTCATTTCTGTTTGCTTTTGTTGAAGTCGAAGTGACGCACCATATGTAATAATGGGGAAGCAATAATAGGTAGCAATTGTAACATCTTTGCCCTTCCAAATATGAGCTATCCTAACAAATGCAGCACTACCAAGTGCGATCCTATACCTAATTTTATGTGTTTCACTGCCATATCGATCAACTCTTAATCGAAAGGAAAGGAAATTGTGGAATCAGTCGTGACTATGATTTTGGTTTTCTCGATTTCAGTTATTATAATAGGCATCTCGTGTATGTCTCTCTGACTTTCTTCTAGTACAGTTTCTTTTTCCAATTTTATACTTGTGTTCGAATTTGTATAGAAATGGTGAGGTAATGCATCCTTGTCATTGACATGACTCTGTGTCTTCATCTCTTGTTTAGGATTGTATTTTTTTTGTCAGTGAAGTAAACAAATTGACTAGAAGCTCTGACATTCGTTTTTTTTTATGTTTTTTCGTAATCGTTGACCAGCTCTGAACCATGTTTGAACTTCTGATAATTCCGGTTCAGTGATGTATCCTTGAGAATAACGGAATGATTCTGATATATTTATTAGCATTGTTGTTGTTTAGTATGGAAATGAACATTGATCTTCTAGTTTGTAGGTGATGTCATTAATTTCTACATCTGTTGGCAAAGGGAGTGTTGTCAAAAGCTCATCTCATTAACAACTAGAACTTTGTTCTTTGATAACTGATTCATCGCCCATTTGATTTTTTAATTCAATTTCACATTTTAATAAGCAGCTAGGTAGAGAAACGCGTGTTAATCTTACATTATTACCACACGCTGAAACTCAAAATGTGTTGGTCAAGTTTGTTTAGACTTCTATGTTATTGTCAATAAATCTTCTTACATTTAGTTAGATCATGGTTAAAACCTTCTGTTCTTTAACCTGTACATTTTGTTAATAAAATCGATTTAGTTAAGTTGTTGTTCGTTGAAACAAATCTGGGTGTAAAGGCTTTGTTTTCAACACCTTAATTTACAATATATGTTTTTTTGTTTGTTTATGTCAATTGTAGAAGTATTAGTATTAGTATTAGTATTTATTACAACATTGAAGGTACATAAGCCTCTTTTGTCAAGTCAAAAGAAAATAATCGACATATTAGACAATATACACATAATCATAAAGTACTTTACAATATGCACATAATTAAAATACTAAGTCTACATTGGTATCCAAAAACTCATTTATGTTGTAAAAGGCGTGTTTAATTAACATTAATTTAATTTTGTTTTAAACATTTTATATGATAGGGTTCTAATATTACCTGGAATTCTATTATAAAACTTTATGCCCTGTATGTGGAAGTTTGAGTGAGATTTTTGCAATCGCCTTTGAGGTAGTGTTAAATCATCTAATGATCTAGTTTGATAATTATGAACTTGATTGTGCGTTCTGTAACGTTGTAAATTATGTTTCACGAATAGTAAGCTATTAAGTATGTAGCAAGATGGAACAGTTAATATTCCACTTCTTATAAAAAGATCCTTGCAATGATCTCGACTCTTAGCGTTATGTATTATTCTAACTGCTTTCTTTTGTAACAGGAAAATTTGATGACTAGAAGAACAATTACCCCAAAGAATAATTGAATAAGTCATTTTGAATGAAACATACCGAAATAAACCTGGCGTAATGTATCTTTTCCTGTTAGTAAAGATAAGTTTCTTAATACATAAATGACGTTACATAGTTTAGCGTACAGGTGAGATACATGATCATGCCATTGAAGTTTCGCATCTATAATAACGCCTAGAAGTTTAACACTGGTACAATCTATTTTTTCTTTCAGAGTGAATATGATGTTTTGGTTTTATCCTTATTTAATTGCAGCTTATTCGCACTAAACCATTCATTTACGTAATTTATAGTTCTGTTTCGTTTGTGTATCAATCTTTGAAGGTCTACATCCGAGATTAAAATGGAAGTGTCGTCAGCATATAAGATAGTTTGACAGTTATGAAGATTACTTGGTAAGTCATTGACATAAATTAAGAATAAAGTAGGGCCTAGATGACTACCTTGAGGCACGCCAATATTGACACTCTTGCATTCAGATTCTTTACCATTATACAGTACTACTTGTTGTCTATTGTGTAAATATGAACGAAAAATGTTTAGAGATATTCCACGAATACCGTAAAATTCTAATTTTTTAGTAAAATATCATGATTGACACAGTCAAAAGCCTTTGACAGATCACATAATGTTGCACTAACGTTATATTTTTTTCAAAACAGTTTAGTGTGAAGTCTACAAATTCATTAAGAGCATCAGTAGTTGATTTATGTTCTCGAAAACCATACTGTTGAGCATTAATAACTTCATAAGCATCGAGAAATTGAATTAAGCGATTGTTTAGAACCATTTCTAAAACCTTCGAAAAAGTAGGAATTATGCAAACAGGTCGAAAATTGTTGAGTTCAAAATTATTTCGTTTCTTCGGAATGGGAATAACTTTAGAAATTTTCAGAAAGTCAGGAAAATGTCCATTTGCAAGACACCAATTTATACTATTTGCAAGTGGCGCACAAACATAACAAGCTACTTGTTTAAGAATATATGGGCTAATACCATATACATCAGTACATCTACTATTTGACATTTTATTGATTACATTGATAATTTCAGAAACAGTGACAGGATATAAAAATAGAGATTTAGGGTTTTTAATCTTGAGTTTTTGAGTAAATCCTCTGCATTTAAACTACTAGAAGGTGTATTCGAGATTATATTTTGAATGATTAATGAAAAATATTCCTGTATTTTATTAGCGTCTAATTCTTTAGGTTGTTCAGAATGTTGTGTGTGAGCATTAAAATGTTGTTTTATAATTTGCCATGACGCTTTGGATTTATTACTTGAATTAGAAATAAATTTAGAAAATGCTGCACGTTTAGAGTTAAGAATTTCAAGCTTGTAGGACTTTTTATATAACGTTTTTATCCTTTTTAAATCCGTGGTTTTGAATTTGTCATAAAGTTCAGTTATCAAATGAAGGGTATCACGCATATATTTTACTTTCTGATTGAACCATTGAATAGCTAGTACATTATTTGATTTTTTGGCTTCAGTTTTCTTCAGTGGAAAGGAATCGGTAAAGCATTGATAAAATTTATGAAAGAAATTTTCAAAATTAGTGTTCGTATTACCATTATCTTGATGTTCACTCAATTTTGACATTGAATAACTTCTGTGAAAAATTTTATATTTCTTTGGCTAATATGCCTCACGTATTGTATGTCGGATATAGGCCTGTTCATTATGTTGTGTTGGTTTGTGTTGTATCTCAAAAGTAGAGCATTGTGATCTGATAAAGAAGGACTGAGATTTGAAAATTCGCTATAACTCGTAGTAGAATTAATTAAAATGTTGTCCAGACATGTTGAACTTGTAGGCGTTATTCTTGAGGAGAACGATTTAATGTTTGCATACCATACATGTTACAAATGTTAATAAAATCAATTTCTTGATTACTATTCTTGCCAAAATCAATATTAAAATCTCCTGTAACAACGATGTTGGTTTGAATCTTAAAACACATCTCTAAGACTTGTTCAAAACACCTACAGAAATTGGACCAGTTACTATTAGGAGCTCTATAGATTGATACTACAATTAATGATAAATTAGCTATAGTTATTGCTGCAACTTCACAATCACATTCCGAAGATAAGGCACTAACTTGTTTACACTCACAACTAATTATAGAATTTTAGTATATATTGCAACACCACCATGTTTCTTTTGAGATCGACAATAAAAACTCACTAGCTTAAATTTACTAATAAAAGTAGATAATAATTGATCCTTGGACAACCAATGTTCATTTAAACAAATAACAGATATGTTCTTCAATTGATCAACAAAAGTACCAGCTCATCCACTTTGTAACGAAGTGATTGAATATTTATGTGCAAAATACCATTAGAAACAAAATAATTCATTTTCCTGTTATGTTCCCTCGTTCAATTTTAGGTCTACAGGACCTAAAAAAGAATGTTGTTGATTACTGCCTCTTTTAGAGTAAAATTTATTTAAAAAAATTCCACAGGGCCAGCTTTTTTCGTCCATAATCGTCTGTAGAGATTCTATAGGCACCGAAATTTTGAAAGATTTATAACTATTGAATTTGCTTTGTAATACATAACAATGAGCGTTACTGATTCTTAGTTTATTTTTTACGTGATTGAGTACCTCTTCTTCAAGAGTTTCGGGGGCCAAACGAGATACAAAAACATGAGTTATCTAGGCGCCGCCTTAAACTCAATCGTTTTCTCATCAATATTAATACCGTTGCCAATTTTAATATTTTTCGGTTTGTTATATACTACTTTAGTGTAACTTTCTTCACTATTCATAGGTGACTTGCTCGATACATTTGATCTTAATTTAGATGCATATGAGTTTTCGATATTATTGTTCATAGTTCTTTTATTTCAGGATTTGCGATAATTTGATTCGTAGCAGTATTTTGAATTATATCATTATTTACTTTATTTTGAGAATTATTATCAAAACGTGATTTTGCTTTAGTTGATATTGGTATTGGATCGTTTCTCTTATGACCTTGTTCGTTAACAATAACCGATAGAGAATTATGAATTTCCTTGACGTTAGTATTAATATCTTCATATTGATATTTTAAAAATTGTACCTCTTGATTTAACTTTATAATTAATGTCTCCTGATTTTGAATGATTTTCATGCAATTTTGTAATAATAGATAAGAGTTGTTACCAGATTCTTGTGTATTCATGCACTTGTTACAAAACCATTTTATGTTTTTATTTGCTGTAATGGAATTAAACTCACTTTTTTTAACAGACACACAGCTTATGTGAAATGATCTTTCGCAGTTTCCACTACAATTTAATATAAGATCATCTTTAGAAATAAAATTTACTTGACACTCGAAACAGACACAACTTCTCTCCGCCATACTCGACGGAGTATTTGAGTGTGTCTGATTGTTCCTTGAGAAGTAAATTGCTTGCCTGCAGGTTTTGTCACAAGTCCAATGTGTTCATAATGACACCACTTTCCTGTAACGTCGTTAGCTGTTACCCAGTAGTCAAGTTAATACTTTATAGTCTGAAGTTTACACTGTAGTACTTACCTCCTAAAACACTGCCCCTAACAAACTTCTTTTTAGTAAGTGTTTTTTTAGTAAAAACCTTATTTTTAAGAATTCTTCTGCATTTTTAGGCTAATGTATGGGAGATCTTTTGTTATGGTCATCCCATAATCTGCCTTGAGGCAGCACTCTTTCGTTGTTTTTTTTGAAAAGGATGGTCAAATTTATACCTTACTTGAAGCGCATTTTTTAAAAATGCTGCATGTATACATGCATGCATGTACATATTGTTGAGTAAAAGTTATTATCGTCTTACTGTAGTGTACGTGTTTGTAATAGGCAATAAGGCGGGTTGTAAAATATTAAAAGGATTTTATGTTATACATATAATGGTTATTTTTATTGCTAATCAATATTGCTATACTATTCGTTACTATTTATACAGAGTAAAATCGATTTTCAGGAGTGTAGACATTTTCTTCAATATAAGGAATACACAATACAATAAAATTTACCAAAAAGTAGGTAAACGATATCTTAGAAAGTACGCGCTTTTTATTAACGCAATGGTTTCAAAATCATGTCAATATACAGGGTGGCCCACGAGTTTTTGGCCAGTATATATCTCGAAAACTATTTGGAGTACGATATTAAAATTTGGCAGTTATAAACCGTTGGCAGTTTTACGCATTTTAAGCAAGCAGCAACGTTGTTACAACGTCACACTTCGGATCATGTGGTCTCATTTTTAATTTTTAATGGACACGCTGTATATTTTTTCACTGCTGTAAAGGCCCATCCTATGCTAATTCAGCCATACCTTTATTTTTATTTTTTTGGTAGGTAAGTACTTAGAAACGATAAACAAATTTTTATGTAGGTTTTTTTATTTGAAAAACAAAGATAGCTTAGAAACATAAAATATTTGGAATAGAATAACACTTTTACTATAGTTCCATTTTCAGTAATGCAGCATTTAAATCTTCTAAGTAAATTTCTTAGGCATGCTGCTTAATTCATTTCTGGTGTAACAGATTGGCAAGCTGCTCTGATTCTGTTTTTTAAATCATCTACATCGGTAGGAGCTGTAACATACACTAATCCTTTTAAATATCCCCAAAGAAAAAAACCTAACGGGGTTATATCTGGTGAACAAGCCGGCCAAAGTATTGTACCATTTCTCCCAATCCATCTTTCTTGGAAATACACATCCAGATGTTACGTTACTCGCTGAGCAAAATGAGGAGATGCACCATCCTGTTGCCACCACATAGTCGCTCTCTCATTTAGTGAAATGTCCTCAAGCAAATCGGGAAGAATATTCTGGAGAAAATCTAAATACCTTTCGCCTGTCAGAGTCCCGTCATAAAAATAGGGCCCAATCAAGCGGCAATTAAACAAACCGCACTAAACATTTATCCCCCAAATAGTTTGAACGACCAGTAGTGACAGTTATGTCTATTAACTATACCGTTATTGTGAAAACGGCTTTCGTCACTCCACAATATTTTATTTAAAAACAAAGGGTTCTCTTCGATTTTAACTGATATTTCAGCAATAAAATTAAGTCTTCTTTCTGGATCTGCAAGAGTCAGACCTTGCGTTAAATGTACTTTGAAAGGATGATATTTGTATTGATTTAAAACCCTCTGGATAGTTGATCTACTTATCCCTAATTCTTGATGAAGACATCGAGTTGAAATGTGGGTATTGACTTGGATATAAGCAAGAATGTTAATAACATTATCATCTGTTACAATAGGCTTACGTTGAGGATTTTGATGTTTTCCGGTTGGAAAAGAACCATGTCTTAACTTTGTTCTACATAAGCAAAAGTATTTTTACCTGGAGTTGTTCGCTCGGGGGAAACGATTTCTGTATAAATCTCTAGCACGTCTGCTGTTTCTTCCACATTCTCCATAAATGATCAGCATATCAACATACTCGTCGTAAGTGAAACTTAAAGGCATGATAAGTGTTAAGTCATTAAACTTTTAACAACAATAATACAGTGAACGATTGTTTACTAACACCGACGGCTTTTGACAACTACAATAGCTGTTGCTAGGATACGTTTTTTGTTTCTAAGCTCTCTTAGTTTTTTAAATAAAAAACCTACATAAAATTTGTTTATCGTTTCTAAGTACTTACCTACCAAAAAAAATAAAAATAAAGGTATGGTTGAATTAGCATAGGAGGGACCTTTACGGCAGTGAAAAATATACAGGATGTCCCATTAACAATTCTACAAATTATACCACGTGATCCGAAATGTGACGTTGTAATAACGTTGCTGTTTGCTTAAAATGCATAATACTACCAACGCTTTATAACTGCCAAATTTCAATATCGTACTCGAAACAGTTTTTGAGATATATACTGGCCAAAACCTCGTGGTCCACCCTGTATAAGCGTAGTTCAGTTATAATTGCAGATTTGAGATGTTTGTGTTTCGCCGTATTGAGCTCATCAGGATGACTAACACGTGTATTTTTAAGGTGCAGTTTTTTAATTGAAAATGTTTAATGTTAAAATCTATTGATTTCTACACCAGTTACATGATAATACAATAAGTAAAACACTATAACTAAAATATCTGTGCATGGAACCGTTCCAACCACACTTCAGGCATTTCCTCTTTGGATAGCCAAGCTAATACGTTGCGTGAGATAATTCCACGCACGAGGGTCTCCAACCTATTCACTATCCGTTTCCCAAGGTCACCTATGAACGAGACCAAAAATGTCGACAGCAAAGGCTACAAAGTGGTAGTTGTCTGATAGGGCGGAGTATTTCAAAATTTTTTTTTTCATGAGAATTGCCAGCCAAAGTGCTGGACAGATCGATGTTATAAGGAGCTAATGTATCCGTACAGGTTGCATCCCGGATAAAAGCTTTACCGTTTCGTCAAGGGATAAGCGTCAAACCATCGGGTCGTTTGCCGTCATCTCTAGAAATTCCAATGGTTCTAAGATATTTGGGAATCCAGTAGAATTGAGAGCTTTGTGGATAATTTAGTTTAGGTTGGTGTGTCTTCTGATTCGTGCAGCACTTTTGACACAAGATAGACCGTGAATAGCGTTTTCTTCGACTTTGACTCTACAACGCAAATATGAGGTTGTCATACTTGAGTTCCCAAACGTAAAGCTAAAGAAACACGTAAAGTATTTCTGTCTTCAAATGTATACGTATACAGGGTCGCTTGTCAGGTTTTTAAGATATAGGTTGTTAACATACTTTTTTTAAATTTTAGTCGTTGATAGGAACGGTTGTTTTGTTGTTATGAACATGAATTTGACTTTCCGCCACATTTAGTGTGAAAATATAGATTCTGCTATTAAAAATGGCAAATAAAATTATTGTTATTTGGAGATGACGGAATTTAACGGTAATGCGGAGGCCCGGTAACTTTATCAGGAAAAGTATTGTTACGGTTTATTGTTACCAAAGTAGTAAATTAAACGGCAGTGTCGAAAACCTGGCCCGCAGCTCTACCAGTCGAAGAAAGATGGTGAGTGATTTCGGTAGTAATTAAGTCGAAGGTTTTCACAGAAGTAATAAATATAGCGCCACCTAGAAAAATGCTTAGTAATGTAATGATTTAGACACAAAAACAAACCGTTAAACTGTAGAGATATGATACTAATTTTCGAAAGATCTTTCAAATCACATCGATCAAATATAAAGCGCAAGAATTATGTAGGTAAATTCACGCCAGAATACAGATACAATCGCGTTTTAAGTAAAAGAATGACTTAGAACATGCACAATTTTAACTTATCTGGTTTATTGGTGATTACGATGAAGAGTAGTCGATTTGTGGTTCTAAATCGGATGAGTAGTAACATAGACACGTAGAAAAGCGAAACAGGAACAAAGATGTCCTATGCTGGATACACAGATAAGTCCAGGGTCTATCAGTTTATCTTCGATGGACACCTTGATTGGACAAATAGCTGGATTTTAACAAGTAGGTGGGTAGTAACAGCCTCCCGTAGCAATGTTGATGTTATCTTGTTATCTCTCAATTAAGCAACCATAATTAGAAAATTGCCTCGTAGTTATTCATTCAAATCAAAACATTATCCGGTGGAAATTGATGTAGAATAGGTTAATAAATGCTCCGATAATATTAAGAACTTGGCATGTGGCTGATTCCGTTACCAATTAATTAATAATAGTAGTTTAGATTTAGATTTTCTCCAAATTTTAGAACGGAGATTCACAACTTTCCACGTCAAGGCACAATTTGAAAAAAAAGGACAAGTAAAGTTTAATTTGGGAACGTGATTAAACAGTCACTAACTTACAGAAGCTCGAAATCTCTAGATCCAAATGATTATGTCACCGAAATGCTCGAATGTGACTTAAATTGCCTTCCACAAAGACAACAAAGTCAGCATTGTCACCAGCGGCGCCGAAAGGAACAGACCAAAAGGAAAATTACCGTCCCAAAACCCCCTCCAGCAAATCGAGAAGCTCGCCAAGAACTGATAGGATCATGTGAGAAGAGTGCTTTCAAAGAGAAGAAAATAGGAAATAAACTTAAGATTCCGTAGTTTGGGAAGATCACGAACTATTTAGATACCCTTACAAGTCGCTAAAGGAGGAACTAGGGAACTAGTAGAAAAAGTCGCTAGATAGCAGTAAAGCTACTAGACGCATAGGTATAGTCAAGCAATGACTAACACACAAGTACAGAGATAGAGAAGAGTTTATACAAAGGCACAGGAAAAAAAATTAGGCTAAAGTCAAGAATCAAAATGACTCTAAAAACCCAGATGAATACCAACCCCAAAAGCATAATAATAAAAAATAATACATAAGGAAGAAGGATAGAAAAGCTGAAAATCCAAATTTCAGAAATCCAACGTCAAACTTATGGTCTAAATAACCCCACCATTGTGTTTTCGACCTAAAAGGAACAAAACCAACCCCCACAATTAATTAATAATGGTACTTAATTAGATTTACCCCGAATTTTAGAGAGGTTCTCGTCAAGACACAATTCGAAAAAAGGAAAAGAAACGATTCATTTGGGAACGTGATTAAACAGTCACCAACTTAAAGAAGCTCGAAATCCCTAGATGCAAATGATTTCGTCGCCAAAATGTTCGAATGTAACTTAAATTGCCTGACTACAAAGGCAAAACCATTCACAAAGTCATCAAAATTCAAGCATTTTCACAAGCGGCGCCGAAAGAAACAAACCAGAATAAAAATTACCGTCACAGTATCTTGACCGTGTCATTCTAGGCAGAAAATTATTCAGTAATGTTCATTGTCGTCTGACCGAATCTAGCAGTTTTTAACGTAGAAAGACCAACAAATTGTTTTTCAACGTTAGGTTACTATTTGATCGGACCACGTCTTAAATAATCTTACGCTAATTTTCTACAAATGACTTGCTCTACTTTCTTGACGATTTTCTTGACCGTGGAGGAACGCAATTCAGGTCATCCAGATCGCTTATCTTGCATCATAGATTTTTGTTTGTGGGGTCACCTAAAATTATTGACGAATGAGAACTTTACTTCAATCAATTGAATCAAATTAATTTTATTTATTTATTAATTCTCCTATATTCATTAATTTTATTTATCGTTCTTCTAGCAATGTTCTTCTTTCTACCACTTTCTTTATTCATTCTGTTTTTTCATTCTTACTTCGATACACGATTCTGTGTATATTACTCGATAAGCAAAGGTGCGAAAGTGTAGAAACCTTCTTTGGATCTTTTCGTAGAGTAAATGAAGTTTGTTGATGCCGACTATTTTGCACTTTTTGGATTCGATTAACTTCATGACCGTCTAAACAGGGACCATAATGACATCGCAATAATTAAAACTAAAGTGTCGAAGAAGAAGTCGACGAACAAAGAAAGAGGTTTAATGAAATGCATTGTGGTTCTTGAACCTCAAATTTTTCGCTTCTTGATTAAATATAGTACATTATTAGTAGAAAGATACTCATGTTTGATTTGAGAAATTTTCTATCTGCTCTGGTACAGAATAACAGAACAGAAGATTTAGAAGGAATTATACTATGTATGTAAGTATTCAAAGATCAGTGTTTATAGACTGTTGGGGTTTTAACATATCGCATGATTTGAATGAAAAATATAATTGCGAGTCATCAGCATATAAACGGAATTTACAATAGCTTAAACATTGAAAGTAATTACATGTATATATATATATATATATATATATATAACAAAATGACATATCACTGATGAAGATTCCGACAATTTGTCATCAACTATCGTACATTGAGATCTAAACACATGTTTTACTATGAACTTGAATTGGATCAGGAATGCACCTCTAAAATTTCTTCCCTTCATTAAATACCTCGTTAAATACATTAACTACAGAGGTCTGAAAATTTGTATGTAGATCTGAGAATGACGTAAATAGGTGTTTTTTGTTATAGCATACTTTTTAAGGTGGTTTCATCTGACAATTAAACAAAGATTAAAACTAATGAAGAAGTATTCGAGTTGAGTTTCTCACTCAATTTTCTATTTATGTTTGCATAAAATCAAAGATAAAATTGAAAGTTGCAATGTGGATACGCACACACCGATTCATAGTGGATTCACACACAGCTTCTCATATTAATTTTTCTTCCAAATTTGGTTTTTGTTATTCTTTCATGATTGTTTTAATTGGTTTTGCCTTCCTGAAACAAATATTGTTCATTTTTATGTAGTTTATATCGTGAAGGTTCCATTGCGTTAAAGAGATCTTTAGTGTTTGCGTTGAAATGAACAGCTCCATATGAAAGCAAATGCATAAATTGAACGCAGTGAGTGTTTCTGTGTCCTAAACATTTATTTTTTCCAAGGAAAACTGTGGAAAACATCGTTTTATGGGAAAATGTGTACCTATACAAACAATTTCATTAGTATGATAATTTAGGAAATAACAATTTATAGACATTTTTAAGGGTTGTAAATCATAAAAAATGTATGAAGAAGCTCGATAAATTAAGAAAACTTGAGTAATTAGGTTTCTTAAATTAATTGTATCACATACACTTTCAAATTCGAGTCGTACTAAATTCGTATAATAAGTATAACAAAAATTATTTTGAACCCTGAAAGTATAAAGTTATAATTAAAATTTTAATATTTACGATTATTCATAGATTATTTGTGTTGCAACTAACTTAGGGCATTTTGCAGATTAATTATACTATATATTTATGGCACCCAACGTGAAGCATTTTGCAGTTTATTCGTCTCATAAATTTATAACGCAAAAACGTGGGGCAAGTTTCTTAATTTCACAACGATTAATTCAATGCAGTAGGTATGTAAATAAAAATATTTGAAGGAAATAAATTAAATATTCAATGATAAAAATTAGTATGCACGCTAATGGCAAGAACAAGATCTAAATTGTAGTAACTTTGAGGTCATTGGAGGGAACAACAAAACAAATAAAAATCGTCGTGACTTACTTTTTAGCACTTTAGGCTAACCCGTATTGAATATTTTTAAATGACTATAAATAATTACTCCAACACTCTATATGTACCATCCCGGAAGCACATATTTATAGTACTTTTATTATTGAACATTTGGATTGTAATTGCGAACTTGATTCGGGAAAGTTTTCTTTACTGATTTATAATCTAAATTCTAATACTTTTACTATTTGGTCGGTCGGCATCGATGAAGAAAAATATAGAAATGTCAGAGAATTTTTAATTCGCCCGAGAAATGTCAGGGAATTCTATTATTAGCTACATGACAGGATAAGGGATGTTATTTTTTAATGTTTTGATTGTTTAGCGTAAAACAAATATTTTTTGTTTGCAGTTTGCACATTCCATTTCAACATTACAAATCTAAAATCAAATTTGGATAAAGAATTTATAAAATGTTCAGTACGGTGCGTTCTGAATAAAAAATTTATTAAACGTAACAGATTTCTTATTTTGTTCTTGATGTTAACGACTTTTTTGCCGTTAAATTGATTTAAGGATGTTTTGAGGATCTGCTGATTTATAGGAATTTGCGACCTATTTTATGAATTACCTACAGGGTATGTGTTATAGAATTGATCACAAATTTTTCTAGAATTTATTTATGGAAAATACGCCATCGTATTGATTATGCATTAAGTCATCAGTTATCTCATAGTGTCTTAGTGGGGTGATGTAATTACATATTTCTATACTTTTATATGGTTATTTACTTGAATATGTTCTATAACATATATAATATAAGTTTACGTGTATGGAGAATTTCACAAGCGATGCAATTCCTATATATTTGCCTCGTACAATTAATTCTTAAATGATATTTGCATAAAGAAACCATAACGTAATAAAATATTTTTTTTTATAAATTTTGCGTTTTCCATCTTATTGATCTATGTTTTTATTGTTTATAAGTTAGTTTATTATATTTTACTTACTTTATTTACGATAAGAATTACTTAAAGCTTTTCAGTCTTATACATTTGATGATTTGCTTTAATGATTTTCAAGATATCTTTTCAGTGGTCGTCGAATTCGAGTGCTTCGACGTACGATTTCCTCTACATCCTTCCTCCCGTTCTATTACTTTCTGGATGAATTCCTCATCAATATGTCCGTTATCTTCTTCACGCGCATCATCAGAAATTGTATATCGCTGCTAGGTGTTTTATTGATTTTAGGGATACAGTCGTTTCCCTAGCATCTTCATTTCGAAAAAGACGTATTCTGGATTCGTATCAAGAATTTTTGTTCTTCTTCAACGAACGGGTCGTATTGACTTTTTTGGTTGTGATTTTTTAGTAAAACAGTATTGACTGGAAGTAACCACGCAGATAACGCAATTCCGTAACTAGCACGACATTGAAACATTCGTTCGTGAGGAGTACAATTTGTGGATGTACACACTAATGATCGTATTGAATGAAGTGCTTCTGGTAAAACGGCTTCCCACTTTTCAACTGCTAGATTTTGAGTTTTTAGCACCAAATTTATATTCTTCCAAACAATGCTATTGTAACGACCTGAATGAATGTGTGTTTTTGTTCCTGAAGAATAGGAATTTAACAAATGGACAAGATGAAGTCATTTTACAGACATCTTCTAATGTATAGGGCAAGTTTCTGGATCTTATTAAATGATACATTTTTTTATTCAAAGGTGACACAACGATCCATGTAACTCAAACAACTTACACGTATTATTGCCAGAATTTTCCGCACAGGCACAGGAGAAAGTAGCAGAGATTTTTTAGCAGATCTCGGGTCGTAACTGTAAAGAACTAATTCTAAGCTCCATCTCATAATCTTCTCATTTTAAATTTTACTAGTATGCTTATTAAACATGAATGATACAGATTCGTGGTCAGTGATGAGCTTATGACCCATTATGAACTGCCGCCATTTTCGTAATACTTCTACAATTGCTTACGCTTCCTGTTCAACTGCAGAATGGCGACGTTAAAATGCCCAAAATCATTCACAATTTCATCTGATAAAGAGAATTTACAAGTCTTCGCATTTTGTCTAAAAAAAAAGATATCAATTTTAAGTAGTGAGCGAAAATTCCAAAGACTCGCTTTAATGAGGGCATATTTTCAGGTTCTGGTAGATTTAAAAGAGGTTTCAGCCTGATAAGATAATCTAATAAGGTTATTGAAGTTTGAGAATATCGACATTTCTTTTCATTCAGTGTCAAATCATATTTCTTCACTGCATTTAAAAACGCATTTAAGTTTGCATCCCTCTAAATTTTCTTTTTCAACAATATAATACGATAAAACTGATATAATTGCCCTCTTGGTTCAAATACTGTTAATGGTTTTTCACTGTCTTGAATAGGTATTTGATGATAAGCACTTTTGAGACAAATGGTACTAAAAACTTTCTACCTTGAAATTTTTGATCAGTGTGCTCTATGTTTGGAACTGGATAAGCGTCTAATAACGTAAACTTATTAATAGTTTGTGATTTATATATACCACCATGCGGTTTGTATGATTTCGTTTCTTGAAATGAATATACTATAATATTTTCTCCAGGGAGAAATTCTCTCTTCAATCATTTTTTCAGTAATAACTTTTCCATTTCTCCACGAATAAACTGCTCATCGTCTTCAGAATACAGTCTTCATTTTATAGCGATTGGTTTGCAGTCAGGTGTGAAATTACCAAAAAGCAGCGAAGGATCGATTTCAGCTTTTACAAGAGAACGTATCAACGCAGGAGCTTTTAAACCTCCAAAAGCAATATCATAATGTGAATATTGTTTCAGTAAATCTTGTCCAACAAATAGATCTGTACATAAGTATGGCAGAATACATAGTTTCACATGTTTATAATTATTCTCTAAAAATTCAAAATTTGTGATACAATATCCATTAAGATGTGATGAAAATCAAGTGGACGCCATGCACATTTGTATTTGGAAGAATGATACACAGCTATCAGAGCTTCCAGATCTATAAGAGCAGTCGCATTTACTTTAATATCTACAAGTGATTTTCTCAAAAGGACAAACGGACGGGGAGTGGACGCAATTATAAAAACAGAAGTAGAATCTTTGTTCTTAATAGATTTTGATTTCAAACATGCTTTTGCGAAATATCCTATCTTCTTGCAGTACTTGCATACTTCGACGCCAGCGGGGCATATTGCTCGTGGGGGCTTAAGAGAAGTAACCGGTCCCAACCCCGATTAGTCTGAAACTTTTTTGTAAACTAAGTAAAGTGTTTCGAGTCCAATGGTGCTATTTTTGAGCGCGGACTGACCGATAAATGACACTAATGGGTCGTCAAAGTTGGTAACAAATTACGTTTTCATGTGAACGTAGTTGGTTGGTAGGTTACAGTTATTACAATTTTTTTGTTTAAAAAAAACACGTTTTCATGTAATCGGGGGTAAACGGTATAGGTTGGTCCGCGCTCAAAAAATAGTACCATTCAACTCAGCAAACTGTAATTAGGTTACACAAAAAGTTTCTGACCAATCGGGGTTGGGGCAGGATATTTCTCTTAATACGCTCGTGGGTGTTTGGGACTTCCACAAAAGAAACAATGTTGAGTCGCAGCAGCGGTATCTGAATACAGCATTTCACCTCTAGGAGCGTTCATAATATTGGCTTCACTTGTAATAGTAATTCTTCTAGAACTGATTGAGTTTATTAATTTTTTGTCGAAACAATATGATCGGAAATGTGAATGAGCATGAACTATTGCGTTTTCTAAACTAAGAGTATTGTTTTCAAGTAATCTGAGGAGATAGTAATCCACTAATGAAAGCATCTCAAATATAATTGTTCCTATTTTCCGCTTCGGAAACGCTTTTGAAATCAATGTCTTTACTAAGGAGTTTCAAAGCTTGAACAAATTGGTTTACAATTTCATAATTTTCTTGTCTTCTAGTAGTAAGCATATGCCTTGAAAATACTTCATTCTTCTTCTTGATGTACACAACATTACTATAAGTCTTGCTTTCATTCATGTATATTCATAAACTGAATGTGAAATACGAGTATAATTAACGAGCAGTTTAAACTTAGCTTCATCTTACAATATTTCTTTAGACCCAGGGCGTTTCCAAAAAAAATTTAAAAGTCTTCAACTAATGAATCCATTCTTTAGCGGCGTTTATGAAATTCAAACCATAGCGAAATCTCTCTAGTCTGAGAAACCTGTGCATTATTTACCAGATTAAATTGTAATGAAATTACCTTCCTACTTCAGGCTTTAACCCGGTAAATAGCAATCTGACATAATAACGTAACTATGAAAGTAACAATAACAACAACAAATAGTAGCTTTCTAATACAATTTAATTTGAAAATTTGTGTTCTTGACATAATTAAACGCCTTTGACAGTCATAAGGGTTTATGAGTATGTACCTTTTTGTTGAACGGACTGTATTGTATAATAGTTATTTATGATACAAGTGTGTGAAGTAAGGCTTTTATTCACGAATGGCGAAGTTTAAAACATGCAAGCGATTACACATTTTTTTCAATTCGAATGTATCTCAGCTATCATTGATTATTGTTTTTGTTTGTTTAGGGGACTTCAAAATGGGAATTTCAAATGAAACTCTTCAATGAATAAAATTTATTTCTCTGTAGCTTACTGTTGTTTTAGGTATGTTTACAATCATTGTTTAGGTGAATTAAAAATTAGGCCCGCTAAATCTCTCACCTTACCCAAACATCCTTTGAAATATAAATAAATAACAATCACTGTAATCATCGTTATAATTGTAAGTGCTGTAATTTATTATTAGACAATAATTTTATCGTTATCGTTTAACTGCACGCATCGAATCATTTAAATTAAACGGTCTAATATATTAATTTTCTACAAATATTTCGTTTACTATGTTATTCATAAAACATTTAAAATAATAACATGCGCGTTAGGGAATTGGTCATAGTTAATTTAAATTATTTTAAAAGAAAATGTAGATATGTTGTTCCGTAATAGCAAACAGCTAAACGTTCATGTAAGCATTGATTATAAACGTAGTATCGTTTGGTTTTAATATTGAATACTTTCCGCTCCGCTAAACTATATAATTATCTATGTTAGCACGTGAAACATCAATATTTACAAAGCTCTCAAGAGAAATGTTATTGATATTTACTAATATTACATTATAGTCAATATCTTGTTTTGTGTTTTTTTATTTTTCACAAATAAGTGCTTTTAATTCTATTGTACTGTTTTGTATAAACTAATTGTGCATGGGGAGGTTTCAATCTAATTTAATTTATAAACAAAGATGTTGAACAGTAAATTTAAATAAACGTAAATTATATGCAATAATTAGCGGGTAGGCACCCTTTACGTTTCCCGTGGAGGTAGGTCTAATTTAAAGAAGCTCCTCTGCCCACACGAGCCACGTTCTCCCACATATATGATCAATGGATCCTAACCTAAATTTCTATCCAAATCAGATTTAATCTTTCCCACTCACCAACCCGTACGGCCAACCAGCCCCTAAAGATGATTAATACAAAAATTAGATGGCCCTCAGTCTCCAGCGGCTCCGAAATGACCTTCCTGGTAGGAGAGACCGAAGAGCGGAGGGTACAATTAATACCAGGGTTGAAACAGACTGCAAGGGACTGAATAAAGCAATGGAAATGAAAATGAGCATGTCAACTTCTAACGTAAGATCGCTAAACCATGAGGTGTTGGATCAAACAAAAATCTCTGAACGTTCTATATTACAATAGTAAAAAAAATGAAACTGGAGATGGGGTTGGCTTTCAAACAAAGTAATATATAGGAATCTCAGAAAGAGTAGCCGTTATTATCTTGAATTTAAACAAACGGAACGAAATCAGTTTGAAAATTGTCTATGCACCAACAAAGACACATGCAGAGGAAGAGGTGGAAGAGTTCTATGAACAACTAACAGAAGCATTACACAAGTATAATAGCACATACACATTAGTTATTGGAGACTTAAATGTAAAACTAGGGATGAGGTTGGAAGAAACCGAAACTAAAATGAGTAAATTTAGCTCGGAACACGGAACGAACGAGGAAATACACTCATGAATTATATGGAAAATAATAAACGCTACGTTATGAACTCCTTTTTCACTAAGTAAGATAGAAGAAAAATGCAAACCATTCAATAAATAAAATAGTCACTGAACTTCTAAAAAACAATAAAGCGCAATATATGTCACTTAAGAGAGACGAAGATTTAGACTTAGAGAATCTATCACTGAACGACTTAAACACGAGAATCAGAAATGAACTGAACAAGAACAAAGCCTACCAAATCAAAACTTAGTGAAAAAGCTAGAGAAATGTTGAAAAACGCAGACAATTAGAAGAAACACAGTAGAATTCGAAGAACTAAATAGTTGATACGTAAGCAAATTAAAGAAGACTTTAAAAATCACCAAGAGACTTGCATAGAAAATTTTATAGGACAGAATGATAATTTCAAAGGAATGAAAGTTGGACTTGGCAGAAAGAAAATAGTGATTGTCAAAGATCAAGACACAGAAGAAAGAGATACGTACAAAATTATAGAAATAACTGAAAAGTATTACAAAGTTTTATACAGCACTACAAAGATCCATAGAAAACCTGACAGGAAAAATAACATATATTAACTCGAAAGACTAACTGGAGATTACAAGCGAAGAAATAAAAACAGTCATAAAACAAACTAAATGGAATAAAGCTCCGGGAGACGATATAATACGACTATAATACTAAAAGAAGGAGGAAACAAAGGTGTAGATTACTCAATGATGTTGTTCAACAAGTACCTAATGGAAGGTGAAACACCTGAACAATTGAACAACTTCAGAACAATACTAATAAATAAGAAAGGAAATCGAGTTAATTTAATTAATATTAGACCTATATCCCTCCTGTCACAACCTGTGGAACAAGCAGCATTCAGAAAGGGATATGGAACACGGGATGATCTGCACACTCTGAAGATACTAATAGAAGAAGGAACGAATACAATCGTCCCCTATACTTACCCTATGTCGACTATGAAAAGCCTTTCGACAGCATAGAAGAGTGGACTGTCTAAGAAGCTTTGAATAATATTAAAATAGGTCTAGATAAGAAACCTTATACCCAGCATTTATCATGACAGTACAATTACATGATAAATTACAAGCAAATCAAATACCCATCAAAACAGGAGTGAGACAAGGAGACATAATCTCACCCAAACTCTTCGCACTAGCTGTGGGGGATATATTAAGAAAAGTTATTTGGTAGAGTAAAGGAAATAGTAAAAATCTTAACCACCTTAGATATGCAGTTTATGTCAATTACTAAATGACTTAAAACGAATTTAAATAAGACAAAAGTCATGACCAATACATAACATTAAATACATTAACAATAGAGCAGGTATGAATATACAGGTATGTACCTAGGACAAGCTTTTAGAGGAAGCAAAGATAACCAAACTGTTGAGATAAAGGAGAGTAAGAATGGGTTGAACAGGGTTTGGCAAGATGTAATTCGTTCTTAAAAACTACGAAATTCCCTTGCATCTAAGAATCAGAGTATTTGATTAATGTATCCTACCAGTTCTTGTATATTCACAAGGGCAAATACAGAGAACATATAAAAAACACTAATCGTAAGGAGAGACAAATGCTAAGAATATTACTTAAAGATAAGAAAGGAAATGAGTGATAAAAAGGAGCAGCAAGTCTAAAATGGAAATGGACATGTCACAATGAACGAATAGAAGACCAAAGGTGGAATACACCTTCGTCAAAGAACAAGAATCAGGGTGGAAACACGATATCACAAAACATGCAGGTCTAATATGGCATAGAATAACCCACGGCAGAGACAGATTGATTCAACTAGGGGAAACCTACATCCGAATATATATATTTTGTTTGAGAGAATGAAGTTGGAGTTTTACTTTGGGTTAACTTTGATGGGGTGAAACACTGGCTACGTAGGTGTTTAAATATCATCTGCAATAGTCATCAGCTGAGTTAAGTTTGGCAACGCTTGGTCTTTAAAATACAACGCCGTTCAAATTACACAATTAATGGACGGTCGACCGTCTACAGTTTTCTATTACCATAACTCCCAGATCTCCCCTAGAAATAAATTTCAAAAATGTCTAATACTGAAAACATAGTCCATAGCAAAAGCATTCACTTTAGGTATAGGAACACACATGCAATTTAAAAAAATTGACTGACAATTCTAATTTTCTTAACTACCGTTACTCCCGGACCTCCCCTACAAATAAATTTCAAAAATGTCTAATATTGAAAACATAGTCCAATACCATCTCTAACAGTTGTACAAGTTTCCCTTACTGCCTTTTATGTTTCATGAAATATTAATTTTTCAGTAAATTTAAATTTTCTGGTATAACCGGAAGTGACACCGCCATGAAAATATTTTCAGTAAGTAGACCATGTCCATTTGTATAAAGTTACAAGTTTTCAGCTGAATCAGTTTCTTCGTTCTTATTATTCGCCTAACATGCTATCGTGGAGACACACTCTGTATAATATTAATTCTTAAAATGAAAATGACGTCATTAAGTTTATCACTGGAATCTATGCTCATTCTTAGTTTTGTGTGTACATAATGATGAATCATAATATATTTGTAGATAGGTAAAGTTTCCTAGACGCTGACGATTTAATTTGGAATTAAAATTATATAGATAATTGAAATGAAGTAATAATAATAATAATTTAATGTTAATTAAAAATTATTAATTATTCTTTTTTTTAATAGTTCAATTTTGATTAAAATTTTAATAGTGCCGGCGATTTTATGAGATTTTGAGCATAACGCATACAGTCAAAAGGACACCTTTGAGGAAGAGTTTTTAGTTTTTAAGAATATTTTCGAGAATATTTCTTAAGTAATTTACATTACATTTACCACTTTTTTGTTTAAAGGTTTTTTAAGACATATCCATTGCAATAATGTGGAGTTTTGTAACCAAAACATTCTACTAGGAATTTTCGCGATAGCTATTACTTTTTTACGAATTACTTGTTATTGTCCAGCTGCTGTAGTTTAACTTGCTTACCGGTAAAAACTACTTAAAGGTTGTAATTTCGTATCTTTCCAGGTCACCAATGCGTAACAAGAGGGCCGTAGATCTTGGACTGCATCCACTTTTAGATGAACCAATACCTAACAACATAACCATCGTAGGAATAAGAACGGAAGCAAGCGCAAACGACCCTTCTATCGATGAATATGGAGTACCTGAAATGCTAGTCAAAGCTTTATATAATATACGCCTTTTTGGAATTAATTTAAATAAAAATATGCTCGTCGCATTTACGGAAAATACAGGGAAGACCGGAAGCAGATGTTTGATGTCTATGGATATGGTTTTTCCGGTAAGAAACTGTTTTCATAACGTATGTGTTGCGAAATCTGGGATAATTTTTAACAATTTCATTCTGTTTAACACCACATAATGATTTCACGCGATGAGGAAACAACGTTTGTTTAATCAATACAAAATTACAATAAAACGTAATGCGTGACGAAATCAATTTTAGACGCTCCTCTTATTTAAAAAATCTACATTAGAGTTTTTTCCTTACGAAGTTGCTGTTCGTAAGGAAAAAAAAGTTGCTGTTGTAATAGTAATTCATTTTTAAAAACTACTAAGTACTTTTAATGTAAGTACATAATGTTGTAATTTTTCAATAGATTTTAATTTTCTTTCGATAAACATGTTGCAGTGGTTGAACGAAGTGTGCATTCGAACGGAATAATAAAGAAAGAAGGGACTATAGAAATCGAGGGTTTATTTTTTGTGAAGAGTTTCTATATATAACCTACCTATCTGTTTTTAGCTGTTGTGGCAGAATTAGTCAAATGAATACAGTCTCGTTTTAAATAAAAATTGATTACAAAGGTTAAAGGATTAGGATTATATTCGTTAAATTTCGAAAACTATTTAAATATTTTAAAGCATTAATTATTTATTTGTATGGTTACTTTTCTTTATTGTATCATTGTATAAGTATTTATACAGTGATTGTATTTAACTATTTTTTAAGTTTACAGTTTATGCATAATACTACAGTAAAACCTGTAAATATAGGTCACTAAAATTTGCTGCAAAACTGACCGGTATATGGAGGTGGCCGTTATTGGGAGGAAAAAAATTACTATTTATAATTAATTACATACATATACATAACATTCAATTACATTTTTGTGAAATATTTTTGTATTGAGGTTTGTTTTACATTTTTAAATTTAGTTTGAAAAACAGAATATTCACATTTTGATAAAATTTGAAGTACTTCTACTACTAGCTCACTCTTATCATTAGAAAATAGAAAACTTTGCACATCTCTTAGTTTTTCACACACTTCACCCATATTTTTAATGTTTTACGTAAAAACTTCTGATTCTTCTGCACCACTTTCATTGTTCGAATCACAATCTTCACTATAGTCTAATTCACTGATTATTCTTGAATACTTAAATGGGGGCTTTCGGTCAAAATATCACAATCAATAGATGCATAATTTTCAAGGTTTACACATAGATTATCTACTAGTAATACAGGAAAAAGCTGAGCTAGTGGAATTTCGTCTTCTTCATCGAAATCTTCTTGCAGGACCTTTTCCGAGAATCCTGCGTTCGCAAAACATTTAGCAATTGTAATAGGCGAAACGTTTCTCCAGGCTGGTTAATTTGATACTTTTTTCCGCATCTTCAAAAAGGACGTTCGGTATTTGTTAATGTTAGCAGCCTTTTGATTAAAAACTTCCTGTAGGTCATCTTAAATATTTGTAGTATCATTTGTCGTCGAAATTTGACCAATTTTATCGAAATAATTCTTTGATTTTTACTCATAGCATTTGGCAATCATTTGTAAAACTTTTTTATTTCTAATGAGACATAAATTATAGACATGTTTAGTTTTATTATTTACTTACTTCATCAGTACAAAGTAATGCGTAAAAGACAGTTTAAAACACATCTGTGGAATTATTGTATTTATTTTAAAAACACTTCATAATCTAAATTATTTAAAAAAAACAAAGACAAGTAAAAATCAAGACGTAAATTGGATTCCCACTGGAACCCCTCCCTCGCCCGCTGGTTTTTAACTTGCGACGAATCTTTGGGAAACAGATGCCGACTAGCTCTAGTCATAGCAGCAGATAAATCTACGTGAGAAGTGAACTCCTTGTCATTGGTAAGTGGACGAATATTGTAGAAGAAACTTCAGATGAAGGCACCATTTTTTCTATTTCATCAGCCATGAATTATGGGGGTTTAAAGTCACAGTCACTTTCGACCATTTCTCTGAACAGTAAAATGTTTGTCGTTACGGGTCAAAACTTTACAGGGACCGTCATAAGGCTGTTGCAACCACTTCTTAACACCATCATGACGACTAAATACTTGCTCAGCAGTGTGGAGGTCTTTGAAGACGAACGAAACTCTCGCAATATTCTGGTTTGTCTAGGGATTCTTGCAAAAACTATTCTGGAAGACGCAGTATCTGGGCATACACCATTTGCACTACTGTTCCTTTTTGCAGTAGGATGAATGCGAGCCCAATTGATTTCTTGGTGGCACATAATAGTTGACTGTAACTGGTAGTGCAGTCGCTTTACTACACCATTTGCCGTTTTCAAATGAGTCGTGCTTAACAAACATATGACAAAGATATGACTCAAATTGTCGACCTTGGCCAGTGGTAGGGTTCCAAAACGGGAAATCTAAACATCATGAAAAACGCGAGCAACAGTTGACGCTACTTGATCTTCTGTCCATCGAGTAAAGCTATCTAGCATTGTTAAACAATACCTAAATCCTTCAGACATAAGTAAAATAATAATATTCAAGTGAACGTAATCGACGCGGGTTGAAGGAGGTGTCAATATAAATGTCTTGATATCTTTGATCATTGGCACTGATGACAACTACGCGCCCATTTCTGTACTGATTGAAGGCCATATATAACATTGAGTCATAAATTGACTGTTGCGTTAGCTACAGGGTTTAATAGACCTTGAAAATCGTTAGAAACGAAAGGGCATGCAATTCGTGTGGATACGTCACAGAAGATTGAAGTTTTGGTGCCAGGGATATTCACAAGCTTAAGTTCTTCATATTTCTTGAGCTCTTCGTCGTTTTTCTGTGCACTTGCAAGAGCTTTCATATCAAGAACAGTTTATAAAGTTTCGATACGCGACAATGTATCGACAACAATGTCAGCTCCAACTGCGAAATTTGATGCGTCAGTGAAGATGACAAACGGAACATAAGGTTCAGGGTGTGCATAGTTGCTTGGACTAGACTTTTCGTTCATGTCTCATTTGCTTGAATTGTTTCTTGTGTCCAGTTGATTGGTGTCTTGCCTTTTACATTACCCCGTAGTAGATTATTCAGGGGAACCGGAACCTTAGCAGTTTTGGGAAGAAACTTTCTAAAAAAATTCGATATCTCCAAGAATTATTGTAACTTGTATAACTTTTGTCTTTTCGGGTAGTGGACGAATACCTGCGATAGAGACTAGGTATCCAAGAAATTTTACTTCAGATTGTTCAAAAACACCAGAATTAATCACCTTAATACGTTGAAAGTTTACCTCTAGGTGGTGCCAATGTTCCTAACAAAAATCGAGGCTAAGAAGAAGAAATAAAGCGCTGGAAGATCTGGACTGCATTACGAAGGCCGAAAGTCATAAAAGGAAATTCGAAGATGCCGAAGGGGTTGTAATAGCTATTTCGGTATGTCTTCTTCTGAGACCGGTATCTGGTTAAAAGCACGGACGAGATCAACGGTTGATAAGATTGTTTTTCCACATAAGGATTGAGCGAAGTCTTAGGTATGTTTTATAGGGTACCTGTAAGGCAATGTTTTTCTTGGGTACCATGTGCATCGGACGAGCAACATCCAGTTGCAGCATGGCTTCGATTTCTTTTTAGCAGCTTTTAATTTATCTAGCGCAAGTCTTCTGGCCGACTGGTGGGCCAGGTGTAGCAATGATGTGATGTCTTGTAGAGTGTTGAATTGTTTCAGGTACACCACTGGGCGTGTCACTTCAGGGAATTGCTGAAGAAGTTTGTGTAAGTTTGAAATATGCACTTTTCCAAACGAAGTAAAATTAATAAAAGTCTTTGATTTTTTATGTCTGCGAGCTGTTCATAATGAGCAAGGAAATCTGCTCCAATGTGTTTGGTATGGAAACGTCTGCAACTACACAACCACTCGCCGTGGAAATTCCATAGTGTTATGTAGAAACTGAATGATTGTCCATGTTGTTTCCGACATTGTAACTACAAACGTGCACGTTTTTTAACATCTTTTTACTTGCTCTCCAACGATTTTTGACATACGGCCGTTTTTGAACATCGTTCACTTCTTCGAAGTATCACTCTCACACGCGTTTGGTTTAGTGTCGGAAGGTTTGTCTGTTTTTTGTTCATATTTCTCGCCGCGCACGTCCTTTTACGATTCGGAAAAATTCAGGATATTTGTCTTTGGGTACATGACACTTTGCCCACTGGGCACAACGGCTAATGTACGCATCGCCCAATTTTTCAAAAGTGCATTATCGCCATCTTGAATATAACGATCAAATTCACTGGCTGGACTGGAATCAACTCAACTTGGACATTTCACTTTAATTTGTAGACACAATGTCCAACTTAGACACATCGCCAACTTCGTAATTTAATCCTAATGATACCAACACGGGTGGTGGTGGCGTCTTACGGCGTTGTGGTGGCGCAGTAGAAAAATGCACAGAAGTCGTTGAACAGATATATTTACATGTGTACACAGCTTATTTACAAGAAGTGAATGACAATAAGTTAGAGTGACGTTCGGCGAACGCCCAGACTCAGGCGCTCTTTAATTTAAGGAGTCTTGCAAAACCGAATGAGAACTCGACTGACTCTCCTTCTCCGTGGTGGCGGTTATAAACCCTCGACAGCCGCCGGAGGGCACGGCGCACGGGTGGTGGTTGTCGTAGGCGGGTCCTCGGTAACAGTCTCCCCCCTGCTCAAGAGGGCCCGAGGTGGCGTCGTTTCTGTCTTCCGGCACCGGTCTCATATCGTGGATGTGGGTTTTACTCCATTCCCCATTGCTGCGTTCAATCCAGTAGGCGTTCGTGCCGGCGTTGTCTACTATGGTGCACGGGCCGTTCCATTTGGCCGGGAATTCCCCCCTTGCCGTCGGATGTACGCGCTCCATCACTTTGTCTCCGACCTGGTATTGCGTCTCGGTGTGCTGGTATCTGGCATATCGGGATCGGTAGCGGTGCTGGTTCCGGTGCGCGGTTCTTCGTCGGTTTGCCGGCGGGATCACGTTGTGGTCGGCATGAATTTGCCAATCTCCGGGTTGTTTCAGCTCATACCTAGCAACGCCTCGCTCGGCGTCATCCCTGTGGCTGCGTTCCGACGGTTACGCAACTGAAAGAGGACGTCGGGTAACGCGTCGGTCCAACGCTTCGGGTCTCTTTGGAGCGTCCTCGCTCTTAGACCTTTCTTTAATTCTTGATTTCGGCGCTCTACCGGATTCGCCTGGGGGTGGTAGACCGGTGTGGTCCAGTGATAGCTGCCCCATTTGCGAAGTGCCGAATCCCAAGTGATTGATGTAAATTGCGCCCCGTTGTCGGATATGATTGCCTTCGGGTAACCGTATCGGTGAAACACCTCTCGTTCTAAGAGGCCTACGATCGGTGGGGCGGTGGTGATCCTCAGCGGGAAGGCTTCTACCCATCGACTGTACAGGTCAGTGATGACCAGGATCCAGCGGTGTCCGGCGGGATCGGCGACGTACGGCCCCATGAGGTCTACGGACACGACTTCCCAGGGACCGGTGGGGTCACGTGGTGGAATCGTAGCTGGCTCTAGATTAGGCCCCCTTTGACGGCGGCGCAACTCCAACACGAGCGCAGATAATCGCGGACCGCCCTTGTTATTCCGGGCCACCAGAATCGTTTGCGGATGGCACGGTAAGTCTCTTCTCCGCCCGGGTGTCCGGCATGGTTTCCGTCGTGGTATCGGTACAGCACTCGCTCCCGGACGGGTAATGGTACGAATAAAGCTAGGTGTCCGCCGGCGCGGTAGTGTAGGTACCCGTCTTTCACTTCGTACTTCTTGTGATACTCAGGGTCGTCTTGAGGTGACGGACCGGCACGCTCCACCCTCTCCCATGCGGATATGATGCGTTGGATGCTGTCGGACGTTTGTTGCTCCCGCAATATATCTTGCACCAACTCCACCGCCGTTATGTGCTGGAGCTGCGGCTCGGGCTCGGTCGGTGAAATTGGTTTGAAGCGGTTGACGTCCTCGTCTTCGGTTATGGGTAGAAGATCGTTCTGCGGATTTCTCGATAGAAAGTCGGGCAGCTCGTTCTGTGCCCCTGGGCAGTGTTCGACGTCAAAGTTAAACTCCTGCAGGAGTAGTGCCCATCGGGTGAGTTTGCTGTTCGTGTCTTTTGCGCGATCTAACCACGTTAGAGCTTGGCTGTCGGTTCGTAGAGTGAAACGTTTGTCTTCGAGGTACGGCCTGTACCTCTTGATGGCCCATACCGCCGCCAGGCATTCTTGTTCGTTCACGTGGTATCGTGTTTCGTGAGGTCTTAGCTTGGCACTTGCGTATGTAACGATGCGTCGGTGCACGCCGTCTTTTGATATAGGACGGCCGCTATTCCAGTCGCGCAGGCGTCTGTTTGTAGCACAAACGGTTTGGTGAAATCCGGTCGACTGAGTTTGAGTGGTCTTGTGATGGCCGCTTGCATCTCTCGAAACGCCGTCTCGGCGGCGTCCGTCCAACGAAACTTAGCGTTCCCTTTTATAAGATCGTGCAAAGGCGCTTGTATTTGGGCACAGTTTGGCACGTAGTCCCTCAGCCAGTTGCATACCCCCAGAAAGCTTCGAAGTTGTTTTCGGGTTTGGGGCCTCTCGGCGGTGGCAATGGTTTCGACGTGCGAAGGCAGCGGGTGGTTTCCGTCGGCGGTGACGACGTGCCCCAGGTACTCAATAGTAGATACGCCAAACTTGCATTTTTCTTCGGAGAGCCGGAGGTTGTGTTGCTGGAGTCGTTCCATCACCAAACGGAGGTGCTCGAGATGCTCTTCGTGCGAGCTGGAGTAAATAATTATATCGTCCAGATATACCAAAGCGAAGCGGCGCAGGTAACCCGGCAAAACTAATTGCGTCATTAGTTTTGAAACGTTGCCGGCGCGTTTTTAAGACCGAACGGCATAACCCGAAATTCGTAAGCGGCGCCGTCGGGCGTTGAGAAGGCGGTGTAGGCCTTAGAAGTTTCGTCCATTGGTACTTGCCAGTAACCAGATGCCAAATCTAGCGAAGAAAAACGGAAGCTGTGCCGAGATCTTTCAGAGTCTCGGATATCACCGGTAGGGCGGCGCACTCGTCGTGGGTGGCTTCGTTCAGCTTACGGTAGTCGATACAGAAGCGCGGCTTGCCGTTTTTCTTTTCTATAATTACAATCGGCGACGAGTACTCCGAAGTGCTTGGCTCGATAACCCCTTCGGCTAACATTTTCTCCACCTCTCGTGCGATGATCTGTTTCTTTGCTGGCGAGTACCGGTACTGCGGCAGTCGAATAGGAGCGTCTCGTTTAAGCCTGATAGTGTGCCGGGTAGTGATTGTACCCGCGGTCGAACCGCCTGACACCGTGTCGTAGAAGTCGGCGATGAGCGAAGCAAATTGCGTTTGGTATCCCGGCGGGAACCCGTGGTGTAGTTGGTTGAGTTTGACCCGCTGCCGGGTGGGTTTGTCTTGCTTCCAGTACACCGTTTGTCGTTGCTTCGTGCCGAAGTGAATGCATTTACGCCCTACGTCTAGGACGGCTTGTTGTTCGGTTAACCATTCCTGTCCGAGGATCACGACGCTGGACAGTTCCGGAACGACTAAGAACCGTGTCGTAGTGGTGATTCCTTTGATTTGGACTTGATGTCGACTTCGCCAGATACCCGCAAATTGGATTTCGCGGTGGCGGTTCGGACGGTAGTGCATTCGGATGCCCGGGTCGGGAACGGACATATTGAAGCGTCGATAAAGTTGTGCGTCGACCCGGTGTCTAGCAGACCTTTTACTGGGCGTCCCGCGACGTCGACGCGGATGGTGGGCAGGGCTCGGTTGCCGGATAGGTGGTTGAGGGCCGACGACTCGTGTTGTCGGCCCCTGTATAGTTTCCCGGTTGACGAATGTTGGGGCAGTCTCGGTTGAAATGTCTCCCGGGGCAGTAGTGGCAAGGCGGTAGTGGTGGACGGTATCTCTGGTTTGCTGGTTCGGCCGGTGTCGTAGCAGCCGCGACCGGTTTTGCGTTGGGTATGGCCTTAAGTGTGGCTTCTAGTTTAAGCGTCTTTTGCAGCAGCTCTAGGACTGTAGAAGGTTGACGGTCGACTAAATGAAGTTGAAGTGTAGCACTCAGTTGGTTCACTAACATCGGGATCTCGTTGTTGAGGTCGATGGCCAATCTTTTGCAATTTGGCCTTTTTTCGCAAGAATTCTGAAGCGGATTCGAGGCTTGCCTGCGGCCGTAGAGCTGCGCCTTTAGTTGGTTCGTTACCGCCGGCGAACAGTATTCGGCGAGGAATAGCTTCTTGAAGTCGTCGTACTCGGCGAACTCTTCAAACGCTCGCCACCATTTAGCTGCGTTGCCGCGAAGGCATTTAGAGATGTAAGATTTCTTCTTCGTTGCCGTTAGTTTGCCGACAGCGACTTCCAGGTCGCTTAGGAATTGTTCCGGGTTTTCTAATAACTCTCCGGAGAAGGTCGGATCGGCGTCTTCTCCTGGGATGGTAGCGATGAGTTCCTTCAGCTGTTCTTTAATTGCCTCGTTGGTGGGTGTGGTTTGTTGAGGTTGGGCGCCACTGGATGTATTACCGTCATCCAGACCGGTTTTCGATGTGGTCGTGTTTCGCGTCTCTACCATGTTTTTTTTCTTCTTCGGCTGCTCTAGACGTTCTCGTGGGTTGGCAGCTCGTTGCTTGCCGGTGGGCCCCACGCTTGGGCGACAATTGATACCAACACGGGTGGTGGTGGCGTCTTACGGCGTTGTGGTGGCGCAGTAGAAAAATGCACAGAAGTCGTTGAACAGATATATTTACATATGTACACAGCTTATTTACAAGAAGTGAATGACAATAAGTTAGAGTGACGTTCGGCGAACGCCCAGACTCAGGCGCTCTTTAATTTAAGGAGTCTTGCAAAACCGAATGAGAACTCGACTGACTCTCCTTCTCCGTGGTGGCGGTTATAAACCCTCGACAGCCGCCGGAGGGCACGGCGCACGGGTGGTGGTTGTCGTAGGCAACACTAACATCAAACTTAAACTCTTTTTCTTTTAAATATAGCAATTTTCAGTAACCTAACGTAATTTCTTCAAATTAAACATTCTAAAGTTCTCATTTTCAAAATAAGTAAGACGATTAACGAAACAGTTACATATTTCAAATGGTAGTGTCAACACGATTTAATTTTGGTAACTATGTAACTTAACGGTTTCAAAACGAAAAATTTTAACACTCTGTTTTTACTCCACACTTATACATAAAATATGGGAGTTTCGCGACCATTTCGAAATCGTAAATATTAACATTTTTCTAGACTAATTACGGTTACTAGTAAAAACTATATTTCAAAAGAATTTGTCCGATTTTAATGAACTTTGGCACTTACAAGTTTTTTGGAAATAATAGTCAAAATAATATTGAAAATTTGTGTCTACTTAAGTTGGAACTTTTTTGTTATCGGTTTCTTGAAAAAAAGTTACTCTTGATAAAAAGTTCTGCATGGTCCAAAACTTTAAATCCAACAAACAGATATTCATTTTTTAAGCTGTATACGAGGTTTGTCAAAGAATATTAATTTTGCTTAAGAGTAAAGTACCATTATTTTTATATATTATAATGAAAAGTTGTTTTGAATTAAAAGTTTGTATCCCTCTTATCTGTTAAAATTATGATAACCTTTCCATTTGTTAATGTGTTTGAACAATCTTGCAATTTAAATACGTAATGAATGCATAATAATTATTTATTTTAGAAATAGGAAAATCCATACAAAGAAAATTTAGTAAACAAACATTACATATTTATACATAAATAAATATAATTAAATTTTAATTCAATCCATTAAAGCTTCGACATATTCACTTTCTCTTTGTAAACATTTGATGGTTCTTTTCTCAAACATGTATGCCGATAAGAATGACATTGGTATGTCAAAAACGGTCAAGGGTAGTATATCATAAATTAGGTTTTATATAAACTCAGAATTATATGACCAATCGACCCATGTAAAAGAAATTATAAGTATGTACTATTTAAAAAAAGAAAATTGATAGCAACTTTAGGCACACTCTGTATAGCAAGGTCTGAAAATATTTTATGTAGAACGAAAGTTATTGCTTTACGCAAATCAGCCTGTATATACAGTTCGAAATACTCCTCATGTAAATAAATACTGTTAATAATAATAATAAATAATCTAACAATGTGGGCAAAATGGAACCCGGATGAATTGTCCAAGTCGGAGACTCTGAAGTTGAGCGTTCTGTCCAGATCTCCGTCATTTCGAATATGGGCTTTCCTAACTCTCATTTGCTATTAAAACTTAACATTTGTTCTGTTGCGAGAGTTTTCACAATAGTTCCGCTCGCCGCTTTTATTTACTACTATCTTTCGTAAAAGAACGGAGTATAAACCATTTCATTTCAAAAAGTTTAGTACAAGTGGATTCGCTGTTACTTTACTTTCCATATTTAACCAAAAGTCTTAACCGCTGAATATATTTAGTTTTGACACCTTATCTATGTTGTAGCATTATAATTATGTAGGTATATTATTAGTCAATTTAGTGCAGCAATCGGAATTTGCAAATATCGGAAACACACCCAATATTTTAAACTTAAAAAACTATGTAAAATCTATTGTAAACATTCTAGCTGTAAATACACACCCCACAAAAATTGTCACACAATTTGATTTTTTTAAATATTTTTGTATCACCGTTTGAACAATAATTTTAATAATAAGAGAATAACATAACAAAGTTTTTCACAAAAAAAAGGAAAGTTAAATAACCTGTAATAAATTGTAAAAAGGAACAAATACATAAACATTTTTCATTTTAATTTAGAACTACTATGGTTTGCTTAATATTTCCATCTCTCGCGCGTATGGTAGCTTCCATTCTTCTGGGTAAACTTTTAAAAAGCCCCTGAATGTAATCTTAAGGAAGATTTTTTCATTTTTCGAGGAGTGCTTCTTGAAGCTAATTCAAAGTCCGAAATGCAACACTTCGTTCTTTAAGTTGCAAACTTAGATGGTTCCAAACATGTTGCACGCTTTTGTGCAATGTTGAGGCCGCGCATTATTGTTCATAAAAATGAATGAAACGCCTATATATGGCCCATAGGGCAGGACATGTATTTGAAGGATGTCTTCTATGTACACTCATGAAATTTAAAACTTGGACACCACAATTTCTGTAAACAAAAGTTTGCACATTGTGAAGCGGGCTTAAGGGTATCATTTACAATTCTAACAACAGGTAGTCTCAGCAGGGGTTATCTTATAGAAGGACTGTAGAATGAATCATTACACTAAGCACGTTTTAGAAAATAGGTAATTTACGTTGCTTACTTATTTTTTTCTTTAAAGAATATATTTGAAGGTATCGCTAATTAAACACCATAGCTCGATTAATTATCGAATCAAAATTTTGTTTAGGAAATGTTTACAAAATAAAATTAGAAATAATTTTGATTTAAAAACGTCTACAAGCAATAACTTTTAAATTAAATCAAAAAACTAAACATGGTTATTTGGGTTGACTGATTATTACTTATTTTTAAATAAATCTAACCTACTAATTATTTTAATACGAGGGTCTATTGAAAAGTAATGCCTCCACCTCTCTAATTTCGGAATGGGTAGGGATAGCGCGTTGTACGACCCGGCATCGTGTTCAGCAAACAATTCTGAACCAGTATGCGAAGTTTCATTTCAAACGGTGCGCGTGTTCAAGTTTTATAGCCGAAATATGGTAGGAGGATTTTCGTCTCGGTTGAAGCAACGCGCGGTAATCGAATTCTAACGTGCGAAGGTTGCAAACCGAAAGAGATTTACGATCGTTTAAAGGCGGTGTACGGGGATGAAACCATCGACATTAGTAATGTCAGACGGTGGATTTCACTGGCCAAAAAGAGCGATTCCGGTAAGTTAAGAATTTCTGATGAATTTCGATCGGGACGTCCAAAAACAGCCACCACAGATGAGAAAATTTCGAAGGTCGAGTCTTTAATCCGAGAAAATCGAAGAATAACCCAGAACGAGATCGCCAGCATGCTTGATATTTCACAAGAAAGAGTCTGTAACATTATTCAAACACTTGGTTTCAAAAAAATTTGCGCCAGGTGGGTTCCTCGCATGCTAACGGACGAGATGAAACAACAAAGGGTGGATGCCTGTAACGAGTTTTTGAGACGATATCGGCGCGAAAAAAAAAGGTTTCTTCACAATATTGTAACGGGTGACGAAACGTGGATTTTTTATTATGATCCGGAGAACAAACGGCAGTCAATGGAATATCGCCATCCTTCTTCTCCGCGAATCAGAAAATTCAAAACCGTAAAGTCTGCAGGGAAGGTCATGATGACAGTGTTTTGGGATGCACAAGGCATCGTTCACTATGAATTTGCCCCTAAAGGCACCACAATTAATTCCAACAGTTATTGCGACACCTTGCAAAAGTTAAAAACCCGAATTCGTCGCGTTCGACCGAGACGCAAGCAATTTCTGCTGCACCATGACAATGCGCGACCCCATTGCAGCCGACAGACAAACGCCAAGATCGAGCGGCTGAAATTCGAATGCATTTACACCCTCCCTACAGCCCAGATTTAGCCCCGTCGGATTTCTACTTGTTCCCACTGATGAAGGAAGACCTTAAAGGCATTCATTTCGATTCGGACGACGCCGTGAAGAATTTTATTGAAGGTTGGATCCGAAAAAAAGTCCTGAATTTTTCGTCAACGCGTTCGACAAATGGATTTTACGAATGGAGAAATGTATTAGTGTTAACGGTGACTATGTTGAAAAGTGATTATGCCAATGTATTTAATATAGTTTTTTCTTCATTTTAAGACTTGTTTCATTCATTTCTGTCGACTACAACCGGTTTTAGAGGGGTGGAGGCATTACTTTTCAATAGACCCTCGTACTTTTATGATTTGCACAATCCGAACAACAAACGGAACGTTTGTGCTGTTCCCATAATTATTTTCAGTAGTTTTCAGTTCATATATATTTATTATTGAGAAGAGAAAATTGCGGAAAACAAGAAGATAGTGCCAACCAAATTTTTACGCACAAAGAAGAGTAAAAAATTATAATTTACTTCGCTTTTTTTTATTTTGGAAATTTCCCGCCCAAATGATGCTAATAGGGACATCATTTTTTTCTTGCATTCTTAAACACTGATTAATTTAAAACATTTTTCTTCTGTCAACTCCATAATATTACCTAAAACACAACAAACCCACAAAAGGGAGGACAAAAAATAAATAATTTAATTCTCCCGCATAAGTTTGTTCGCCGTTTTGCTTAGATTTGTCCAAACCTGCAAACGCATTTGCGCGCATTTTCTTTGATGTCGGAGAAAAAACCGACAAGTTGCGGGAACGCCGAAAACCGTTCGTGGAACAATCAGAACTTGCGAATCTGTTCTAAAATTCGTACGTAGCACCGTCCAAATTAATGTTCCGATTGCCGTTCGGTTCGTTGTTCTGTTTGTTCCTCGGTTTGTTGTTCAGGTGTGTACGAAGCTTTACAATAAGCATATTAATATGAACTATATCTTATGAAAGGAGAGTTATGTAACTATAATTAACGACTTAACGTTACGTTAGTAGATTCCATTTACTATTTACACATATTTTCTTGGAACATTCGATAATTAACTATCGGGATATGATGACCCTATACTTCGCAGGTTGTGCGCAACTGGATACAAGCAAATAACTTGGAGCTGTTACCCTGGCCAGCAAAAAGCCCAGATTTTAACATTATCGAAAATGTTTGGGCTCGAATACTTGCTGTTATCCGAAGACAACAAGGGCCAAATTTTATACCAGTAAACCGTAATGCACTAATTGCAGCCATTGATACCGCATGGGAAACGATTAATATTAATTATATTGATACCTTGATAGCGTCAATGAGCAGACGCCTCCAAGAATGTATCAATAATAATGGAGGTCACACCCATTATTGATTTCTTATATTTATTTATATAGTAATACCTTTATTTAAAAAAAACGTTTTCATTTAATTTTAAACTATAACTTGGTATCTTAATTATAATTATGTAATAAATTCTTGTCAAAAACTAAATATATACGTTGACAATAAGAATTGCCTTAGTTTTTATTTTCACTTTTTATATTAACTACAGAAAAAATGAAACGTCATAAAATATACATTTTGTAAGGACTAAATATTATGAATAGAGAGTTTAATGATTTTTTTAATAACTTACAATAATTAGTAGGTTAGATTTATTTAAAAATAAGTAATAATCAGTCAACCCAAATAACCATGTTTAGTTTTTGATTTAATTTAAAAGTTATTGCTTGTAGACGTTTTTAAATCAAAATTATTTCTAATTTTATTTTGTAAACATTTCCTAAACAAAATTTTGATTCGATAATTAATCGAGCTATGGTGTTTAATTAGCGATACCTTCAAATATATTCTTTAAAGAAAAAATTAAGTAAGCAACGTAAATTACCTATTTTCTAAAACGTGCTTAGTGTAATGATTCATTCTACAGTCCTTCTATAAGATAACCCCTGCTGAGACTACCTGCTGTTAGAATTGTAAATGATACCCTTAAGCCCGCTTCACAATGTGCAAACTTTTGTTTACAGAAATTGTGGTGTCCAAGTTTTAAATTTCATGAGTGTACCTTCGTGCAGTTAGCCGTCTATTGTTTACGGACACTAACTTTGTTCGACCTTCATACGAGGTACCTCCCCAAACCATAATTGCGCCGCCGCCAAAACTTTCGGTTTGCCTAAAATTGCATTGCAAATATCGTTGGCCCTGTAACAATCGACCCATACTAAATTTTAATTAAATCAGAACGCAAAACACAAAAAAAAGAACTATGTATTAATATAAATTATTAGTTGGAATCATTTTTCAACGGATGCGTTATATTGGATTAAATTTCCTTTCCACCAACATAATCATGAAATATTGAAAGAAATTGAAGCAAATACAGGAAACCAATTTTGCAATAATCTGTTGAATTCCATTTATCAGAGATAACACATCCTTGGGAAAATGATGATACACCATTTAGAATAAACACAGTCCACCACCCGGTCAAACAAAATTTGCAACTAAATAATATATTTCCGTCTTCCTGAATATTCAATCTATGAATTAAGAGCAGTTGAATTATCAACGCGAAAGTGAACGGTTCTCTAAACTCTTGAGAAATTCTGGGTCCTGCTTATTTCAAAATTTTTATAAGTCAGTGTATGTTAAGTGGTTTAAAGGAAGAGCCCAAGCGATATAGTGTTACAGCCCGATTGTCGGGAGACAGGCATACGTCTAATCTGACGTGTTAACGCAAAATCGAGATTCATTGGTGAAAAGAATGTTGGACCAATGCTGCAAATTCCAATTCCTATGTTCCTGAGCAAGAGCTAATCTATCAACTCTGTGTTGTCTGGTTACAAGTGGGCCTTTGACTGGGACTCTAGGGAGTACATCATCTTCAAGTAACCGTTTTCTGGCAGTTTGTGATGAAATTCGCGTATTTCTGGCCAGAAAAAAAGTCCGTTTGCAGCATCCGCGAGGTGCAGTGTCGCATACAGAGCGCTGACAATCTCAAATATCGATCGTCTATTGGTAACGTACCCCTTGTTCGACCTTGTCCTACTCTTCTAGAATATTTCTCCAAATGTGCTACTACCTTTGAAATACTACTCTGATGTACCCCATTTTCTGGCGACGTGCATTTGATGGTGTTGAATAAAAATAAAACAAAATTTATTTCTCTAATGTAACTCATTAATCAGACGAACAAAGATTGTTAACATAAACTTTTAATAGGAATAGCCACAAACATTTGGATATGCTATAAATAATTATAATAACTTTAAGAAAATTCGTTTATCCTAACTTGAACTTGATATTGACTTCTTCATATTCTAGTTTCGTCCTGAATATTTTTGTTTATATCAGTCAGTTGGATTTTTAGGCGTTTTAAACTTCGCGAGTGTAAGGATCACTGGCAATAAATTGAAACATTTTTCTGTTGGTAGCATTGTTGACAAACCTTTTCATTTTGCCTTAAACTTAAACAAAGTCACAAACTCTTGTCGATGGATACTTATTTTGCACTTGGTAAACGACTTTCGATTCATCTTCAGTACCAACGATTGGTACATTTTCTAGAGGTTCATTCTAATTCATTAAAACCATCTTTTATTATCGCTCCCAAAAACTTCCCGCACAGGAGCAATTGAAATTTTCAACATTTTGTTCGCTGAAAAATCTTTCAACCTACCTACAATCTGGTGCATTACTTTTAATTCACTTTTTTGCTACTTCCTTTTTACCCAAAGGATTTTTCAAAGCTTTATTAATACTCTACATCTAAAATTTTAAAACCTTCAAAATATTACCTTTCTTTTTCAGCTGACAAAAGTTTTTTTTTACCAAATTTAAGCTGAAAAAAGATCTCTCCTTGTTATCTATAGCGAAGAGAGTTTGAATACTCATATGATGTGGAAATTGACGGCTTTCAAAGTTTGCTTAAGCATTTTGTTTCAATCACTACAAGCACACTGCTTTCTTTTATGTAGCTGAATTGAGAACTAATGCTCGTATTTATAGTCGAGCAAGGACGTAAGTTTTACTTACGATGGGGTTAAAAGCAGAATTGTGCACATAAATTTTTGTGAGTTTTGACTAAGATCTACTTAAGACTAGAAATTTGAAAATCTTATCAAAAACATTATTATTTCCATTCCTTGTTTAAGTCTTAGCGTAAGTTCAGTTTATTAATATGGGTCTTAGTAAATCTGAGTATCTCAGCTCATCTGAATAACGAACCATCTGCATTCCCGTCACTAACTGAATCCCATCTCAACAATTACCCGCTTTCTGGGTTTATTGTTGCTTCTCTAAGCGAGTCATTATGAAGTCAATCTGAGATTCGTGCATAAAAGAACGATTTTGCAACTCAAACATCAGTTGTCATTATGACAATACACTGACAAATATAGGTTAACTAGGGGTATACATTAAGAATGAAAATACGATGAATTTTGGGTTTTCTAGACAAATTTGAGTAACTACTCGCGCAACTATTCTGTAAAAATCTTTTATCATCAAACTGTACTCTAAATTTCTTCTTTATTTTGTTATAGGTCGAAGCAGAAGTGGTGAATGGTGTAGAAAGTACGACAACCGTTAAACTATCAGCTTCCTTACCAATCGTTCCTTTATCTGGAATTTATTACTTGTGCGTATCGCAAGGAAAAGCAGATAATAATTACACAAATCCATTTATTCATCAAGGTGGTGAGCAATGGCTTAAAGTTAAGGCTGTAGAACAGATGGTACCGACATGGGCCGCAATATTAATTATATGCATTTGCTTGTCGTTTTCGGCGTTATTTTCTGGATTAAATTTGGGATTAATGTCGATAGACAGAACGGAATTGAAAATACTTTGTAATACTGGAACTCCTCGAGAACGGTCTTACGCAAAAGCAATACAACCTGTAAGGAATCACGGAAATTATCTATTGTGTAGCATTTTGCTTGGAAATGTATTTGTAAATTCAATTTTTACCATTCTTTTGGATGGTCTAACATCGGGGGTTATAGCTGTAATATTTTCAACTTTGGCCATTGTGATGTTTGGTGAAATCACGCCTCAAGCAATTTGTTCCCGCCATGGATTAGCAGTTGGTGCTAAAACAATTTTTATCACTAAATTCGTGATGGTGCTTACCGCCCCCTTGGCATATCCAATTTCCAAGGTTTTAGATTACATTCTTGGCGAAGAAATTGGAAACGTTTACAACAGGGAGCGATTAAAGGAACTTCTGAAGGTTAGTATCTATATTAAAATTAATTTGATTATTATAGATTTTTAATTTATTATTTTGTGAATATTTGATTCATATTTGAGTAGGTTGAGAGAATAATTTTTCTTCTATGTTACATTACATTTCTAAGAAATGAGCGATCTTAAATTTATCTCTTTCAATTCTGAAACACCATTTAATATTTAAACGTTAATTAAATTTTTATTACCGAAACCCTATATAACTAAGACTTTGTGATTTTTTTAAATTCATCCAATTAATGTAATTGTATTTAAGACATCTGGATTTAATTTATATCAAACTACGTCAGTTTGCAAATTTATAAAGAATAATTGATATACAGGACGTTAATTAAGTACTTGTACAAGCTTTAAAGGCTGAATGTTTGACTAATTTTAAGATAAAATGTTCATATGAACATGGTCCGCAACGGCTTGGTTTCTGAGATACAGCGCGTCAAAAAAATTATTTTATTTGGTTTTTTGCTTATATTTTGGTTAATAGAATTGGACGAAATTTGGGATACTGGGTATAACTCAAATATTAACTTGTTTAACAAAAATATAAGAATGGTAGTAGGTAGCGTTCGTATAAGAGCTTAACATATTTAACAATCGTAGGCGGTTACTGAAATGTATAACTCGATTTTACAAATTGCTTCGCGGTTGCATATTTCCTTCCGTCTAAACGTGGATTTTTACGTATCGTTTTTTTTTACTTTTCTAGGAAAAGTTGCGACGCTGCTCGACGTTTATTTTATTTTTCCAAGCATAATGTTTTATATATCCGCACTCTTTCTATATTCTTTTATACGTTTGTTAGTATCAAAACGATATAGAGTTCTGCGACAAACGCTTGTTTATACTAAGTTCATTCTTTATCTTTTCTAACATTTCCTTTTTTATGGTCCTAACACGGAATAGGTTAACGTAAACTAATATCACTTCCATTTCGAGGAAAATCTAGTCTCCGTATATTTTGGCAGATTATGGTCAAAGAACCCCGCGAGCATAAAGAAACAAGAAATATCACGTCAGTTGGATAGGAAGCAGTTACTCTACATTGAACATCTTCAATAAAGTGTTTCTCTTGAGTTATGGGGGAGGTAACTACTCTCAGATACAAACAAATTGTTCTCACATGTAGTCAGATTAGAAGGATACAGTCAAACAACCATCTTGAAACACTATAGAAGAAGCATTATGTATCCACAACCATGTGCCCATGTGTAATGCTTGCAACGCATTTTTTTGCTAACAATATTTATAACTCTATTCCTTTTTGATAATCGTGTATTTCTTATCACTATAGTTTTCTCTCTATCCTCCGACATATTTGCTTTACGAGACTGAGTAAAGGTAGTATCAGACAAGTTGCTTTGGATGCGCTGCACATTAAGAAATAGCGCAACTTCTACTGCTGCACATGTCAACACGGCGACAATCGGTATGTATTCATGCATGTAGTACATTCTTGTGGCCCGCAGTTTGATAGGTAACCGATCTTGCTACTTCAATATGAAATCAATGCAACCATAAACAAACCGCTAAAATGTGGTTGACTCAACCACAATTTGCGGTCGTCTAAACACAATTTGTGGTTATCTCAACTGCAAAAATATGGTTCTTGTGCCTCGTCAGCTCATGGTGTCTTTTATCTAATTAAAAATAAAACTTCAAGCAATCCTATTTCTTCATTCCTCGAAGACTACATTTCCTTTCTTATTTTAACTGTTTTCTTAATTTTTATGTATTTAAAATTCTTATTCAATGTCAAAATTTAAAAAAAAAACTTTTACTTTCACTTTTTGGAAAGCTGGTAGTAATTTTGTTTTTGGTATTGAAAAGTTGTTAACTAATTAAATTATTTCTAAACTTGAAATTATACCCAATGCTATATTTTCAAAAATTAGAGAAGCGCAATAGCTTATGCAACGGAGGAAGAATATAAGTAAGAATATGAGTACGCCATTCTGAAAAAAGATTAGACAAGTCGTAAGATCGAAATGATCAACATAGAGAAACATAGTCCGAAGAAAAATCATTCTTTTCTCTCCACCTCCTTTCTCGCAAAACCTCTTTCATAATATAGTCTCCTATTTCTTGTCCGTACTTTCACCGCCATCCTCTCCGCTTGTATCCTTCATTTATCTATTTCATTTCCTTTTATATTATATACCCAGGTGTCCTTTTATTCAAACTGAGAGTCCATATCTAACATTTCACTTGTACCTTTCTAACAGCTCCATTCCTTTCATCCCCACATCTCCGCTCCAACAACCATTACACTTACAACTTACCAAAAACCCATTTTCTTTTTTTTTCATTTCCCTCCCAAATACTCGTTCTCTCATTCTCCACACTTGACCTATTATCTTATTCCCCTTTTTGACGAATCGCTTATATATGTGCTTCATCTTTAAATGTACTTTAGATACTTTAATTCATCTACGTTTTTTAGTTCTTCCTTCTCCCACCACTCTTTTACTGTTGTTTTCCTCCCAATTTTTTTAGAAATGTCATTATTTTCGTCTTCTTTATATTAGCTTTTAAGTTTTTCATCTCTAAGTACCTCTATTACCTCCCTCACATCCTTTTCATTGTACATCATACACATAAGTTAACGCCTACACCTTAACCCTTGCTATTACCACACCTCCCTTTTGATGTCCATTCATCTCTTCTTCTAAATCCCCTATATATATATATATCGCAAATAAGCTCGGACTTAGTGGACATCCTTGTCTTAACCCTTTCTTTGTTCCGAATACCTCCCCACCTCTTCTTTTCTCTCCGCCCTGAACTTCGTTTCTTCATAAATCATCTCTTAACACCCCCAAAATATTCCTCTATCCACTTTATCAAATGCCTCTTTAACGTCCAAGAATAATCCGAAAATATTTTTTTGTTTACTTTCGTCTTTTCTCCACCCTTTAGCCTTTCTGTATACCTTTGGGAACTCTTCCCCTTTCCAAATTCTATTAAACAGCCCTCTTCGTTTGTTTTTCAGCAATATATTTCCATTGTTCTCCCTGTATTCTAATGAAAATTAACAATAATTCATATTTTCTTGAACAATTGTCTTATTGAAAAAAACACGTCAGGTCATTTATTTTACGTAAAAAACGTGATATGTTAAAATGAGACCACTACTGACTAATTATCAACCCTCTGAACAGATGAGGTTTCGTGATGGCTGTTGCAACTATGAATTTCTATAAACAATACTCTTGTTGAATGGAGAAATGTTTTCCGATTCTTCGACTAATATCTTGACACGATCTCACTTAAATTATGCACATTTTATTAAAAGATGTGCTCAAAAAGCTGAATTGGGATGATAAGATCTACAGCAAGTACTATAACAATTAAAATCACAATCAGTGACGAATGCTATCACAGTACCTACCGAACAAGTAGAATAGAGTATTCTCATAAACTTACAAGACTTGAAATAAAACAACATAGCAAGAAACGGTTCCCTTGAAATTCTATATATTTTTTCGTCTTTTGCTTATTTTGCTCGGTATACTTCTTTCATTCTTTCATCAAGGTTTCTCCCATGTCAATCGTTGCCATGTTTAATTCTTGGATACTACTGTTTTTAATTTAAATTTAATTGAGTTTGTTGAAATCGAGAATGTATCTCTTTTCTATTAGAATAGAATAGAATAGAAATAATTTATTTGTTTTTTTAAATTAATATGCCTCAAGTTCTCCCACCCTTCTCCATACATTCTGCATTTCCTCCATTCATCTTCTTTCCAATATTTGTTTTCCTTTCCTCATTACTGCACCTAAACCTTGCTATTATTGGTTTGCTTTTTAAACTCTTCCTTTCCATTAAATATTTCGCTTTCCCTCCGTTATTATCTCTCCATACCCTTCATAGTATTTACCTTCTTTTATCTTTTCCCTTACTATCTCCTCCTCCATACTCCATCCTTCCTCCCTTCTCCTCCACACTTCTTCCGTCGAATAACCCACCCTTTCGTAATAACTTTTCCTTTCATCCTGTCCGTGTTCTATTCTCTTTCTCTTCACCTCTTTCCAACATTCCATCAATATTGTGTTTTCCTGTCTATCTTTATTCTCTATATCTATTGTATTTATTGTTATTAATTTTGGGCTTCATGGTTTTAGTTTTTTTTCTTTATTTATCATGTAGTTTTCATTTTATCGAGCATTTCTTTGTATATTATTTCTTTTGATTTTACTACTAGTACGTATGTGATCTTTTCTCTTGTTTTTTAAATGTTGTTTTTTCTCAGGAGTCAAAATTTCTGCTTCTTTGTGCAATTGAATACGCATTGTTATTTTTCTTTCGACGTCTGTATTTAATATTTGCATTTTCTTACGTGTTCTGTTAAACGAGTCGACACTAGATGTCGCAACACTTATTGTCTGTATTTAGCTTTTCTATTTTTTATGTTTATTTCATTTTTATCTTTATCTTTGATGTTTTTATATTCCACAAGTCAACAGTCTTCTTTCACGTTTTTCTCTACTCTTTTGTATTGTCTTTGTTTTCAATTTTCTCCAGATTTCATGGTTTCTTATTTTATTTATTGCTATTGTTATTTCTTCTCCTACGTTATTGTTTTCTATTGTTTGTGTGGTTAATCTACAACTTTCATGTAGAAAGGTTTCATGTTTTATTATCTTTTCTTTCTTTTTTTTTTTGTATTGGCGCTTGTCTACATGATACACAGGTGCATTCTCATTGTTCGTATTGTTGTCCTTTCTGATCTTTTCTAAAAGAAATACCTCTTAGGCGGTATCTTTTTGAGCCAGTTACGGTATTTGTGTTGAAGAATCGTGCTCAAACCCTCATTTCGTTTATTTGTTCGAAGAAATGCTCGAATATTGCCAAATGGAAAACTCTTTTATTATTGGTTTTTTGGAAAAAAGTTATTCATATCATTTCCATTTGTTAATGTTTTTGAACAATTTTGCAATTTAAATACGTAATGAATGCATAATTATTTATTTTTAATTGAAGATAGATATTTCAAAGCTTTAGTAGAATGAATTAAAATTTAATTATGTTTGTTTCTGTGTAAATATGTGATGTTGTTTACTAAATATTCTTTGAATGGATTTTCCTATTTCTAAAATAAAAAATTATTATGCATTAATTACGTATTTAAATTGCAAGATTGTTCAAACATATTAACAAATGGAAAGGTTATAATATTGTTAACGGATAAATTCTGTATTGAAATTTATATCTGCAAATGAAATAATGTAAATAATAACGAAACCTGAATTTTCACCCTAAATGGCTATAATTTCATATTTGAATTTAACTTTACTTCAAAACAACTTTTCATTATAACATTCTTCTGTATTGCAAAAAATAAAGGTACTTTACTCTTGAGCAAAATTAATATTTTTTGACAAACCTCGTATACGGCTTAAAAAATTGATATCTGATAGTTGCATTTTAAGTTTTGGACGATCTAGAACTTTTATCAAGAATAACTTTTTTTTCCAAAATTCAATAATAAAAGCGTTTTCTATATGTATGGTTCCAACTAAAGTATATTGTATAATTATAAATATGAAATGTATTTTTACACTATCGAAATCAGTTTGGGCGCTCCAAATTTTAATGAAGGAAGTACATATATATATATGTTTATTCTAAAAATATTTAAAATATGCAGACTCTTTTAATTTGTTGCCAATTTTATATATACACTTTTTCAGTGGCCCATTTAAATGATTCGTCTCGATATCGAATTGAAGTTTCTTTTAATGGCCTTCAGAATTGTTTGTTAATAGGAAATCATTCATTTTTATGAATAATTTTGTAATTAAACTCTTCGAGCAGTCGTGTTGCGCTTCTCTAATGAATAAATAAAAAGCGCATTCCTTAACGAAATAATTAATTGACGCAAAACTATTGTGCTTACAATTTTCAAATGATTATGCTATTATTGTACCATACGAATTCGCATTTATTAATAACGCTCCAAATTCGCGAATATGTATTGCGCGTTAGAATCTTTTCTATTAATTATGGTGCCTGGAGAATTATAATGATTTTATCATTTATGTGTGTTTGTGTGCAAACATATATAAATAGAACAAGTACATAATTTCTAATTGATTCTGATTAACTAATCAATTGTTATGCACGACGAATTAACTTATAGGACTATTGCTTACATTATTGAGGATAAAAATTCTCATATCTATTTGTATTCTCTTGATTGTTTTTAGATTTTCAGGTTTTTGAGTTTATTCCACTCTTTATAATCATGGTAACTAACACTTTCCGTGTGCGTTCGTCTAATAAATAAAAAAAAAGAAATGGTAAATTACTTTTTAAAAGAATCAATATGGTTTTATGTTAATATAAACGAGTTTCTTTTTCAATTTTTGTATGTTCTTTTGACGGTAGTCGGAAAGGATGCTTCCGTTTTGTCTGATTTGATTTTTATTGATTCTACACACGTTTCGCATAATGCAAAATTTCATCACTTTTGTTTCCACAAAACTTGTCATCCTCTATGTATTTTAGGCGCGGATCAAGTTGAGTTATATTTAGAATGATTTTAGGTAACAAAACTAAAGTTTTATGACTGACGTTATTGAAAGCTAATGTAAAATTGACAAATGCGAACGTAAGCTTCTTTTTAGATTTTTGGTACGTGCTCATAAACTTGTCTGTCGAAGAATATGTTGATGTAGAACAAAAATAATTTTTAGTACCAGTTCGGAAAACCTACCCGTGGCTCAAATGCCGCAGAGTGGTTCGCGGGAATGATTTATGCAGATAAGGTAAGGCTTCCGACTGCTAGACCGACGCCACCTACAAAATCTTAGTCAGTACTCTTAGACCGAAAAGAATAAACAAACTTGTAAAACCAGAAATATATAGTTGAGATCGGAACAATTCCTTTATCCGCCGCTATGGAGGAAATTGTCTGTATTTGATAATTTTTTGAATATACAGGCTGTTTCATTAAGCTTGGTACGCAGCTATATCTCGAAAACTGTTGGATATAGAAATTCGGGAAAAAAATGTTTATTACTAAAACGGCTATAAGAAAATCCTGGAAATTAATTTCAAGTTTTGAATTTCACCGCAAGGGGGCGCAATTGACAGGGCAAGGCATAAAATTCAAGATTTCTCCGAATATTTTAATATGAAGCTATGGCTTTAATAACATCATTAAAAAGCCTGAATAATTCTGCATAATTTTAGTCTGAGGGTGATTGGCGTACAGGCCTTAATAAAACAAAAAGAAGCCCCACAATGTCTAATAATTTAAATGAATGTATTTTTTAAATGATTTATCTGATTACAGCAAACTCGGGCTTGTTTGTAAGAGAATTGTCAGTGTTTTCAAATACCGTATCCATCGGCACTCGACAGTTTCAAATAAAATTGCTAGAGGGCGCAGTTCGCAATAATAAGTTTTTTCAATTTTACCACGAAAATTCAAATCACATTACCATGTAACGTGGGTTGCCGACTACAAGGCGTCTACTATTTTTACAAACCGAATTTAAATTAGAATAGGAGGGAAAACGGAAAACAAAACCGTTACAAAATTCCCCTCCAACGAAACTGGAAGCTTGACGAGAGCTGACAAGAAACTTTGTGCGAGAACTTTAGAAAAGAAAATCAGAAACAAAGTCCAGATTTCGTAAATTTTGAGAAATTAGCACAAAAATAGAAACGTACACATATGTTGCTAATGGGAATTGGTGCCTACCTGGGAGACTACTGATGAAATGACTGCACTTTTTTTATTTATACTTGGTTCTTTGGCCGCAGTTTTTTCATAGTAACGCGGGGGATATTTTAAATCCATTTTCATCGAATAGTGTTCCACACCATCAGTTCGAAACTCAGTTGTTGTTTCATAGGATCGCCTTCCTCGATTTCTTGTACTCGCGTTTATATCTATTAGCGTTGAAGCAATAGAGGCTTTAAACTCCAGCAAAGAAATTTTGGATTGGCGTTAATTATTGCTACATTTAAAAAATGAAATACTATACGTAAATAGAACTTTTGTTTTGGACAACACTAGGTTAATGGGTAATCATTCTATCTGATAAGTCTAAACCGCTTATGAACCGATTATATTGGATTACGGCCTGTGGTCTTTGAACATACGTCTTTGTTTTTCTATCCCATCTTCTAATAATATCTTGAGGGTCATTTCCAGCAAAGGATGAAACCATATACACAAAGTTATTGTCGTTCCATCGCAGCACAGTAATGTTATGTCACGGAACATGAACCTCGCCTTTTATTCGGTTGACGAATCTTAATAGTTCCTAGTACATAAATTTTTACATTTCAAATAGATGATTGTTTGTATGGAAGTAAACAGATTGTCCAGAAATATGTTATGGTTAAGACATTCAAGACCTGCACGAATCTTACTACTGTGTCAGCAACAGTGTCCAATTCTAGTTTGTTTCTATTTGATGAGACTTGGTACATCTCAAATTTGGAAATCTTCCGAGGTTCGTACCCATAGCTTGAATTGCTATTTCTTTGGTTTATATTTTATATATCGTTTGATTTGGTCTAGGACGTTTTGGCGTCAAAACGTTTGGACTCCAGGTTGTCTTGGCACATGGATATTTTGGCGCGGGGATATCTTGGTGTCGACCCATTGACCTAAACAACACAATTTTTTGAATGTACTTGTGCACGTTCATAGGTGTAGAGGCGATGTAGAATCCTATCATAACATTGGTAGATGTATTATAAGTACCTATTAATGAATTATGTGGTGAGTAGGGCTTGTAGTATGCATCTCAACTTTTCCTTGAGGTTTAATTTCTTGCGACATGATTACTTATTTACTTATTTTAATATCTGTGTGTGTACTTTCTTTCTTGTAACTACAACAATGTTATTTTTAGTTTTATTATACTATTTTATTTTTTTGCAACAAGTTACCAAACAAACACAATTATTATAATGCAAAATTTGAACGACTTCTTAGAACACTCGTCAGTATAACAATTGTACGCATTTCCAGTTCAATATCAACTTTTAAATGCACTTTTCTTTGAAATAAAAATATACACGAACTGTAAGTGGCTTAAAATAACATCTCTGTAAAGTTCCCATTTATTATCTTTGGTTCCTACGAAAAATGTGTTTTGGAGTATTGAGGTATTTATTAATTATGGTAGGTTTACAAAATGTATAAAAAAAGTAATATCATTAACTTGATTTTGATTATTTGATAGACTTTTGTCTTCTGTAGGTATCTATCCGCTAACTTAATTGTAATTGTTCTGCCTTACGCCGGGCCCCGATTGTAATGTTTCTAATTTCATTTTAATTTAATCTTGACAATTGACGACAATTGTGACACATCTGCTCCATGTTGGTGCCAATTGAAATAATTCTGCCTTACGTTGGGCGCCAATTGAATATCAACCAGCCAAATATATTTAAATGTTTTATGGCTGGTTTAAGCATAAGTTTTTATCTGGGATTTTCATTAATAATTTATTACATTCATCACTTAGGTTCGACTAAGAAAATGTTATTATTGTTTTGACAGTAAAACATTAGAACGACATTAAAAACTTGTTGAAAATTTTTGATGACCTAACCGCATTGATTTAATGTCGTATTTTTTTAGGTAACTACCGGTGAAAATGATTTGGATAAAGATGAAGTCAACATTATAAGTGGGGCGTTGGAATTGCGCAAAAAAACCGTGGCCGAAGTAATGACACGAATCGAAGATGTTTTCATGTTAGATTACGACGCAATTCTAAATTTTGAAACTGTATCGGAAATTATGAAGTCAGGTGAGTACGAGTAAGTTTCTTGTTCGTTATCTACATTTTTCCACTTAAGGTTATTCAAGAATACCTGTGTTCGATATAAATCGAAATAACATTGTGACGATGTTGTACATCAAAGATCTGGCATTTGTCGATCCAGACGATAACACTCCCCTTAAAACCTTATGTCAGTTTTATCAAAATCCGTGTAATTTTGTCTTCGAGGATGTAACGTTAGACGTCATGTTTAGAATTTTCAAAGAAGGTAAGTGAGGTAAGGACTTTCTTGGTAAATCTTTTGGAATTTAAATTACCAAAACAAACGTTTTTAATTCGACACCGTAATTTTAGGGAATAAAGGACACATGGCTTTTGTACATCGGGTAAATAACGAAGGAGAAGGCGATCCTTTTTATGAAACCATTGGTTTGATTACGCTCGAAGATGTGATAGAAGAGTTGATACAAGCAGAAATTATGGATGAAACCGATGTGTTTAGTAAGTATTGTCTAAATACTAAACCTTCTTGATTTTTGACGTTTTAGCCGATAACAGAACTAAGAGGAGGAGAAATGCAAACAGAACAAAACAAGATTTTACTGTTTTTGCTGAACGCCGTCCAGATAATAAAGTACGTATTAGTCCACAGCTGACGTTGGCCACCTTTCAATATCTTAGCACGAGTAAGTATAGTAAAAGTAATTAGTGCAGCCGAATTTGGCTCAAATTTTCCGCCACAGTTTGAAATTCGTGAATGTTCGTATGCGTGCATGTGGGTGGTCGTGTGTGTTTGTGATCGTATGTTCAGATGGCAACAGATTAAGGTCTTCATGCAGAAACAGTTCTGTTTATTCAGATACAGGTTTTTATACAGAAACAGTTCTGTATGTATAGAGGGCTGTATTTTTATAAACAGACCTGCCTCTGTTACTATTCGAAGACACGACCATCTGCGGAAACGCACAAACACCCACTGAAACCCACGAACATCCACAAATTTTAAATTGTGACAGGAAAATTGAGCCAACTTGGGCATCACTATACTACTAGTAAATATTTTCAATAAAATTTGATAATAATGGTTGTTTGTAGGTGTCGATTTATTCAAAATAGATAATATATCGGAGACCATCTTGCGTAGGTTGTTGAAGCAGGAAATAATGTTTCACATTAAAAAGACAAAGGATTGGAGAAACGATCCGGGAATGTTAATTTATCAGCAGGGAAAAGCCGCGGATTATTTTGTACTTATTCTTGAGGGAAGAGTAGAAGTTACTGTAGGAAGAGAGAATATGATTTTTGAAAGCGGGCCTTTCACATATTTTGGGGTTCAAGCGCTGATACAAAATCTTGCCATTGGTAAATATACGGCGTCGCATTTGACTGGAAAAGTATAGAAATTATTCTAGTGGATTCGCCGACAGCACCTTCTACGTTAGGAAGTTTACAGTCTTTAAACATGGATGCTATGTTACGGCACACTTTTCAACCAGATTATTCGGTTAGAGCTGGTTCTGACGTGCTATACATGAGAATCAAGCGTAGTTTGTACTTGGCGGCGAAAAGGGCAACATTAATGGAACGCTCACAGCGCGATACTATTTCAAACACACCAGGGGATCAGTTTGATGACGAAGTTGAAAAAGTAAGTTCACGTTTGTTTTCTTAACATATTAATGCAACATTTTTTTAGTATGTAGAATGTCTTACAGGAAATTTCAATTATTTGGGTACACGTTATCCTATTTGTAATCCATGGGTAAATATAAAAAAAATCCTAATCGTCCTTTCCCAAGTCCCTTGTTTTCAGTTGTCTGAATATCCTAGTGCTAGATTGTATGGTAAGAATAAATGTGAACAGTCTACGTCTAGAAAGCATATAGAATTTAAAAATTTAAAATAAATATAAAAAACTTAGTTAATAGAGTTTATCGTGTCATCGTGATTTATTTAAAAATATAATTACATGTTCTAACTACATTTCTAAAATTCGTAATTATTGAAACCAGTGAATATCGGAAGGTTGATAAACTTGATACATTTGTATGGAATACCCTGTATCGTTGATTGAAATATTGGTAAAGATAGTCAACCGCTTGTATTTGCTTGTATCACGGATGCAATTCACATATGCATGTTGGGTTGCGTTTTTGTTTACTTTTTTCACCTGTACTGAAGCGCTAAGTTATAATGTGTACGATTCTTGAAATAGAATAGTTCAATTTATTCCACCGTTGTAAAAATGGCGCAACATACAATCCGTAAAATTTACTTTTGTCAATACAATGTTGCAACGTTTTCAAATATTTAGTAAACGTATTAACTAGTAATTAAAAGTGACGAATTTTTCATTTATGAATAATACCATTGATGATACATATCTTGGATTTTAATGACAATGTTTTTTTAATAATTTACTAAAATACATGCGAAGCGTTATTTGTTAAAACAGTTTGGTTTGGTCGGTGTTAGATAAATAAGAAACAATTATTTTACAAATTATGCTTGCACTTTATTTTTAACTTGCAAATAATAATGTTGACATTTGTTTGTCATTTAATAACTTCGTTAGGAATAAAGTAGAACATACTGGGAGAAATACCACTAGAGTTCAGAAACGCAAAATTATTGGTTTTTGTATCTACTTGTTTTACGTGTTCAGTTGAAAAGGATTTTAAATAAAAATTGGTTTTCAAAATTTTCAATTCAAAAGGCAACAAGTTACCGTGTTTTTTAGGGAAAGTGGGTTCCACTAGACCTTCAAATTTAAATTCACTTGGTAATAAAACCTATTCCTATTACTTCTAAAAATAAAAGTACTAGATTTTAGCTTGAGGTGTGTTGTCTCCCGACGCGGTGCGGATAATACGTGTATAATACACTATTTTTTCTGTGACGAAATAAATGACGATTTAATATTGAAAAATCATATTACAATAGAATTAGAAAATTATTGAGGGAAATTTGGTGTTAAAAATAGTACTCACTTTTTTCCCGAGGGAAAAAATAATTTACGAAAAGTGACACTTTGTTATCTGTTAGTAGAGATAAAAAGTTAGGATTTTACTCTTTGAAACTGTATCAAAATATCATGGTTTCGAATTAAAATAGTTTAATTAAAGTAAAAATAGCTCATTAATTATAAACATTGTTTCAAAAATTACAATTCCAACTGATCTAAAATAATAGTAATAATTTACAAACAATTTACACATAAATAATAACGTACCTAATACAATGCTATACATAAAACATATCCAAACATTTACACTTATTTATGCAGATAATATTCTTATTTTACGGTGTGGTTTTGTGACATCACTGTAATTATAGCATAAATTTGTAAGCGGTAGGCGATTTATAATACAATGATAATGCCAGTTGTTTTTCTGAATCCTTCCATGGAGTTCGTGTTCGATGAAAACATTGCATATTAATAAATCTCTTCAAAGCCGGTTTTTGTTTTTAAAAGACCCGAAATTGTGCTGTTTATCATATCTTAAAATATAAGTACACCTAAAGTTGATATTGAAACAAATGTATTACGAGGAGTCTTCCGGATTATCGTTTATGAGTCACATTCCTTATCGGCTTAGTCAGAAATTCTACAATTGCATACTTTTAGCAACACCTTTAGTAAATGAGTAGGCTTGTTATAATATTGTTTAGATGCAAACAGTTGAGTACGTTAGATTGTAATATAAGAAAATTCAACATTCGTTCCAACATAAAAGGGATAGCGTTTCTATGTTAAAAATTTTAATTTCAATGACCAAAATTTAGAAATTTACTTGCGTAAGCCTAATAGATTTTAAAACATTTTCAACGGATAAACGATGTTAATGTAATAAATATATGAGTATGGAATTTTCAAAAGTATTTAAAGAAATTGTTTTTTTGGGAGAACGTTTTTCAACGATTTCTTTACGAAATTAATACTTTTAAATCTGCAGGTTTTTTTTCATAATAATAAACTTTATTCACATGTGTATGTATACAATCTTTGTACATATATGTGTTTGTCATGATGGTATAACCATTGTTATAACCTTACGTAAGAAAGATACAAATAAATATTATTACATTGAACAATTAACAGACAATAGAAAAAAATATATAACAAAGGACACACATTTAATTAGTACGTCGACAAAATCAATAAATTCTTGTATATTGTAGAACGCATGTTTTGTTTGTTTGTCAACATTGACTCAATGCACCAATATTTCAATCAACGGCATGATGCATTGGCAACAATGTCGTGCCTTAGCATAAACTATCAGCAAAATTACAGTTTTCTATTTCACATTTATCGGCAATACTGTTCTGTAAATTCTACAATACAATTGACGTATTTTCTTAGCACAAAGCGATACTACCGACCTCTGATGTTTAGAACAAATTTCGGGGTCGCATAATCCCGTAAGGTTGACTATCTTTACCAATATTTCAATCAACGCCTGTATTCCAAAAATAGAAAAAAATGCATATGTTTTCAAATATTTAAATATTTCTTGACCTAGAAGCTCATTAATTAATACATAATTGTGTGTGTGTGAACAACTTCAAATAAATTGTGCGAAAATGAATTAACTCGTGTGTAAAAATACATTGTAAATTAAATAGAAAATAATTTGTTGACAGCGACACCGAGTAACTTTACAACACGCACGACCTTCAACACAAAACAAAAGCATCACCGAATCCGTTCAAATGCTTTAGTCAAGTTTTAGTATCGCTTTCTAATTGCAACTTTTACTTCGGACGATTTTTGGAAAAATCTACAATTTTGATTTTCAAAGCTACTCTCTCTCTATCAAAAATATTTAAAAAAAATTGTCAATTCATTTGTTCTCGTTCAGTTTTACTGTGAGAAGCTGTTTTCTATCACACTTGATGTCATGCCTTTTAATCATTTAGAATATAGTTTCCTACTACTCTATCTACTATCGCGAGATGATTTGTCTTCGTGAAATGGTAAGGTCGTAGTAGATGATTGCAAAATCGTCAATAACAATCGATACATTCGTCAAGGTCGGGAGGGCGCCAAACAAGACGTTACATAGCTTCCGCCCTTTCCTGTACGGAAAGTTTAAAACTGTAACATCGCGAAACCGGGTGTGTACTTCGAATTCCCATTAAACTTCGAAGGTTACATTTTTCGGTATGAAAAAAATTCAAATATTCGCAAACTTAGGAAACTAAGAAAACATCCCCTAAACAATTTCAAACTCAAAATTTATTTATTCCCGATACTCATACTCATCATCTCTAGTGCACGTACCCCTTCCAGAACTTACTAGACGAAGAAAATTCCCGATACTCATACTCATCATCTCTAGTGCACGTACCCCTTCCAGAACTTACTAGACGAAGAAATTTCGAACTACATCAAGAAAATTACAATGAGACAGCAGAAGTTTATTTTATTTCAAGGTGAAGTTAACGAACTGATCGCGACCTCCAACAATGCAAGATACGGAAATTGAACAAATATCACGTACAATACCAAAAGAAAAACAATCTTTCCGTGTGAATGAAATTCAACGCAATTTAAATATGCATAATAAAGGCTTACCGATTATTTTAAAAGGGAAAAATACCAACGCAGGTTACATGTCTTGGCCAATTCTAAAACAAAACTAGTTTCGATGAGCTGGTCATCTTCAGAAGTGTTAAGTTAATAATTTAAATAACTGCTACACCTGACTGTCCAGGCACAAATAATAAATTTTGGCTAAGACTTCAACTTTTATCCATTTTGTAGTCAGCGTATACAGGGTGCCCATAATCTATCTCATAACATGGGTAACTTTCTTAATATGCAAAATAGGTAATCGGTTAAATTAGGAAAGTTGGGCAGAATTACAAGCAAAATGTTAAACTTTTTTCAAATTTGACATATGTCTTCAACTTTTGAAATTTTGTGAAAAAACTGAAAACAGTCGATTTTTTTAATGTTGTCCTGTTCCACTACTACTTACTTTAGAACTGAACTAAAAATGACATCTTATACATATTTTTACGTAGAATTCGATAAAATTACTCAAAATGTCATAACCCTCTTGATTTTCGAGATATAACACAAACTTACATTTTTTTAAATGGCAATCATAGTTGGCTCTGATCTTATTAAATAGCTTTTGTTTTTGCTATTTCATTGATATAAGGTTCGATATACTGTAGGTTGTCCGATGGTTTCGCGCCGTAAAAACTTAAACACTTTTATAAATGGAAATTATATTTTAAAATAATTCGCGTAAATATCATAAAGAACGTAACATAAAGTAAATTACATAAATCGACTAACCCTCTCAAGATCTAATGGCCAATGCCATCCCCCTATGCTAACTTCCTGACCACCACTACCAACTTAAAATAAAGGCGGTAAAAGATTACATTTAAATTCAAAAATTTTTGGGACTACAGCTCGTCCAACCTGACTGGCGATTGCCCCAATCGAACTTATATTTAACAACTTATAACTAAATGAAATACATGTTTTTTTTTTTTTTTTTTTTTTTACAACCACAATCGCATATTTGAGGATTCTATAGTACCCTCATATGGAATTTGGGTTAACTGATGCCCCTCTACATCTTTGACGACGTAACGGTCATTAGGTAAAACAGCATCCACCACATAAGGACCCTTAAATTTTGGGAGTAATTTCTTATTTGTTCCCGGCGTAACTACCGTGTTGGTTATCATTACCAAATCACCTACTTTATACACATGAGGAGTTTTGTGGGTTTTATTAAAATAGGTTTCGTTATATTTTTGCACATTTTAATTCTTTCAGCTGCTTCCTCACGTACTTTCTCTAAATTTACTTCTTCATTATCTAATTGTTCATTAAAAAAATCTAATAAATTGTCATCTACTCTGCCTCTTTGTTCTCTGCCGAATAATAATTTAGATGGTGTTGTGCCCGTTGATCGACATACTGTATTATTTAACGCAAATTCAATCAAAAATAAAATTTTATTCCAATCCCCCTTCACTATTAAGTTTTGCTAACATGGGAGTAAGAGTTCGATTCATTCTCTCCACTTGACCGTTTGCCCTAGGCATACCGGTTGCAACTAAAATATGTTTTACACCCTGGGAATTCATGAATTCTTTTAAAATACTCGAACTAAAGGCGCTTCCCCTATCTGAAATTAATTGAATTGGTTTACTATAAGACTGAAAATAATCTTTCAAATGATTTATAACTTCTTTTGTATTGGTGGTTCTGCAAGAATATAATCTTGTAAATTTAGTAAATCCGTCTATAACTAAAAATATATACCGATCTAAATTTCGGCATTTCTCTAAAGGACCAAAATGGTCTACATGCAACGTATTGAACGGACAACTACCCTTAGGTATACTATGTAGCACACCCTCTGCCTTTCCTGAATTAGGTGTAAATATGATGCATGGAATACAATGATCAATGTATTCTTTAACCGTAGATCTTAACTTAGGAAACCAATAATTGCGTTCAATTGTCGAGCATGTTTTATCCACGCCGCAATGACCTAACTCATCATGTGCTATGTGGATTACTTTGGCTACCATGGCAGCCGGCACATAAAATAATAAACTACCGTTCTTTGTCTTTCTATAAACTAAACCGTTAACTAATTCAAAACGCGGAAGTTGCCTATTTTCTAACTGCTCCCTAATCTCTACTATAATCGGATCCGTCTCTTGCTTCAGCGCTAAAATTTTTTCAAATGAATGGGTTTCTAGCATTAATATATTCTGGTTTCTGCTCAGTGCATCTACATGTCTCATTCGAGTGTTTGGTCGATGCTCAATTTGATAATCATAATTTTCTAAAAACAGCGTCCAACGCATAATACGCGGATTGATGTCTTTTTTACTTAACGTTAAACGAAAACTGTCGCAATCAGTAATAATCTTAAAATGGATTCCATACAAATAAGTATGAAAGCGTTTAATCGCGTAAATTATGGATAAACATTCTAATTCATAACTATGATAATGAATTTCTTGATCGGTTGTTCTCTTACTAAAGTAAAAAATTGGATGAAATTTATTATCGTTCCCTTTTTGTAAAAGTATGGCTCCATACCCTACTTTACAAGCGTCGCAATGTAATTCTGTTACCGCAGTTGGTGAATACAAACTCATAATTGGGGCGGAAACCAATATCGTTTTTAATTTGTCAAAAATTTCAAGTTCCTCCGAGCTAAATTTAAAATCTACATTCTTTCTTATTAAATTATATAACGGTGCCGCAATTAAACTAAAATCTTTTATAAATCTGCGAAAGTAAGATACTAAACCTAAAAAACTATGAAGTTCCTTTTGGTTTTTCGGTATAGGAAACTGTGTCACAGCTGAAATATTTGATGGATTTGGTGAAATTCCATTCTCACTAACAATGTACCCTAAATAATCTATACGTCTTTTCATAAAAGAACATTTCTGTATCTGTAATTCCAACAAATTCTGAACAAGCAATTTGAATACCTTTTTCAAAATAATTAAATTTTCTTCAAACGTTTGCGTTGCCACTAACAGGTCATCCATGTAAAACAAAACCTCCTCTGTGTCGATTAACTCTCTAAAAATTGTACTGATATAACGTGTGAATACTCTGGGTGAGTTGCAATAACCAAACGGCATACGAAGAAATTCATATTGCCCCGAATGCGTAACAAATGAAAGATATTTGGTGGACTCCTGTTCTACCTTTACATGGTAAAAGGCGTCTTTTAAATCTAACCTAGAGTAATACCTTTTGTCCCTCAATCTATCTAACTGACTTTCAATTATGGGCACAGGGAAATTATCTCGTAATACAACTTTGTTAAGTGATCTAAAGTCTATGCACATACGATTTTGACCATTCTTTTTCTTTACTAATATAACTGGTGATGAATATTCAGAATTACTTCTACTAATTACTTTTCTTTCTAAAAGATCCCTAACTATTTTGTCAACTTCGCCTTTCTCATAAAATGACATGCGCTTTGGTCTGTGACAGAATGGCAAGTGTCCCGGTTTTACTGCTATCGTCATTTCATAATTAATTGTAGGAGAATCCCTCGCACCGGCTTAACATAACATTCATCAAAGACCTTTCTAACCTTTAACTGTTCTGAGGCTGCTAATGTATCTTCAATATTTAAACTAACGTCTTTGCTTTCTACTACATCATTAATTAATAAAACATCATTACTTACGAAATCTAAATTAACTTTTCCATTAGTGGCCTCAAAATGCGCAGTTTTTCCAAACGTTACTTTAAAATCTGAACTAGCCAAAAAATCTCTGCCGAGTAAGCAATCATAATCAATCACATTTTCTCCAACTACATGTAACGTAAGTGGTACATTAAATTCATGCACAGTAATAACATCCTGCATTAATCCTAAAATTTCTAAGGGTGAATTATTAATACCGAAATAGTTTTGAGTTTTTACATATGGCAACATGTGCTTCTTATTAACATAACTTACAGTTATTAAAGAAATTGGACTCCCGGTGTCTAATACTGCTTTCAACAAATGTGAATACTTCTTCATCCCAATCGTAACAGTGTAGGCGGGCTGTGGCTGCTGATAAACAATCTGCAAAATGTGTGGCTCTGGATCATTTGAGTTGACTAATAGCGTGTTCGTCGAGTGAGGTTGCTGCGCCTCTTCCCTCCGTAGCTTCGGGCAATCTCTTTGCTGATGCCGTAGGTCCCCACATTCATAGCACGAGCCCCTTTCGCGCCTTGGCTTTGGACACTCAAAGTAGCGATGACTAGTAGCATTACAATTGTAACATCTAGGAGTAAACACGTTTCCATAACTAGGTACATTTGCTGATGGATTCCTGTTCTGAAAACTTCTTGGTGGAGCACTGTTTCTAATATTGGACATCCCTCGATCCGCATTTGTTAAACTGCTCATAATGTTCAACATTTCATTTAAAGAAGTAAAATTTTTCATTCTGGCCTGACTTTGGAGAACAGAGTTGTCAAATCCATCAACTATGTATTCAATTACATCTATTTCCTTTAAGTCTAAACGATTTGCTAATGTTACTTTATCATTAAAATAAATTGAAAATTTTTCATTTTTTCTCCATCGTCGTGACTCCAACCTTCGCATTAATTCAATACGCGACGGACGTGTGGCAAACATGTTACAAAGTTCACTTTTAAGCTCTTGAAAGTCCATGGTTACATAATTCACTCTTGAATGATACCATGTTAAAGCCGAACCTGATAATTTTGTGACCATAATTAACTGCATAACCTTGTCAGCCACCTCATAAGTATTTTGAACTGCCTCTACTCGTGTTAACCAATTTTCAACATCTTCTGTAGAGTCTCCTGAAAAACTTGGTAACAAAGCCGCTATTTCTTGGTTCGAAAATTTGGCGCGTTCATAATTATCATTCGTTCTAATTGCTCTCACCGCTGCCGTAATAACTTCATCCATTGTAGCACTTGCTGAACTGGTTTCTTCTGCCATAATTTCAATAATAATCTTTTATAATAAAAATCTTCTAACACACGTTCGTAATGGCGGCCAAATTTCGGTTCAACCGGGAAAATTTTTTATTCTTAACCCCACACCTGAAAATTTGTAGGTTGTCCGATGGTTTCGCGCCGTAAAAACTTAAACACTTTTATAAATGGAAATTATATTTTAAAATAATTCGCGTAAATATCATAAAGAACGTAACATAAAGTAAATTACATAAATCGACTAACCCTCTAAAGATCTAATGGCCAATGCCATCCCCCTATGCTAACTTCCTGACCACCACTACCAACTTAAAATAAAGGCGGTAAAAGATTACATTTAAATTCAAAATTTTTTGGGACTACAATACTTTACTCTTACATTTTTTTTGTAAATGCTAAAAGTAGTTTATTGATACAATTAAGCTGCAAAATAATACACAGGCAGGCTATGGAATCAAATGCTTCAAACAAAAACCTGTTGAAACAAAAGCCTGTGTCGTCAACTAAATAATTTGATTTACATAAGTAAGTTGTATTATTCACGGTGATTTATTTTAAAAACATAAAATTCTCAAAATAAACAATGTATTCACATGAAGAGAGAAACGACATGCTTTTTGTTATTATGCTAGCAACAGAAATAGTAATGAAGCCAGTGAAATGTATTTGCAAAGATATATGGAAAGAAGACAACCAGATAAAAGACTTTTTCCAAACTGGAAAATAATTTAAAACTATACGGATCATTTATGAAACCAAAAGCTAAGCAAAAGTTTAATCAAGAAGACGAAGAAAGAGTTTTGGCATATGTAAATTATAAACCAAAAACATCTACCCGTGAAATTGCAAGTGAGTGTGGTACTTCTACAGAAAAAGCTCGTTTAATTTTAAAACAAAATCGATTCAAGCCGTATAAATTTCATATCGGCAACACCTTGTATCCAGCCGACTCAGAGAGAAGATTAAATTACGCTCGATGGTTTTAAGAGAAACTGACAACGATCCATATTTCTCGCGCAGAATTTTATTTACTGACGAGGCAAAATTTACCAATAACGGTGTATTTAATAGACATAATAATAACTATTGGTCTGAGAACAACCCTCATGTTACTGTTGAGAGACGAGATCAACATATTTTTTCAATAAATGTGTGGTGTGGCATCCTCGGTAGCAGAATAATTGGTCCGTTCTTTTACAATTACCATTTAAATGGAAGGCGATATTTAGAATTTCTTCAAAATGACTTGGAAGACATGTTAGATGAACTGCCATTAAATGTGGTACAAAATCTTACTCATTTCCAACATGATGGTGCTCCTGCTCATAATTTTAGAGCTGTTTCTGAATATCTTTCCGAACGTTTTCCGAGCTGGATCGGTAATTCAGGTCCTATTAATTGGCCGGCAAGAACACCTGATATCACACCTCTCGATTTTTTCTTGTGGGGAACCGTTAAAGACAGGGTGTACAAAGAAAAACCCAATAATGTAGAAGAATTAAAAGATAGAATTAGGTTGATTATTAGAAGAATTCGTCCTCGCAGTTTGGAAAAAGTGCATAGAGAGATGGTTAGAAGATGTCAAATGTGCATATTGGTTAACGGGGGCCATTTCGAACATTTAATATGAACTTTTATGTCTTTTGTACATTATTGAAATAGAACATAATTACAAACCATTAATAGTACCTACTTGTGGTATTATATTGTCAATATAAATTTTTGTTTCAAGTTTAACTAACTTGTAAATCATTTTGTTCCTTAATGGTATCAACAACACAATTTTGGGCATTTAAATAGAAATACAAGAGTAAAGTATATCGAACCTTATATCAATGAAATCGCAAAAACAAAAGCTATTTAATAAGATCACAGCCAACTATGATTGCCATTTAAAAAAATGTAAGTTTGTGTTATATCTCGAAAATCAAGAGGGTTATGACATTTTGAGTAATTTTATCGAATTCTACGTAAAAATATGTATAAGATGTCATTTTTAGTTCAGTTCTAAAGTAAGTAGTAGTGGAACAGGACAACATTAAAAAAATCGACTGTTTTCAGTTTTTCACAAAATTTCAAAAGTTGAAGACATATGTCAAATTTGAAAAAAGTTTAACATTTTGCTTGTAATTCTGCCCAACTTTCCTAATTTAACCGATTACCTATTTTGCATATTAAGAAAGTTACCCATGTTATGAGATAGATTATGGGCACCCTGTATATTTTTTTTATTTCCAGCGTTCTTATTGAACAAATAATATTTCGAAAAACTTACGTTAAGAAAATTTGAAGGAGTATCACGAATTATTATGGTCATCATCTGAAAGTATGAGAGAGTATTAGGATTCCTTTCCTTCCTCCCATATTTATTCCTCATATTGACGTAGTGTTGTCATTGTGTTTTTTTTTTAAACAGTTGTTGCATTCGCTCGAAGACGACAGCAGTATAGGTCGCATATCTCCGGACCCAAACTTTAAACATTCTGATATTCCAAGGGAATCTAACGCAACAACCGCCATCTCTATAAACAGCACTTCGAAACCAGCATCTCCGCGATCCATCACAAGCCCCACCACTTCTTATTTGACAAGTTCTCGGGATATCTTAAACGGACCTATGAAGAAACCATCTATAACCGACGACAATACGTTTCCAGGAAGAGACGCAATAATAAAAGATGAAAAACTATCTCTGCTATCTATAAAATGATATCAACAACTTATTGGTTCTATAATTTTAGAACCAAGATGTACAACCACATTTCACATAGTTCTTGACAGTTAGTACTGCTTAATTAGAAAAAATTGGGATTTTAATAATTTATATTTGTAGATAACACTTTTTTTTTAAATTAATTTGCACAAAACATTGCGGTATGACGTAGTTAAATTAACTGCTGCCTTGTGTAAAATTACATACACATTTACTAATGTTTATTCGAATATGCGATGCTAGGTAGAAAGTAAAGTACTGAATAAGTAAGAATTCTAAATTCGGTTGTGTTATTTTTCAATTGTTGATTTTCTTCTATAATACATATGTACTTAAATAATGGGACTGAAGACGAGAACTAGTATTTTTGTCAATTACTCTAGTTATTAGTTTCTCTGAAAATGGACAAATCAGTTGATTGATCTCCTAATGTTATCTACAAGTAAAGAAGAAGAATTATTACACAACAGACCATAATGTACTAGCTGGGGGCAATCCACTCTATATTAAAGATTCAATGTTATTAGGATAACGTACTTACATGCGTGTAACGAGAGATAGTGCTGTGTTAAAAAAATACACTTCATTTTATTGCCTCTTATTTTTACATTTTATCATAGTACTTATACTTATGAAATAAATGTACATAAAACTATTTTAGTACTTAGAATATGAACATTTTGTAGCATTAGCAGGAATATTCGTGTTTTATATTATATAAGATGTTGTTAACTAATTCAGCTTAATTTCATCATTGTTATTATACTCTATGGTATTTTCTTTTTGTACTTTCGTTGTTGTGATACTAATCATTTTTGTAATACTTATTACTTTAAAATAATAGTACAAAATCCCATTAATTTCAGAAAGTTGTATAATCGTAACTGTGCCAGGAATTAATGTAATAAAAAAATATTTACCAAAAACATACTTCCTATGAAGACGTAAATGTTGAGTACTAAGTTGCACTTTTGCACAATAAAAATCTATTTGAACACAATTCACTTACAGAAATTAAATACAGATAGATCGCAATAATTTTTCACATCTATCAAACTATATGAACTAATAGTCATAACTATCGCTTTGCTTTGTACCGAATCCTTTTTTTTTTTTTAAAAGTACTCCGTCCCAACTGAGGAAAATTTTGCATATACGTCTGTAAGTTCTAAATTCGATACTTCTATGTGCTTTAAGAAAATACTTTAATTAGAAGATAGCTACTGAAATTATATGGTGCTTATGAAATAGTGACTAAAATTAAAAGCTGTAGTATATTTATAAAAAAAAGAACTTAAAAAATGTAGACTGAATTGTAATATTTGTGGATAAACAAATACTTATTCGACTAGTATTACTTGCATTTGAATCATTAGTATTTGTGAATACTGTATTAATAAGCTCTCTTTATTGTTAACGACGTGGCTTTTTTAAATTAACAAATATTTGATGTAACCATTTCCTTTACAGTACTTTAATACTTGTTTTAAATTCTTATAATAAAATCGTTAAATTTAATCCTAGCTTTATATATGTTTCATGATACAATGTTAGCCCAATCAATATGCACATTTTGGTCGAATAAAATTCAGGAATCGATTAAATCTATCAAATTAAAAAACTTTCTCCAAGTGTTATGACCAGGGATTTAAATATATTTCTTTAATTAAAAAAAATGGAAAAAATTTTCAAACAAAAGTTATAGTTTAAAATCTTGCTTACAACATTTGTTTGAAATATTTTTTAATATCCTAATTTGTTACAAAAATACCGCCGATTTTATTACTACTGCGCATGCCTTAAGGATTCCCTTGATATTTCAATCATTCACTCTTTGATTAACAATATCAGATAGAAATATAGTATTGAAAATTACTAAACAATGTTACCTGTATGTGATAGAGCAGTGAAAGGTGAGGTAAAAAGCAGGTAATGTCGAGAGCAGTCGTGCCGCTGTGTACGACATACCTATAACATTAATTTAATAAAAAATTGCAACACGAAACTTAAGTTACAAAAACGTCGGCTCCATATTAAAATGCTAGTTTGTCCTACGTCACGCTTCTAAGAATAGTTTAGTCTTTAAATAGGCTATAATATCAAAACAATTTTAATATGAACATTTTAGCTTAACCTTAGTTATAATTTATTTAAAAAAACGTTTCTGTATCTTCATTTTTTAAAGAGTTTCATTAAAATCATGTTCATGCAAAAATGACCTTTCACTGCACCTGTACAATTAGATCTATTAAAAAATCCGCTTTACCTCTGTAACAAATGAAGATATTAAAAAATATCTTCAAATAAAAGTTGTAGCTTAACATCTTCGGTACAACCAAAGGGCATATAATAGGGTACAACTTTTGTTGGAATTTTTTTTTGCATTTTCATTTTTAAAAGTTATATTAAAAATTAAAAACTCAGAGAAATACAGGTATGCACCACAGGTCACTTTGGGTGGAAAAAGTTTACTTCATTAATAGTACTTACTACAAATCAAAATTTAATTCGTTCCTTATTTCTAGATTTTGAGAAAATTATGTGTATATTGATTGGATTATGCGTATAACCAAGAAGAACTGAAATGCAATGTTATGAAGTGGATTTTAATTTCTTTTTCAGTATTTCCTAGACGATTTTTTTCTTGTGTTAATTCCACCAAGAGATTCCCGGGGCACATTTTTTTGAGCTTATACAATACGCGAAATTTGTCCAAAGTCAATTGGCATTTTAGTTGCACACTATGTTGACAAAAACATCGATCTATCAATAGCCGAAGTTTAAAAATAAAAAGGAACTTAAGGGTTCAACAATTATACAATAATCTAACAATAATGTATTATAAAGCTTTCGAAACATTCTATACTTATTTTATGTACATTTAAAGTATTTATCAATTATCAAGTAAAATAATAATTCACGTCTGTTTGAGGTATTGTTGAAGGCGACGTCATGTCCTTTGGCGCATTTAAAGAATTCTTGTTTCCCGTAACCGATATACTTTTATTTTTGTTTGATTGTGTTTCGTCCTCAATCAAATGTAGTCCTTGTTTTTGACTAATTCGCGACTTAATTACATTTTCGATAGACGTCATTATTGGTGATTGTGATTTCATTTTTTCCAACGATATATTATAACCTGGATCTTGGCTAGCGGTCGATTCCATTTTTTCTTATATTCGGACAATTTGCATATGTAGTTAATTGAACTTTGTGCGCAATATGTTCTGTATTCTTTTGTTGCTAATCTTAAACGTGTTAAATAATCTGGCATGGCTCGCATCGCTACCCACGTGGTTATCGTGGACGGAATATTCACACCTGGATTATCATAATATGTTAAACCAAATTCGATTCCTGGTTTATCTAATTCGGAGTAAGGTTTGATAACCATATAAGACCAGTACGTGTCTACTCGGAATTTGTCCGCTTTTACAGGACAAGAAGGGTGTTTTGTGCCACGATTCATTAATACTATCGTCTTCACTTTGTCGTCTATCATAAAACGACGATTGAACACGTAATCTCGATTAACAAATAATTTCTGAAACAAAAAACTCTATTTTATGTACAGCAGATTAATTTTAACAGAAGAAAATAGAAAATGTAAGAAAATAATTTTATAATGCAATAATTAGTTTCATCTACAAGTGTGTCTACTGAAGTCGGTAGCATACGGACTTTTTCATTATTGGTTTTTTGGAAAAAGTAGTTATTCTTGATAAAAAGTACCGCATGGTCCACAACTTAAATTGCAACCATTTGCTCAAGAGTACCATTATTTTTACAATACGTTCAGAAGAATGTTATAAAGAAAAGTTGTATAGCATTAAAAGTTACATCCACATATGAAATTAAACCCATTTAGTATGAAAATTCAGGTTTAGCTCTACCTTTTCGGGAAGTAGGTGAAAAATCGATTGTAAGATTCCATCCAGATAAACAAACGGAGCAAGCTTGGTGGTGATAAAAAAAAATGTGTAAATAATGAAGTTGATGATGGTTTCTTCAAATCGAAACGTTGCACTGAACACTTGCTTTCAAAGCAGAAAAAAATGGTCTACATTCGAGTCTAATGGCCGCCGTTGATTGGAATTTCATCCTAACGTTTCGCTAACTCGAGTGGTCAGCTTCCATCTCCGATGTTGGATGTGTTATATTTATAATGGTTCAAAGGGGGCGGGCTTGCATCATGTCGGTTTTTCCTTTATCAGCTGGTAGAATGACGATATCTTTAGCAGCGTTCAGACCTCTTATTTTGATTCTTATTGTTTCTGTGTATTCGTCCGATAGGTATCTGATCGCTGCTTCTGTGCTGGAGATGACTTCTTCGATTGGAATGTATGTAAGGTTGACCACAAAATGCAAATCCTCATATTGGAGAATTAAATTGCATCCAATTCGTCCCAAACCTGTGGTCTGAACCTGTTGCCAAGTACGAGGTGTAGGCCGAATCAATAAAATACAACCTGCAAAGCAGACTTCATCAGTTTAACGTACGAATTCTTATCCAAGAGCTTCGAAATTTCCTTTGGGACGACAAACTTCGGGCTCTATACGTGTTCGACTATAACGTCTGGCAAATAAATGGTCGGCGCCATTAAAAATCTGAACCGACCAACGATGCCCTCCATTCACAGATCCCAAGGACTAACTTATACCGACGACGACAAAGCGGAAGCTTTCGTGGACACCTTGAGACGGAAATTCGAGCCGAACCACCCAGACGGCGAGGACTATCGTCGCCCTAACGCGATCCACCGCGAATTCCATTACATAACCTTCGGTATCCCGGATGACAGCATACGTCACACAGGTCAAAAAACTAACAAACCGCAAAACCCCAGGAGATTATGGTATTCCGAACAAGGTCATCTATCCAAAATAGGAATCGCGACAATCATGTATTTCCCCGACATTTGGAAAGGCGCGGACTTATCCCGATACCCGATTATAGATCAAAAAAACGGGCTGCTTTTGGAAACCGATAGTAGGCAAATTATTTGAAAAAATAATTCTCGCCATATTGCAAGAACAGGTTGATAACCTTCCAATAATCCCCCACCCGAAGAGTTCGATTTTTGCAAAACCCACTCCAACGTTCGACAAGCGCTTCGCGTAGTCGAGCAAATTACAAATGGTTTCAAGTAGCGCGATGTCACCGGCGGCGTTTTGATTGATCCTCAGGTCGTGAAACAAACAAACATCATTGAATGCAATTATTGCATCTTAAAAATTGTATGCCACTACTTAATCTTCACCGCCGACATCCCGAAAACCAACGGCTAGAGGTTTGCGTTATATGCCGATGATACATCCATCTTGGCTACTTCATGGTCCACCGCACATGTCGAGAGAAATCTTCAACTCGAGCTCGACTTTCTAGGCACCTGGTACGAGGATTGCCGAATTAAAGTCAACGCTACCAAAAGCGCGGTAGTCCTCTTCAATAGAAGAGGTACCAACCCTGCTCGTCGTTTTCATATCAACGACGACAGTTTCCTGGGAAAACGAGGCCAAATACCTCGGTCTGACCCTAGACAAGAAATTGCTTTGGAAAGCGCACAACGTCCGAAAATTGACCACTGCCAATGACGTATTGGCAAATCTCAACCCGACGTTATGCCGTAATAGCCGTCTTAGCATAGAAAACAAACTACTAAAAGGAGTAAGGTAATTGTAATCACATAAAAATACGTTATAAACATTTTTAATAGCAATCTTCACAACAAAATAAAAAAACTGTTGAAATATTGTGATAACGTCCAAAATAGCCTTAAAATTAGATGTATAAATTTGAAAGAACATGAAATTACTTGTTCTATAGAAAAAATAGCAAAAGTATCGGCATTTATTCAAATGCACAGAACACTCTCTCATTGGCTTAACGTCATAACCTTTATCGTGAATATAGCGTGAAGTACTGTATTGCGATTTTCATTGATAACGGATGTTCAAATAAAAAACTGGGGTAGGTAAGTGTTGGAATCTTCTTTGACATTTGGTAATTTTTTTAACAAATTAGTCAGCTGACACAAAGTTTAGGTTAGAATTAGAAAGTAGGTGTTAATTTTTGTCAATTTGTAGGTTATATTTATTGCACGTCACCAAGAGTTATTTTGCCAAGTCAATTAATTCCACGATCTGTCCAGTCCGGTTTTTTATTTGAACACTCGTTATTTATCACTTAATTTTATGTGCAAACAACACTCATAGACAAAATGATAATATATTTTTGCGCAAAACATTGTTTGAGGGATTTTATTAGACACGAATCTAGACCACACTAGTTAGTATAGGCAAAGTGACTTTCGTCGAAATAATAAAATCGAAATTCAAATATCTCTGAGAGTAAGAAGGGTTTTCGTGGTTTCTCACAGTACCTTACTTAACTTTTTTCTAAACTGTAGAAGGAAAAAATTGTTATGAAGTATAATTAAAGAAAAATCTTAATTTTTTTAAGAAAAAAGATAAAAATTCACGCGTTTTCTCTAAAAATCTGATTATTTGCTAGTGAATGTTACACAGTGTGTCACAAAATATGGGTTTATAAAAAGGACAAACAACTTTTTAGTAAGACAAATAGTTACGCCAAAATGGCGCCCCAGTCAAAATTAAAAACTTTCAATGGCCTTTTTCATGGTTCTAAAAATATTAAAATGCTATCAAAAGTATCTTATAGTATGTTTTTAACTATACCCGATTCAAATTTGACAAAATTGCTCATATTAAAATTCAAAATGACGGATTCAATTTACAAGTACTTGATGTAGTAATTTGTTTTAAACGAAAATTTGGTTATATCGGTTTCAAAATATATAAAAAAATATGGCGCAGTTGATTTTTTTAAATTAAAAAAAAAGTGCAATGTCGCTTCTTGTCAAATAAAAATGTTCAACTACATCGTGGTCGCCTTTGTAATTCCTATTATTTAAGGTTGCTTATTTAGACATTGATTAGTCATCGCTAAAATTTAGCTTAGAAAATAAATAAACTTTAAGTTTGACATTTAATTTGTATTTAGGAGAGCTTAGAGACCATTCCTGCAAAATTTCATAGTATTTGGACGACATTAATTTTTTATTTTTTCGACTCAATGTCAATTCAATTTTTAAAGTTATTAAAAATCTGTTCGACAATTATATTTAAGACAATTTAAAGTACACGTTCGTAAATTTTCATTGAAGTTGGTTCAAAATTTTTAACTCCACAAGAAACGAAATTGCACATTTCTTTTTTGAAATTTTCAAAAATCAACTGTACCATCTTTTTTGATTTATTTTGAAACCGATAAAACCAAATTTTCGTTTAAATCTATTTATTACATTAAGTACTTGAAAATTGAAAATGCCATTTTGAATTTTGATAGATCCAAAATTTTATCAAATTTGAATCGGGCACAGTTAAAAGTATACCATAAGTTACTTTTGATTACATTTTAAGAACCATGAAAAAGTCATTGAAAATTTTTGACTTTAAGTCAGCATTTTGGCGTAACTATTTGTTTATAATAAAAATTTTACTAAAAAAAGTTGTTTATTTTAATGTCATCTATAATCTGTTTACGTTAAGAATAGAATGACGTCAAACTTAGTAATTTATTACAGCCAATATAACATTGAAAATCTTGTGTAACCATAATGTAAATTAAGGTTACTGTTGTGTTGTTATGCAAATACATATGACAACCTTGTAACAAATAGTTGCGTGACGTAATCTTATCGCTAGGGTGAAAGAACTTTATAAACCCTTTAAGCCTGGAACACATATTTTGTGACACTCTGTATAAAAATTGACTCCTCTTTGAATTCAAATTCCAATTTTCACAATTATCGAAGCCCCCAACTTTATCATAACTCAAATTTTGAATTACCAGTTTTTTTTAATGATACTTTAAAAGGGCGTCAGTTATGAGAGAAGTGGACTGATTATAATCAAAATTGAGGAACATGAAATGCTGAAACCTACATTATTAGGTTTAATTGTAAGTTACATGTCCATTTTAATTTAATTAATTGAAAGATAAAGATAATGAATGTAATACTTACTGGCCAAAGCAATTCCCAATAAACTACTTCACTATTTGAAGCAGGATTAGGATCAGTTTCAACAACTTCCAAACTTATAGCTGTGTTGTCCCATTTTTTTCGATACTCCGTATCAATTTGAACGTTTAAAAAGTCTTCACCAGAAACATCATCAAATGAACCATAAACCTTATATTCATAATGACCCGAATTGCCGTGCTGCTTACGCCATACAATCATATCCTCTTTTTCAACAAAAGGTACCCAATCCTCATAAGATTTTTTAATACTGTTGTTGTTACACGCACAAATTACAATTTTATGATCTTGCTTACAAGATTCACAAGCGAGTGTTCTTTCCGCCAACACATGTATGTAATCTAACTCGTCTATATATTTTTCCATGTCTTGCGTTGATATTCGATCCACATCCCAATTATAAGATGAAATTCCAACAGCTCCCAGCATAATTTCTCTACCTCTTTTGGTAAATTGTTTTCGCATTTTAGACAGCAAGTCTTTAAGTGCTCTCTCTTCCCAAAGTTTCGTATATAACGAAAACATTTGCTGGCCCCTTCGTAAACGCTGTGCAAAAACACACTCACATTGATGAGCCCAAATTCGAAGCACCCCTGCCGATTGTTCTTTTAAAGTACGGGGCAACGCCAGTATGCCATTTTGAATCATTCGAAATATCATTCCATTTATTCGCATTTTATGTTTTACATTCCATATATTTTTCATGGTATAATATTCAGGCAATGAAAAATATATCTAAAAAAACAGTATCTATTATTAGAGTTAATTACAGCATTTCTTAGGTTAAGATTCGAGTTTAAAACCGTGCTTCTCACTTTTCGTATCAGCATTCTCATTACATTTTTTTTTGCTGAATTGTTTAGATTCTTTTGATTTCTTATTTACTGCGCAAATTTGAAAGTTTGTTAAAAAGTTTTTGACGAGAATTTTGAGTTGACATTTTTTATATTTCGAGTGTGATCAGGACCGCCAATTTTCTTTTAAAAATTCTCTAAAAAAGGGTGTTCCTTTAAAGGCAAAGATCATAGTTTAGACTAAACAAAGTAAAGGCACATAAATTATATGAAAATAAATTTATATTTTTATGAAAATATAATAAGTTTAATCAATTTGTAGATGTATTTTTCTAGTTTTTTCATTATTAGGGATTTTATTTTTAATGTTGGTAATTATTGTTTTCTTGGGGCTTGGATGAATGTACAGGGAATGTAACATTTTTTAACCATTTGAAATGTGTTATAACCACACTTTGTTTAAAATCTGTCGGTATGTATTATTTCAGGAAAATTCTTTAATTCAAGCAAAAAGCTCTGCTACTGAAGCAATTACTTTCAATATTTAAAATTATTAATGATGGAACATCTTTATCGAAACTTATTTTTAAAATAACTTAATAGACGTTTTACTTACGTTGGTCATCCTTGTCACTTTATGTGACATCATCAAATAGAGAAGTGGTTTGACGCGAGTAATACTTACATATATTTCAATGTAACAAATCATGGGAGTGAATTTGAAATTTAAGAAAAATGACACTTGCATGTATATGTGTCTTCACCACATAATTAAAATTTGCTAGATAAGGTATTTATGAATGAAATCACAAACTAAGAACTGCAGTAAACTGAAGTTAGCGTTTGTTATAAGTACTTTTAATAATATTTTTTTAGAAGCAATCGTGTAAGTTTTCTTTTAAATTAAAAAACATTATCTGCTCAATACATTTCTTATGGAAATAACGTTGGCTCGAAACTGCTACGCCCTTTACTGCTACAGCTAGATACCACACTACCCTACTAATTCAATTAAATTTAAACTATAACACTAATACAAGTATTGAGGGTTCAATAAAGTTAAATCATAATTTTATCTTATTATCTTGTCTCGGCACTTTCTTCCATGTTAATGTTGTAACCGTTTTTTTCTACCGAATTGTGCGGTAACTTTGCATTAACAATCAGAAAGCGATTTTCTATATTTTTTAATAATTGATGTCCTAACCATTTAAAAAAATTTGTGTGGTGCATCTTTCTGTGGTAATTTGGACTTTTTGTGTTGGATAAAAAGATTAATGACGCTACAGGAGTAATAATATTCTTTGAACCTGTTTGAACTATGATGCATCTGAAATTGAAACTTGAAATTAAATCTTGCCAGAGAATTTTAGTTTTAACTAATCGTTTTCTTTCGGCTTATTGTTTTGGTGTGAACGAGAAACTAGTCAGTTTTCAAAAATTCATTATTTATTTATTTATTCGTACCTATGGTATATTTTCATTATTTATTGTGATGTAAGTTATGGTGCGCCATTAAAGATTAGTATAAACTTGTGTATAGTGTAGTGAGGAAACCGTGTGCAACTGTGTTTTGGTTCGTCTTGACAAAGCATTTTGCTTCAAGGTTTTGGAAAATCACTAAAACCTAAACATGCCAACTCTTACCCACATTAGTACCTATTTATATGTAATAATATTCATTAAGTGGGGAAACATTATAGAAGGCAAATAAGAACATAAAATATAACATCACAACCATTGCATGACGACATATAAATGGACCAATCCAAGCGCCAGTCACGACAATAACGAAAAATTTTAGACGAAAAAACTGTTTGCACATCCAAAGGCGCTGCAAAAGGTGCTGTGGAGACCTCGTAACACCAAATTCCATCTGGAGATGGATGAGCGACGCTCATTATAGGCTGCAGGTTGTACAATAGCAAAAACAAACACCTCTTGCGAACTTACAACAAGCGATTTGAGATTGTAATTTTTGCCAACACATAGTTTGCTATGATAATTGAAGGGTCGACTATGTGACTGCTAACAAATCTGTCGACAAAGTTGCTTTTAATGCAAATTGATTTTCGTACGTGTTATGTTACAAGAGTTGACACCTAGGTGCCGCAACACTTATTGTTATTAAAGATTACATTTTTTAATTAAATACTGTGGGTTTAAAGAAAATTACACCAATTTTTTTAGTCTTGCGGTTTTTTGTTAAAATAGGTAAACTTGGCTATCTTTCGCTTATAAAATTCTTCGTTTTAGATGGATTAATCCCTAAGGAAATTAATCCGCAGTTGACAAAAGTTTACGGGGATTCTGCTCCTTCCCCTTAAAAAGTGATGGGCAGCTTATTTTAAACGTGCTCGCACACATCTCGGAGATGACCGACGTGAAGAATGCTCAAAAACCGCAACTATACCGGAAATCATCGAAAAAGTGCATGACCATCGTGTTGAACAATAGGTGACTGAAGCTGAGTGAGAGATAGCTCAGGTGTGGGGATATCGGAAGAAAGATTTACACAAAATGGTTGCCGCATTTGCTGAATGCCGATAAACAGAAAAAACGCAGTTTGGCAAAACAACTTTATTTATATAAAGCATAAAATAAATGGCTTTTCTATACACATATAAAAATGGCACGCATCACATATCGAGCAACAACTCGTCACGTTACTCAATTAATGCGTACTTCGTACGTTAGCGCACATACGCCATAACACATGACATCCGCGGTGGTGGGCACTTATAGATATGCATAAATATTCCAACACCGATCAAAAGCAAATTCGAAAATGATTATTTTCTCAGCAATCTTTGGACCGATTCAACACGTATACGACCGATTTTGTGCGGCGATTTGTTACCATGGATGAGACAATGGTCCATTACTACACGCCAATGCTTCAACGCCAAAGAAAGCGAAGTTGACCACATCTGTCGGAAAGATCATGCAGCGTGTTTTGGGATACCAAATTATTACCGGGGAATATTACTACAACCATCTTGACTCTTGATTTGGCACCCTCACACTTCCGCATATGCTCCCAAACTTAAAAAAAATTGTTTCTGAGAACCGCTTCCCACCCAAAGAAGAAGTTGAAAGAGCCGTAGATGATTATTTTTACAACCTTCCAGACTCTCACTTCCGGGAAGGAATACTGATGTTACAGAGGCGCTGGATCAAGTGTACTGAAGTCAACGGAGAATATATAGAAAAATAAAATCATTTTTTAACTGAAAGCTGCTGAAAGTAGCAGTTTTTATTAATACTTTTATATATTTGTATTATTATTTATTGCAAATTGCAAAAAAATAATGAAAGTTTTCGACAACAAAAATTTTTATGCAATCCGCCCAAAATAGTAGCAGCAGCAAAAGAAAGCATCATCAAAATTAATACCACAAAAATTTTCATGGCATGACTCTAGTAAAAATGTTTAGATAGCTGCAAAGTACATAAAATTGTCTACAAGAGTAGACAAAAAAATTATGATAAAACTAGCCTTTAAACGGGTCCTACGGACGCATGAATTTTGACCTATAACTTTTGACCTTAAGATCATAGGTCAAAATGATGTATACAAAAGATGTTTGTCTTGTCAAGACAAACATGTCTGGCAATAAAAACAAAAATTAATTTTGAAGTTTGGGGAGAGTGGGTATGGCCAGCCACCCAGGGGGTTAAGTTAGGATTTCAAAAAAATTTTTCATCTAGACCGCCTTAAAATCCTCTATCGAATGGTGTATTGAGTTTTTTTTAAACACTTCCTAGGAGATAATAAACAGACAGACAGAGATTTTAAGAAAATTATAATAATTAGATTACAAAAATTGTCGATGAAGTCACAACAAACCAATGACTTATTATTCGTTTCCATTTTTTTTTCAAGTTGTATCTATTCGAAAATGATTAAATTGAATTAAAATGAATTGCAGTTAAAGAAAATTATAATTTTAATTTTACAGTTGTTCAATAAAACACACTTTTTAAATGTTAATACAAACAAATGGTAGATAACAGCAATAATAAAAAATCAATTTTATATAAGTCAAATTAAATACGTGTTAGGCCCACTTGTATAATTGCCGCTTAAAGTTAACTTTTGTTTAATTTTCCAGACAATAATTTTGTCACAAAGTATCCTTAGAAATTAAACCATATAAGTTATAATGGAGATTGTACAACTGGACCTAATGTATACAGATCCTTCGTATGTTGCTATAGAAAAAGCAGGTTTATTTTACTTTTAATCCTTTGGGATTATAAAACTATTTTAATTCCCTGGAGATTTAAAATGGTCTTCGAAGAGAATACTATTTATATTAATTCCTTTAAAAATATCTAATAGACTTTTATTTTTGAAATTGCTTTAGCCCCTGAGTGCACAAAACATTAATTTAAACAGTTTACTTTAAATGTATTTAAATAAATAAGTAAAAAATTGTACTTTATAGTCTATAGAGTGCATAAAAATATTTTTTTCACTACTAGCTATCAAACACAGTCATATTAACCTTAATGCAGGTTGTGAAGTTGAACTTTTAAAGCTACGAGTCAATAAAAAAATTTTTATTAACCTAGGTCAATAATAAAACAAATTTGGTAGTCCAAAGCCGACTCTGCGTTCTCAGTTAGTTGATAAACATAACCTCACAACTTCAAGCTACACAAAAATTCAAACAATTAAACAATTTTAATTTATGAATACAAATAACGTTAGAAAAGTTCAAACACATTAGGTAAGTTAGAAACAATGGCATTACTATCTATTTATAATAATAGTTTATCGAACAATTATTATAGGTCACATTAATTCCCGAAGAACTAGTGATCGAAGAAGTATTAGCTACATTTTGCATTGGAAGGTGCAGTGTTGCACTTTCAACGACACTTTCAACTGCTGTTGATGTTGATGCAGAATTAGACGTAGTGGCACTAATGTACGAAGAAGACTGAATAGGATTTGAAACGAAGGTTCCTTGTAGCATTGACGCAATCCGTTTCTTGTCAGTAAGAGATTGTTCAACATATCCCTCTGCTACCGTAGAGCTTTTCCAGCCTCCTAGGCGTTTCAACGATAAGATATCGCCACCGCTTTCTACTAACATGGTCGCAGAGGTACGTCTTAAGGAATGACCAGAATAACAATCTGCATCTTCTAATTTTAGATATTTGGCAACTACTTTTGGCACATTACTGATAGTATTATGACCTATATTTTGCTTGGTTGGTTTACCACCATGAAATCTTATAAAAAATCTTTGCATATCTGAAGTTGGTCGAGTGCCTGCATATTTTAACACTACTTTAAGCCACAGTGGATCAGTTATGACAAAGTTCCGGCTAGTGTCATTTTTACTATTTGGAATGGTTACTACGACAAGATCATTTCCTCGTACATCAACATCTCTGAACATCATTTTCACAAGTTCATCTGTTCTACAAGCCCCTGCTATTCCAACGACCAGAATTGCCTATAGAAAACTAGATTATTCTGTAAATTCTTAACAAAAATTTACTACATTTACCTTTGTAGAAAGAAAAAAGTCATCAGGTGCTTCAGTCAAGAATTTTATAATTTGTTCTCTGGAAAAACAGGTGCCTTTTTTGCTTTGTATGATCTGTTTTGCCTTTTTAAAAAGATATAAGTTTTGGATACTTTCCGCAATCAATATTCTCTCGAATTGCAAGGGTAGATTTTAACATTGAAAATGTTGACCATAAAGTAGATGCCTTTTTACATTTGCGTGCTCCTGAAAATATACCAACAGCACGTTTTCTGTTACTGTAGTAACATTTTTTGTGTGACACCAATCCTTGAAATCCTTGTATACTTTTAAATATAAATGTTTTGATTTTTCTGGAAGCAATTTATTGTATACTTGTTTTGCAGCTTCATGCAATTCTGGAGGAGTACACCCTTCACTTTCATCACTAGACATGATAAAATATTCGTAAATGAAAATAGTAATTGCAAATTTGAAATTACACTTTTTCAAAATGTCTGATATAAACAAATGAATAGTGATTTCTATTCAAATCAAGACTAACATATTTTTCATAGTTTTACAAAAATTCAAAAATTAAAATACTTCCAATTAAGTTTAGTAGCTAGTAGTGAAAAAATAGTATATAAACTACGGTAGTGAAGGTCATTATTGCCCTCTCGCTGATTATGTAATAATCTTCAGCGGTCGGGCAATAATAACTTATTTCACTACCTAGGTTTATAATATACTATTGTTTCGTATAAAAAAATCTAGTAGTTCAACTAATGCTAAGTAGTTCAATTCAATCGGTTGCAAGTTAGTAGGTAAAGTGCTATTCCTAAGATAACCAAAAAAAACGTTCTTTAATTTAAATAAATTTAATTAAAATCTATTAAGGAGTCAACAGTACATTTCCATTTACAAAAATTAACAGAACTTTGTTATCGTAATTGCTTAGAATAGTATCAGCGATTCAAATGTGAAACACAAAAGTTCATTATATTCTACTCTAATCAGTTTTATAAGATAATTTTGATATTAACTGTTTACTTTATAAACATGTTTTTGTTATAAATGATGAACAGTTCGTAAAAATCTGTGCTGGAGTTTATCACTATCCAAATATCGATTTATTTTGAAGAGGTGTTTCTAATAAATTTTGGAAGTTCGTCAATACATGCTCATCGGATTAATTTGAAATACTGTAAGCAATAGTTATTTTTTATTATTATTTTGAAACATACAGCAGTTATCCATACAGCTTCTTATCAAGATTTTAGTGGATAATAACAATGTAACGGTTTTCGATTAAAAGTTAATATTTAAACAAAGTAAAGAGGTTCATAATTAGGTATTCAAATTTAAAAGGCGATGTACATACAATCAAATAATATCCATAATTCACTATGAAATGGGTCAATATTATAAAAGTACATATTATGATCTACACTTGTATGAGTTCTACATACCACGATTATTAAATAGAAAAACCTACCTAAATTATCTCAATATTTTTGTACAATACACATTGTTATGATTATCTTAATTAATTAATTAATTAGTTAGAGTGAGATAAGGATATTCAATTTCATCCCATTTCATAGATTTTTGTGGGCTCTACCTCGGCTGTACGTCCTAAGGTGGAAGTCTAAACTGAATTCCAAAGTTACTTGTATTATTTTTTAATTTGCTATAAATATTTCTCTTATTTGTTGTCGGAAAGCCGGAAAGGGATGCACGTGAGAAAACAAAAAATGGGACACCTTGGTTCTACAAGTTAAATAAGCATACCTAATTTAAAGATTATTAACCCTGCCTTTTCTTCATTATTTACAATTGGGTATTTTCATTAAATTTATATTTAAGAAAATTATACTTTATTGTTTAGTCATAAATGTAGAAGGAAACTCCAGTACCACAACAAAGTATATAATGTGTTCAGAATTAAATATTCTCATTTTAAAAATATCCAAAACACCGTCTTTTAAAATCATTCTTTAAACGCGTTCCCATTGGTTGTGACGTCAACACTCGTATTAATGGTGGTTTGTTTACGTTTTACGCTTGATTCAGTGGTCATCTCAGCTTTCATTTGTATTTATTGGAATTAATAGCGAGTGTTTATAAAAGTATGACATAGGAAGGCTTGTTCGAACAACCTACCGTCTATACATATGTTTATGGTGATGGACTTTATTAAGAATGCGAACGATTCAATTCCGAGGAAATAAGAGGTGTAAAAGCTACAGCGTAAGTAATACCATTGTAATACATATTCACATTCGGTATAGACACATGTTATTCATACATTCAAAACAACAATATTGGGAGTAAAGGTACTCGTATAATGTATTTTTATTATATTACAGTGTTTTTTATACATTATTTACAACCGACACGACATAAAAACACTTTCACGTGTATAACAACACTAAGTACTAACGTAAAACACCATTGATTTATTATTTTGTTATTAATACAAGGAACGACGTCACGATACAGACGACCTTCTATTGAACTGTTTCGGCGCCAATTTTCAGTGTTTGAATTAAATACACACTTTAAAAAGTACACAGCAATTAAAAAAAAAATTACAATTGGCGAACGTCTTTTATGTGTATGGGCTTCAGTTTTACACATTTTATAAGAATTTGGAAAATACCTAATTTAACGAACAATAGGGTGAACAGTTTAGGTAATCTTTCATGTATCGATATAAATGTTTTCTTGTACTCAATCCTGCTCGGAAGTTACTACTTTACGTTCATCATATTTTATTTTTAATATTCAATGAATTTAACATTTTGACCGTATTTTTAGATTTTTCAAGAATTTCTCTACATCGAGTATCAATCTCATTCTAACTATTTTAAGCCTATTGTGTAACCAAATTTCTATTTCATTAACCATATTGAAATGTAATTCGAGACTCTTTAGTTTATTTAAATTTTATCTCAGGAGCTTGAGTTCGTTAAATAAAATGCTGTACTTTATATATATATTTAATTTAATGGAAACAAAAAACATATTTCACAAATAAAATACAAAACTTAATTTTAACGTTTAATTATGATGCGTTAACGAAAAATGAAATTTTAAATAAAACTAATAAATTTTTTGTATGTGGAAATACAGACCTTAGTGCGGTTGATGATGTCATCATTTCTGTAGTAACATGTTGGTGACGTCAGCACACGTGGAATTCTTTCGTTGATGGCGGTATTTCTCTTGCTTGACCTTTCTTCTTTGAATTATTACTGGTTCCTTTATTTCTGGGAAGAGATTTTTATTTATTAAGTGCATTTTATATTATAATTCATTTGCGATGTAATTGTATCGATCTATTAACGACCGTCTACCATCAACCCTCAACTTCTATAGATTCTCCTTATTTTTACATGTTCACTCTTCGAGTCTCAACTACTGACTCCCCTTGCATCATTCACCATTATCTTCGTCTCTCATCACCACTCAACTTTCGTGTCCTTTTTTATCGTTCGCTTTTCTTTCCCACTATACTCAATGTTTTACATTTGACCTTTTAAATACATTTGTCTTTATGGAAAATGTTAACCTTCACACTTTTTAACACCCAACTGTCTGTCTCAATATTCAATATAATCTCTATTAGAAATCTACGGAAACACTTATATAAACACTTCTTAACATGTAATGTCAATTTTGCATTTATGTATGTTACAAATAACAACTTAATCTTTACTTAATATTACTTTTAATTAAATGAAATGTAGATCGGTTTTAGAAATCTTAAACTTCAATCATCTTAACTTTACGTTTGATTTGAATAGAAACATTTACTATAAATTTGATACCAATACAAATTCGATTAAAATAAACAAACAAATTTTTTTTATTATTTAAAGTAATTCTTTCACCGCAATATGAAGTTCGGAATTCGGTGTGAAGTCTTTTTCTCATAACACCCAGTGTGAATGTGTATCTATGGAGATGATTAGTGGTAGGACTAGAAAATCTTACTCTAAGTATAAGAACAAGCTACTAGAAGGTAATAAGACTAATTGAAACTAAAATGGAGATGTGCGTTAAGCCCTTATTTAACAAAAATACTAGTTATGTTTAGTTTATCACGGTTGTCATGATTTCTGCCCTAATTGTATTACAACTTTTTTCATGAATTTTCCAATTTTGTTTATTTCTTCTTAATTTTTAGTTATTTCAAAATCTGCATTAGATCGAACTTAACCTTTTGTTGTGGTTTAAGGTTTACTGACAAAGATTATTCAAAACCAACAAGGGGTAAAGTCGTCAATGTCTAGACGACTGCAGAAATTCACCGACAATAAAGTTGGTCAGCAAATTACTCTTAATATTAAAATATCGGGGAAAGTTTTTCCGTATTTTGTATTTATTGGGTCATGTTTTTAATATAAATAATTATAATTTTGTTAAATTGATTTAATCATTAAACGTTTTACATCTGTTTTTATGTTCTTATATTCTGATGAAAAAGTTATGTTTTAGAATACACGACAACAAAAGGTTAAGTTTCATCTAATGCACATTTCCAAATAACTAAAAATTAAGACGAAATAAACAGAATTGGAAAATTGATGAAAAAAGTTCTAATATTGTAATAATTAGGGCAGAAATCATTACAACTATAAACAACTAAACAAAACAATTTTTTTAAATAAGGGCTTAACGCACATCTCCATTTTAGCTTCAATTAGTCTTATTACTTATTCCATCCTTCAATTCTGTTTGCTTAATTAAAATGTAGCTAAATTCAGTAGCTAATAATTTACTAAAGAGCGTCGCGGTTCGAGAAAGCCAAAGAAAAACCAAACAAATAGTCAGAAAATTATCAATTTAATTAAGTTTAATATAAGTTTTTTTATAAAAATAAAATAGCCAATCGTGATTACAGTAAGTTCATGTAGTTATATTATATTGAACGCCACTTAATTTTTTGTATCACAATATCAGAGACATGACCAAATAATTGTACCCATCAAATTATGAAAAGGATTAATTATTAGTGTTAGTTTGGCCAATCACGAGTTCGCAGAAACATGTAACAGGTACAATAAATGCGATATCGTTATTCTTAAATTTAAACAACGAACAACAATAAATGATGTTATTTCAATGTGAAATTAAACTTGACGTTTATTATACCTATTTGAATGTTGTTGATTGTTGAAGGCCGACATTAATTACAAATCACTTATCTTTGTGTATGTTCAAATAGGTAGTCCTTTGCTTTGGGGAAAAATTACAATCCAAATTGTTGCTTGCGTAAATGGTGGAAACTGATATGACGTTGACTTCGGACTTTTACGGCCAATTAATTGGGGAATTCCATATAACTATCATCCAGCAGGAACGATTCCCATTTACTATTTATTCTAACGTGGTGATCGAACGTTTATGAAGGATTATGTTTTCTACATAGGTACGAGGAATAAACGACAGGTCGGAAAGTCTGAAATTAAAAACGAAATAGTAACAACGACCACGTGTGACACAAAACTGCTTACGGTCTAAACGGTGATTTTCGAAATCAAACCTGGGGCTACCATCTGTATAATGAGCTTCTGCTTCTCGATATTAACTTCTGAGGATAGAGAATTCCATTAATACCAAATTTAAAATTGATAAAACAAAAAGAAAACATATATTAACTACAAATCACTTATAAAACGACATAAAATGTGAAGTGAAGTAGTGACCTCCGGGCAGGATTGAATAGAAGAAAACAATTATTTTGATGCATTGTCTGAACGTTTACCTGAACTATAATTCTTGACCACTATTTGTTGTTTATTTCTAAACAATGTACGAAGGTCAGTTACTACATTCTAATCATTAAAGTAGATATGCTTATTTCACTTGTAGAACCAAGGTGTCTCATTTTTTGTTTTCTCAATTATACCAACATCAGTATATACACTGGTAGTGTACATAAAGCATGGAGAAGTTCATGAGTGGATGAGGAACAGATGAAGTTACTGGCCCATCATTCACCTACTTCTAAGTGCATACTTATAATGCCGCGTAAAAACTTTACGTCACACCAACCGACTTTTGCGGGGATCGAACCCGAGTCTTCCGAATGGCAAAAGTGGTAGGGGAATTATACCATTTGGCCACAAGCCTCGATGCCTTTCTGGCTGCGTCGCACTCTTTTTAAACCGAAAGTGATGACGTAGGGATATTATGGTAGGGTATGTTTTAGAACGTGGGGTTAGCGTAGAGTCGAAATAATAGAGCGGATTCTTCTCCTGGAGCGGGTCCTCGTATTTTTCCTTCACCCTAGTACCGTCGTATGACGTTGTTTTTCTGTGAACGTTGATTTTGTTGTTTTGCCGTAACCGTCCATTCTTATTTATTGTGAATCTTTTTTTCCTCTGTAATGACTGAACGGTCGGTCGCATGGTCGTTGCAGTGTCTTTCTTAGGAAAACTACCATGTGTTGCTGTCGGTGCTAGTTTGAGCGTTTTTATGTGGCGTCGTAGTTGTGCTACATAGTTTTCTGGTTCTATTGATTCTTTATTTGGTTGCTCGTTTAGAAACTAGGCTGGTATGCGAATGGTTTTTCCATTTCTGCTGGCGTGGCGGACAGATCTTCTTTTATGCCGTTCTTATTCCGAGTAGAATAATGGCTGATGCGTCGTACCAATTGCTAGTGTTGCGGTACATCACTCTACCAGATCGTTTGCCTATGGGTGAAATGCCGCCGTTCTGCGTCTCGTGAATCTATTTACGTTTTTGAGTTGGTAAAGTTCATCGCTTTATCGTAATCGCAAGGGGATAGGCGGGATCCTTTCCCTCTTTGTGACGGCGTCGGTGGCAGGATTTCTTCCGCTTGTTTGAAACAAGGGAAAGCCGTCCTGCTCCAAACGTAACGTTATTGAGTGTAGTTTTAAGTGTAAGTGGGAACATTTTCTGTATTTCTTTAACATTATGTATACTGTTGTTCTGTAACAGTTTTTGCGAAACTTATGATTTCCATATGACAGTCCAAACAGTGGTACCACATGCACGGCGTATGAGTTGGAGACAAAATTGTTCGTTGCGGTATTCGTATTTCGTAGATTGCTCCATCAATCTTGAAGTTCATATCGTTTTCTTAAGGTTGATAAAATACAAGCTACTTGGACAGTTTACTTGTGAATTTACTTTAATTTACTACCTCCCAACGTTTCGATCACAATTTTGGTCTTCCTCTAGTTAAAAATTACATAACTACTGCCTTGAGATAGACAAAAATTGTTGTCGAAACGTTGGTAGGTTGTAAATTGAAGTAATTTCGCAAGAAAAATGTACTAGTAGTGTTCATTCAATCCCTAAATTAAAGGTAACCTCTTATTCCAGTTCAAATATTGTTTAAAGCGATGTTTTTACTTACAATTTATTTTGCTTGATCGTCAAATTCCAAATTTATCCGACGGGCATCTCAGTACTCTTTAGTGATTGAATAAACTCTAGCTTATTTTTTTCAACCTTAAGAAAATCTTCGGTCTGTATCATTCTTTGTTATGGATACCAATTACTTTTAAGATCTTAATAATCACTTTGACACTTTGACTCTAAACTACCGACTTGAGAGTCTAATTATTCAAATTCATGTTGACTTGTTCACTGCCAAACCACTTTTCCCACTTTTAATTATATTACCGATGCATCTGCCCTTAAAAAATTTCTTGAACTTATTTGCTTGATCTTCGGTATCAACACTTTATTATCGCCGGATATGAGTTTTGCAAAACCACAGCACTATTCAGATTATAAATTTAATTCTTAAAAATAAACATCCTTTCTACAAATTTTTATTACAACTAAACGAAAGCATTACTTTACACAAATAAATTCAATTGCTTTCTTAAATTAATTATAGGTCGGTTTATAGAAATCTTAAACTTTAATTATCCTAACTTTACGTTCAATTTGAATAGAACATTTACTATAAATCTTAATAATCAATATTTCAATTTGAAATATTTTTTTTGTATTTAAAATAACTCTTTCAGTGCAATATATTGTTGGTGTTATCAATGTTTTAATTGCCCTAAAGTGGTTCAGTTCAAAAATGTGTGTCAATTTTCTTTATTTATTGATTGTTTTATGTGTACTCATATTTTAGACTTGTTTGTTCTAATACTTACTATACACGTACTGTATCCATAAATGTCTGTGTATACATTAACATGTATCACTAATTGGATTGTTCTTCGTTGAGGAGGGGCACCAAAAAACCATTAAGACGTTTTTTCAGGCAACGTTTCGTGCAGCCGAATGTGCACTTCAGGCCTCTGTTTATTAAAAACAAAGAATACATTTAACGGTAAATTATATACATAAACATCATATCCTTAATATATTAATCTAAATTATAGGTGATTCACTCGACTACTTACTTAAAACAAATAAATGGTCCGCCACTTGCCTAAGTGTAAAAAAACACATAGATATTAAACAAACACAAAATAAATTAACAATTAAATGTAAATAAATATCTCTAATAAACACACACTCTATACGTAGAACCATTTATTTGTTTTAAGTAAGTGGTCGAGTCAATCACCTATAATTTAGATTAATATATTAAGGATATGATGTTTATGTATATAACTTACCGTTAAATGTATTCTTTCTTTTTTAATAAACAGAGGCCTGAAGAAGTGCAACATTCGGCTGCACGAAACGTTGCCTGAAAAAACGTCTTAATGGTTTTTGGTGCCCCTCCTCAATGAAGAACAATCCAATTAGTGATAATTTATAGGAGGAAATATTTACCTTTCATCATTAACATGTATGTTTTTTTTTATTTTAAATAAGCCAATCCGAAGAATTTTATTGTTGAAAAAATATCAGGCGCCATTCTTTTCTTTATCGAATGCCGTAAACTTTTGACGATCACATTTTATCACCTACTTAATTTTTTGATGAGCGTTGATGCAGGATTTTCCATTTGATTTTATCAAGTTACTCATCATACAACTGATGTTTTAAAGCAGCCTTTAAACCATGGACAGTTAGGGTCGTTACCGTCCTTAATAAAATAATAACCTAAAAAACATAAAAATATCTTAAGGACGATTTTGACCCAAGGAAGTGTTTAAAAAAAATCGATATCTCGAAAAGTGTCGCTTTTTGAGTAAGACTCGTATACTTATGCCCTCGTAGTTTTTTACAAGTATTCAGATTAAAAAATAGATGTTTCCAATGAATATGTCTTTTTAAATACTTTTTGTTTTTCTGACATTACTTTCAGTATTTTTAGTTAAAAGTATTGTATAAAGTTAGTCATTAGTACTTTTACTTTTTCACTTTCGCTAAATTATTTTGCTTTTTGTATAAGTTTAATTTTCTGTAATTCCTAAGCTTTAATTTTGAATAGGTACTGATGATGTCTCTATTAAGATAAGTAGTTCAGTTTATTGATTTCGCTACATTTACATCTTTTAATTATTAATAATTAGTTACTTTGGAATGGTTTTCTTAGAAATTATTTAATGTTGAAGTTATAAATTATTCGATGAATACCTCCTCCCGCTTTGCGGTCGGGTTTTTATACTATCAAACTGCCACTCTTTGTAACTATGCAACAAGTTATCGATGTATAACCTGATTATTTTGAAGTATGTTTTTACTTATTACTAGATATTACTTTTCGAATGTGTTACGTAAGCACGAAATGTGAAAGATTTACCATGAGCGAGACGTTTTGAAGTAGATAAGGATTCAAAGTTGGACGTTTTAATTGAAGCAGAAGATATTTCCCAGAGTTTAAGCAGACAACTCGGGTTGAACAACAATGTGGTCCATGCCACGGTGCTGAGACTTTTCAGCAGTGAAAACGACTTTTGAATTTTGCCATTTATCGATAGATGCGATATAGATTAGATTACAAAATGTTTTGTTTTCTAACGAAGCTACATTTTATTTGAATGTCGTTATCGGGCTCGTAAAAATCCACAGTGGACACTATAATTGCATACTCAGAACCCATAGAAAGTTTCAGTGTGGACAGGATTAATTAGTAGAACATTGATTGGCCCGTTTTTTTTAAAGAAAATCTAACAGCCGAACGATATGTTCCATTTCTTCAAGATGATTTACTTCCTGCCTTGGCAGCAATGTTTACAGATCCAGATGATCCTGACATTCCAAGAGAAGTATCAGATTTCAACAGGATGGCGCCTCTCCCCACTTTTGTGGGTTCGTCGCTTCCTAGAAAAAACGTTTCCCAACAGGTGGGTAAGTCGAAGAGGGGCAATTGAATGGCCAGATCACCGGATCTTTTTATGGGGAAATTTGTAAAGTAGGGTCTGCGTAAGTAGACCAAATAATTTGGAGGATTTGAGTGGGGTGCGGATTCAGACCGAAATGAGGTCAATTCGATCAGAAATTATAGAAAACTCTGTTAAGAATACTTAGGACATTGCCAACTAGTTAATGACCAACAATTTGTACATATTTTATAAATATGTAATTCGATTTTTGAACGTGTATAGTACAACCTCTATAATCCGAACACACGCTAATGCGAACAGCCGAATTACGCAAAATAATGTTCCCGAGCATCGAATCGTTTTTCTGCAAGAATTGCTGCAAATTTATTTTTAATTAATACACACATATACCTATACATTATTATTAATTTCTTTTTTGTTATTTCAAACCTAAGGCAATTAACTATTGTTAGTTATAGTGTAGAATATAAAAAAAGTATTATGTTTAACATGGGGAATTTGAAAAGTCCGATTATATCTCAAAGTGTTTTTAGGATATTTCCACTATCAGAACACTTAACAATGTCTACTAGAAAACGTTTTAGTAATAATTTCTAGAATTTAACCACACATTAAAAATATTTGAAAAAAATATTTTATCATATTTTAAATTGTACGAGGGTTCAAATCCCAGTCTAATTTCTTTTTTTAGTTGTATTATTATTTGAAAAGAACAGCGTTTAATTTCTAGCGGTAAAGAGGCATCATTTTTAATTTTTTTACTTGAACCGTCAATGGATTTGTTAGAATATTCAAATTTTCAAACATTTAGTTTAATGATTTATCAGTAATTGATTTTTTTTCGTTAGGGGGCACCAAAAAACACTATGACGTTTTTCAGGCAACGTTTGCAGCGATATGTGCATTCTTCAGGCTTTTAAACAGATAAATGGTTCGCCACTTTAAAGGCCTGAAGAAGTGCCATATTGCTGCGCGAAACGTTGCCTGAAAACGTCATAGTGGTTTTTGGTGCCCTCCTCAACGAAGAAAAATCAATTACTGATTCAATTATAGGAGGAAATATCTACCTTTCATTTAGTTATTTAATAATACGGAGTTTTTGGATATCGTAATATCTTTTGCGCATGCGCATACGTCATTACGCATGCGCAGAAGGAACGCCCGTAATTAAAGCGTTTGATTTTACGATATTCAAAAACTCTGTAATTGAATATTATTCTAATAAATCTATTGCCAGTTTAAGTAAAAAAAGTGAAACTTTTAATTTATGTATCTCCACCGATAGAAATTAAACGCTGTTCTTGAAAATAATAATACACCTAAAAACATAAATAGGACTGGGATTTGTACCCTCGTACGTTTTGAAATATTATTAAATATTTTTGAAATATTTTTAATATGCTTGGTTAAATTTTAGAAATTATTACCCACACATTTTCTAGTACACATTGTTAAGTGTTCTGATAGTGAAAATGTTCTAAAAACACTTTGGGGACATATAAATTGGACTTTTCAAATTCCCCATGTTAATCAGAATGCTTCAGATTATTCGGGACACACGGTAAATTGAACAAGTTCCTGTTTTTATATACATTGTATTTCTTATTTGAGTTACGTTTGGCTAACATAAAATATATACCTACTTTTTTTATTGCATGTTCATTAATCCGAAGAATTCCATAATACGAATAAAACCTGACAATGCGGTGTTCGGATTAAAGAGGTTGCACTGTATATCGTTTCTACAAAAGTAGTGGTATACATGGTGACTCAGCTAACCCGTTCATTAGAAGTTTATGGACTTCCCGTTGAAATATTTGTTTAAAAATTTGGAATAGGCGATTGCTCGAAAACTTCTATTTAATTAAAATATTTCAGCTCTTCTAGCACTTCCGGCTACACCGGAAGTGGCTACCAACTTTCTTATTTTAAATGGAATGATATTTTTTTGTATATTTGGATTCTACGCTAAAATCTGAGTTACTTTCATGTAGCACAACCTATATGAAAAATCAATAGTTTTTGAGATATTCTCATTTTTTGAGAAACATTGGTTTTGTAGTATTGTTTTCAAACGCTTGTCAATGATTGAAAAAGAAAGTTATAGTTACAAAATTTGGGCTATACTTAGGAGGACTGTTAAGTTTTTAAATGATGTGTAATTTGACATCTCATTATTTACAGGGTGTTCAAAATGTTTGGCTAAATCTGACTAACTTCAACTGCCCAAAAGTCAATTTTTTTAAATGAAACACCCTGTATCTTGTTGCTCTATGTGATGGAGAATTAAGTGGTCTTTCAATCTTCATAAGGGTTTCCTATACCTATCTGTTACCTGCTATCGATGTATTTACATTCGACACACAATATTTCTCTATTTTATTAAATAATTTCTGACTAGTGGCCTGTGGAAATTAAAACAATGTGCCTTATTTATCAAACTTGTAAACGTCGACGTGACACATTATACACGATATGGAAATCCACCAAGAATATTCAAATGAAGACATACTAAATTTATTTTTATTGATGGAGAATGTTACAAGATTATTGAAAGAACTTGCCGTTTGCTTAACGAGAGATATCTACATTTATGGCCTCTAAATAAAATTACATTGCAAAAAATAGAAGCAAATTATTTTAATTATTAATTTAGCAACTGTTTGATATGCCGTCCGTGGTTTTCTAAGCACAATAAAACTCTTCTGTTAACTTCAGCTATTGTGGATTTTTGAACCATTTGCACATCTACTTTAGCGAAGGCAGTTCGAACCCGATGTAATAAGTCATCTCTGTTATGGACTGGCCTTGAATAGACTTTAGTCTTGACATACCCCCATAAAAAAATCCAGGGGTGTTAGGTCAGGTGATTTGGGAGGCCATAGAGATGGACCATTGCGTCCAAACCAACGATCTTCGAACATATGGGATAATTCTTGATAAATCTCATGGGTTGAATGGGCTGGAGCACCATCCATTTGATACCAACATGAATTTAGAAGATTTAGGGGTAAATTTTCCAAAAAATTTGAAACCACTCCTCTAAGCATTTCTAAATATTTGCGAGAATTTAAATTTTTGTCATACACTTCAAAACAAACACGATTATCCATAATTAAACAAAAAACATTAAAACTAAATGTGTCTTGAAAGTTACCTTCGCGCACCATCCGAGGATTTTGTTCTGCCCAATAATGCCAATTTTTCCTATTAATGATTCCTTCTCTACTAAATTTTGACTCATCGGTCCAAATAATTTTTTTCCAAAAATTTGGGTCTTCCTGCGTTTTCAATAAATGCTTTCACAAAATGCTACACGACGTATTTCGTCACCTAGGCGGAAAGCTTGTATTTTATAATAGAAAAAGCATGCATTTTACGTTGTGCCAAAATTCTCTGTATCGACGAGTAGGACAGTCCCTAATCTTCAGACGCAGCTCTGATCGATGCATTTAGTAGTTTTATTTAGAGGTCGCAAGTGTGGATATCTCTCGTTAAACAAACGGCAAGTTCTTTCAATAATTTTGTAACATTCTCCATGAATAAAAAATATATTTAGTATGTCTTCATTCGAATATTCCTGGTGGATTTCCATATCGTGTATAATGTGTCACGTCGACGTTTACAAGATTGATAAATAAGGCACATTGTTTTAATTTCCACAGGCCACTAGTCAGAAATTATTTAATAAAATAGAGAAATATTGTGTGTCGAATGTAAATACATCGATAGCAGGAAAATGGTAACAGATAGGTATAGGGAAACTCTTATGAAGATTGAAAGACCACTTAATTCTCCATCACATAGAGCAACAAGATACAGGGTGTTCCATTTAAAAAAATTGACTTTTGGGCAGTTGAAGTTAGTCAGATTTAGCCAAACATTTTGAACACCCTGTAAATAATGAGATGTCAAATTACACATCATTTAAAAAACTTAACAGTCCTCCTAAGTATAGCCCAAATTTTGTTACTATAACTTTCTTTTCAATCATTGACAAGCGTTTGAAAACAATACTAAAAAACCAATTTTTCTCAAAAAATGAGAATATCTCAAAAACTATTGATTTTTCATATAGGTTGTGCTACATGAAAGTAACTCAGAATTTAGCGTAGAATCCAAATATACAAAAAAATATAATCATTTCATTTAAAATAAGAAAGTTGGTAGCCACTTCCGGTGTAACCGGAAGTGCTAGAAGAACTGAAATATTTTAATTAAATAGAACTTTTTGAGCAATCCCCTATTCCAAATTTTTAAATAAATATTTCAACGGGAAGTCCATAAACTTCTAATGAACGGGTTAGCTGAATCACCCGGTATAATAGGACGCCGTTTATAGTGTGAAATTAATACCGCTTTATTATTTATCGCTATGGTATGGCTATACCTCAGCCTGTGGTTTCCTAAGTAGGAAACAGTTTGGTGATCGTGCCAATCCAAACCCCGTTCTGCAAAAGAAATAAAAAAGGCGAATATGTGCAAATAGTGTTAATATAATGCCACAATACCCAAAAAGGCTGTATTTGAACAAAGTAAGTTGTACCATTGGAGTTGCAGTTGAAGATGTGGTAAAGAACCAATCGCCGTTAAAGAATGCTTTACACAAAAAGTTCAAAAGTATAAAAATGCCGATGAAGACACCAGAAATAGTTTTAAATTTGAGCGACCGCATGGCTTTGAGTGTGTGTTTACAAGTGAACAAGAAGCACTGTTTTTAGAATATTTGATACAAGCCTGTGAGATGTGTTATGGACTGACGCTTCTAAATATTAGAGAATTAGCTTACAGATACGCCGTTGGTAATGGAAAAGAAGTGCTACCAAGTTGGCATGAGAAGCAACAAGCTGGAAAGGAATGGGTAACCTTGTTGAGGAAAAGAAATCCTACCTGACACTTCGTAAACCTGAAGCAACATCTCTAAGTAGAGCTACAAGTTTCAATAAGCACAATGTAGGGCTATTTTAATTTACACAAAGCACTAGCAAAACATAATTTTATGCCGCACCAGATTTATAATTGCGACGAGACTGGCGTGACAGACGTCCACAAACCTCCTAAAGTTTTTGCCTCAATCAAGCAGAAGCAAATTGAAAAATTAACTAGTGCACAAAGAGGAACCGTATGCGTGTCAATATGTGCCAATGGAACATATATCCCCCCTCCCTTTATGATATTTCCCAGAAAGGTCTATAAACTTTTTATGATAAACGGTGGTCCCCCTGGATCTGACGGATTAACTTATCCGTCAGGCTGGATGACCGCAGGCAGTTTTGTACAGGGTGGGCAAATTTCGACGTTTGTATAGGGTATCTCGGTAACCATACGAGATAGAGAAAAATGGATGTCGGTGTCTCGATCTGTTTTTTCAAGAAAAACTCATTGTTGAGAACTAGAATCGGCTATCGTCTTTTGTTTTCTAGTTACATCGATAAGATCGATTTTTCTATATTTTGAAAAGTGTCTATATCCTAGTTGTTTATTAAGTTAGAAATAAACTAGTAATACCTTCTTTAGACACTTTTTTGAGAGAAATTGGTTGGCGTGGATAATGAAAGCGTCTTTTCCTCATAGAAGACAATAATATGTGTTATAAGCGGATTTTAAATATCTACATTTGTTTACGAGTTATGAAATAATTTTTTTTTTTAGGAACCATAGTTGACTGTGATGTATTTTGATAGGTTTTTTCTCTTCACGACGATATATATTATGTAAGGTCAATCATAATTAAATTTAGTCAAAATTCATATTTTCCAACATCAAATAAAACTATCGTAAGTTTCTATTAAAAGAAACAAAATTATTTCATAACTCGTAAACAAATGTAGATATTTAAAATTTGTCAACGCCATTCAATTCCTCTCAAAAAAGTGTCTAAAGAAGAAAACAAAAGACGATAGCCGATTCTAGTTCTCAACAATGAGTTTTTCTTGAAAAAACAGATCGAGACACCGACATCCATTTTTCTCTATCTCTTATGGTTACCGAGATACCCTATACAAACGTCGAAGTTTGCCCACAGTGTACAGTGTGTCCTAATCTGAGTAGTATTGTATGGGTATCTATCTATGGTATTAATAAAGACAAAGATTTAGTTAAATGGACAATATATACAAAATTGTATCAAGCTTGCGTTGCAGTCAAGAAAATAAGTTTATATAAATTTTAGACAATCACGAACGCCACTAAGATGTAAGAGTGCTTAATATCTGCAAAAGTAATGGAATAGTTCTTTTAAGCGCTGCCACCTCACTGCAGTCATAAGTTGCAGCCGGTCGATGTCATTTGTTTTTCCCCTTCAAGTCACACTATCACAAAGGTGTAGATGTCCATATCGTTGGCGTTGTTGGTATTGCCTTCCCTTTAGCCTTCACACTAGTAAACATCATTCGAGGCATTGAGCAAACTGGCATATCACCTGTAAATATCCATGTTTTTACGGATTCCGATTTTATGATAGACCTAAAATATTGAAGGACAATCCAGATGAGAACGCTGTAAACATAAGTGATAATAACAGATTGAGAGAGAATGTGGCACCGGGACCGTCAAAAGCAGGCATTGTTACTCCTCAAGAAGTCAGACCTCATTTCAAGGCTGGAGCACAGTCTACCATTTTGACTGACACTCCAGTTAAAGACGGTATTGAAAAAAATTATGAAGAAATAATGTCCAAAAAGAAGAAAATAGAAAAAATAAATTAAAAAAAAAATTATGAAGAAATAATGTCCAAAAAGAAGAAAATAGAAAAAAATAAATTAAAAAAAAAATTATGACGATTTCTCAGATGTTGAAGATTTCCAATTAATATTGAAGACTTTGTTGTGGCTAAATACGCATTTCAAAAAGTTTAAAACATTATGCAGGGCAGGTCAAGGTTTTAAACAACGACATATTTATTATTTCGTTTTTGAAAAAGCTTCCTGCTAATAAGTATTTCCTGAGCAAGTAGATGAAGATGTAATTAACTTAACCGATATTGTTCTTAAATTGCCGTCGCCTTACATATCAGGTAGTACCGCAAGGGCAGCTAGACAGTTTGCTTATTCTGTGGATTTGTCGAAATGCAATATTACTATGTAAGTTTGTTCTTTTACTAATTAAAATGACGATGTTATTGAGAGTTTCACTATGGACCATGTTGTTTCCCACAATAAACTACCCATTGGTTCATTATGGGAAACGCGGTTTGTAGTGGAATTTTTTTATAATAAATTTGTAATTGTTTTTTTTAATAAATGTCATTTGCAGTATTAAAGAGAACTATTTTCCCGGTTTGTGGAAAAATTAAATCTTGTAATAATAAATAGGTTAAGTTTCTCCCCCTATGAACCACTTTACCCTAATTGTTATGGTTAAGTTTAATTTATATAAATAATATTTTGTTGTGTTGATAAAATTATAAAACTTTTGTTCCACACTGTATATAGATTGTATTGCTTTTAGATAAAACATGGAACGGAGAATTGTTTCCATTATAATAACATCACATGTTTTAAGTAATTTATACTTTAATGTTAAAATGATATGTAAGTATTATTTATAAGTTGAATTTTTGAAATTGAATGCGTGCATCTTTTTTCTATTTTTATCTATCATTCACTTTGTATTAATTTTCTTGTTTTATTAGTAACGGGTGTTTTTAAAGTTCCGAGTAGATGTGAGCGTTGACAGTCAGTGATTGTGATTACTACTTAAATTTGTTTAAATATTAAAAAAACACTTGTTACAATAAGTTATTGTATAAACGAATGTTTGATGAAGAAATTATTGTATTTTGATTTCAGAATGGTGATTGAAGTATTATTACGTCTGTCCAAAAGTTTCATCAGTAAAATACAGTTGTTTCTGAAACCTCCATATAATAGTATTTTCTACTTTGTTCTCTATTGTTTTCATTTAAGTAATAGAGAAAAAAGTAGAAAACTTAATGTTATCTTTAATAATACAAAGTTAAACCATATTTTAACTCAGTTTATCTGGGGAGTAACTTTAGATACGTTTTTAATTTACAAAGATCATTTAGAAAACATCAAACAAAAAATGAAAACAAGATATAATGTCATTCAAAAATTGGCTGGAACAACTTGGGAGCAGATGCAAAGACACTTCGTACAGCTGCATTGGCATTAGTTTATTCTACAGCAGAATATTGTGCTCCTGTCTGGTTAAATAGTTATCATACATAAAAGTAGATGCACAGTTGAATTGCACTATGCGTATAATTAGTGGAACCAATAAATCTACTCTTCTCGATTGGCTTCCTGTTCTTTGTAATATTACTCCATCCAACATTCGACGAAAAGCTGCGTTAAAACGAGAATGGGATAAATGCCAACTTAACAAAAAGTTACCAATTTGGAATGACATTGACAACTCTCCTGCTAAAAGATTTAAATTTCGCAGTCCTATATTGTTGCAAGACTACTTAAGTACGTCTTTTTCTGAAGTTGAAGAGTGGAAAAAATTATGGTCTAAAGTTGATGTTTTCAATAAACATCTCATTGATAATCCAACAATAGAAGTTCCGGGCTTTGATCAAAAAAGAAAAATTTGGTCAAAAGTAAATCGTATAAGAACAGGCCATTCAAAATGCAACTCTATGTTGTTTAAATGGAGTGCAATTTCTAATCCAAATTGTGATTGTGGAAACGAAGCAGAGACCGTTACACATATTGTAGAGGATTGTCAATTAACGAAGTTTAAAGGAGGGTTTCCAAATATTCATAATTTAACGGATGAAGCAATATTATGGCTTACAAATCCGAAAGACGTCTGAAGTTTCCTATTTCTTTAACCTACAATTTTTTTCGTCATTGTCGTGACTGGCGCTTGGACCGATCCATTATATGACGTCATGCAATGGCTGTGCTGTTATATTTTATGTTCTTATTTACCTTCTATAATGTTTACACACTTAATTAATATTATTACATGTGAATACTAGGGTGGGTAAGGGTTGACATGTTTAGGTTTTAGTGGTTTTCCTAAACCTTGAAGTAAATGCTTTGCCAAGACGAACCAATCCACTATTGCACACGGTTTTGTCACCACACTATACAGGTTTATACTGATCTTGTGGGGGACCATACATAACACTTACATCACAATACAATATTTGTATAATGTACCATACGAATAAATAAATAAAATAGTATTTTTGGTATAAAGTCCAAGGTAAAATCCATTATTTTTTCCTTTTGTTTCAAGTGCATAGAAGTAAACTAAACTTTTTTAGACCATACTACCAGTACTATAACAAAAAACTACTTATAGGAATGTTTAGGTGTATGAAACAATGTATTCGTTCCATGTAGACAATTTGAACTAACTTTGGTTTAAATGAATCTTTGTAGTGGTCGTAGAATGGTACCATACTCACAATGGTGCATACCTTTTTACATAAAAATTACAAAATTATTCTTAAATAATTTTAAAATTATTTTATTTGACACTAGCACATATATTTTATCAGTTGTAGTTGACAATAATGGATATGCTGAATACAGTTATAATTGGTGCGGGAGCTTCTGGAATAGCGACTGGTTGCAGATTATTAGAAAATAACTTAAAAAACTTTGTGGTACTTGAAGCTAAAAATCGAATTGGTGGGAGAATACACTCGTGCGAGGTTGATGGAAGTTTCCTTGATTTGGGAGGACAATGGTGTCATGGCGAAAAAAACAATATAGTTTATTCGCTTTCCAAGGACTTAGATCTTTTAAGTCCTTCTTGTAACTCTTACAATGAATTCACAATATATAATCCAACTTTAAGTGTAGATAAAAACATAGTGGAAGAGTTATTTGAAATTGCTTCGAATATTGAAGAAGATGTAGAAACCTTAAAAAATTGGAAAAACAGTTTTGGATATTACTTTGTCTTAAGGTATTGTATAGATATGTATTCTTGGATATAAAATGATTTACATAACTTTAGGTATAACACAGCTATTTGTAAAAAATTTGGGGGGGACGAAAACAAAATGGCAGTCTCTAAAGCGTTTTGCGACTGGTACCACAAATATGTACTGTGCTTAAATGCGTGCCCAACATGGTATGATATGTCGGCCAAAGGCTTGACACAATACGAATCTTGCAAAGGCAATTATTACCTCAATTTTAAGAATAAAGGTTATAAGACTCTTTTCGATGTTCTGATGGTAACGGTATTATAATAGTAACCGTTAAGTATTTGACTATTACTTTCAGAAAAAATACCCGACCCCGCACACACGTTGCCATTAGAAGAAAGAATACTCCTGAATAAGACTGTGGTGACCATCAAATGGAATAATTTAGGCGGCGTAGTAGTGAATTGCTTGGATGGATCTTCGTACAAAACAAAGTGTGTGGTGGTAACGACTTCGTTGGGAGTATTAAAAAAAATGTACAATACGATGTTTGCACCCGAATTACCTTTTTACAAAGTTAGAACCATTAATGGTTTGGGTTTTGGCTCAGTCAACAAAATACTTTTGAAATTTCCCAATCGGTGGTGGATGGATGATCCTAAAGGGATTAATGTGGTTTGGACCGATACAGACAAAAATTTTATTTTACAGAAAATGATCAATTTAAATAAAGTACGAATTTTTTCATTATGTCAGTTTTGCATCATTGTTTATTTTTAGAATGAAAAAACGTGGGTTTTAGATATTTTTGGGTTTTATCCTATCGACTCACATAATAATTTCCTTTTAGTATGGATAGTTGGTCAACACTTACCTATTGTAGAACGTCTTTCTGATGATGTAATTCTGCAAGGTTTGATGACAGTATTGCAATATTATGTTGGTAATAAATATAATATTCCTAAACCTATTAACATTTTAAGGTATGGGTCAGTTCATAAAACACTATATAGTATACTAAATTTTATTAATAGGTCTCGTTGGTCATCTGATCCTCATTGCTACGGATCTTACTCGTTCAGAAGTACTCTGTCTGAGGAATTTAATGTTTTTGCTAGCGATTTAGCCAAACCTATTTGTTTTAGAAATAAACCAGTTTTATTATTTGCGGGAGAGGCAACAAGCGACCATCATTATTCTACCGTTCATGGTGCCGTGGAGAGTGGATTTAGAGAAGCCGACCGAATTATTAGTTTTTATAAGTACGTATTCACAAAACAAATTATTTAACAACTTTCGTCTTTTTACAGGGATGTGGAAAGGAAAAGCAAGCTTTGAATTTGCGGTTTAAGTTAACATATGTATATAAAATTATTAGTGTGTTATTTGTGTCAAGGTTAAATAAAAATAATTACTAAAATCAAAGTCGTTGGCGTGAACAAATTTATTTTCAGGTTTTGTTCTTTTGATCAAAAACGACAAATAATTTTCTGCAGCTTTTTAACTTAATTCAATGTAAATCAATGCGTAGAACGCTGTAGTATAAACCGTTTCTTCGTATTTCTCAAAATTGCTGCATAAACTACGTTTCTCCTATTGTTGTATTAGTAAGAGGGCAACTGGTACAGTTTCTGTATTCTTCACCTTCTTGTTAGTATATTCACCAATTTTTATTCAAATCAGAAACAAAATTTATTTTGCAGATTTTATATCCAAGACTACCGTTCTTTTGCTAAAAAATCACAAAAAATTTTTTTTTCTAGATTTTATAAATTGTTCTTTTGATCAAAAATGACAAACAATTTTGTGCAACTTTTTTAACTTAATTTGATGTAAATCAATGCGTAGAACACTGTAGTATAAACCGTTTCTTCGCATTTCTCAAAATTGCTGCATACACTACGTTTCTCCCATTGTTGTATTATTAAGAGGGCAACTGACATAATTTCTGTATTCTTCACCTTCTTATTAGTATATTTACCAATTTTTATTCAAATCAGAAACAAAATTTTTTTTCCAGATTTTATACCCAAGACTAATCTTTGTTCTTTTGATCAAAAATGACAAAAAATTTTGTGTAGCTTTTTTAACTTAATTCGATGTAAATCAATGCGTAGAACACTGTGGTATAAACCGTTTCTTTGTATTTGTCAAAATTGCTGCATAAACTACGTTTCTCCCATTGTTGTATTATTAAGAGGGCAACTGACATAATTTCTGTATTCTTCACCTTCTTATTAGTATATTTACCAATTTTTATTCAAATCAGAAACAAAATTTTTTTTTCCAGTTTTTATACCCAAGACTATAGTCTTTGTTCTTTTGATCAAAAATGACAAAAATTTTGTGTAGCTTTTTACTTAATTCGATGTAAATCAACGCGTAGAACACTGTGGTACAAACCGTTTCTTTGTATTTGTCAAAATTGCTGCATAAACTACGTTTCTCCCATTGTTGTATTATTAAGAGGGCAACTGACATAATTTCTGTATTCTTCACCTTCTTATTAGTATATTTACCAATTTTTATTCAAATCAGAAACAAAATTTTTTTTCCAGTTTTTATACCCAAGACTATAGTCTTTGTTCTTTTGATCAAAAATGACAAAAAATTTTGTGTAGCTTTTTTAACTTAATTCGATGTAAATCAATGCGTAGAACACTGTGGTATAAACCGTTTCTTTGTATTTGTCAAAATTGCTGCATAAACTACGTTTCTCCCATTGTTGTATTATTAAGAGGGCAACTGACATAATTTCTGTATTCTTCACCTTCTTATTAGTATATTTACCAATTTTTATTCAAATCAGAAACAAAATTTTTTTTTCCAGTTTTTATACCCAAGACTATAGTCTTTGTTCTTTTGATCAAAAATGACAAAAAATTTTGTGTAGCTTTTTAACTTAATTCGATGTAAATCAATGCGTAGAACACTGTGGTACAAACCGTTTCTTTGTATTTGTCAAAATTGCTGCATAAACTACGTTTCTCCCATTGTTGTATTATTAAGAGGGCAACTGACATAATTTCTGTATTCTTCACCTTCTTATTAGTATATTTACCAATTTTATTCAAATCAGAAACAAAATTTTTTTTTCCAGTTTTTATACCCAAGACTATAGTCTTTGTTCTTTTGATCAAAAATGACAAAAATTTTGTGTAGCTTTTTAACTTAATTCGATGTAAATCAATGCGTAGAACACTGTGGTATAAACCGTTTCTTTGTATTTGTCAAAATTGCTGCATAAACTACGTTTCTCCCATTGTTGTATTATTAAGAGGGCAACTGACATAATTTCTGTATTCTTCACCTTCTTATTAGTATATTTACCAATTTTTATTCAAATCAGAAACAAAATTTTTTTTCCAGTTTTTATACCCAAGACTATAGTCTTTGTTCTTTTGATCAAAAATGACAAAAATTTTGTGTAGCTTTTTTAACTTAATTCGATGTAAATCAATGCGTAGAACACTGTGGTACAAACCGTTTCTTTGTATTTGTCAAAATTGCTGCATAAACTACGTTTCTCCCATTGTTGTATTATTAAGAGGGCAACTGACATAATTTCTGTATTCTTCACCTTCTTATTAGTATATTTACCAATTTTATTCAAATCAGAAACAAAATTTTTTTTCCAGTTTTTATACCCAAGACTATAGTCTTTGTTCTTTTGATCAAAAATGACAAAAATTTTGTGTAGCTTTTTAACTTAATTCGATGTAAATCAATGCGTAGAACACTGTGGTACAAACCGTTTCTTTGTATTTGTCAAAATTGCTGCATAAACTACGTTTCTCCCATTGTTGTATTATTAAGAGGGCAACTGACATAATTTCTGTATTCTTCACCTTCTTATTAGTATATTTACCAATTTTTATTCAAATCAGAAACAAAATTTTTTTTCCAGTTTTTATACCCAAGACTATAGTCTTTGTTCTTTTGATCAAAAATGACAAAAATTTTGTGTAGCTTTTTAACTTAATTCGATGTAAATCAATGCGTAGAACACTGTGGTATAAACCGTTTCTTTGTATTTGTCAAAATTGCTGCATAAACTACGTTTCTCCCATTGTTGTATTATTAAGAGGGCAACTGACATAATTTCTGTATTCTTCACCTTCTTATTAGTATATTTACCAATTTTTATTCAAATCAGAAACAAAATTTTTTTTCCAGTTTTTATACCCAAGACTATAGTCTTTGTTCTTTTGATCAAAAATGACAAAAATTTTGTGTAGCTTTTTTAACTTAATTCGATGTAAATCAATGCGTAGAACACTGTGGTATAAACCGTTTCTTTGTATTTGTCAAAATTGCTGCATAAACTACGTTTCTCCCATTGTTGTATTATTAAGAGGGCAACTGACATAATTTCTGTATTCTTCACCTTCTTATTAGTATATTTACCAATTTTTATTCAAATCAGAAACAAAATTTTTTTTCCAGTTTTTATACCCAAGACTATAGTCTTTGTTCTTTTGATCAAAAATGACAAAAATTTTGTGTAGCTTTTTTAACTTAATTCGATGTAAATCAATGCGTAGAACACTGTGGTATAAACCGTTTCTTTGTATTTGTCAAAATTGCTGCATAAACTACGTTTCTCCCATTGTTGTATTATTAAGAGGGCAACTGACATAATTTCTGTATTCTTCACCTTCTTATTAGTATATTTACCAATTTTATTCAAATCAGAAACAAAATTTTTTTTTCCAGTTTTTATACCCAAGACTATAGTCTTTGTTCTTTTGATCAAAAATGACAAAAAATTTTGTGTAGCTTTTTTAACTTAATTCGATGTAAATCAATGCGTAGAACACTGTGGTATAAACCGTTTCTTTGTATTTGTCAAAATTGCTGCATAAACTACGTTTCTCCCATTGTTGTATTATTAAGAGGGCAACTGACATAATTTCTGTATTCTTCACCTTCTTATTAGTATATTTACCAATTTTTATTCAAATCAGAAACAAAATTTTTTTTTCCAGTTTTTATACCCAAGACTATAGTCTTTGTTCTTTTGATCAAAAATGACAAAAAATTTTGTGTAGCTTTTTAACTTAATTCGATGTAAATCAATGCGTAGAACACTGTGGTATAAACCGTTTCTTTGTATTTGTCAAAATTGCTGCATAAACTACGTTTCTCCCATTGTTGTATTATTAAGAGGGCAACTGACATAATTTCTGTATTCTTCACCTTCTTATTAGTATATTTACCAATTTTTATTCAAATCAGAAACAAAATTTTTTTTTCCAGTTTTTATACCCAAGACTATAGTCTTTGTTCTTTTGATCAAAAATGACAAAAATTTTGTGTAGCTTTTTTAACTTAATTCGATGTAAATCAATGCGTAGAACACTGTGGTATAAACCGTTTCTTTGTATTTGTCAAAATTGCTGCATAAACTACGTTTCTCCCATTGTTGTATTATTAAGAGGGCAACTGACATAATTTCTGTATTCTTCACCTTCTTATTAGTATATTTACCAATTTTTATTCAAATCAGAAACAAAATTTTTTTTCCAGTTTTTATACCCAAGACTATAGTCTTTGTTCTTTTGATCAAAAATGACAAAAATTTTGTGTAGCTTTTTTAACTTAATTCGATGTAAATCAATGCGTAGAACACTGTGGTATAAACCGTTTCTTTGTATTTGTCAAAATTGCTGCATAAACTACGTTTCTCCCATTGTTGTATTATTAAGAGGGCAACTGACATAATTTCTGTATTCTTCACCTTCTTATTAGTATATTTACCAATTTTTATTCAAATCAGAAACAAAATTTTTTTTCCAGTTTTTATACCCAAGACTATAGTCTTTGTTCTTTTGATCAAAAATGACAAAAATTTTGTGTAGCTTTTTAACTTAATTCGATGTAAATCAATGCGTAGAACACTGTGGTATAAACCGTTTCTTTGTATTTGTCAAAATTGCTGCATAAACTACGTTTCTCCCATTGTTGTATTATTAAGAGGGCAACTGACATAATTTCTGTATTCTTCACCTTCTTATTAGTATATTTACCAATTTTTATTCAAATCAGAAACAAAATTTTTTTTCCAGTTTTATACCCAAGACTATAGTCTTTGTTCTTTTGATCAAAAATGACAAAAAATTTTGTGTAGCTTTTTTAACTTAATTCGATGTAAATCAATGCGTAGAACACTGTGGTATAAACCGTTTCTTTGTATTTGTCAAAATTGCTGCATAAACTACGTTTCTCCCATTGTTGTATTATTAAGAGGGCAACTGACATAATTTCTGTATTCTTCACCTTCTTATTAGTATATTTACCAATTTTTATTCAAATCAGAAACAAAATTTTTTTTTCCAGTTTTTATACCCAAGACTATAGTCTTTGTTCTTTTGATCAAAAATGACAAAAAATTTTGTGTAGCTTTTTAACTTAATTCGATGTAAATCAATGCGTAGAACACTGTGGTATAAACCGTTTCTTTGTATTTGTCAAAATTGCTGCATAAACTACGTTTCTCCCATTGTTGTATTATTAAGAGGGCAACTGACATAATTTCTGTATTCTTCACCTTCTTATTAGTATATTTACCAATTTTTATTCAAATCAGAAACAAAATTTTTTTTTCCAGTTTTTATACCCAAGACTATAGTCTTTGTTCTTTTGATCAAAAATGACAAAAATTTTGTGTAGCTTTTTTAACTTAATTCGATGTAAATCAATGCGTAGAACACTGTGGTATAAACCGTTTCTTTGTATTTGTCAAAATTGCTGCATAAACTACGTTTCTCCCATTGTTGTATTATTAAGAGGGCAACTGACATAATTTCTGTATTCTTTACCTTCTTATTAGTATATTTACCAATTTTTATTCAAATCAGAAACAAAATTTTTTTTCCAGTTTTTATACCCAAGACTATAGTCTTTGTTCTTTTGATCAAAAATGACAAAAAATTTTGTGTAGCTTTTTTAACTTAATTCGATGTAAATCAATGCGTAGAACACTGTGGTATAAACCGTTTCTTTGTATTTGTCAAAATTGCTGCATAAACTACGTTTCTCCCATTGTTGTATTATTAAGAGGGCAACTGACATAATTTCTGTATTCTTCACCTTCTTATTAGTATATTTACCAATTTTTATTCAAATCAGAAACAAAATTTTTTTTTCCAGTTTTTATACCCAAGACTATAGTCTTTGTTCTTTTGATCAAAAATGACAAAAAATTTTGTGTAGCTTTTTTAACTTAATTCGATGTAAATCAATGCGTAGAACACTGTGGTATAAACCGTTTCTTTGTATTTGTCAAAATTGCTGCATAAACTACGTTTCTCCCATTGTTGTATTATTAAGAGGGCAACTGACATAATTTCTGTATTCTTCACCTTCTTATTAGTATATTTACCAATTTTTATTCAAATCAGAAACAAAATTTTTTTTCCAGTTTTTATACCCAAGACTATAGTCTTTGTTCTTTTGATCAAAAATGACAAAAATTTTGTGTAGCTTTTTTAACTTAATTCGATGTAAATCAATGCGTAGAACACTGTGGTATAAACCGTTTCTTTGTATTTGTCAAAATTGCTGCATAAACTACGTTTCTCCCATTGTTGTATTATTAAGAGGGCAACTGACATAATTTCTGTATTCTTCACCTTCTTATTAGTATATTTACCAATTTTTATTCAAATCAGAAACAAAATTTTTTTTTCCAGTTTTTATACCCAAGACTATAGTCTTTGTTCTTTTGATCAAAAATGACAAAAATTTTGTGTAGCTTTTTTAACTTAATTCGATGTAAATCAATGCGTAGAACACTGTGGTATAAACCGTTTCTTTGTATTTGTCAAAATTGCTGCATAAACTACGTTTCTCCCATTGTTGTATTATTAAGAGGGCAACTGACATAATTTCTGTATTCTTCACCTTCTTATTAGTATATTTACCAATTTTTATTCAAATCAGAAACAAAATTTTTTTTCCAGTTTTTATACCCAAGACTATAGTCTTTGTTCTTTTGATCAAAAATGACAAAAATTTTGTGTAGCTTTTTTAACTTAATTCGATGTAAATCAATGCGTAGAACACTGTGGTATAAACCGTTTCTTTGTATTTGTCAAAATTGCTGCATAAACTACGTTTCTCCCATTGTTGTATTATTAAGAGGGCAACTGACATAATTTCTGTATTCTTCACCTTCTTATTAGTATATTTACCAATTTTTATTCAAATCAGAAACAAAATTTTTTTTCCAGTTTTTATACCCAAGACTATAGTCTTTGTTCTTTTGATCAAAAATGACAAAAATTTTGTGTAGCTTTTTTAACTTAATTCGATGTAAATCAATGCGTAGAACACTGTGGTATAAACCGTTTCTTTGTATTTGTCAAAATTGCTGCATAAACTACGTTTCTCCCATTGTTGTATTATTAAGAGGGCAACTGACATAATTTCTGTATTCTTCACCTTCTTATTAGTATATTTACCAATTTTTATTCAAATCAGAAACAAAATTTTTTTTCCAGTTTTTATACCCAAGACTATAGTCTTTGTTCTTTTGATCAAAAATGACAAAAATTTTGTGTAGCTTTTTAACTTAATTCGATGTAAATCAATGCGTAGAACACTGTGGTATAAACCGTTTCTTTGTATTTGTCAAAATTGCTGCATAAACTACGTTTCTCCCATTGTTGTATTATTAAGAGGGCAACTGACATAATTTCTGTATTCTTCACCTTCTTATTAGTATATTTACCAATTTTTATTCAAATCAGAAACAAAATTTTTTTTTCCAGTTTTTATACCCAAGACTATAGTCTTTGTTCTTTTGATCAAAAATGACAAAAAATTTTGTGTAGCTTTTTTAACTTAATTCGATGTAAATCAATGCGTAGAACACTGTGGTATAAACCGTTTCTTTGTATTTGTCAAAATTGCTGCATAAACTACGTTTCTCCCATTGTTGTATTATTAAGAGGGCAACTGACATAATTTCTGTATTCTTCACCTTCTTATTAGTATATTTACCAATTTTTATTCAAATCAGAAACAAAATTTTTTTTCCAGTTTTTATACCCAAGACTATAGTCTTTGTTCTTTTGATCAAAAATGACAAAAATTTTGTGTAGCTTTTTAACTTAATTCGATGTAAATCAATGCGTAGAACACTGTGGTATAAACCGTTTCTTTGTATTTGTCAAAATTGCTGCATAAACTACGTTTCTCCCATTGTTGTATTATTAAGAGGGCAACTGACATAATTTCTGTATTCTTCACCTTCTTATTAGTATATTTACCAATTTTTATTCAAATCAGAAACAAAATTTTTTTTTCCAGTTTTTATACCCAAGACTATAGTCTTTGTTCTTTTGATCAAAAATGACAAAAAATTTTGTGTAGCTTTTTTAACTTAATTCGATGTAAATCAATGCGTAGAACACTGTGGTACAAACCGTTTCTTTGTATTTGTCAAAATTGCTGCATAAACTACGTTTCTCCCATTGTTGTATTATTAAGAGGGCAACTGACATAATTTCTGTATTCTTCACCTTCTTATTAGTATATTTACCAATTTTTATTCAAATCAGAAACAAAATTTTTTTTTCCAGTTTTTATACCCAAGACTATAGTCTTTGTTCTTTTGATCAAAAATGACAAAAAATTTTGTGTAGCTTTTTTAACTTAATTCGATGTAAATCAATGCGTAGAACACTGTGGTATAAACCGTTTCTTTGTATTTGTCAAAATTGCTGCATAAACTACGTTTCTCCCATTGTTGTATTATTAAGAGGGCAACTGACATAATTTCTGTATTCTTCACCTTCTTATTAGTATATTTACCAATTTTTATTCAAATCAGAAACAAAATTTTTTTTTCCAGTTTTTATACCCAAGACTATAGTCTTTGTTCTTTTGATCAAAAATGACAAAAAATTTTGTGTAGCTTTTTTAACTTAATTCGATGTAAATCAATGCGTAGAACACTGTGGTATAAACCGTTTCTTTGTATTTGTCAAAATTGCTGCATAAACTACGTTTCTCCCATTGTTGTATTATTAAGAGGGCAACTGACATAATTTCTGTATTCTTCACCTTCTTATTAGTATATTTACCAATTTTTATTCAAATCAGAAACAAAATTTTTTTTTCCAGTTTTTATACCCAAGACTATAGTCTTTGTTCTTTTGATCAAAAATGACAAAAAATTTTGTGTAGCTTTTTTAACTTAATTCGATGTAAATCAATGCGTAGAACACTGTGGTATAAACCGTTTCTTTGTATTTGTCAAAATTGCTGCATAAACTACGTTTCTCCCATTGTTGTATTATTAAGAGGGCAACTGACATAATTTCTGTATTCTTCACCTTCTTATTAGTATATTTACCAATTTTTATTCAAATCAGAAACAAAATTTTTTTTCCAGTTTTATACCCAAGACTATAGTCTTTGTTCTTTTGATCAAAAATGACAAAAAATTTTGTGTAGCTTTTTTAACTTAATTCGATGTAAATCAATGCGTAGAACACTGTGGTATAAACCGTTTCTTTGTATTTGTCAAAATTGCTGCATAAACTACGTTTCTCCCATTGTTGTATTATTAAGAGGGCAACTGACATAATTTCTGTATTCTTCACCTTCTTATTAGTATATTTACCAATTTTTATTCAAATCAGAAACAAAATTTTTTTTCCAGTTTTTATACCCAAGACTATAGTCTTTGTTCTTTTGATCAAAAATGACAAAAATTTTGTGTAGCTTTTTAACTTAATTCGATGTAAATCAATGCGTAGAACACTGTGGTATAAACCGTTTCTTTGTATTTGTCAAAATTGCTGCATAAACTACGTTTCTCCCATTGTTGTATTATTAAGAGGGCAACTGACATAATTTCTGTATTCTTCACCTTCTTATTAGTATATTTACCAATTTTTATTCAAATCAGAAACAAAATTTTTTTTTCCAGTTTTTATACCCAAGACTATAGTCTTTGTTCTTTTGATCAAAAATGACAAAAAATTTTGTGTAGCTTTTTTAACTTAATTCGATGTAAATCAATGCGTAGAACACTGTGGTATAAACCGTTTCTTTGTATTTGTCAAAATTGCTGCATAAACTACGTTTCTCCCATTGTTGTATTATTAAGAGGGCAACTGACATAATTTCTGTATTCTTCACCTTCTTATTAGTATATTTACCAATTTTTATTCAAATCAGAAACAAAATTTTTTTTCCAGTTTTTATACCCAAGACTATAGTCTTTGTTCTTTTGATCAAAAATGACAAAAAATTTTGTGTAGCTTTTTTAACTTAATTCGATGTAAATCAATGCGTAGAACACTGTGGTATAAACCGTTTCTTTGTATTTGTCAAAATTGCTGCATAAACTACGTTTCTCCCATTGTTGTATTATTAAGAGGGCAACTGACATAATTTCTGTATTCTTCACCTTCTTATTAGTATATTTACCAATTTTTATTCAAATCAGAAACAAAATTTTTTTTTCCAGTTTTTATACCCAAGACTATAGTCTTTGTTCTTTTGATCAAAAATGACAAAAAATTTTGTGTAGCTTTTTTAACTTAATTCGATGTAAATCAATGCGTAGAACACTGTGGTATAAACCGTTTCTTTGTATTTGTCAAAATTGCTGCATAAACTACGTTTCTCCCATTGTTGTATTATTAAGAGGGCAACTGACATAATTTCTGTATTCTTCACCTTCTTATTAGTATATTTACCAATTTTTATTCAAATCAGAAACAAAATTTTTTTTTCCAGTTTTTATACCCAAGACTATAGTCTTTGTTCTTTTGATCAAAAATGACAAAAAATTTTGTGTAGCTTTTTAACTTAATTCGATGTAAATCAATGCGTAGAACACTGTGGTATAAACCGTTTCTTTGTATTTGTCAAAATTGCTGCATAAACTACGTTTCTCCCATTGTTGTATTATTAAGAGGGCAACTGACATAATTTCTGTATTCTTCACCTTCTTATTAGTATATTTACCAATTTTTATTCAAATCAGAAACAAAATTTTTTTTTCCAGTTTTTATACCCAAGACTATAGTCTTTGTTCTTTTGATCAAAAATGACAAAAAATTTTGTGTAGCTTTTTTAACTTAATTCGATGTAAATCAATGCGTAGAACACTGTGGTATAAACCGTTTCTTTGTATTTGTCAAAATTGCTGCATAAACTACGTTTCTCCCATTGTTGTATTATTAAGAGGGCAACTGACATAATTTCTGTATTCTTCACCTTCTTATTAGTATATTTACCAATTTTTATTCAAATCAGAAACAAAATTTTTTTTTCCAGTTTTTATACCCAAGACTATAGTCTTTGTTCTTTTGATCAAAAATGACAAAAATTTTGTGTAGCTTTTTAACTTAATTCGATGTAAATCAATGCGTAGAACACTGTGGTATAAACCGTTTCTTTGTATTTGTCAAAATTGCTGCATAAACTACGTTTCTCCCATTGTTGTATTATTAAGAGGGCAACTGACATAATTTCTGTATTCTTCACCTTCTTATTAGTATATTTACCAATTTTTATTCAAATCAGAAACAAAATTTTTTTTCCAGTTTTTATACCCAAGACTATAGTCTTTGTTCTTTTGATCAAAAATGACAAAAAATTTTGTGTAGCTTTTTTAACTTAATTCGATGTAAATCAATGCGTAGAACACTGTGGTATAAACCGTTTCTTTGTATTTGTCAAAATTGCTGCATAAACTACGTTTCTCCCATTGTTGTATTATTAAGAGGGCAACTGACATAATTTCTGTATTCTTCACCTTCTTATTAGTATATTTACCAATTTTTATTCAAATCAGAAACAAAATTTTTTTTCCAAGTTTTTATACCCAAGACTATAGTCTTTGTTCTTTTGATCAAAAATGACAAAAAATTTTGTGTAGCTTTTTAACTTAATTCGATGTAAATCAATGCGTAGAACACTGTGGTATAAACCGTTTCTTTGTATTTGTCAAAATTGCTGCATAAACTACGTTTCTCCCATTGTTGTATTATTAAGAGGGCAACTGACATAATTTCTGTATTCTTCACCTTCTTATTAGTATATTTACCAATTTTTATTCAAATCAGAAACAAAATTTTTTTTTCCAGTTTTTATACCCAAGACTATAGTCTTTGTTCTTTTGATCAAAAATGACAAAAAATTTTGTGTAGCTTTTTTAACTTAATTCGATGTAAATCAATGCGTAGAACACTGTGGTATAAACCGTTTCTTTGTATTTGTCAAAATTGCTGCATAAACTACGTTTCTCCCATTGTTGTATTATTAAGAGGGCAACTGACATAATTTCTGTATTCTTCACCTTCTTATTAGTATATTTACCAATTTTTATTCAAATCAGAAACAAAATTTTTTTTCCAGATTTTATACCCAAGACTATAGTCTTTGTTCTTTTGATCAAAAATGACAAAAAATTTTGTGTAGCTTTTTAACTTAATTCGATGTAAATCAATGCGTAGAACACTGTGGTATAAACCGTTTCTTTGTATTTGTCAAAATTGCTGCATAAACTACGTTTCTCCCATTGTTGTATTATTAAGAGGGCAACTGACATAATTTCTGTATTCTTCACCTTCTTATTAGTATATTTACCAATTTTTATTCAAATCAGAAACAAAATTTTTTTTTCCAGTTTTTATACCCAAGACTATAGTCTTTGTTCTTTTGATCAAAAATGACAAAAAAATTTGTGTAGCTTTTTAACTTAATTCGATGTAAATCAATGCGTAGAACACTGTGGTATAAACCGTTTCTTTGTATTTGTCAAAATTGCTGCATAAACTACGTTTCTCCCATTGTTGTATTATTAAGAGGGCAACTGACATAATTTCTGTATTCTTCACCTTCTTATTAGTATATTTACCAATTTTTATTCAAATCAGAAACAAAATTTTTTTTCCAGTTTTTATACCCAAGACTATAGTCTTTGTTCTTTTGATCAAAAATGACAAAAAATTTTGTGTAGCTTTTTTAACTTAATTCGATGTAAATCAATGCGTAGAACACTGTGGTATAAACCGTTTCTTTGTATTTGTCAAAATTGCTGCATAAACTACGTTTCTCCCATTGTTGTATTATTAAGAGGGCAACTGACATAATTTCTGTATTCTTCACCTTCTTATTAGTATATTTACCAATTTTTATTCAAATCAGAAACAAAATTTTTTTCCAGATTTTATACCCAAGACTATAGTCTTTGTTCTTTTGATCAAAAATGACAAAAAATTTTGTGTAGCTTTTTTAACTTAATTCGATGTAAATCAATGCGTAGAACACTGTGGTATAAACCGTTTCTTTGTATTTGTCAAAATTGCTGCATAAACTACGTTTCTCCCATTGTTGTATTATTAAGAGGGCAACTGACATAATTTCTGTATTCTTCACCTTCTTATTAGTATATTTACCAATTTTTATTCAAATCAGAAACAAAATTTTTTTTTCCAGTTTTTATACCCAAGACTATAGTCTTTGTTCTTTTGATCAAAAATGACAAAAAATTTTGTGTAGCTTTTTTAACTTAATTCGATGTAAATCAATGCGTAGAACACTGTGGTATAAACCGTTTCTTTGTATTTGTCAAAATTGCTGCATAAACTACGTTTCTCCCATTGTTGTATTATTAAGAGGGCAACTGACATAATTTCTGTATTCTTCACCTTCTTATTAGTATATTTACCAATTTTTATTCAAATCAGAAACAAAATTTTTTTTTCCAGTTTTTATACCCAAGACTATAGTCTTTGTTCTTTTGATCAAAAATGACAAAAAATTTTGTGTAGCTTTTTAACTTAATTCGATGTAAATCAATGCGTAGAACACTGTGGTATAAACCGTTTCTTTGTATTTGTCAAAATTGCTGCATAAACTACGTTTCTCCCATTGTTGTATTATTAAGAGGGCAACTGACATAATTTCTGTATTCTTCACCTTCTTATTAGTATATTTACCAATTTTTATTCAAATCAGAAACAAAATTTTTTTCCAGTTTTTATACCCAAGACTATAGTCTTTGTTCTTTTGATCAAAAATGACAAAAAATTTTGTGTAGCTTTTTTAACTTAATTCGATGTAAATCAATGCGTAGAACACTGTGGTATAAACCGTTTCTTTGTATTTGTCAAAATTGCTGCATAAACTACGTTTCTCCCATTGTTGTATTATTAAGAGGGCAACTGACATAATTTCTGTATTCTTCACCTTCTTATTAGTATATTTACCAATTTTTATTCAAATCAGAAACAAAATTTTTTTCCAGATTTTATACCCAAGACTATAGTCTTTGTTCTTTTGATCAAAAATGACAAAAAATTTTGTGTAGCTTTTTAACTTAATTCGATGTAAATCAATGCGTAGAACACTGTGGTATAAACCGTTTCTTTGTATTTGTCAAAATTGCTGCATAAACTACGTTTCTCCCATTGTTGTATTATTAAGAGGGCAACTGACATAATTTCTGTATTCTTCACCTTCTTATTAGTATATTTACCAATTTTTATTCAAATCAGAAACAAAATTTTTTTCCAGTTTTTATACCCAAGACTATAGTCTTTGTTCTTTTGATCAAAAATGACAAAAAATTTTGTGTAGCTTTTTAACTTAATTCGATGTAAATCAATGCGTAGAACACTGTGGTATAAACCGTTTCTTTGTATTTGTCAAAATTGCTGCATAAACTACGTTTCTCCCATTGTTGTATTATTAAGAGGGCAACTGACATAATTTCTGTATTCTTCACCTTCTTATTAGTATATTTACCAATTTTTATTCAAATCAGAAACAAAATTTTTTTCCAGTTTTTATACCCAAGACTATAGTCTTTGTTCTTTTGATCAAAAATGACAAAAAATTTTGTGTAGCTTTTTAACTTAATTCGATGTAAATCAATGCGTAGAACACTGTGGTATAAACCGTTTCTTTGTATTTGTCAAAATTGCTGCATAAACTACGTTTCTCCCATTGTTGTATTATTAAGAGGGCAACTGACATAATTTCTGTATTCTTCACCTTCTTATTAGTATATTTACCAATTTTTATTCAAATCAGAAACAAAATTTTTTTCCAGTTTTTATACCCAAGACTATAGTCTTTGTTCTTTTGATCAAAAATGACAAAAAATTTTGTGTAGCTTTTTTAACTTAATTCGATGTAAATCAATGCGTAGAACACTGTGGTATAAACCGTTTCTTTGTATTTGTCAAAATTGCTGCATAAACTACGTTTCTCCCATTGTTGTATTATTAAGAGGGCAACTGACATAATTTCTGTATTCTTCACCTTCTTATTAGTATATTTACCAATTTTTATTCAAATCAGAAACAAAATTTTTTTCAGATTTTATACCCAAGACTATAGTCTTTGTTCTTTTGATCAAAAATGACAAAAAATTTGTGTAGCTTTTTTAACTTAATTCGATGTAAATCAATGCGTAGAACACTGTGGTATAAACCGTTTCTTTGTATTTGTCAAAATTGCTGCATAAACTACGTTTCTCCCATTGTTGTATTATTAAGAGGGCAACTGACATAATTTCTGTATTCTTCACCTTCTTATTAGTATATTTACCAATTTTTATTCAAATCGGAAACAAAATTTTTTTTCCAGATTTTATACCCAAGACTATAGTTTTGTTCTTTTGATCAAAAATGACAAAAAATTTTGTGTAGCTTTTTAACTTAATTCGATGTAAATCAATGCGTAGAACACTGTGGTATAAACCGTTTCTTTGTATTTGTCAAAATTGCTGCATAAACTACGTTTCTCCCATTGTTGTATTATTAAGAGGGCAACTGACATAATTTCTGTATTCTTCACCTTCTTATTAGTATATTTACCAATTTTTATTCAAATCAGAAACAAAATTTTTTTTCCAGATTTTATACCCAAGACTATAGTCTTTGTTCTTTTGATCAAAAATGACAAAAATTTTGTGTAGCTTTTTAACTTAATTCGATGTAAATCAATGCGTAGAACACTGTGGTATAAACCGTTTCTTTGTATTTGTCAAAATTGCTGCATAAACTACGTTTCTCCCATTGTTGTATTATTAAGAGGGCAACTGACATAATTTCTGTATTCTTCACCTTCTTATTAGTATATTTACCAATTTTTATTCAAATCAGAAACAAAATTTTTTTCCAGATTTTATACCCAAGACTATAGTCTTTGTTCTTTTGATCAAAAATGACAAAAAATTTTGTGTAGCTTTTTTAACTTAATTCGATGTAAATCAATGCGTAGAACACTGTGGTATAAACCGTTTCTTTGTATTTGTCAAAATTGCTGCATAAACTACGTTTCTCCCATTGTTGTATTATTAAGAGGGCAACTGACATAATTTCTGTATTCTTCACCTTCTTATTAGTATATTTACCAATTTTTATTCAAATCGGAAACAAAATTTTTTTCCAGATTTTATACCCAAGACTATAGTCTTTGTTCTTTTGATCAAAAATGACAAAAAATTTTGTGTAGCTTTTTAACTTAATTCGATGTAAATCAATGCGTAGAACACTGTGGTATAAACCGTTTCTTCGCATTTCTCAAAATTGCTGCATAAACTACGTTTCTCCCATTGTTGTATTATTAAGAGGGCAACTGACATAATTTCTGTATTCTTCACCTTCTTATTAGTATATTTACCAATTTTTATTCAAATCAGAAACAAAATTTTTTTTCCAGTTTTTATACCCAAGACTATAGTCTTTGTTCTTTTGATCAAAAATGACAAAAAATTTTGTGTAGCTTTTTTAACTTAATTCGATGTAAATCAATGCGTAGAACACTGTGGTATAAACCGTTTCTTTGTATTTGTCAAAATTGCTGCATAAACTACGTTTCTCCCATTGTTGTATTATTAAGAGGGCAACTGACATAATTTCTGTATTCTTCACCTTCTTATTAGTATATTTACCAATTTTTATTCAAATCAGAAACAAAATTTTTTTTCCAGTTTTTATACCCAAGACTATAGTCTTTGTTCTTTTGATCAAAAATGACAAAAAATTTTGTGTAGCTTTTTTAACTTAATTCGATGTAAATCAATGCGTAGAACACTGTGGTATAAACCGTTTCTTTGCATTTCTCAAAATTGCTGCATAAACTACGTTTCTCCCATTGTTGTATTATTAAGAGGGCAACTGACATAATTTCTGTATTCTTCACCTTCTTATTAGTATATTTACCAATTTTTATTCAAATCGGAAACAAAATTTTTTTTCCAGATTTTATACCCAAGACTATAGTCTTTGTTCTTTTGATCAAAAATGACAAAAAATTTTGTGTAGCTTTTTTAACTTAATTCGATGTAAATCAATGCGTAGAACACTGTGGTATAAACCGTTTCTTTGTATTTGTCAAAATTGCTGCATAAGCTACGTTTCTCCCATTGTTGTATTATTAAGAGGGCAACTGACATAATTTCTGTATTCTTCACCTTCTTATTAGTATATTTACCAATTTTTATTCAAATCAGAAACAAAATTTTTTTTCCAGATTTTATACCCAAGACTATAGTCTTTGTTCTTTTGATCAAAAATGACAAAAAAATTTGTGTAGCTTTTTTAACTTAATTCGATGTAAATCAATGCGTAGAACACTGTGGTATAAACCGTTTCTTTGTATTTGTCAAAATTGCTGCATAAACTACGTTTCTCCCATTGTTGTATTATTAAGAGGGCAACTGACATAATTTCTGTATTCTTCACCTTCTTATTAGTATATTTACCAATTTTTATTCAAATCAGAAACAAAATTTTTTTCAGTTTTTATACCCAAGACTATAGTCTTTGTTCTTTTGATCAAAAATGACAAAAAATTTTGTGTAGCTTTTTTAACTTAATTCGATGTAAATCAATGCGTAGAACACTGTGGTATAAACCGTTTCTTTGTATTTGTCAAAATTGCTGCATAAACTACGTTTCTCCCATTGTTGTATTATTAAGAGGGCAACTGACATAATTTCTGTATTCTTCACCTTCTTATTAGTATATTTACCAATTTTTATTCAAATCAGAAACAAAATTTTTTTTCCAGTTTTTATACCCAAGACTATAGTCTTTGTTCTTTTGATCAAAAATGACAAAAAATTTTGTGTAGCTTTTTAACTTAATTCGATGTAAATCAATGCGTAGAACACTGTAGTACAAACCGTTTCTTCGTATTTCTCAAAATTGCTGCATAAACTACGTTTCTCCCATTGTTGTATTATTAAGAGGGCAACTGACATAATTTCTGTATTCTTCACCTTCTTATTAGTATATTTACCAATTTTTATTCAAATCAGAAACAAAATTTTTTTCCAGTTTTTATACCCAAGACTATAGTCTTTGTTCTTTTGATCAAAAATGACAAAAATTTTGTGTAGCTTTTTTAACTTAATTCGATGTAAATCAATGCGTAGAACACTGTAGTACAAACCGTTTCTTTGTATTTCTCAAAATTGCTGCATAAACTACGTTTCTCCCATTGTTGTATTATTAAGAGGGCAACTGACATAATTTCTGTATTCTTCACCTTCTTATTAGTATATTTACCAATTTTTATTCAAATCAGAAACAAAATTTTTTTTCCAGTTTTTATACCCAAGACTATAGTCTTTGTTCTTTTGATCAAAAATGACAAAAAATTTTGTGTAGCTTTTTAACTTAATTCGATGTAAATCAATGCGTAGAACACTGTAGTACAAACCGTTTCTTTGTATTTCTCAAAATTGCTGCATAAACTACGTTTCTCCCATTGTTGTATTATTAAGAGGGCAACTGACATAATTTCTGTATTCTTCACCTTCTTATTAGTATATTTACCAATTTTTATTCAAATCGGAAACAAAATTTTTTTTCCAGATTTTATACCCAAGACTATAGTCTTTGTTCTTTTGATCAAAAATGACAAAAAATTTTGTGTAGCTTTTTTAACTTAATTCGATGTAAATCAATGCGTAGAACACTGTAGTACAAACCGTTTCTTCGTATTTCTCAAAATTGCTGCATAAACTACGTTTCTCCCATTGTTGTATTATTAAGATGGCAACTGACATTATTTCTGTATTCTTCACCTTCTTATTAGTATATTTACCAATTTTTATTCAAATCAGAAACAAAATTTTTTTTCCAGATTTTATACCCAAGACTATAGTCTTTGTTCTTTTGATCAAAAATGACAAAAAATTTTGTGTAGCTTTTTTAACTTAATTCGATGTAAATCAATGCGTAGAACACTGTAGTACAAACCGTTTCTTCGTATTTCTCAAAATTGCTGCATAAACTACGTTTCTCCCATTGTTGTATTATTAAGATGGCAACTGATATTATTTCTGTATTCTACACCTTCTTATTAGTATATTCACCAATTTTTATTCAAATCGGAAACAAAATTTTTTTTTCAGTTTTTATACCCAAGACTATAGCCTTTGTTCTTTTGATAAAAAATGACAAAAAATTTTGTGTAGCTTTTTTAACTTAATTCGATGTAAATCAATGCGTAGAACACTGTAGTACAAACCGTTTCTTCGTATTTCTCAAAATTGCTGCATAAACTACGTTTCTCCCATTGTTGTATTATTAAGATGGCAACTGATATTATTTCTGTATTCTACACCTTCTTATTAGTATATTTACCAATTTTTATTCAAATCGGAAACAAAAATTTTTTTCCAGATTTTATACCCAAGACTATAGTCTTTGTTCTTTTGATCAAAAATGACAAAAAATTTTGTGTAGCTTTTTTAACTTAATTCGATGTAAATCAATGCGTAGAACACTGTAGTACAAACCGTTTCTTCGTATTTCTCAAAATTGCTGCATAAACTACGTTTCTCCCATTGTTGTATTATTAAGATGGCAACTGACATAATTTCTGTATTCTACACCTTCTTATTAGTATATTTACCAATTTTTATTCAAATCGGAAACAAAATTTTTTTTCCAGATTTTATACCCAAGACTATAGTCTTTGTTCTTTTGATCAAAAATGACAAAAAATTTTGTGTAGCTTTTTAACTTAATTCGATGTAAATCAATGCGTAGAACACTGTAGTACAAACCGTTTCTTCGTATTTCTCAAAATTGCTGCATAAACTACGTTTCTCCCATTGTTGTATTATTAAGATGGCAACTGATATTATTTCTGTATTCTACACCTTCTTATTAGTATATTCACCAATTTTTATTCAAATCGGAAACAAAATTTTTTTCCAGATTTTATACCCAAGACTATAGTCTTTGTTCTTTTGATCAAAAATGACAAAAAATTTTGTGTAGCTTTTTTAACTTAATTCGATGTAAATCAATGCGTAGAACACTGTAGTACAAACCGTTTCTTCGTATTTCTCAAAATTGCTGCATAAACTACGTTTCTCCCATTGTTGTATTATTAAGATGGCAACTGATATTATTTCTGTATTCTACACCTTCTTATTAGTATATTCACCAATTTTTATTCAAATCGGAAACAAAATTTTTTTTCCAGATTTTATACCCAAGACTATAGTCTTTGTTCTTTTGATCAAAAATGACAAAAAATTTTGTGTAGCTTTTTTAACTTAATTCGATGTAAATCAATGCGTAGAACACTGTAGTACAAACCGTTTCTTCGTATTTCTCAAAATTGCTGCATAAACTACGTTTCTCCCATTGTTGTATTATTAAGATGGCAACTGATATTATTTCTGTATTCTACACCTTCTTATTAGTATATTCACCAATTTTTATTCAAATCGGAAACAAAATTTTTTTCCAGATTTTATACCCAAGACTATAGTCTTTGTTCTTTTGATCAAAAATGACAAAAAATTTTGTGTAGCTTTTTTAACTTAATTCGATGTAAATCAATGCGTAGAACACTGTAGTACAAACCGTTTCTTCGTATTTCTCAAAATTGCTGCATAAACTACGTTTCTCCCATTGATGTATTATTAAGATGGCAACTGATATTATTTCTGTATTCTACACCTTCTTATTAGTATATTCACCAATTTTTATTCAAATCGGAAACAAAATTTTTTTTCCAGATTTTATACCCAAGACTATAGTCTTTGTTCTTTTGATCAAAAATGACAAAAAATTTTGTGTAGCTTTTTAACTTAATTCGATGTAAATCAATGCGTAGAACACTGTAGTACAAACCGTTTCTTCGTATTTCTCAAAATTGCTGCATAAACTACGTTTCTCCCATTGATGTATTATTAAGATGGCAACTGATATTATTTCTGTATTCTACACCTTCTTATTAGTATATTCACCAATTTTTATTCAAATCGGAAAAAAAATTTTTTTTCCAGATTTTATACCCAAGACTATAGTCTTTGTTCTTTTGATCAAAAATGACAAAAAATTTTGTGTAGCTTTTTTAACTTAATTCGATGTAAATCAATGCGTAGAACACTGTAGTACAAACCGTTTCTTCGTATTTCTCAAAATTGCTGCATAAACTACGTTTCTCCCATTGATGTATTATTAAGATGGCAACTGATATTATTTCTGTATTCTACACCTTCTTATTAGTATATTCACCAATTTTTATTCAAATCGGAAACAAAATTTTTTTTCCAGATTTTATACCCAAGACTATAGTCTTTGTTCTTTTGATCAAAAATGACAAAAAATTTTGTGTAGCTTTTTTAACTTAATTCGATGTAAATCAATGCGTAGAACACTGTAGTACAAACCGTTTCTTCGTATTTCTCAAAATTGCTGCATAAACTACGTTTCTCCCATTGTTGTATTATTAAGATGGCAACTGATATTATTTCTGTATTCTACACCTTCTTATTAGTATATTCACCAATTTTTATTCAAATCGGAAACAAAATTTTTTTTTCCAGATTTTATACCCAAGACTATAGTCTTTGTTCTTTTGATCAAAAATGACAAAAAATTTTGTGTAGCTTTTTTAACTTAATTCGATGTAAATCAATGCGTAGAACACTGTAGTACAAACCGTTTCTTCGTATTTCTCAAAATTGCTGCATAAACTACGTTTCTCCCATTGTTGTATTATTAAGATGGCAACTGATATTATTTCTGTATTCTACACCTTCTTATTAGTATATTCACCAATTTTTATTCAAATCGGAAACAAAATTTTTTTTCCAGATTTTATACCCAAGACTATAGTCTTTGTTCTTTTGATCAAAAATGACAAAAAATTTTGTGTAGCTTTTTTAACTTAATTCGATGTAAATCAATGCGTAGAACACTGTAGTACAAACCGTTTCTTCGTATTTCTCAAAATTGCTGCATAAACTACGTTTCTCCCATTGATGTATTATTAAGATGGCAACTGATATTATTTCTGTATTCTACACCTTCTTATTAGTATATTCACCAATTTTTATTCAAATCGGAAACAAAATTTTTTTTCCAGATTTTATACCCAAGACTATAGTCTTTGTTCTTTTGATCAAAAATGACAAAAATTTTGTGTAGCTTTTTTAACTTAATTCGATGTAAATCAATGCGTAGAACACTGTAGTACAAACCGTTTCTTCGTATTTCTCAAAATTACTGAATAAACTACGTTTCTCCCATTGATGTATTATTAAGATGGCAACTGATATTATTTCTGTATTCTACACCTTCTTATTAGTATATTCACCAATTTTTATTCAAATCGGAAACAAAATTTTTTTTCCAGATTTTATACCCAAGACTATAGTCTTTGTTCTTTTGATCAAAAATGACAAAAAATTTTGTGTAGCTTTTTTAACTTAATTCTATGTAAATCAATGCGTAGAACACTGTAGTACAAACCGTTTCTTCGTATTTCTCAAAATTACTGAATAAACTACGTTTCTCCCATTGATGTATTATTAAGATGGCAACTGATATTATTTCTGTATTCTACACCTTCTTATTAGTATATTCACCAATTTTTATTCAAATCGGAAACAAAATTTTTTTTCCAGATTTTATACCCAAGACTATAGTCTTTGTTCTTTTGATCAAAAATGACAAAAAATTTTGTGTAGCTTTTTAACTTAATTCGATGTAAATCAATGCGTAGAACACTGTAGTACAAACCGTTTCTTCGTATTTCTCAAAATTGCTGCATAAACTACGTTTCTCCCATTGTTGTATTATTAAGATGGCAACTGATATTATTTCTGTATTCTACACCTTCTTATTAGTATATTCACCAATTTTTATTCAAATCGGAAACAAAATTTTTTTTCCAGATTTTATACCCAAGACTATAGTCTTTGTTCTTTTGATCAAAAATGACAAAAAATTTTGTGTAGCTTTTTAACTTAATTCGATGTAAATCAATGCGTAGAACACTGTAGTACAAACCGTTTCTTCGTATTTCTCAAAATTGCTGCATAAACTACGTTTCTCCCATTGATGTATTATTAAGATGGCAACTGATATTATTTCTGTATTCTACACCTTCTTATTAGTATATTCACCAATTTTTATTCAAATCGGAAACAAAATTTTTTTTCCAGATTTTATACCCAAGACTATAGTCTTTGTTCTTTTGATCAAAAATGACAAAAAATTTTGTGTAGCTTTTTAACTTAATTCGATGTAAATCAATGCGTAGAACACTGTAGTACAAACCGTTTCTTCGTATTTCTCAAAATTGCTGCATAAACTACGTTTCTCCCATTGATGTATTATTAAGATGGCAACTGATATTATTTCTGTATTCTACACCTTCTTATTAGTATATTCACCAATTTTTATTCAAATCGGAAACAAAATTTTTTTTCCAGATTTTATACCCAAGACTATAGTCTTTGTTCTTTTGATCAAAAATGACAAAAAATTTTGTGTAGCTTTTTAACTTAATTCTATGTAAATCAATGCGTACAACACTGTAGTACAAACCGTTTCTTAGTATTTCTCAAAATTACTGAATAAACTACGTTTCTCCCATTGATGTATTATTAAGATGGCAACTGATATTATTTCTGTATTCTACACCTTCTTATTAGTATATTCACCAATTTTTATTCAAATCGGAAACAAAATTTTTTTTCCAGATTTTATACCCAAGACTATAGTCTTTGTTCTTTTGATCAAAAATGACAAAAAATTTTGTGTAGCTTTTTAACTTAATTCGATGTAAATCAATGCGTAGAACACTGTAGTACAAACCGTTTCTTAGAATTTCTCAAAATTACTGAATAAACTACGTTTCTCCCATTGATGTATTATTAAGATGGCAACTGATATTATTTCTGTATTCTACACCTTCTTATTAGTATATTCACCAATTTTTATTCAAATCGGAAACAAAAATTTTTTTTCCAGATTTTATACCCAAGACTATAGTCTTTGTTCTTTTGATCAAAAATGACAAAAAATTTTGTGTAGCTTTTTTAACTTAATTCTATGTAAATCAATGCGTAGAACACTGTAGTACAAACCGTTTCTTCGTATTTCTCAAAATTGCTGCATAAACTACGTTTCTCCCATTGATGTATTATTAAGATGGCAACTGATATTATTTCTGTATTCTACACCTTCTTATTAGTATATTCACCAATTTTTATTCAAATCGGAAACAAAATTTTTTTTCCAGATTTTATACCCAAGACTATAGTCTTTGTTCTTTTGATCAAAAATGACAAAAAATTTTGTGTAGCTTTTTAACTTAATTCTATGTAAATCAATGCGTACAAGACTGTAGTACAAACCGTTTCTTCGTATTTCTCAAAATTGCTGCATAAACTACGTTTCTCCCATTGATGTATTATTAAGATGGCAACTGATATTATTTCTGTATTCTACACCTTCTTATTAGTATATTCACCAATTTTTATTCAAATCGGAAACAAAATTTTTTTTCCAGATTTTATACCCAAGACTATAGTCTTTGTTCTTTTGATCAAAAATGACAAAAATTTTGTGTAGCTTTTTAACTTAATTCTATGTAAATCAATGCGTACAAGACTGTAGTACAAACCGTTTCTTCGTATTTCTCAAAATTGCTGCATAAACTACGTTTCTCCCATTGATGTATTATTAAGATGGCAACTGATATTATTTCTGTATTCTACACCTTCTTATTAGTATATTCACCAATTTTTATTCAAATCGGAAACAAAATTTTTTTTCCAGATTTTATACCCAAGACTATAGTCTTTGTTCTTTTGATCAAAAATGACAAAAAATTTTGTGTAGCTTTTTTAACTTAATTCTATGTAAATCAATGCGTACAAGACTGTAGTACAAACCGTTTCTTCGTATCTCTCGAAATTGCTGCATAAACTACGTTTCTCCCATTGATGTATTATTAAGATGGCAACTGATATTATTTCTGTATTCTACACCTTCTTATTAGTATATTCACCAATTTTTATTCAAATCGGAAACAAAAATTTTTTTCCAGATTTTATACCCAAGACTATAGTCTTTGTTCTTTTGATCAAAAATGACAAAAAATTTTGTGTAGCTTTTTTAACTTAATTCTATGTAAATCAATGCGTACAAGACTGTAGTACAAACCGTTTCTTCGTATTTCTCAAAATTGCTGCATAAACTACGTTTCTCCCATTGATGTATTATTAAGATGGCAACTGATATTATTTCTGTATTCTACACCTTCTTATTAGTATATTCACCAATTTTTATTCAAATCGGAAACAAAATTTTTTTTTCAGATTTTATACCCAAGACTATAGTCTTTGTTCTTTTGATCAAAAATGACAAAAAATTTTGTGTAGCTTTTTTAACTTAATTCTATGTAAATCAATGCGTACAAGACTGTAGTACAAACCGTTTCTTCGTATTTCTCAAAATTACTGAATAAACTACGTTTCTCCCATTGATGTATTATTAAGATGGCAACTGATATTATTTCTGTATTCTACACCTTCTTATTAGTATATTCACCAATTTTTATTCAAATCGGAAAAAAAAATTTTTTTCCAGATTTTATACCCAAGACTATAGTCTTTGTTCTTTTGATCAAAAATGACAAAAAATTTTGTGTAGCTTTTTAACTTAATTCTATGTAAATCAATGCGTACAAGACTGTAGTACAAACCGTTTCTTCGTATTTCTCAAAATTGCTGCATAAACTACGTTTCTCCCATTGATGTATTATTAAGATGGCAACTGATATTATTTCTGTATTCTACACCTTCTTATTAGTATATTCACCAATTTTTATTCAAATCGGAAACAAAATTTTTTTCCAGATTTTATACCCAAGACTATAGTCTTTGTTCTTTTGATCAAAAATGACAAAAAATTTTGTGTAGCTTTTTAACTTAATTCTATGTAAATCAATGCGTACAAGACTGTAGTACAAACCGTTTCTTCGTATTTCTCAAAATTGCTGCATAAACTACGTTTCTCCCATTGATGTATTATTAAGATGGCAACTGATATTATTTCTGTATTCTACACCTTCTTATTAGTATATTCACCAATTTTTATTCAAATCGGAAACAAAATTTTTTTTCCAGATTTTATACCCAAGACTATAGTCTTTGTTCTTTTGATCAAAAATGACAAAAAATTTTGTGTAGCTTTTTTAACTTAATTCTATGTAAATCAATGCGTACAAGACTGTAGTACAAACCGTTTCTTCGTATTTCTCAAAATTGCTGCATAAACTACGTTTCTCCCATTGATGTATTATTAAGATGGCAACTGATATTATTTCTGTATTCTACACCTTCTTATTAGTATATTCACCAATTTTTATTCAAATCGGAAACAAAAATTTTGTTTTCAAATTTTATACCCAATCTTTGTTCTTTTGATCAAAAATGACAAAAAATTTTGTGTAGCTTTTTTAACTTAATTCTATGTAAATCAATGCGTACAAGACTGTAGTACAAACCGTTTCTTCGTATTTCTCAAAATTGCTGCATAAACTACGTTTCTCCCATTGATGTATTATTAAGATGGCAACTGATATTATTTCTGTATTCTACACCTTCTTATTAGTATATTCACCAATTTTTATTCAAATCGGAAACAAAATTTTTTTTCCAGATTTTATACCCAAGACTATAGTCTTTGTTCTTTTGATCAAAAATGACAAAAAATTTTGTGTAGCTTTTTAACTTAATTCTATGTAAATCAATGCGTACAAGACTGTAGTACAAACCGTTTCTTCGTATTTCTCAAAATTGCTGCATAAACTACGTTTCTCCCATTGATGTATTATTAAGATGGCAACTGATATTATTTCTGTATTCTACACCTTCTTATTAGTATATTCACCAATTTTTATTCAAATCGGAAACAAAATTTTTTTTCCAGATTTTATACCCAAGACTATAGTCTTTGTTCTTTTGATCAAAAATGACAAAAAATTTTGTGTAGCTTTTTAACTTAATTCTATGTAAATCAATGCGTACAAGACTGTAGTACAAACCGTTTCTTCGTATTTCTCAAAATTGCTGCATAAACTACGTTTCTCCCATTGATGTATTATTAAGATGGCAACTGATATTATTTCTGTATTCTACACCTTCTTATTAGTATATTCACCAATTTTTATTCAAATCGGAAACAAAATTTTTTTTCCAGATTTTATACCCAAGACTATAGTCTTTGTTCTTTTGATCAAAAATGACAAAAAATTTTGTGTAGCTTTTTAACTTAATTCTATGTAAATCAATGCGTACAAGACTGTAGTACAAACCGTTTCTTCGTATTTCTCAAAATTGCTGCATAAACTACGTTTCTCCCATTGATGTATTATTAAGATGGCAACTGATATTATTTCTGTATTCTACACCTTCTTATTAGTATATTCACCAATTTTTATTCAAATCGGAAACAAAATTTTTTTTCCAGATTTTATACCCAAGACTATAGTCTTTGTTCTTTTGATCAAAAATGACAAAAATTTTGTGTAGCTTTTTAACTTAATTCTATGTAAATCAATGCGTACAAGACTGTAGTACAAACCGTTTCTTCGTATTTCTCAAAATTGCTGCATAAACTACGTTTCTCCCATTGATGTATTATTAAGATGGCAACTGATATTATTTCTGTATTCTACACCTTCTTATTAGTATATTCACCAATTTTTATTCAAATCGGAAACAAAAATTTTTTTCCAGATTTTATACCCAAGACTATAGTCTTTGTTCTTTTGATCAAAAATGACAAAAAATTTTGTGTAGCTTTTTAACTTAATTCTATGTAAATCAATGCGTACAAGACTGTAGTACAAACCGTTTCTTCGTATTTCTCAAAATTGCTGCATAAACTACGTTTCTCCCATTGATGTATTATTAAGATGGCAACTGATATTATTTCTGTATTCTACACCTTCTTATTAGTATATTCACCAATTTTTATTCAAATCGGAAACAAAAATTTTTTTTCAGATTTTATACCCAAGACTATAGTCTTTGTTCTTTTGATCAAAAATGACAAAAAATTTTGTGTAGCTTTTTAACTTAATTCTATGTAAATCAATGCGTACAAGACTGTAGTACAAACCGTTTCTTAGTATTTCTCAAAATTACTGAATAAACTACGTTTCTCCCATTGATGTATTATTAAGATGGCAACTGATATTATTTCTGTATTCTACGCCTTCTTATTAGTATATTCACCAATTTTTATTCAAATCGGAAACAAAATTTTTTTTCCAGATTTTATACCCAAGACTATAGTCTTTGTTCTTTTGATCAAAAATGACAAAAATTTTGTGTAGCTTTTTAACTTAATTCTATGTAAATCAATGCGTACAAGACTGTAGTACAAACCGTTTCTTCGTATTTCTCAAAATTGCTGCATAAACTACGTTTCTCCCATTGATGTATTATTAAGATGGCAACTGATATTATTTCTGTATTCTACACCTTCTTATTAGTATATTCACCAATTTTTATTCAAATCGGAAACAAAAATTTTTTTCCAGATTTTATACCCAAGACTATAGTCTTTGTTCTTTTGATCAAAAATGACAAAAAATTTTGTGTAGCTTTTTTAACTTAATTCTATGTAAATCAATGCGTACAAGACTGTAGTACAAACCGTTTCTTCGTATTTCTCAAAATTGCTGCATAAACTACGTTTCTCCCATTGATGTATTATTAAGATGGCAACTGATATTATTTCTGTATTCTACACCTTCTTATTAGTATATTCACCAATTTTTATTCAAATCGGAAACAAAATTTTTTTTCCAGATTTTATACCCAAGACTATAGTCTTTGTTCTTTTGATCAAAAATGACAAAAAATTTTGTGTAGCTTTTTTAACTTAATTCTATGTAAATCAATGCGTACAAGACTGTAGTACAAACCGTTTCTTCGTATTTCTCAAAATTACTAAATAAACTACATTTCTTCCATTGATGTATTATTAAGATGGCAACTGATATTATTTCTGTATTCTACACCTTCTTATTAGTATATTCACCAATTTTTATTCAAATCGGAAACAAAATTTTTTTTCCAGATTTTATACCCAAGACTATAGTCTTTGTTCTTTTGATCAAAAATGACAAAAATTTTGTGTAGCTTTTTTAACTTAATTCTATGTAACTCAATGCGTACAAGACTGTAGTACAAACCGTTTCTTCGTATTTCTCAAAATTACTAAATAAACTACGTTTCTCCCATTGATGTATTATTAAGATGGCAACTGATATTATTTCTGTATTCTACACCTTCTTATTAGTATATTCACCAATTTTTATTCAAATCGGAAAAAAAAATTTGTTTTCAGATTTTATACCCAAGACTATAGTCTTTGTTCTTTTGATCAAAAATGACAAAAATTTTGTGTAGCTTTTTTAACTTAATTCTATGTAACTCAATGCGTACAAGACTGTAGTACAAACCGTTTCTTCGTATTTCTCAAAATTACTAAATAAACTACGTTTCTCCCATTGATGTATTATTAAGATGGCAACTGATATTATTTCTGTATTCTACACCTTCTTATTAGTATATTCACCAATTTTTATTCAAATCGGAAACAAAAATTTTTTTTCCAGATTTTATACCCAAGACTATAGTCTTTGTTCTTTTGATCAAAAATGACAAAAATTTTGTGTAGCTTTTTTAACTTAATTCTATGTAACTCAATGCGTACAAGACTGTAGTACAAACCGTTTCTTCGTATTTCTCAAAATTACTAAATAAACTACATTTCTCCCATTGATGTATTATTAAGATGGCAACTGATATTATTTCTGTATTCTACACCTTCTTATTAGTATATTCACCAATTTTTATTCAAATCGGAAACAAAATTTTTTTTCCAGATTTTATACCCAAGACTATAGTCTTTGTTCTTTTGATCAAAAATGACAAAAAATTTTGTGTAGCTTTTTTAACTTAATTCTATGTAACTCAATGCGTACAAGACTGTAGTACAAACCGTTTCTTCGTATTTCTCAAAATTACTAAATAAACTACATTTCTCCCATTGATGTATTATTAAGATGGCAACTGATATTATTTCTGTATTCTACACCTTCTTATTAGTATATTCACCAATTTTTATTCAAATCGGAAACAAAAATTTTTTTTCCAGATTTTATACCCAAGACTATAGTCTTTGTTCTTTTGATCAAAAATGACAAAAATTTTGTGTAGCTTTTTTAACTTAATTCTATGTAACTCAATGCGTACAAGACTGTAGTACAAACCGTTTCTTCGTATTTCTCAAAATTACTAAATAAACTACATTTCTCCCATTGATGTATTATTAAGATGGCAACTGATATTATTTCTGTATTCTACACCTTCTTATTAGTATATTCACCAATTTTTATTCAAATCGGAAACAAAAATTTTTTTTCAGATTTTATACCCAAGACTATAGTCTTTGTTCTTTTGATCAAAAATGACAAAAAATTTTGTGTAGCTTTTTTAACTTAATTCTATGTAACTCAATGCGTACAAGACTGTAGTACAAACCGTTTCTTCGTATTTCTCAAAATTACTAAATAAACTACATTTCTCCCATTGATGTATTATTAAGATGGCAACTGATATTATTTCTGTATTCTACACCTTCTTATTAGTATATTCACCAATTTTTATTCAAATCGGAAACAAAATTTTTTTTCCAGATTTTATACCCAAGACTATAGTCTTTGTTCTTTTGATCAAAAATGACAAAAAATTTTGTGTAGCTTTTTTAACTTAATTCTATGTAACTCAATGCGTACAAGACTGTAGTACAAACCGTTTCTTCGTATTTCTCAAAATTACTAAATAAACTACATTTCTCCCATTGATGTATTATTAAGATGGCAACTGATATTATTTCTGTATTCTACACCTTCTTATTAGTATATTCACCAATTTTTATTCAAATCGGAAACAAAAATTTTTTTCCAGATTTTATACCCAAGACTATAGTCTTTGTTCTTTTGATCAAAAATGACAAAAAATTTTGTGTAGCTTTTTTAACTTAATTCTATGTAACTCAATGCGTACAAGACTGTAGTACAAACCGTTTCTTCGTATTTCTCAAAATTACTAAATAAACTACATTTCTCCCATTGATGTATTATTAAGATGGCAACTGATATTATTTCTGTATTCTACACCTTCTTATTAGTATATTCACCAATTTTTATTCAAATCGGAAACAAAATTTTTTTTCCAGATTTTATACCCAAGACTATAGTCTTTGTTCTTTTGATCAAAAATGACAAAAATTTTGTGTAGCTTTTTTAACTTAATTCTATGTAACTCAATGCGTACAAGACTGTAGTACAAACCGTTTCTTCGTATTTCTCAAAATTACTAAATAAACTACATTTCTCCCATTGATGTATTATTAAGATGGCAACTGATATTATTTCTGTATTCTACACCTTCTTATTAGTATATTCACCAATTTTTATTCAAATCGGAAACAAAAATTTTTTTTCCAGATTTTATACCCAAGACTATAGTCTTTGTTCTTTTGATCAAAAATGACAAAAATTTTGTGTAGCTTTTTTAACTTAATTCTATGTAACTCAATGCGTACAAGACTGTAGTACAAACCGTTTCTTCGTATTTCTCAAAATTACTAAATAAACTACATTTCTCCCATTGATGTATTATTAAGATGGCAACTGATATTATTTCTGTATTCTACACCTTCTTATTAGTATATTCACCAATTTTTATTCAAATCGGAAACAAAAATTTTTTTTCCAGATTTTATACCCAAGACTATAGTCTTTGTTCTTTTGATCAAAAATGACAAAAAATTTTGTGTAGCTTTTTTAACTTAATTCTATGTAACTCAATGCGTACAAGACTGTAGTACAAACCGTTTCTTCGTATTTCTCAAAATTACTAAATAAACTACATTTCTCCCATTGATGTATTATTAAGATGGCAACTGATATTATTTCTGTATTCTACACCTTCTTATTAGTATATTCACCAATTTTTATTCAAATCGGAAACAAAATTTTTTTTCCAGATTTTATACCCAAGACTATAGTCTTTGTTCTTTTGATCAAAAATGACAAGAAATTTTGTGTAGCTTTTTTAACTTAATTCTATGTAACTCAATGCGTACAAGACTGTAGTACAAACCGTTTCTTCGTATTTCTCAAAATTACTAAATAAACTACATTTCTTCCATTGATGTATTATTAAGATGGCAACTGATATTATTTCTGTATTCTACACCTTCTTATTAGTATATTCACCAATTTTTATTCAAATCGGAGGAAAAATTTTTTTTCCAGATTTTATACCCAAGACTATAGTCTTTGTTCTTTTGATCAAAAATGACAAAAAATTTTGTGTAGCTTTTTTAACTTAATTCTATGTAACTCAATGCGTACAAGACTGTAGTACAAACCGTTTCTTCGTATTTCTCAAAATTACTAAATAAACTACATTTCTCCCATTGATGTATTATTAAGATGGCAACTGATATTATTTCTGTATTCTACACCTTCTTATTAGTATATTCACCAATTTTTATTCAAATCGGAAACAAAAATTTTTTTTCCAGATTTTATACCCAAGACTATAGTCTTTGTTCTTTTGATCAAAAATGACAAAAAATTTTGTGTAGCTTTTTTAACTTAATTCTATGTAACTCAATGCGTACAAGACTGTAGTACAAACCGTTTCTTCGTATTTCTCAAAATTACTAAATAAACTACGTTTCTCCCATTGATGTATTATTAAGATGGCAACTGATATTATTTCTGTATTCTACACCTTCTTATTAGTATATTCACCAATTTTTATTCAAATCGGAAACAAAAATTTGTTTTCAGATTTTATACCCAAGACTATAGTCTTTGTTCTTTTGATCAAAAATGACAAAAATTTTGTGTAGCTTTTTTAACTTAATTCTATGTAACTCAATGCGTACAAGACTGTAGTACAAACCGTTTCTTCGTATTTCTCAAAATTACTAAATAAACTACATTTCTCCCATTGATGTATTATTAAGATGGCAACTGATATTATTTCTGTATTCTACACCTTCTTATTAGTATATTCACCAATTTTTATTCAAATCGGAAAAAAAAATTTTTTTCCAGATTTTATACCCAAGACTATAGTCTTTGTTCTTTTGATCAAAAATGACAAAAAATTTTGTGTAGCTTTTTTAACTTAATTCTATGTAAATCAATGCGTACAAGACTGTAGTACAAACCGTTTCTTCGTATTTCTCAAAATTACTAAATAAACTACGTTTCTCCCATTGATGTATTATTAAGATGGCAACTGATATTATTTCTGTATTCTACACCTTCTTATTAGTATATTCACCAATTTTTATTCAAATCGGAAACAAAATTTTTTTTCCAGATTTTATACCCAAGACTATAGTCTTTGTTCTTTTGATCAAAAATGACAAAAAATTTTGTGTAGCTTTTTTAACTTAATTCTATGTAACTCAATGCGTACAAGACTGTAGTACAAACCGTTTCTTCGTATTTCTCAAAATTACTGAATAAACTACGTTTCTCCCATTGATGTATTATTAAGATGGCAACTGATATTATTTCTGTATTCTACACCTTCTTATTAGTATATTCACCAATTTTTATTCAAATCGGAAACAAAATTTTTTTTCCAGATTTTATACCCAAGACTATAGTCTTTGTTCTTTTGATCAAAAATGACAAAAAATTTTGTGTAGCTTTTTTAACTTAATTCTATGTAAATCAATGCGTACAAGACTGTAGTACAAACCGTTTCTTAGAATTTCTCAAAATTACTGAATAAACTACGTTTCTCCCATTGATGTATTATTAAGATGGCAACTGATATTATTTCTGTATTCTACACCTTCTTATTAGTATATTCACCAATTTTTATTCAAATCGGAAACAAAATTTTTTTTCAGATTTTATACCCAAGACTATAGTCTTTGTTCTTTTGATCAAAAATGACAAAAAATTTTGTGTAGCTTTTTTAACTTAATTCTATGTAAATCAATGCGTACAAGACTGTAGTACAAACCGTTTCTTCGTATTTCTCAAAATTACTGAATAAACTACGTTTCTCCCATTGATGTATTATTAAGATGGCAACTGATATTATTTCTGTATTCTACACCTTCTTATTAGTATATTCACCAATTTTTATTCAAATCGGAAACAAAAATTTTTTTTCCAGATTTTATACCCAAGACTATAGTCTTTGTTCTTTTGATCAAAAATGACAAAAAATTTTGTGTAGCTTTTTTAACTTAATTCTATGTAAATCAATGCGTAGAACACTGTAGTACAAACCGTTTCTTCGTATTTCTCAAAATTGCTGCATAAACTACGTTTCTCCCATTGCTGTATTATTAAGATGGCAACTGATATTATTTCTGTATTCTACACCTTCTTATTAGTATATTCACCAATTTTTATTCAAATCGGAAACAAAAATTTTTTTTCCAGATTTTATACCCAAGACTATAGTCTTTGTTCTTTTGATCAAAAATGACAAAAAATTTTGTGTAGCTTTTTTAACTTAATTCGATGTAAATCAATGCGTAGAACACTGTAGTACAAACCGTTTCTTCGTATTTCTCAAAATTGCTGCATAAACTACGTTTCTCCCATTGATGTATTATTAAGATGGCAACTGATATTATTTCTGTATTCTACACCTTCTTATTAGTATATTCACCAAATTTTATTCAAATCGGAAACAAAAATTTTTTTTCAGATTTTATACCCAAGACTATAGTCTTTGTTCTTTTGATCAAAAATGACAAAAAAATTTGTGTAGCTTTTTTAACTTAATTCGATGTAAATCAATGCGTAGAACACTGTAGTACAAACCGTTTCTTCGTATCTCTCAAAATTGCTGCATAAACTACGTTTCTCCCATATGCCTGTATTATTAAGATGGCAACTGATAGTATTTCTGTATTCTACACCTTCTTATTAGTATATTCACCAAATTTTATTCAATTCGGAAACAAAATTTTTTTTTCATATTTTATACCCAAGACTATAGTCTTTGTTCTTTTGATCAAAAATGACAAAAAAATTTGTGTAGCTTTTTTAACTTAATTCGATGTAAATCAATGCGTAGAACACTGTAGTACAAACCGTTTCTTCGTATCTCTCAAAATTGCTGCATAAACGACGCTTCTCATATGCCTATATTAATAAGATGGCAACTGATAGTATTTCTGTATTCTACACCTTCTTATTAGTATATTCACCAAATTTTATTCAAATCGGAAACAAAATTTTTTTTCATATTTTATACCCAAGACTATAGTCTTTGTTCTTTTGATCAAAAATGACAAAAAAATTTGTGTAGCTTTTTTAACTTAATTCGATGTAAATCAATGCGTAGAACACTGTAGTACAAACCGTTTCTTCGTATCTCTCAAAATTGCTGCATAAACGACGCTTCTCATATGCCTATATTAATAAGATGGCAACTGATAGTATTTCTGTATTCTACACCTTCTTATTAGTATATTCACCAAATTTTATTCAAATCGGAAACAAAATTTTTTTTCATATTTTATACCCAAGACTATAGTCTTTGTTCTTTTGATCAAAAATGACAAAAAAATTTGTGTAGCTTTTTTAACTTAATTCGATGTAAATCAATGCGTAGAACACTGTAGTACAAACCGTTTCTTCGTATCTCTCAAAATTGCTGCATAAACGACGCTTCTCATATGCCTATATTAATAAGATGGCAACTGATAGTATTTCTGTATTCTACACCTTCTTATTAGTATATTCACCAAATTTTATTCAATTCGGAAACAAAAATTTTTTTTTCATATTTTATACCCAAGACTATAGTCTTTGTTCTTTTGATCAAAAATGACAAAAAATTTGTGTAGCTTTTTTAACTTAATTCGATGTAAATCAATGCGTAGAACACTGTAGTACAAACCGTTTCTTCGTATCTCTCAAAATTGCTGCATAAACGACGCTTCTCATATGCCTATATTAATAAGATGGCAACTGATAGTATTTCTGTATTGTACACCTTCTTATTAGTATATTCACCAAATTTTATTCAATTCGGAAACAAAATTTTTTTTTTCATATTTTATACCCAAGACTATAGTCTTTGTTCTTTTGATCAAAAATGACAAAAAAATTTGTGTAGCTTTTTTAACTTAATTCGATGTAAATCAATGCGTAGAACACTGTACTACAAACCGTTTCTCCGTATCTCTCAAAATTGCTGCATAAACGACGCTTCTCATATGCCTATATTAATAAGATGGCAACTGATAGTATTTCTGTATTGTACACCTTCTTATTAGTATATTCACCAAATTTTATTCAATTCGGAAACAAAAATTTTTTTTTCATATTTTATACCCAAGACTATAGTCTTTGTTCTTTTGATCAAAAATGACAAAAAAATTTGTGTAGCTTTTTTAACTTAATTCGATGTAAATCAATGCGTAGAACACTGTACTACAAACCGTTTCTCCGTATCTCTCAAAATTGCTGCATAAACGACGCTTCTCATATGCCTATATTAATAAGATGGCAACTGATAGTATTTCTGTATTGTACACCTTCTTATTAGTATATTCACCAAATTTTATTCAATTCGGAAACAAAAATTTTTTTTTCATATTTTATACCCAAGACTATAGTCTTTGTTCTTTTGATCAAAAATGACAAAAAAATTTGTGTAGCTTTTTTAACTTAATTCGATGTAAATCAATGCGTAGAACACTGTAGTACAAACCGTTTCTTCGTATCTCTCAAAATTGCTGCATAAACGACGCTTCTCATATGCCTATATTAATAAGATGGCAACTGATAGTATTTCTGTATTGTACACCTTCTTATTAGTATATTCACCAAATTTTATTCAATTCGGAAACAAAAATTTTTTTTTCATATTTTATACCCAAGACTATAGTCTTTGTTCTTTTGATCAAAAATGACAAAAAATTTGTGTAGCTTTTTTAACTTAATTCGATGTAAATCAATGCGTAGAACACTGTAGTACAAACCGTTTCTTCGTATCTCTCAAAATTGCTGCATAAACGACGCTTCTCATATGCCTATATTAATAAGATGGCAACTGATAGTATTTCTGTATTGTACACCTTCTTATTAGTATATTCACCAAATTTTATTCAATTCGGAAACAAAAATTTTTTTTTCATATTTTATACCCAAGACTATAGTCTTTGTTCTTTTGATCAAAAATGACAAAAAATTTGTGTAGCTTTTTTAACTTAATTCGATGTAAATCAATGCGTAGAACACTGTAGTACAAACCGTTTCTTCGTATCTCTCAAAATTGCTGCATAAACGACGCTTCTCATATGCCTATATTAATAAGATGGCAACTGATAGTATTTCTGTATTGTACACCTTCTTATTAGTATATTCACCAAATTTTATTCAATTCGGAAACAAAATTTTTTTTTTCAGATTATATACCCAAGACTATAGTCTTTGTTCTTTTGATCAAAAATGACAAAAAATTTGTGTAGCTTTTTTAACTTAATTCGATGTAAATCAATGCGTAGAACACTGTAGTACAAACCGTTTCTTCGTATCTCTCAAAATTGCTGCATAAACGACGCTTCTCATATGCCTATATTAATAAGATGGCAACTGATAGTATTTCTGTATTCTACACCTTCTTATTAGTATATTCACCAAATTTTATTCAAATCGGAAACAAAATTTTTTTTTCATATTTTATACCCAAGACTATAGTCTTTGTTCTTTTGATCAAAAATGACAAAAAATTTGTGTAGCTTTTTAACTTAATTCGATGTAAATCAATGCGTAGAACACTGTAGTACAAACCGTTTCTTCGTATCTCTCAAAATTGCTGCATAAACTACGCTTCTCATATGCCTATATTATTAAGATGGCAACTGATAGTATTTCTGTATTCTACACCTTCTTATTAGTATATTCACCAAATTTTATTCAATTCGGAAACAAAATTTTTTTTTCATATTTTATACCCAAGACTATAGTCTTTGTTCTTTTGATCAAAAATGACAAAAAAATTTGTGTAGCTTTTTTAACTTAATTCGATGTAAATCAATGCGTAGAACACTGTAGTACAAACCGTTTCTTCGTATCTCTCAAAATTGCTGCATAAACTACGTTTCTCATATGCCTATATTAATAAGATGGCAACTGATAGTATTTCTGTATTCTACACCTTCTTATTAGTATATTCACCAAATTTTATTCAATTCGGAAACAAAATTTTTTTTTCATATTTTATACCCAAGACTATAGTCTTTGTTCTTTTGATCAAAAATGACAAAAAATTTGTGTAGCTTTTTAACTTAATTCGATGTAAATCAATGCGTAGAACACTGTAGTACAAACCGTTTCTTCGTATCTCTCAAAATTGCTGCATAAACTACGTTTCTCATATGCCTATATTAATAAGATGGCAACTGATAGTATTTCTGTATTCTACACCTTCTTATTAGTATATTCACCAAATTTTATTCAAATCGGAAACAAAATTTTTTTTCATATTTTATACCCAAGACTATAGTCTTTGTTCTTTTGATCAAAAATGACAAAAAATTTGTGTAGCTTTTTAACTTAATTCGATGTAAATCAATGCGTAGAACACTGTAGTACAAACCGTTTCTTCGTATTTCTCAAAATTGCTGCATAAACTACGTTTCTCCCATATGCCTATATTAATAAGATGGCAACTGATAGTATTTCTGTATTCTACACCTTCTTATTAGTATATTCACCAAATTTTATTCAAATCGGAAACAAAATTTTTTTTCATATTTTATACCCAAGACTATAGTCTTTGTTCTTTTGATCAAAAATGACAAAAAATTTGTGTAGCTTTTTAACTTAATTCGATGTAAATCAATGCGTAGAACACTGTAGTACAAACCGTTTCTTCGTATCTCTCAAAATTGCTGCATAAACTACGTTTCTCCCATTGCTATATTATTAAGATGGCAACTGATAGTATTTCTGTATTCTACACCTTCTTATTAGTATATTCACCAAATTTTATTCAAATCGGAAACAAAATTTTTTTTCCATATTTTATACCCAAGACTATAGTCTTTGTTCTTTTGATCAAAAATGACAAAAAAATTTGTGTAGCTTTTTTAACTTAATTCGATGTAAATCAATGCGTAGAACACTGTAGTACAAACCGTTTCTTCGTATCTCTCAAAATTGCTGCATAAACTACGTTTCTCCCATATGCCTGTATTATTAAGATGGCAACTGATAGTATTTCTGTATTCTACACCTTCTTATTAGTATATTCACCAAATTTTTATTCAAATCGGAAACAAAAATTTTTTTTTCATATTTTATACCCAAGACTATAGTCTTTGTTCTTTTGATCAAAAATGACAAAAAAATTTGTGTAGCTTTTTTAACTTAATTCGATGTAAATCAATGCGTAGAACACTGTAGTACAAACCGTTTCTCCGTATCTCTCAAAATTGCTGCATAAACGACGTTTCTCCCATTGTTGTATTAATAAGATGGCAACTGATAGTATTTCTGTATTCTACACCTTCTTATTAGTATATTCACCAAATTTTATTCAATTCGGAAACAAAATTTTTTTTTCATATTTTATACCCAAGACTATAGTCTTTGTTCTTTTGATCAAAAATGACAAAAAAATTTGTGTAGCTTTTTTAACTTAATTCGATGTAAATCAATGCGTAGAACACTGTAGTACAAACCGTTTCTTCGTATCTCTCAAAATTGCTGCATAAACTACGTTTCTCCCATTGCTATATTATTAAGATGGCAACTGATATTATTTCTGTATTCTACACCTTCTTATTAGTATATTCACCAAATTTTATTCAATTCGGAAACAAAAATTTTTTTTCAGATTTTATACCCAAGACTATAGTCTTTGTTCTTTTGATCAAAAATGACAAAAAATTTTGTGTAGCTTTTTAACTTAATTCGATGTAAATCAATGCGTAGAACACTGTAGTACAAACCGTTTCTTCGTATTTCTCAAAATTGCTGCATAAACTACGTTTCTCCCATTGCTATATTATTAAGATGGCAACTGATAGTATTTCTGTATTCTACACCTTCTTATTAGTATATTCACCAAATTTTATTCAAATCGGAAACAAAATTTTTTTTCCAGATTTTATACCCAAGACTATAGTCTTTGTTCTTTTGATCAAAAATGACAAAAAAATTTGTGTAGCTTTTTAACTTAATTCGATGTAAATCAATGCGTAGAACACTGTAGTACAAACCGTTTCTTCGTATTTCTCAAAATTGCTGCATAAACTACGTTTCTCCCATTGCTGTATTATTAAGATGGCAACTGATAGTATTTCTGTATTCTACACCTTCTTATTAGTATATTCACCAATTTTTATTCAAATCGGAAACAAAAATTTTTTTTCCATATTTTATACCCAAGACTATAGTCTTTGTTCTTTTGATCAAAAATGACAAAAAAATTTGTGTAGCTTTTTAACTTAATTCGATGTAAATCAATGCGTAGAACACTGTAGTACAAACCGTTTCTTCGTATTTCTCAAAATTGCTGCATAAACTACGTTTCTCCCATTGCTGTATTATTAAGATGGCAACTGATAGTATTTCTGTATTCTACACCTTCTTATTAGTATATTCACCAATTTTTATTCAAATCGGAAACAAAATTTTTTTTCCAGATTTTATACCCAAGACTATAGTCTTTGTTCTTTTGATCAAAAATGACAAAAAAATTTGTGTAGCTTTTTAACTTAATTCGATGTAAATCAATGCGTAGAACACTGTAGTACAAACCGTTTCTTCGTATTTCTCAAAATTGCTGCATAAACTACGTTTCTCCCATTGCTGTATTATTAAGATGGCAACTGATAGTATTTCTGTATTCTACACCTTCTTATTAGTATATTCACCAATTTTTATTCAAATCGGAAACAAAATTTTTTTTCAGATTTTATACCCAAGACTATAGTCTTTGTTCTTTTGATCAAAAATGACAAAAAAATTTGTGTAGCTTTTTAACTTAATTCGATGTAAATCAATGCGTAGAACACTGTAGTACAAACCGTTTCTTCGTATTTCTCAAAATTGCTGCATAAACTACGTTTCTCCCATTGCTATATTATTAAGATGGCAACTGATATTATTTCTGTATTCTACACCTTCTTATTAGTATATTCACCAATTTTTATTCAAATCGGAAACAAAAATTTTTTTCCAGATTTTATACCCAAGACTATAGTCTTTGTTCTTTTGATCAAAAATGACAAAAAATTTTGTGTAGCTTTTTAACTTAATTCGATGTAAATCAATGCGTAGAACACTGTAGTACAAACCGTTTCTTCGTATTTCTCAAAATTGCTGCATAAACTACGTTTCTCCCATTGCTGTATTATTAAGATGGCAACTGATATTATTTCTGTATTCTACACCTTCTTATTAGTATATTCACCAATTTTTATTCAAATCGGAAACAAAAATTTTTTTTTCAGATTTTATACCCAAGACTATAGTCTTTGTTCTTTTGATCAAAAATGACAAAAAAATTTGTGTAGCTTTTTTAACTTAATTCGATGTAAATCAATGCGTAGAACACTGTAGTACAAACCGTTTCTTCGTATTTCTCAAAATTGCTGCATAAACTACGTTTCTCCCATTGCTGTATTATTAAGATGGCAACTGATATTATTTCTGTATTCTACACCTTCTTATTAGTATATTCACCAATTTTTATTCAAATCGGAAACAAAATTTTTTTTCCAGATTTTATACCCAAGACTATAGTCTTTGTTCTTTTGATCAAAAATGACAAAAAAATTTGTGTAGCTTTTTTAACTTAATTCGATGTAAATCAATGCGTAGAACACTGTAGTACAAACCGTTTCTTCGTATCTCTCAAAATTGCTGCATAAACTACGTTTCTCCCATTGCTGTATTATTAAGATGGCAACTGATATTATTTCTGTATTCTACACCTTCTTATTAGTATATTCACCAATTTTTATTCAAATCGGAAACAAAAATTTTTTTCCAGATTTTATACCCAAGACTATAGTCTTTGTTCTTTTGATCAAAAATGACAAAAAAATTTGTGTAGCTTTTTTAACTTAATTCGATGTAAATCAATGCGTAGAACACTGTAGTACAAACCGTTTCTTCGTATCTCTCAAAATTGCTGCATAAACTACGTTTCTCCCATTGCTGTATTATTAAGATGGCAACTGATATTATTTCTGTATTCTACACCTTCTTATTAGTATATTCACCAATTTTTATTCAAATCGGAAACAAAATTTTTTTTTTCAGATTTTATACCCAAGACTATAGTCTTTGTTCTTTTGATCAAAAATGACAAAAAATTTTGTGTAGCTTTTTTAACTTAATTCGATGTAAATCAATGCGTAGAACACTGTAGTACAAACCGTTTCTTCGTATTTCTCAAAATTGCTGCATAAACTACGTTTCTCCCATTGCTGTATTATTAAGATGGCAACTGATATTATTTCTGTATTCTACACCTTCTTATTAGTATATTCACCAATTTTTATTCAAATCGGAAACAAAATTTTTTTTCCAAATTTTATACCCAAGACTATAGTCTTTGTTCTTTTGATCAAAAATGACAAAAAATTTTGTGTAGCTTTTTTAACTTAATTCGATGTAAATCAATGCGTAGAACACTGTAGTACAAACCGTTTCTTCGTATTTCTCAAAATTGCTGCATAAACTACGTTTCTCCCATTGCTGTATTATTAAGATGGCAACTGATATTATTTCTGTATTCTACACCTTCTTATTAGTATATTCACCAATTTTTATTCAAATCGGAAACAAAATTTTTTTTTCAGATTTTATACCCAAGACTATAGTCTTTGTTCTTTTGATCAAAAATGACAAAAAATTTTGTGTAGCTTTTTTAACTTAATTCGATGTAAATCAATGCGTAGAACACTGTAGTACAAACCGTTTCTTCGTATTTCTCAAAATTGCTGCATAAACTACGTTTCTCCCATTGCTGTATTATTAAGATGGCAACTGATATTATTTCTGTATTCTACACCTTCTTATTAGTATATTCACCAATTTTTATTCAAATCGGAAACAAAATTTTTTTTCCAGATTTTATACCCAAGACTATAGTCTTTGTTCTTTTGATCAAAAATGACAAAAAATTTTGTGTAGCTTTTTTAACTTAATTCGATGTAAATCAATGCGTAGAACACTGTAGTACAAACCGTTTCTTCGTATTTCTCAAAATTGCTGCATAAACTACGTTTCTCCCATTGCTGTATTATTAAGATGGCAACTGATATTATTTCTGTATTCTACACCTTCTTATTAGTATATTCACCAATTTTTATTCAAATCGGAAACAAAATTTTTTTCCAGATTTTATACCCAAGACTATAGTCTTTGTTCTTTTGATCAAAAATGACAAAAAATTTTGTGTAGCTTTTTAACTTAATTCGATGTAAATCAATGCGTAGAACACTGTAGTACAAACCGTTTCTTCGTATTTCTCAAAATTGCTGCATAAACTACGTTTCTCCCATTGCTGTATTATTAAGATGGCAACTGATAGTATTTCTGTATTCTACACCTTCTTATTAGTATATTCACCAATTTTTATTCAAATCGGAAACAAAATTTTTTTTCCAGATTTTATACCCAAGACTATAGTCTTTGTTCTTTTGATCAAAAATGACAAAAAATTTTGTGTAGCTTTTTTAACTTAATTCGATGTAAATCAATGCGTAGAACACTGTAGTACAAACCGTTTCTTCGTATTTCTCAAAATTGCTGCATAAACTACGTTTCTCCCATTGTTGTATTATTAAGATGGCAACTGATATTATTTCTGTATTCTACACCTTCTTATTAGTATATTCACCAATTTTTATTCAAATCGGAAACAAAAATTTTTTTCCAGATTTTATACCCAAGACTATAGTCTTTGTTCTTTTGATCAAAAATGACAAAAAATTTTGTGTAGCTTTTTTAACTTAATTCGATGTAAATCAATGCGTAGAACACTGTAGTACAAACCGTTTCTTCGTATTTCTCAAAATTGCTGCATAAACTACGTTTCTCCCATTGCTGTATTATTAAGATGGCAACTGATATTATTTCTGTATTCTACACCTTCTTATTAGTATATTCACCAATTTTTATTCAAATCGGAAACAAAATTTTTTTCCAGATTTTATACCCAAGACTATAGTCTTTGTTCTTTTGATCAAAAATGACAAAAAATTTTGTGTAGCTTTTTTAACTTAATTCGATGTAAATCAATGCGTAGAACACTGTAGTACAAACCGTTTCTTCGTATTTCTCAAAATTGCTGCATAAACTACGTTTCTCCCATTGTTGTATTATTAAGATGGCAACTGATATTATTTCTGTATTCTACACCTTCTTATTAGTATATTCACCAATTTTTATTCAAATCGGAAACAAAATTTTTTTTCCAGATTTTATACCCAAGACTATAGTCTTTGTTCTTTTGATCAAAAATGACAAAAAATTTGTGTAGCTTTTTAACTTAATTCGATGTAAATCAATGCGTAGAACACTGTAGTACAAACCGTTTCTTCGTATTTCTCAAAATTGCTGCATAAACTACGTTTCTCCCATTGTTGTATTATTAAGATGGCAACTGATATTATTTCTGTATTCTACACCTTCTTATTAGTATATTCACCAATTTTTATTCAAATCGGAAACAAAAATTTTTTTCCAGATTTTATACCCAAGACTATAGTCTTTGTTCTTTTGATCAAAAATGACAAAAAATTTTGTGTAGCTTTTTTAACTTAATTCGATGTAAATCAATGCGTAGAACACTGTAGTACAAACCGTTTCTTCGTATTTCTCAAAATTGCTGCATAAACTACGTTTCTCCCATTGTTGTATTATTAAGATGGCAACTGATATTATTTCTGTATTCTACACCTTCTTATTAGTATATTCACCAATTTTTATTCAAATCGGAAACAAAATTTTTTTTCCAGATTTTATACCCAAGACTATAGTCTTTGTTCTTTTGATCAAAAATGACAAAAAAATTTGTGTAGCTTTTTAACTTAATTCGATGTAAATCAATGCGTAGAACACTGTAGTACAAACCGTTTCTTCGTATTTCTCAAAATTGCTGCATAAACTACGTTTCTCCCATTGTTGTATTATTAAGATGGCAACTGATATTATTTCTGTATTCTACACCTTCTTATTAGTATATTCACCAATTTTTATTCAAATCGGAAACAAAATTTTTTTTCCAGATTTTATACCCAAGACTATAGTCTTTGTTCTTTTGATCAAAAATGACAAAAAATTTTGTGTAGCTTTTTTAACTTAATTCGATGTAAATCAATGCGTAGAACACTGTAGTACAAACCGTTTCTTCGTATTTCTCAAAATTGCTGCATAAACTACGTTTCTCCCATTGTTGTATTATTAAGATGGCAACTGATATTATTTCTGTATTCTACACCTTCTTATTAGTATATTCACCAATTTTTATTCAAATCGGAAACAAAATTTTTTTTCCAGATTTTATACCCAAGACTATAGTCTTTGTTCTTTTGATCAAAAATGACAAAAAATTTTGTGTAGCTTTTTAACTTAATTCGATGTAAATCAATGCGTAGAACACTGTAGTACAAACCGTTTCTTCGTATTTCTCAAAATTGCTGCATAAACTACGTTTCTCCCATTGTTGTATTATTAAGATGGCAACTGATATTATTTCTGTATTCTACACCTTCTTATTAGTATATTCACCAATTTTTATTCAAATCGGAAACAAAATTTTTTTTCCAGATTTTATACCCAAGACTATAGTCTTTGTTCTTTTGATCAAAAATGACAAAAAATTTTGTGTAGCTTTTTAACTTAATTCGATGTAAATCAATGCGTAGAACACTGTAGTACAAACCGTTTCTTCGTATTTCTCAAAATTGCTGCATAAACTACGTTTCTCCCATTGTTGTATTATTAAGATGGCAACTGATATAATTTCTGTATTCTACACCTTCTTATTAGTATATTCACCAATTTTTATTCAAATCGGAAACAAAATTTTTTTTCCAGATTTTATACCCAAGACTATAGTCTTTGTTCTTTTGATCAAAAATGACAAAAAATTTTGTGTAGCTTTTTTAACTTAATTCGATGTAAATCAATGCGTACAACACTGTAGTACAAACCGTTTCTTTGTATTTCTCAAAATTGCTGCATAAACTACGTTTCTCCCATTGTTGTATTATTAAGATGGCAACTGATATTATTTCTGTATTCTACACCTTCTTATTAGTATATTCACCAATTTTTATTCAAATCGGAAACAAAAATTTTTTTTCCAGATTTTATACCCAAGACTATAGTCTTTGTTCTTTTGATCAAAAATGACAAAAAATTTTGTGTAGCTTTTTTAACTTAATTCGATGTAAATCAATGCGTAGAACACTGTAGTACAAACCGTTTCTTCGCATTTCTCAAAATTGCTGCATAAACTACGTTTCTCCCATTGTTGTATTATTAAGATGGCAACTGATATTATTTCTGTATTCTTCACCTTCTTATTAGTATATTTACCAATTTTTATTCAAATCAGAAACAAAATTTTTTTTCCAGATTTTATACCCAAGACTATAGTCTTTGTTCTTTTGATCAAAAATGACAAAAAATTTTGTGTAGCTTTTTTAACTTAATTCGATGTAAATCAATGCGTAGAACACTGTAGTACAAACCGTTTCTTCGTATTTCTCAAAATTGCTGCATAAACTACGTTTCTCCCATTGTTGTATTATTAAGAGGGCAACTGATATTATTTCTGTATTCTACACCTTCTTATTAGTATATTTACCAATTTTTATTCAAATCGGAAACAAAATTTTTTTTCCAGATTTTATACCCAAGACTATAGTCTTTGTTCTTTTGATCAAAAATGACAAAAAATTTTGTGTAGCTTTTTAACTTAATTCGATGTAAATCAATGCGTAGAACACTGTAGTACAAACCGTTTCTTTGTATTTCTCAAAATTGCTGCATAAACTACGTTTCTCCCATTGTTGTATTATTAAGATGGCAACTGATATAATTTCTGTATTCTACACCTTCTTATTAGTATATTTACCAATTTTTATTCAAATCGGAAACAAAATTTTTTTTCCAGATTTTATACCCAAGACTATAGTCTTTGTTCTTTTGATCAAAAATGACAAAAAATTTTGTGTAGCTTTTTTAACTTAATTCGATGTAAATCAATGCGTAGAACACTGTAGTACAAACCGTTTCTTTGTATTTCTCAAAATTGCTGCATAAACTACGTTTCTCCCATTGTTGTATTATTAAGAGGGCAACTGACATCATTTCTGTATTCTTCACCTTCTTATTAGTATATTTACCAATTTTTATTCAAATCAGAAACAAAATTTTTTTTCCAGATTTTATACCCAAGACTATAGTCTTTGTTCTTTTGATCAAAAATGACAAAAAATTTTGTGTAGCTTTTTTTACTTAATTCGATGTAAATCAATGCGTAGAACACTGTAGTACAAACCGTTTCTTTGTATTTCTCAAAATTGCTGCATAAACTACGTTTCTCCCATTGTTGTATTATTAAGAGGGCAACTGACATCATTTCTGTATTCTTCACCTTCTTATTAGTATATTTACCAATTTTTATTCAAATCAGAAACAAAATTTTTTTTCCAGATTTTATACCCAAGACTATAGTCTTTGTTCTTTTGATCAAAAATGACAAAAAATTTTGTGTAGCTTTTTAACTTAATTCGATGTAAATCAATGCGTAGAACACTGTGGTACAAACCGTTTCTTTGTATTTGTCAAAATTGCTGCATAAGCTACGTTTCTCCCATTGTTGTATTATTAAGAGGGCAACTGACATAATTTCTGTATTCTTCACCTTCTTATTAGTATATTTACCAATTTTTATTCAAATCAGAAACAAAATTTTTTTCCAGATTTTATACCCAAGACTATAGTCTTTGTTCTTTTGATCAAAAATGACAAAAAATTTTGTGTAGCTTTTTTAACTTAATTCGATGTAAATCAATGCGTAGAACACTGTGGAACAAACCGTTTCTTTGTATTTGTCAAAATTGCTGCATAAACTACGTTTCTCCCATTGTTGTATTATTAAGAGGGCAACTGACATCATTTCTGTATTCTTCACCTTCTTATTAGTATATTTACCAATTTTTATTCAAATCAGAAACAAAATTTTTTTTCCAGATTTTATACCCAAGACTATAGTCTTTGTTCTTTTGATCAAAAATGACAAAAAATTTTGTGTAGCTTTTTAACTTAATTCGATGTAAATCAATGCGTAGAACACTGTGGTATAAACCGTTTCTTTGTATTTGTCAAAATTGCTGCATAAACTACGTTTCTCCCATTGTTGTATTATTAAGAGGGCAACTGACATCATTTCTGTATTCTTCACCTTCTTATTAGTATATTTACCAATTTTTATTCAAATCAGAAACAAAATTTTTTTTCCAGATTTTATACCCAAGACTATAGTCTTTGTTCTTTTGATCAAAAATGACAAAAAATTTTGTGTAGCTTTTTTTACTTAATTCGATGTAAATCAACGCGTAGAACACTGTGGAACAAACCGTTTCTTTGTATTTGTCAAAATTGCTGCATAAACTACGTTTCTCCCATTGTTGTATTATTAAGAGGGCAACTGACATAATTTCTGTATTCTTCACCTTCTTATTAGTATATTTACCAATTTTTATTCAAATCAGAAACAAAATTTTTTTTCCAGATTTTATACCCAAGACTATAGTCTTTGTTCTTTTGATCAAAAATGACAAAAAATTTTGTGTAGCTTTTTTAACTTAATTCGATGTAAATCAATGCGTAGAACACTGTGGTATAAACCGTTTCTTTGTATTTGTCAAAATTGCTGCATAAACTACGTTTCTCCCATTGTTGTATTATTAAGAGGGCAACTGACATAATTTCTGTATTCTTCACCTTCTTATTAGTATATTTACCAATTTTTATTCAAATCAGAAACAAAATTTTTTTCCAGATTTTATACCCAAGACTATAGTCTTTGTTCTTTTGATCAAAAATGACAAAAAATTTTGTGTAGCTTTTTAACTTAATTCGATGTAAATCAATGCGTAGAACACTGTGGTACAAACCGTTTCTTTGTATTTGTCAAAATTGCTGCATAAACTACGTTTCTCCCATTGTTGTATTATTAAGAGGGCAACTGACATAATTTCTGTATTCTTCACCTTCTTATTAGTATATTTACCAATTTTTATTCAAATCAGAAACAAAATTTTTTTTCCAGATTTTATACCCAAGACTATAGTCTTTGTTCTTTTGATCAAAAATGACAAAAAATTTTGTGTAGCTTTTTAACTTAATTCGATGTAAATCAATGCGTAGAACACTGTGGTATAAACCGTTTCTTTGTATTTGTCAAAATTGCTGCATAAACTACGTTTCTCCCATTGTTGTATTATTAAGAGGGCAACTGACATAATTTCTGTATTCTTCACCTTCTTATTAGTATATTTACCAATTTTTATTCAAATCAGAAACAAAATTTTTTTCCAGTTTTTATACCCAAGACTATAGTCTTTGTTCTTTTGATCAAAAATGACAAAAAATTTTGTGTAGCTTTTTTAACTTAATTCGATGTAAATCAATGCGTAGAACACTGTGGTATAAACCGTTTCTTTGTATTTGTCAAAATTGCTGCATAAACTACGTTTCTCCCATTGTTGTATTATTAAGAGGGCAACTGACATAATTTCTGTATTCTTCACCTTCTTATTAGTATATTTACCAATTTTTATTCAAATCAGAAACAAAATTTTTTTTCCAGATTTTATACCCAAGACTATAGTCTTTGTTCTTTTGATCAAAAATGACAAAAAATTTTGTGTAGCTTTTTTAACTTAATTCGATGTAAATCAATGCGTAGAACACTGTGGTATAAACCGTTTCTTTGTATTTGTCAAAATTGCTGCATAAACTACGTTTCTCCCATTGTTGTATTATTAAGAGGGCAACTGACATAATTTCTGTATTCTTCACCTTCTTATTAGTATATTTACCAATTTTTATTCAAATCAGAAACAAAATTTTTTTTTCCAGTTTTTATACCCAAGACTATAGTCTTTGTTCTTTTGATCAAAAATGACAAAAAATTTTGTGTAGCTTTTTTAACTTAATTCGATGTAAATCAATGCGTAGAACACTGTGGTATAAACCGTTTCTTTGTATTTGTCAAAATTGCTGCATAAACTACGTTTCTCCCATTGTTGTATTATTAAGAGGGCAACTGACATAATTTCTGTATTCTTCACCTTCTTATTAGTATATTTACCAATTTTTATTCAAATCAGAAACAAAATTTTTTTCCAGTTTTTATACCCAAGACTATAGTCTTTGTTCTTTTGATCAAAAATGACAAAAAATTTTGTGTAGCTTTTTTAACTTAATTCGATGTAAATCAATGCGTAGAACACTGTGGTATAAACCGTTTCTTTGTATTTGTCAAAATTGCTGCATAAACTACGTTTCTCCCATTGTTGTATTATTAAGAGGGCAACTGACATAATTTCTGTATTCTTCACCTTCTTATTAGTATATTTACCAATTTTTATTCAAATCAGAAACAAAATTTTTTTTTCCAGTTTTTATACCCAAGACTATAGTCTTTGTTCTTTTGATCAAAAATGACAAAAAATTTTGTGTAGCTTTTTTAACTTAATTCGATGTAAATCAATGCGTAGAACACTGTGGTATAAACCGTTTCTTTGTATTTGTCAAAATTGCTGCATAAACTACGTTTCTCCCATTGTTGTATTATTAAGAGGGCAACTGACATAATTTCTGTATTCTTCACCTTCTTATTAGTATATTTACCAATTTTTATTCAAATCAGAAACAAAATTTTTTTTCCAGATTTTATACCCAAGACTATAGTCTTTGTTCTTTTGATCAAAAATGACAAAAAATTTTGTGTAGCTTTTTTAACTTAATTCGATGTAAATCAATGCGTAGAACACTGTGGTATAAACCGTTTCTTTGTATTTGTCAAAATTGCTGCATAAACTACGTTTCTCCCATTGTTGTATTATTAAGAGGGCAACTGACATAATTTCTGTATTCTTCACCTTCTTATTAGTATATTTACCAATTTTTATTCAAATCAGAAACAAAATTTTTTTCCAGTTTTTATACCCAAGACTATAGTCTTTGTTCTTTTGATCAAAAATGACAAAAATTTTGTGTAGCTTTTTTAACTTAATTCGATGTAAATCAATGCGTAGAACACTGTGGTATAAACCGTTTCTTTGTATTTGTCAAAATTGCTGCATAAACTACGTTTCTCCCATTGTTGTATTATTAAGAGGGCAACTGACATAATTTCTGTATTCTTCACCTTCTTATTAGTATATTTACCAATTTTTATTCAAATCAGAAACAAAATTTTTTTTCCAGATTTTATACCCAAGACTATAGTCTTTGTTCTTTTGATCAAAAATGACAAAAAATTTTGTGTAGCTTTTTTAACTTAATTCGATGTAAATCAATGCGTAGAACACTGTGGTATAAACCGTTTCTTTGTATTTGTCAAAATTGCTGCATAAACTACGTTTCTCCCATTGTTGTATTATTAAGAGGGCAACTGACATAATTTCTGTATTCTTCACCTTCTTATTAGTATATTTACCAATTTTTATTCAAATCAGAAACAAAATTTTTTTTCCAGATTTTATACCCAAGACTATAGTCTTTGTTCTTTTGATCAAAAATGACAAAAAATTTGGGTAGCTTTTTTAACTTAATTCGATGTAAATCAATGCGTAGAACACTGTGGTATAAACCGTTTCTTTGTATTTGTCAAAATTGCTGCATAAACTACGTTTCTCCCATTGTTGTATTATTAAGAGGGCAACTGACATAATTTCTGTATTCTTCACCTTCTTATTAGTATATTTACCAATTTTTATTCAAATCAGAAACAAAATTTTTTTCCAGTTTTTATACCCAAGACTATAGTCTTTGTTCTTTTGATCAAAAATGACAAAAAATTTTGTGTAGCTTTTTTAACTTAATTCGATGTAAATCAATGCGTAGAACACTGTGGTATAAACCGTTTCTTTGTATTTGTCAAAATTGCTGCATAAACTACGTTTCTCCCATTGTTGTATTATTAAGAGGGCAACTGACATAATTTCTGTATTCTTCACCTTCTTATTAGTATATTTACCAATTTTTATTCAAATCAGAAACAAAATTTTTTTCCAGATTTTATACCCAAGACTATAGTCTTTGTTCTTTTGATCAAAAATGACAAAAATTTTGTGTAGCTTTTTTAACTTAATTCGATGTAAATCAATGCGTAGAACACTGTGGTATAAACCGTTTCTTTGTATTTGTCAAAATTGCTGCATAAACTACGTTTCTCCCATTGTTGTATTATTAAGAGGGCAACTGACATAATTTCTGTATTCTTCACCTTCTTATTAGTATGTTTACCAATTTTTATTCAATTCAGAAACAAAATTTTTTTTTCCAGTTTTTATACCCAAGACTATAGTCTTTGTTCTTTTGATCAAAAATGACAAAAAATTTGGGTAGCTTTTTTAACTTAATTCGATGTAAATCAATGCGTAGAACACTGTGGTATAAACCGTTTCTTTGTATTTGTCAAAATTGCTGCATAAACTACGTTTCTCCCATTGTTGTATTATTAAGAGGGCAACTGACATAATTTCTGTATTCTTCACCTTCTTATTAGTATATTTACCAATTTTTATTCAAATCAGAAACAAAATTTTTTTCCAGATTTTATACCCAAGACTATAGTCTTTGTTCTTTTGATCAAAAATGACAAAAATTTTGTGTAGCTTTTTTAACTTAATTCGATGTAAATCAATGCGTAGAACACTGTGGTATAAACCGTTTCTTTGTATTTGTCAAAATTGCTGCATAAACTACGTTTCTCCCATTGTTGTATTATTAAGAGGGCAACTGACATAATTTCTGTATTCTTCACCTTCTTATTAGTATATTTACCAATTTTTATTCAAATCAGAAACAAAATTTTTTTCCAGTTTTTATACCCAAGACTATAGTCTTTGTTCTTTTGATCAAAAATGACAAAAAATTTTGTGTAGCTTTTTTAACTTAATTCGATGTAAATCAATGCGTAGAACACTGTGGTATAAACCGTTTCTTTGTATTTGTCAAAATTGCTGCATAAACTACGTTTCTCCCATTGTTGTATTATTAAGAGGGCAACTGACATAATTTCTGTATTCTTCACCTTCTTATTAGTATATTTACCAATTTTTATTCAAATCAGAAACAAAATTTTTTTTCCAGATTTTATACCCAAGACTATAGTCTTTGTTCTTTTGATCAAAAATGACAAAAAATTTTGTGTAGCTTTTTTAACTTAATTCGATGTAAATCAATGCGTAGAACACTGTGGTATAAACCGTTTCTTTGTATTTGTCAAAATTGCTGCATAAACTACGTTTCTCCCATTGTTGTATTATTAAGAGGGCAACTGACATAATTTCTGTATTCTTCACCTTCTTATTAGTATATTTACCAATTTTTATTCAAATCAGAAACAAAATTTTTTTTCCAGATTTTATACCCAAGACTATAGTCTTTGTTCTTTTGATCAAAAATGACAAAAATTTTGTGTAGCTTTTTTAACTTAATTCGATGTAAATCAATGCGTAGAACACTGTGGTATAAACCGTTTCTTTGTATTTGTCAAAATTGCTGCATAAACTACGTTTCTCCCATTGTTGTATTATTAAGAGGGCAACTGACATAATTTCTGTATTCTTCACCTTCTTATTAGTATATTTACCAATTTTTATTCAAATCAGAAACAAAATTTTTTTCCAGATTTTATACCCAAGACTATAGTCTTTGTTCTTTTGATCAAAAATGACAAAAAATTTTGTGTAGCTTTTTTAACTTAATTCGATGTAAATCAATGCGTAGAACACTGTGGTATAAACCGTTTCTTTGTATTTGTCAAAATTGCTGCATAAACTACGTTTCTCCCATTGTTGTATTATTAAGAGGGCAACTGACATAATTTCTGTATTCTTCACCTTCTTATTAGTATATTTACCAATTTTTATTCAAATCAGAAACAAAATTTTTTTCCAGTTTTTATACCCAAGACTATAGTCTTTGTTCTTTTGATCAAAAATGACAAAAAATTTTGTGTAGCTTTTTAACTTAATTCGATGTAAATCAATGCGTAGAACACTGTGGTATAAACCGTTTCTTTGTATTTGTCAAAATTGCTGCATAAACTACGTTTCTCCCATTGTTGTATTATTAAGAGGGCAACTGACATAATTTCTGTATTCTTCACCTTCTTATTAGTATATTTACCAATTTTTATTCAAATCAGAAACAAAATTTTTTTTTCCAGTTTTTATACCCAAGACTATAGTCTTTGTTCTTTTGATCAAAAATGACAAAAAATTTTGTGTAGCTTTTTTAACTTAATTCGATGTAAATCAATGCGTAGAACACTGTGGTATAAACCGTTTCTTTGTATTTGTCAAAATTGCTGCATAAACTACGTTTCTCCCATTGTTGTATTATTAAGAGGGCAACTGACATAATTTCTGTATTCTTCACCTTCTTATTAGTATATTTACCAATTTTTATTCAAATCAGAAACAAAATTTTTTTCCAGTTTTTATACCCAAGACTATAGTCTTTGTTCTTTTGATCAAAAATGACAAAAAATTTTGTGTAGCTTTTTTAACTTAATTCGATGTAAATCAATGCGTAGAACACTGTGGTATAAACCGTTTCTTTGTATTTGTCAAAATTGCTGCATAAACTACGTTTCTCCCATTGTTGTATTATTAAGAGGGCAACTGACATAATTTCTGTATTCTTCACCTTCTTATTAGTATATTTACCAATTTTTATTCAAATCAGAAACAAAATTTTTTTTCCAGTTTTTATACCCAAGACTATAGTCTTTGTTCTTTTGATCAAAAATGACAAAAATTTTGTGTAGCTTTTTAACTTAATTCGATGTAAATCAATGCGTAGAACACTGTGGTATAAACCGTTTCTTTGTATTTGTCAAAATTGCTGCATAAACTACGTTTCTCCCATTGTTGTATTATTAAGAGGGCAACTGACATAATTTCTGTATTCTTCACCTTCTTATTAGTATATTTACCAATTTTTATTCAAATCAGAAACAAAATTTTTTTCCAGATTTTATACCCAAGACTATAGTCTTTGTTCTTTTGATCAAAAATGACAAAAAATTTTGTGTAGCTTTTTTAACTTAATTCGATGTAAATCAATGCGTAGAACACTGTGGTATAAACCGTTTCTTTGTATTTGTCAAAATTGCTGCATAAACTACGTTTCTCCCATTGTTGTATTATTAAGAGGGCAACTGACATAATTTCTGTATTCTTCACCTTCTTATTAGTATATTTACCAATTTTTATTCAAATCAGAAACAAAATTTTTTTTTCCAGTTTTTATACCCAAGACTATAGTCTTTGTTCTTTTGATCAAAAATGACAAAAAATTTTGTGTAGCTTTTTTAACTTAATTCGATGTAAATCAATGCGTAGAACACTGTGGTATAAACCGTTTCTTTGTATTTGTCAAAATTGCTGCATAAACTACGTTTCTCCCATTGTTGTATTATTAAGAGGGCAACTGACATAATTTCTGTATTCTTCACCTTCTTATTAGTATATTTACCAATTTTTATTCAAATCAGAAACAAAATTTTTTTTTCCAGTTTTTATACCCAAGACTATAGTCTTTGTTCTTTTGATCAAAAATGACAAAAATTTTGTGTAGCTTTTTTAACTTAATTCGATGTAAATCAATGCGTAGAACACTGTGGTATAAACCGTTTCTTTGTATTTGTCAAAATTGCTGCATAAACTACGTTTCTCCCATTGTTGTATTATTAAGAGGGCAACTGACATAATTTCTGTATTCTTCACCTTCTTATTAGTATATTTACCAATTTTTATTCAAATCAGAAACAAAATTTTTTTCCAGATTTTATACCCAAGACTATAGTCTTTGTTCTTTTGATCAAAAATGACAAAAAATTTTGTGTAGCGTTTTTAACTTAATTCGATGTAAATCAATGCGTAGAACACTGTGGTATAAACCGTTTCTTTGTATTTGTCAAAATTGCTGCATAAACTACGTTTCTCCCATTGTTGTATTATTAAGAGGGCAACTGACATAATTTCTGTATTCTTCACCTTCTTATTAGTATATTTACCAATTTTTATTCAAATCAGAAACAAAATTTTTTTCCAGTTTTTATACCCAAGACTATAGTCTTTGTTCTTTTGATCAAAAATGACAAAAAATTTGTGTAGCTTTTTAACTTAATTCGATGTAAATCAATGCGTAGAACACTGTGGTATAAACCGTTTCTTTGTATTTGTCAAAATTGCTGCATAAACTACGTTTCTCCCATTGTTGTATTATTAAGAGGGCAACTGACATAATTTCTGTATTCTTCACCTTCTTATTAGTATATTTACCAATTTTTATTCAAATCAGAAACAAAATTTTTTCCAGATTTTATACCCAAGACTATAGTCTTTGTTCTTTTGATCAAAAATGACAAAAAATTTTGTGTAGCTTTTTTAACTTAATTCGATGTAAATCAATGCGTAGAACACTGTGGTATAAACCGTTTCTTTGTATTTGTCAAAATTGCTGCATAAACTACGTTTCTCCCATTGTTGTATTATTAAGAGGGCAACTGACATAATTTCTGTATTCTTCACCTTCTTATTAGTATATTTACCAATTTTTATTCAAATCAGAAACAAAATTTTTTTCCAGTTTTTATACCCAAGACTATAGTCTTTGTTCTTTTGATCAAAAATGACAAAAATTTTGTGTAGCTTTTTTAACTTAATTCGATGTAAATCAATGCGTAGAACACTGTGGTATAAACCGTTTCTTTGTATTTGTCAAAATTGCTGCATAAACTACGTTTCTCCCATTGTTGTATTATTAAGAGGGCAACTGACATAATTTCTGTATTCTTCACCTTCTTATTAGTATATTTACCAATTTTTATTCAAATCAGAAACAAAATTTTTTTCCAGATTTTATACCCAAGACTATAGTCTTTGTTCTTTTGATCAAAAATGACAAAAAATTTTGTGTAGCTTTTTTAACTTAATTCGATGTAAATCAATGCGTAGAACACTGTGGTATAAACCGTTTCTTTGTATTTGTCAAAATTGCTGCATAAACTACGTTTCTCCCATTGTTGTATTATTAAGAGGGCAACTGACATAATTTCTGTATTCTTCACCTTCTTATTAGTATATTTACCAATTTTTATTCAAATCAGAAACAAAATTTTTTTCCAGATTTTATACCCAAGACTATAGTCTTTGTTCTTTTGATCAAAAATGACAAAAAATTTTGTGTAGCTTTTTTAACTTAATTCGATGTAAATCAATGCGTAGAACACTGTGGTATAAACCGTTTCTTTGTATTTGTCAAAATTGCTGCATAAACTACGTTTCTCCCATTGTTGTATTATTAAGAGGGCAACTGACATAATTTCTGTATTCTTCACCTTCTTATTAGTATATTTACCAATTTTTATTCAAATCAGAAACAAAATTTTTTTCCAGATTTTATACCCAAGACTATAGTCTTTGTTCTTTTGATCAAAAATGACAAAAAATTTTGTGTAGCTTTTTTAACTTAATTCGATGTAAATCAATGCGTAGAACACTGTGGTATAAACCGTTTCTTTGTATTTGTCAAAATTGCTGCATAAACTACGTTTCTCCCATTGTTGTATTATTAAGAGGGCAACTGACATAATTTCTGTATTCTTCACCTTCTTATTAGTATATTTACCAATTTTTATTCAAATCAGAAACAAAATTTTTTTTTCCAGTTTTTATACCCAAGACTATAGTCTTTGTTCTTTTGATCAAAAATGACAAAAAATTTTGTGTAGCTTTTTTAACTTAATTCGATGTAAATCAATGCGTAGAACACTGTGGTATAAACCGTTTCTTTGTATTTGTCAAAATTGCTGCATAAACTACGTTTCTCCCATTGTTGTATTATTAAGAGGGCAACTGACATAATTTCTGTATTCTTCACCTTCTTATTAGTATATTTACCAATTTTTATTCAAATCAGAAACAAAATTTTTTTTCCAGATTTTATACCCAAGACTATAGTCTTTGTTCTTTTGATCAAAAATGACAAAAAATTTTGTGTAGCTTTTTTAACTTAATTCGATGTAAATCAATGCGTAGAACACTGTGGTATAAACCGTTTCTTTGTATTTGTCAAAATTGCTGCATAAACTACGTTTCTCCCATTGTTGTATTATTAAGAGGGCAACTGACATAATTTCTGTATTCTTCACCTTCTTATTAGTATATTTACCAATTTTTATTCAAATCAGAAACAAAATTTTTTTCCAGTTTTTATACCCAAGACTATAGTCTTTGTTCTTTTGATCAAAAATGACAAAAATTTTGTGTAGCTTTTTAACTTAATTCGATGTAAATCAATGCGTAGAACACTGTGGTATAAACCGTTTCTTTGTATTTGTCAAAATTGCTGCATAAACTACGTTTCTCCCATTGTTGTATTATTAAGAGGGCAACTGACATAATTTCTGTATTCTTCACCTTCTTATTAGTATATTTACCAATTTTTATTCAAATCAGAAACAAAATTTTTTTCCAGTTTTTATACCCAAGACTATAGTCTTTGTTCTTTTGATCAAAAATGACAAAAAATTTTGTGTAGCTTTTTTAACTTAATTCGATGTAAATCAATGCGTAGAACACTGTGGTATAAACCGTTTCTTTGTATTTGTCAAAATTGCTGCATAAACTACGTTTCTCCCATTGTTGTATTATTAAGAGGGCAACTGACATAATTTCTGTATTCTTCACCTTCTTATTAGTATATTTACCAATTTTTATTCAAATCAGAAACAAAATTTTTTTTTCCAGTTTTTATACCCAAGACTATAGTCTTTGTTCTTTTGATCAAAAATGACAAAAAATTTTGTGTAGCTTTTTTAACTTAATTCGATGTAAATCAATGCGTAGAACACTGTGGTATAAACCGTTTCTTTGTATTTGTCAAAATTGCTGCATAAACTACGTTTCTCCCATTGTTGTATTATTAAGAGGGCAACTGACATAATTTCTGTATTCTTCACCTTCTTATTAGTATATTTACCAATTTTTATTCAAATCAGAAACAAAATTTTTTTCCAGATTTTATACCCAAGACTATAGTCTTTGTTCTTTTGATCAAAAATGACAAAAAATTTTGTGTAGCTTTTTTAACTTAATTCGATGTAAATCAATGCGTAGAACACTGTGGTATAAACCGTTTCTTTGTATTTGTCAAAATTGCTGCATAAACTACGTTTCTCCCATTGTTGTATTATTAAGAGGGCAACTGACATAATTTCTGTATTCTTCACCTTCTTATTAGTATATTTACCAATTTTTATTCAAATCAGAAACAAAATTTTTTTCCAGTTTTTATACCCAAGACTATAGTCTTTGTTCTTTTGATCAAAAATGACAAAAAATTTTGTGTAGCTTTTTTAACTTAATTCGATGTAAATCAATGCGTAGAACACTGTGGTATAAACCGTTTCTTTGTATTTGTCAAAATTGCTGCATAAACTACGTTTCTCCCATTGTTGTATTATTAAGAGGGCAACTGACATAATTTCTGTATTCTTCACCTTCTTATTAGTATATTTACCAATTTTTATTCAAATCAGAAACAAAATTTTTTTCCAGTTTTTATACCCAAGACTATAGTCTTTGTTCTTTTGATCAAAAATGACAAAAAATTTTGTGTAGCTTTTTTAACTTAATTCGATGTAAATCAATGCGTAGAACACTGTGGTATAAACCGTTTCTTTGTATTTGTCAAAATTGCTGCATAAACTACGTTTCTCCCATTGTTGTATTATTAAGAGGGCAACTGACATAATTTCTGTATTCTTCACCTTCTTATTAGTATATTTACCAATTTTTATTCAATTTCAGAAACAAAATTTTTTCCAGTTTTTATACCCAAGACTATAGTCTTTGTTCTTTTGACAAAAATGACAAAAATTTTGTGTAGCTTTTTAACTTAATTCGATGTAAATCAATGCGTAGAACACTGTGGTATAAACCGTTTCTTTGTATTTGTCAAAATTGCTGCATAAACTACGTTTCTCCCATTGTTGTATTATTAAGAGGGCAACTGACATAATTTCTGTATTCTTCACCTTCTTATTAGTATATTTACCAATTTTTATTCAAATCAGAAACAAAATTTTTTTCCAGTTTTTATACCCAAGACTATAGTCTTTGTTCTTTTGATCAAAAATGACAAAAATTTTGTGTAGCTTTTTTAACTTAATTCGATGTAAATCAATGCGTAGAACACTGTGGTATAAACCGTTTCTTTGTATTTGTCAAAATTGCTGCATAAACTACGTTTCTCCCATTGTTGTATTATTAAGAGGGCAACTGACATAATTTCTGTATTCTTCACCTTCTTATTAGTATATTTACCAATTTTTACAAATCAAAACAAAATTTTTTTCCAAGTTTTATACCCAAGACTATAGTCTTTGTTTTTTGACAAAAATGACAAAAAATTTTGTGTAGCTTTTTAACTTAATTCGATGTAAATCAATGCGTAGAACACTGTGGTATAAACCGTTTCTTTGTATTTGTCAAAATTGCTGCATAAACTACGTTTCTCCCATTGTTGTATTATTAAGAGGGCAACTGACATAATTTCTGTATTCTTCACCTTCTTATTAGTATATTTACCAATTTTTATTCAAATCAGAAACAAAATTTTTTTCCAGATTTTATACCCAAGACTATAGTCTTTGTTCTTTTGATCAAAAATGACAAAAAAATTTGTGTAGCTTTTTAACTTAATTCGATGTAAATCAATGCGTAGAACACTGTGGTATAAACCGTTTCTTTGTATTTGTCAAAATTGCTGCATAAACTACGTTTCTCCCATTGTTGTATTATTAAGAGGGCAACTGACATAATTTCTGTATTCTTCACCTTCTTATTAGTATATTTACCAATTTTTATTCAAATCAGAAACAAAATTTTTTTCCAGATTTTATACCCAAGACTATAGTCTTTGTTCTTTTGATCAAAAATGACAAAAAATTTTGTGTAGCTTTTTTAACTTAATTCGATGTAAATCAATGCGTAGAACACTGTGGTATAAACCGTTTCTTTGTATTTGTCAAAATTGCTGCATAAACTACGTTTCTCCCATTGTTGTATTATTAAGAGGGCAACTGACATAATTTCTGTATTCTTCACCTTCTTATTAGTATATTTACCAATTTTTATTCAAATCAGAAACAAAATTTTTTTCCAGTTTTTATACCCAAGACTATAGTCTTTGTTCTTTTGATCAAAAATGACAAAAAATTTTGTGTAGCTTTTTTAACTTAATTCGATGTAAATCAATGCGTAGAACACTGTGGTATAAACCGTTTCTTTGTATTTGTCAAAATTGCTGCATAAACTACGTTTCTCCCATTGTTGTATTATTAAGAGGGCAACTGACATAATTTCTGTATTCTTCACCTTCTTATTAGTATATTTACCAATTTTTATTCAAATCAGAAACAAAATTTTTTTCCAGATTTTATACCCAAGACTATAGTCTTTGTTCTTTTGATCAAAAATGACAAAAAAATTTGTGTAGCTTTTTTAACTTAATTCGATGTAAATCAATGCGTAGAACACTGTGGTATAAACCGTTTCTTTGTATTTGTCAAAATTGCTGCATAAACTACGTTTCTCCCATTGTTGTATTATTAAGAGGGCAACTGACATAATTTCTGTATTCTTCACCTTCTTATTAGTATATTTACCAATTTTTATTCAAATCAGAAACAAAATTTTTTCCAGATTTTATACCCAAGACTATAGTCTTTGTTCTTTTGATCAAAAATGACAAAAAATTTTGTGTAGCTTTTTTAACTTAATTCGATGTAAATCAATGCGTAGAACACTGTGGTATAAACCGTTTCTTTGTATTTGTCAAAATTGCTGCATAAACTACGTTTCTCCCATTGTTGTATTATTAAGAGGGCAACTGACATAATTTCTGTATTCTTCACCTTCTTATTAGTATATTTACCAATTTTTATTCAATTCAGAAACAAAATTTTTTCCAGTTTTTATACCCAAGACTTCTTTGTTCTTTTGATCAAAAATGACAAAAAATTTTGTGTAGCTTTTTTAACTTAATTCGATGTAAATCAATGCGTAGAACACTGTGGTATAAACCGTTTCTTTGTATTTGTCAAAATTGCTGCATAAACTACGTTTCTCCCATTGTTGTATTATTAAGAGGGCAACTGACATAATTTCTGTATTCTTCACCTTCTTATTAGTATATTTACCAATTTTTATTCAAATCAGAAACAAAATTTTTTTCCAGTTTTTATACCCAAGACTATAGTCTTTGTTCTTTTGATCAAAAATGACAAAAAATTTTGTGTAGCTTTTTTAACTTAATTCGATGTAAATCAATGCGTAGAACACTGTGGTATAAACCGTTTCTTTGTATTTGTCAAAATTGCTGCATAAACTACGTTTCTCCCATTGTTGTATTATTAAGAGGGCAACTGACATAATTTCTGTATTCTTCACCTTCTTATTAGTATATTTACCAATTTTTATTCAATATCAGAAACAAAATTTTTTTCCAGATTTTATACCCAAGACTATAGTCTTTGTTCTTTTGATCAAAAATGACAAAAATTTTGTGTAGCTTTTTTAACTTAATTCGATGTAAATCAATGCGTAGAACACTGTGGTATAAACCGTTTCTTTGTATTTGTCAAAATTGCTGCATAAACTACGTTTCTCCCATTGTTGTATTATTAAGAGGGCAACTGACATAATTTCTGTATTCTTCACCTTCTTATTAGTATATTTACCAATTTTTATTCAAATCAGAAACAAAATTTTTTTCCAGTTTTTATACCCAAGACTATAGTCTTTGTTCTTTTGATCAAAAATGACAAAAAATTTTGTGTAGCTTTTTTAACTTAATTCGATGTAAATCAATGCGTAGAACACTGTGGTATAAACCGTTTCTTTGTATTTGTCAAAATTGCTGCATAAACTACGTTTCTCCCATTGTTGTATTATTAAGAGGGCAACTGACATAATTTCTGTATTCTTCACCTTCTTATTAGTATATTTACCAATTTTTATTCAAATCAGAAACAAAATTTTTTTCCAGTTTTATACCCAAGACTATAGTCTTTGTTCTTTTGATCAAAAATGACAAAAAATTTTGTGTAGCTTTTTTAACTTAATTCGATGTAAATCAATGCGTAGAACACTGTGGTATAAACCGTTTCTTTGTATTTGTCAAAATTGCTGCATAAACTACGTTTCTCCCATTGTTGTATTATTAAGAGGGCAACTGACATAATTTCTGTATTCTTCACCTTCTTATTAGTATATTTACCAATTTTTATTCAAATCAGAAACAAAATTTTTTTTTCCAGTTTTTATACCCAAGACTATAGTCTTTGTTCTTTTGATCAAAAATGACAAAAATTTTGTGTAGCTTTTTAACTTAATTCGATGTAAATCAATGCGTAGAACACTGTGGTATAAACCGTTTCTTTGTATTTGTCAAAATTGCTGCATAAACTACGTTTCTCCCATTGTTGTATTATTAAGAGGGCAACTGACATAATTTCTGTATTCTTCACCTTCTTATTAGTATATTTACCAATTTTTATTCAAATCAGAAACATAAATTTTTTTCCAGTTTTTATACCCAAGACTATAGTCTTTGTTCTTTTGATCAAAAATGACAAAAAATTTTGTGTAGCTTTTTTAACTTAATTCGATGTAAATCAATGCGTAGAACACTGTGGTATAAACCGTTTCTTTGTATTTGTCAAAATTGCTGCATAAACTACGTTTCTCCCATTGTTGTATTATTAAGAGGGCAACTGACATAATTTCTGTATTCTTCACCTTCTTATTAGTATATTTACCAATTTTTATTCAAATCAGAAACAAAATTTTTTTCCAGATTTTATACCCAAGACTATAGTCTTTGTTCTTTTGATCAAAAATGACAAAAAATTTTGTGTAGCTTTTTTAACTTAATTCGATGTAAATCAATGCGTAGAACACTGTGGTATAAACCGTTTCTTTGTATTTGTCAAAATTGCTGCATAAACTACGTTTCTCCCATTGTTGTATTATTAAGAGGGCAACTGACATAATTTCTGTATTCTTCACCTTCTTATTAGTATATTTACCAATTTTTATTCAAATCAGAAACAAAATTTTTTTTCCAGATTTTATACCCAAGACTATAGTCTTTGTTCTTTTGATCAAAAATGACAAAAAATTTTGTGTAGCTTTTTTAACTTAATTCGATGTAAATCAATGCGTAGAACACTGTGGTATAAACCGTTTCTTTGTATTTGTCAAAATTGCTGCATAAACTACGTTTCTCCCATTGTTGTATTATTAAGAGGGCAACTGACATAATTTCTGTATTCTTCACCTTCTTATTAGTATGTTTACCAATTTTTATTCAATTCAGAAACAAAATTTTTTTTTCCAGTTTTTATACCCAAGACTATATCTTTGTTTTTTGATCAAAATGACAAAAAATTTTGTGTAGCTTTTTAACTTAATTCGATGTAAATCAATGCGTAGAACACTGTGGTATAAACCGTTTCTTTGTATTTGTCAAAATTGCTGCATAAACTACGTTTCTCCCATTGTTGTATTATTAAGAGGGCAACTGACATAATTTCTGTATTCTTCACCTTCTTATTAGTATATTTACCAATTTTTATTCAAATCAGAAACATAAATTTTTTTCCAGTTTTTATACCCAAGACTATAGTCTTTGTTCTTTTGATCAAAAATGACAAAAAATTTTGTGTAGCTTTTTTAACTTAATTCGATGTAAATCAATGCGTAGAACACTGTGGTATAAACCGTTTCTTTGTATTTGTCAAAATTGCTGCATAAACTACGTTTCTCCCATTGTTGTATTATTAAGAGGGCAACTGACATAATTTCTGTATTCTTCACCTTCTTATTAGTATATTTACCAATTTTTATTCAAATCAGAAACAAAATTTTTTTTTCCAGTTTTTATACCCAAGACTATAGTCTTTGTTCTTTTGATCAAAAATGACAAAAAATTTTGTGTAGCTTTTTTAACTTAATTCGATGTAAATCAATGCGTAGAACACTGTGGTATAAACCGTTTCTTTGTATTTGTCAAAATTGCTGCATAAACTACGTTTCTCCCATTGTTGTATTATTAAGAGGGCAACTGACATAATTTCTGTATTCTTCACCTTCTTATTAGTATATTTACCAATTTTTATTCAAATCAGAAACAAAATTTTTTTTCCAGTTTTTATACCCAAGACTATAGTCTTTGTTCTTTTGATCAAAAATGACAAAAATTTTGTGTAGCTTTTTTAACTTAATTCGATGTAAATCAATGCGTAGAACACTGTGGTATAAACCGTTTCTTTGTATTTGTCAAAATTGCTGCATAAACTACGTTTCTCCCATTGTTGTATTATTAAGAGGGCAACTGACATAATTTCTGTATTCTTCACCTTCTTATTAGTATATTTACCAATTTTTATTCAAATCAGAAACAAAATTTTTTTTTCCAGTTTTTATACCCAAGACTATAGTCTTTGTTCTTTTGATCAAAAATGACAAAAATTTTGTGTAGCTTTTTTAACTTAATTCGATGTAAATCAATGCGTAGAACACTGTGGTATAAACCGTTTCTTTGTATTTGTCAAAATTGCTGCATAAACTACGTTTCTCCCATTGTTGTATTATTAAGAGGGCAACTGACATAATTTCTGTATTCTTCACCTTCTTATTAGTATATTTACCAATTTTTATTCAAATCAGAAACAAAATTTTTTTCCAGTTTTTATACCCAAGACTATAGTCTTTGTTCTTTTGATCAAAAATGACAAAAAATTTTGTGTAGCTTTTTTAACTTAATTCGATGTAAATCAATGCGTAGAACACTGTGGTATAAACCGTTTCTTTGTATTTGTCAAAATTGCTGCATAAACTACGTTTCTCCCATTGTTGTATTATTAAGAGGGCAACTGACATAATTTCTGTATTCTTCACCTTCTTATTAGTATATTTACCAATTTTTATTCAAATCAGAAACAAAATTTTTTTCCAGATTTTATACCCAAGACTTCTTTGTTCTTTTGATCAAAAATGACAAAAAATTTTGTGTAGCTTTTTTAACTTAATTCGATGTAAATCAATGCGTAGAACACTGTGGTATAAACCGTTTCTTTGTATTTGTCAAAATTGCTGCATAAACTACGTTTCTCCCATTGTTGTATTATTAAGAGGGCAACTGACATAATTTCTGTATTCTTCACCTTCTTATTAGTATATTTACCAATTTTTATTCAAATCAGAAACAAAATTTTTTTCCAGTTTTTATACCCAAGACTATAGTCTTTGTTCTTTTGATCAAAAATGACAAAAAATTTTGTGTAGCTTTTTTAACTTAATTCGATGTAAATCAATGCGTAGAACACTGTGGTATAAACCGTTTCTTTGTATTTGTCAAAATTGCTGCATAAACTACGTTTCTCCCATTGTTGTATTATTAAGAGGGCAACTGACATAATTTCTGTATTCTTCACCTTCTTATTAGTATATTTACCAATTTTTATTCAAATCAGAAACAAAATTTTTTTCCAGATTTTATACCAAGACTATAGTCTTTGTTCTTTTGATCAAAAATGACAAAAAATTTTGTGTAGCTTTTTTAACTTAATTCGATGTAAATCAATGCGTAGAACACTGTGGTATAAACCGTTTCTTTGTATTTGTCAAAATTGCTGCATAAACTACGTTTCTCCCATTGTTGTATTATTAAGAGGGCAACTGACATAATTTCTGTATTCTTCACCTTCTTATTAGTATATTTACCAATTTTTATTCAAATCAGAAACAAAATTTTTTTCCAGTTTTTATACCCAAGACTATAGTCTTTGTTCTTTTGATCAAAAATGACAAAAAATTTTGTGTAGCTTTTTTAACTTAATTCGATGTAAATCAATGCGTAGAACACTGTGGTATAAACCGTTTCTTTGTATTTGTCAAAATTGCTGCATAAACTACGTTTCTCCCATTGTTGTATTATTAAGAGGGCAACTGACATAATTTCTGTATTCTTCACCTTCTTATTAGTATATTTACCAATTTTTATTCAAATCAGAAACAAAATTTTTTTCCAGTTTTTATACCCAAGACTATAGTCTTTGTTCTTTTGATCAAAAATGACAAAAATTTTGTGTAGCTTTTTTAACTTAATTCGATGTAAATCAATGCGTAGAACACTGTGGTATAAACCGTTTCTTTGTATTTGTCAAAATTGCTGCATAAACTACGTTTCTCCCATTGTTGTATTATTAAGAGGGCAACTGACATAATTTCTGTATTCTTCACCTTCTTATTAGTATATTTACCAATTTTTATTCAAATCAGAAACAAAATTTTTTTTTCCAGTTTTTATACCCAAGACTATAGTCTTTGTTCTTTTGATCAAAAATGACAAAAAATTTTGTGTAGCTTTTTAACTTAATTCGATGTAAATCAATGCGTAGAACACTGTGGTATAAACCGTTTCTTTGTATTTGTCAAAATTGCTGCATAAACTACGTTTCTCCCATTGTTGTATTATTAAGAGGGCAACTGACATAATTTCTGTATTCTTCACCTTCTTATTAGTATATTTACCAATTTTTATTCAAATCAGAAACAAAATTTTTTTCCAGTTTTTATACCCAAGACTATAGTCTTTGTTCTTTTGATCAAAAATGACAAAAAATTTTGTGTAGCTTTTTTAACTTAATTCGATGTAAATCAATGCGTAGAACACTGTGGTATAAACCGTTTCTTTGTATTTGTCAAAATTGCTGCATAAACTACGTTTCTCCCATTGTTGTATTATTAAGAGGGCAACTGACATAATTTCTGTATTCTTCACCTTCTTATTAGTATATTTACCAATTTTTATTCAAATCAGAAACAAAATTTTTTTCCAGTTTTTATACCCAAGACTATAGTCTTTGTTCTTTTGATCAAAAATGACAAAAAATTTTGTGTAGCTTTTTTAACTTAATTCGATGTAAATCAATGCGTAGAACACTGTGGTATAAACCGTTTCTTTGTATTTGTCAAAATTGCTGCATAAACTACGTTTCTCCCATTGTTGTATTATTAAGAGGGCAACTGACATAATTTCTGTATTCTTCACCTTCTTATTAGTATATTTACCAATTTTTATTCAAATCAGAAACAAAATTTTTTTTCCAGATTTTATACCCAAGACTATAGTCTTTGTTCTTTTGATCAAAAATGACAAAAAATTTTGTGTAGCTTTTTTAACTTAATTCGATGTAAATCAATGCGTAGAACACTGTGGTATAAACCGTTTCTTTGTATTTGTCAAAATTGCTGCATAAACTACGTTTCTCCCATTGTTGTATTATTAAGAGGGCAACTGACATAATTTCTGTATTCTTCACCTTCTTATTAGTATATTTACCAATTTTTATTCAAATCAGAAACAAAATTTTTTTCCAGTTTTTATACCCAAGACTATAGTCTTTGTTCTTTTGATCAAAAATGACAAAAAATTTTGTGTAGCTTTTTTAACTTAATTCGATGTAAATCAATGCGTAGAACACTGTGGTATAAACCGTTTCTTTGTATTTGTCAAAATTGCTGCATAAACTACGTTTCTCCCATTGTTGTATTATTAAGAGGGCAACTGACATAATTTCTGTATTCTTCACCTTCTTATTAGTATATTTACCAATTTTTATTCAAATCAGAAACAAAATTTTTTTTCCAGTTTTTATACCCAAGACTATAGTCTTTGTTCTTTTGATCAAAAATGACAAAAAATTTTGTGTAGCTTTTTTAACTTAATTCGATGTAAATCAATGCGTAGAACACTGTGGTATAAACCGTTTCTTTGTATTTGTCAAAATTGCTGCATAAACTACGTTTCTCCCATTGTTGTATTATTAAGAGGGCAACTGACATAATTTCTGTATTCTTCACCTTCTTATTAGTATATTTACCAATTTTTATTCAAATCAGAAACAAAATTTTTTTTTCCAGTTTTTATACCCAAGACTATAGTCTTTGTTCTTTTGATCAAAAATGACAAAAAATTTTGTGTAGCTTTTTTAACTTAATTCGATGTAAATCAATGCGTAGAACACTGTGGTATAAACCGTTTCTTTGTATTTGTCAAAATTGCTGCATAAACTACGTTTCTCCCATTGTTGTATTATTAAGAGGGCAACTGACATAATTTCTTAAAAAAATATGATCTGACCTCAGCGATAATATTGTATTGTTTATTTCCGGTAGTGGTGTGTGGTATCACCGTTACAGAAAATGGAATTTCCAATCAATCTTTACTCACCGATTGTATGCGGTGTTCAAGTAACATAGAATTGGGTTTCATCGATAACGATTAAAATTTTGTGTTTGATACACAGTGAAAATGTTGATGATATTCGTAATCAAAAGTGGAAAGCACAACAAGGATAACATTATAAGTTTATTTAAACAAATTTACTGATGCATCATCAGAATACAACAATAGTAATTATTGTGGAAATATACTTGAAATTAGCTGAGCATTGAGCTGTCATTGATTCTATATGGTGTATATATATAGTACATCATCAGCAAGAACTAATCTAAGCGCATTGTTTAATAAATGAAAGTTATCAGAATTTTAAAAATACGGTTACGATTTATTTTGTGGTAAACTATGCTAAATTGATAAAAAGAATATTATTTAACAACCTAATTAAATAATGTTTTTAAGCGAGGTTTCAATAATTTTAACTAGTTTCAGAAAACGGGTTTTAAAATGCAAGGGGGCAATTACACCCCCTGATGGCCATTTTAGAAACTCGCAAAAAAATTCAGAATTTTCTCTTGCCTACTTTTATTTTTTACCTTAAGTCGATACGATAAGTGGTTCTAATATTTTCCCACCCTGTACATAATTTTAATTCCAATCTAAATCTATAACTAGATTCTAGTATGTTACACTTTTCTACACACAACTGTCTTATATATCATCGTTATGGGCATACAAAATCAAATATCCTAAATTCTAGTGCTAAATTAAATGTCGCCATTTTCGTCTTAACAAAGATATTTTGTATATAAACCTCAATTATGTACATTATTTGAATTGCGTCAATAAAAAAAATAATACATAATTTTAATTCTTAACATGAAAATGGCGTCATTAAATTTATCAATCTAGGGATTTTTTGTGCACACACAATGATGAACTTGTGTGTACAAAAGTAAAACTCACTAGAATTTAGTGATAAATTTTATTCTGAATTAGAATAATGTACATAATGGAAATTGGGTAAATTCAATTGAAAAAAAAACATGACTTTATTGTTTTTTTAAATATTGGGACAATATAAACACCAAAATTTTTAGAGGTACAACAGAAACGTAGCTAAAAGAAGTCAATAATAAATAAGTTTATTTATTTATTTATTCGTACATTTTAATATTGTATTGTGATGTAAGTGTTATGTATGGTGCCCCAGAAGATCAGTATAAACCTGTATAGTGTGGTGAAATAATAAATCAGTTATGAAGCTTTTTCGAAACGTTTATTATTTTTTAAATATTGGGACCTTATAACACCAATATTTTGAAAGATACGTAGCTAAAAAAATAATAAATACGTTATGAAGCTTTTTCGAAACTTTGGGACATCCTGTATAAATGAGAATATGGTAAATTTATTGTAACACCGAGTGCTACAACAAGTTTTTGGGCCTTAGAATATACTAGTAAAATTTGGTGTATTGATGTTCGTATGCCTACGTCAAAAATAAACAAAAACAATAGTATTGTTGAATTCAAATAATAACTTTTATGGTACCATTCGTCGTTGACATAAAGTAAAACTCACTAGAATCTAGTGATAAATTTAATTCGGAACTAAAATAATGTACATAATGCAAATTCAATTCGTTTTTGTTTAAAACTTTGAAATAATAATAATGTGGACAAAAGGAAAGATGCTTTACTAGACATTTAAAGAAACATTAGAACTGTGTCGGAGTCTATTAATAGTAATATTTTCTTTTTTTTTCTACTTTTATTTTGACAAATTGGTTTAGGCTTTCGCGGCCTGTTTCACAAACGCGAGTGATTAGCTTCTTCAGGGGTCCTTGCACCTCCGATGTTGGATGTAGACTGATGAGTTCTGCTTTGCAGCTTTTATTTACACTGATTCAAAAGGGGCGGGGCTTTAAACTCGGCGGTCAGTATGCGCAGATTGTATTTATACTGGGTCAAAGGTGTCGGGGAATCCAATTCTCAAGAACACCCCACATTTGACCTGCGCGATGCAAGTCCCACCTCCATTGAAACAGTGTAGAAACCCACGAAGCAAACTCGAACGTGCTACGTTAGCACGATCAGCACTAGATGTTGCATCATGTTGTTATCACTAAACAAGTATTTTTAAATAAAGTTCATTTTAGTGGCAGAAGAATAACGCCCATTGGCCCAGGAACCAAACTCAGTCGATGTTATTCGTTCCTAATTCGAAACAGTAAGCTGGAATATGGAAGAAAACTGCAACTGAAACAATCAGTGGATTGAGTGATCGCGGAAGAATAAACTGCGAAAGAAATATCGCAACCAATTTAGATGTTTCAAAGCTGAAAGATTTAGAAACTAACGGAAATATGGAATCCACCGAAGCAACTAAAAAACTTCAGTATTCTTCAATTCGTTTTCGTTAGTCATTATTCTCGATTTTTTCGTGAATAATTCACCATTTCGTATTTTGTAATTAAAACTGAAATACATGGTATTTACGCTATAGAATCACGTAATAACAATCAAATCTTTCAAAAAATGTTTTGCACAAAAATATGTAAATAAAATCTATGAATTTGGGGAGGCTATAAACGCACCCTGAGCAATGACGTCAGTACCATTTTTAAAAATGTCATTTTGACTTTGATTGTTTGCTAGTGGCAAATTCCCAAACTAAACATAAATTTAGTGTCCAAATAAAATACAGGGCTAAGCATCTTCATCAAAACGTGGCATAAACATAACCTAAAAATTGACAGAAATAAATACGTACTTTCTAAGATACATCGAATTCAAACCTAAACTTTGCATCATCTGGCTACTTTGTTAGAAAAAAATTACCAAATGTCAAGAAAAAATGCCAAGAACTACCAAGTTCAGTTTTTTATTTGAACACCCGTTATAAATGAAAATTGCAATACAGTACTTCACGCTATATTCACGATAAAGGTTGTGATGTCAAGCCAATGAGAGAGTATTCTGTGTATTTAAATAAATACCGATACTTTTGGTAAGTTTTTCTACATATCAAGTTCTTTAAAATTTATATATTTTGAACGTTATCAAAATATTTCAACAGTTTTTCATTTTTTGTAAACATTGCTATTATTATATGATTTTGATGTTGTTTAAAGATCAATCAAATATTTAAAAAACGAAAATAAATTTCATCTGTGCGAAAATCTTTCCCACAAACCACAGCATAATAAATACCCAGCAGGGTATCTCTCGAGATGAGCCTACTAATTTAAAAAAATATAGCCTTGCAATCATTGTATTCGGTTTAAAACGCGAAGTCGGACTAATTAAATTAAAATCAAACCTAAAACAGTTTAAAATGTTACAGAAGCCGTCATATAATATTTTAATAATTGTTATTAATGTTTTTGATCGTAGGTCTTAGAATCGATTATTAGTAGGCAGGTTTATAACGTTTCCCCACCAAAATTAAATCGTGATTAATTTAGTAGACGGAAATACGCTGTTGTGTGTTTGTTATGCTGTGCAACAACTCTTTAACACGCTTGGGTGCAATTGTTATATCAACAAGAGCATGTCAAATTAGAATTTTTACAAAAATTAACTTTGTTTACACAATTGGTGTAAATGTTTGCTAAATAGAAAAAAAAATTGTATGAATATTTTGCGCACATCGAAGATTTTGGTCTTTGTCTTCATGTTATGACATCACAATCGACACAGGAATTTTCTGCACCGTTTAAGACAATTAAAATGTTTTTTAGTAATAAAAACAAATGAAGTATCCACCACTATGTATGACAAAAGTAGACACTCATTTTTAATATTTCTACATATATTCATGATATACAGAGTGTCCAATTTAATATTTCGATTTTTCTAATTATAACTCCTACAATACAAATTAAAGAAAAAATTATTTTCGTAGAAAAAATATTTCGGATACCGAATATATTTTTCGAAAAATAACGAGCAATTTAGACCACTCTGTAAATAACAGTTTTTGTTTAAAGAGACAAGTGTGATATTTCCAGAACAGCATCAACGAGTAACAAAGACTAAATAAATGCACTCAACCATAACGAAATACTTCCATGGTTACATAATATAAGTAGTTCCAATTTAATTGATTTGTAGTGTTGATAATATTTAGGTAATAATCAATTTCATTTCGAATTTACACACGAAAACCGGGAAAATATTTTGGTATTCGACAATGTCACAATGACAACATAAAATGTTTGTAACAGTCGGATTTTAGAATGACACATGACATTGGTACAAAATTTTCTTACCTAATATCCTTCCATCATGGATTAAAATTTCGGGAAATAATTCATGTTCTAAATAAATACTTTTTTGAGTTATTTAGTTGCTGTAATTTCAATTTTTATGTTTCTTCGATTTTGGGTACTTACTACAAACTATAAACAAAAAAAATCAGTCTATATATGCAACCAAATAGTGTAGGTATTGAATTTTTGTAAAAAAAATGCGAATTTATTTTCAAGAATATTTTGTATTTTCAATCAAGGTTGTTTCTAATTTAATTTTTGTCGGATAAGTAGTCATTAAGATACAGTAATCATGTAACCTTTTCAGTTAGCAATATCTTCAATAATATTAATTACAAAACATAATATGAAATGAATGTTGTAAATTGCATTATCTACAACTTTTATTAAAAAGTCCTATACAGTTGAAATTTAAGTTAATGCCTGCTTAAAAACGCTACCTAGCGACTATCTTGTAAACTACGAGAATGATGGGAATGCGATTCTAAATATGTTAAGATATTGTTACGCTTTGTTTTTCTTTCCGCGTTCACAATCGAATCGTGTTACACGAATGTTACACTATTAAGAGATTATTTTATTCAACAATACAGTTCTAATAACTCTGATAAATACACACACTTATTGTACGTTGTAATTTATATCAACTCGCATTCAACGACAACTTAGAACTGAAATCAACAACTACATGACTATGCTTTTATAGTTGTAGAATAGTAGTGTAGAAGATACACGAATAGTCAGGAGAACGAATGTCTCTCTGAAATCTCGATCATTACTATTTATTCTCGTAAGTCCAATGCCGTAACACTATTAAAAGTTTTGGTAGATTATAGTATGTAATTTAAAAAAACGTGGGACTTTTGTAAAGATAATGAAAGTATTTAATAGTTACGCTAACTAACTTCTAATACTCTTACAACATGTGTTTTTTTAATGACAAAATTTATTTTTTCCAAATTAAAAACATTATTCACAAAATTTATAGCATTTTTCTGCCTTTTATAAATGTTTATGCTAAAAGTATACAAATTACTATACAAACCGACACTCTTTAAACGATTTAAATTTTCAACACTATGTGTATTTTTGAAAAGAGAAATTTAGGGACATTAGTTAACACAAGAGAAAGATTAGTTGTAAAATTGTAAGCCCTAAATTCCTTTTTCATACAAAAATTCAAGTTAAGTTGCCACAATATTCAAAATTTTCTTATACGCACGTACTAAATTCCACATATTTTTAATGCTTAATAAATTTGCAAATTCCATTTTTTAAATTCCTAAGCTCTACAAATCATTTTTAAATTCCTATTTTGTCCACGAAAGGTATGAACTTATTTTAAGTTTAAAAATCATTAAGCAACTTTGTCGACATAGTCGGTAAAACAATAGAGATTTTCCTAATAAGCTTAGTGTGTAAAAAGATTATTTCCTGTTATTTTAATTGAGAATCATAGCAGGCGGTAATTGGAAAACATAATTAAATAGGAATTGTAATAAAGTAATCAAAAATATGTAGTAGTTTCTAAGATTATGTTTTTAAAGATAAATAATTTGCAACAATGGTTATTAACGTAAAAGATCTAGTTATCCGTTAGTTATTCAAAACACCAATACCAACTATAAGCTGTATTTTTTTGTCATGGCTCTCTAGATTTTATCGTTTTAATTACTATTACTGTCAACTGATTACGTACCCGTAAAAACAAAGTTTCATACTGTATATTTTTGCACAATATTGTTTAATGGTGACATCAAATAATAATAACTTTAATAAAATTTTGTGTAATTCACGTATAGCTTTGAAGACTAATAAACGTGACTAAAATTTTGCTAGAAAGAGAAAATGTCATTTTAGCAAAAAAATAGTTTAAACAAAAGTTATAGATAATAAAATTTCTACTAAAATTTTGCTAGAAAAGAGAAAAATAAAATGTCATTTTAGCAAAAAAAATAGTTTAAACAAAAGTTATAGATAATAAAATTTCTAACGACATAACTCTTTTTTTACAGTTGAGTGTATTTTTTTCCTCTAATTAAGTTTCTAATTTTAAAGTTCTTAACCTTCTAGGTGGAGGTAGGGTTGAAAATAACGGTCTTAGGCCTCGAAAGCCACAGTTCAAAAGGACTGCTTCTTCCCCATCAAAGAAGTTAGATAAACGGCCAGCATTTAATGATTTAGTCAAATAATTAAAGAAAAAAGAACCAATTATTGGGTCTCCAAAAAACTCTGAGTAAAATTTGCAATCCGTAATAATAATCAAATCCTTCAAAAAATGTTTTGCGCAAAAATATGTGCAAACTAAAATCGATGAATTTGACGAGGCTATAAAACACTATATTCACGATAAAGGTTGTGACGTCAAGTCAATGAGAGAGTGTTCTGTATATTTGAATAAATGTCGATACTTTTGCTAAATTTTTCTACATAACAATTTCTTTAAAATTTATACATTTAATTTCAAAATTATTTCACAAATAAACAATAACAGAAACTCACTCTGGTCATTCTCAGCATGGGATTATTTCAGGACATTGTAATAGTCCTGTCGTTATTTACTTTGTTTTTCTTATTTCTTTAATTTTTTTATTTGCTTTTATTTTTATGGTATCTTTAGAATTTTCCCGTAAACAAATAGTATTATTATTATTGTTACTATTATTCTATCTATCTATTACGTTACAATACCTACTCAGTACTGTTTTGTTTCGAACGCTGGTGATCAACTTTGTGACTAATTTAATTCTGTATTCACTAACTCTAATAGAGAAATTAAAGCAAATAACTAAAAACTGACTAATATTTAACATTTCTCTCAAACTATTATTTTCCATGGCACACTACTTAGTTGTTTTTCCGGTATCTCTAACGTAAACCCTGTATTATATGGCTGGGTAAAAATTCAAATCTGGTTTCCTTCAAATAATGAAAATATGGCGCGGTCCTCCGTCTTAAATTGCGACACGCTGTTTACAAGATGTGGAGTTAAAAAGAAAAAAAATGAGGGAAAATGGGAGAAAATAATTTTGGCTCTCGCATGGAAAAACCTAGAAAAGATCGCGAAATATAAATAATGAACATATGGGGGGGTCTTAGTCTAAAAATGCGACACACTGTTTTATAAGATGTGGAGTAAAACAAATCGAAGAAAAATGGAGGAAACTACCTTTTCTTCCCCTCTCTATCGCAAATAGATAGAAATCCTCGGAAAATCCGAGACAAGATTGCGAAATCTCATAAGAAATGTGAACCAATTTAGACTAATTTTCTTGTGCTACCCAGTATATTCAAAATAGTTTTCTAAAATAGACCCCTATTCCTTCAAATAATGATCACGAAATATAAATAATGAAAATACGAGGAGTGTCTTCGTCTTAAATGCGACAACGCAAAGCAAAATCTCAAGCTTGAGGCGTGCTTGAGTCTTTTATTATATTCACATATTCGGCAAGTTTCGGTGAAGATAATCCTCAAGAATGGGTTGTTGGGAATTTTAACACGTAAAGTTTAATTTCTATGATTTTTTATTTGGAATGGTAGAACCGAGGGTAGAACGCAGATTGACAGCTAGCTTCGTTCGACATCTGATTTACGACTAGATAAGGTCGGCAGTGTATAAATTTACGTTACCGGTGGTAAATATGACATCCTGCACATTTCTTTAACACCATAAAATTATTATTATAAGACAGCTCATTAAATTATTAAATTCAAACGCTGTAGGTAATAAAATAACATTGCAAACTTATTTGTAATGGTGCCATCTGCAATGAAAATCGTGCACTGATACGTCACAATCATGTTTAACATAACCTAAAAACTAGGGCGAATGACTGAATGCAATGCTTGGGGTTCGTTGCTTCTTGACTTTAGCTATAGCTCAAGATAACAATAAACCGAAGTAATTCTCAAGATTAAATGCCGTTTATAGTATAGATTCTCGTCTCAAAAGCGTTCTTCGACTCAAGTACGCCTCAAGTCATAACTACAAGTACGGGCATTAGTCTCAAATACGCGCCAATACGACACACTGTTTATAAGATGTGGAATAAAAAAAATGGTACTAACTACATTTTCTTCCTCTTTCTAATGCAAAGAGATAGAAAATCCGAGACAAGATTGCGAAACCTCATAAGAAATGCGAAGAACCGATGAGCAGTTAGCAATAACTTTCAGCAATATACCTATTCCAGTCCTACTACATTAAGTTGCATTACAAGTGAGCGAACTGTTCTCAATGTTTTCATAACTTATGACATATTTCCTCAGTTCTCTTGCTGCATTCAAATCTACATTAAATTGTAATCCTTTAATTTGTAGTTAAATATTATAAAGCAATAACAATATTGCGAACAAAATTTTTTAATGCAATGTATTCTACCATCAATTCTAAACTAATTACCAAAAAATTGAAATGTGCGTATCTCTAAATAATTTTTAAATAAATAAACAATACAAAAAACGAAATTTCGCGCACATATTCACAGTTTCTTCAAAATTTAACAAACATGTCGATAAAAATGTTCAATTTTTTTATGAAATGTATTCTACAATAAATTCTAAATGGTTACCAAAAAATTGAGATGTGTATGTTTCTAGCTAAATTTTTAATAAATGAACAATGCAGAAAACGAAATTTGTTTCAAACTTTCACAAACATGTCGATAAAAAATTTCAATTTTATTTTAATCCAATGTATTCTACAATAAATTTTAAACTGATTACCAAAAAAAATTGGGATGTGCATGTCCCTAGTTTAATTTTATATAAAAGAACAATGCAGAAAACGATATTTCTCGCAGATATTCACGCAGTTTTTTAAAATTTCACGAAAATGTTGATGAAATTTTTTTTTAATGCAATGTATTCTATAATAAATCGTAAAGGGATTAACAAAAATTGGGATGAGCATATCTATGGTTTATTTTAAATAAATAAACAATACAGAAAACAAAATTTCGCGCACATATTCACGCAGTTTTTTCAAAATTTAACAAACAAGTCGCTAACATTTTTCAATTTTTTTAATGCAATGTTTTTTACAATAAGTTCTGAACTGATTAACAAAAAAATTAGGATGTGCATATCTCTAGTTTATTTTTAAATAAATCAGCAATGCACAAACGTCATTTCACGCACATACACAAACATTTTCAATTTTTTTAATGCAATGTATTCTATAATAAATTCTAAAGTGATTAACAAAAAGTTGGGATGAGCATATCTATAGTTGATTTTTAAATGAATAAACAATACAGGAAACAAAATTTCGCGCACACATTCATCCAGTGTTTTTTAAAATTTAACAACCAAGTCCATAAAAATTTTCAATTTTTTTATGTAATCTATTCTACAATAAGTTCTGAACTGATTAACAAAAAATTGGGATGCATATCTCTAGTTTATTTTTAAATAAATCAGCAATGCAGAAAACGTCATTTCACGCACATACACAAGAAGTTCTTACCCACACTTTTAGCACACAAATTATTTTGTATATATGGACGAATAAATGCATTTTAATTGATTTTAAACCAAAATGACTATATAGGTATATAATCTAAATATCATTACGATACGTTATGAGAAGAAAAAGCTACTCCGGGACGGGAGTTGTAATTTGCGAACTTCGCTTCGGGACCGTGTGGGCGGGCACCTTTTTGATAGCGAATTTGACATCGTTGTCGCATTTTTATTGTGTGCAAATACTTTTATACATAGAATGAACAATTACAAACAACATATTAAAAAATTTAGATGTTATTTTTTTAAATTTTACAAGACCGGGAAGTTATACCCGAGCGACGTAATCGCGAAAATCTCTGATGAAAAATTTGACATCCTTTGTCACATTTTTTTAGTGCAATTTTTATAAATAGAATAAACAATTACAAACAATAATTTGCAATTAAAGAGATGCTCGCGATTACGTCGCTCGGGTATAACTTCGCGGTCTTGTACCGTTTTTTTAAAGAAATAACAGCATCTGAATTTTTTAATATTTTATTTATAATTAATTATTCTATGTATAAAAAATTGCACGCAAAAAAAATGTGACAAACGATTTCAAATTTGCCATCAAAAGATGCTCGCGATTACGTCGCTCGGGTATAACTTCGCGGTCTTGTAACTTTTTTAAAAAATAACAGCATCTAAATTTTTAATATATTGTTTATAATTGATTACTCTATGTATAAAAAAATTGCACGCAAAAAAATGTGACAAACAATGTCAAATTTGTTATCAAAGAGATGCTCGCGATTACGTCGCTCGGGTACAACTTTCCGGTCTTGTAACTTTAAAAAAAATAACAGCATCTGAATTTTTTAATATGTTGTTTATAATTGTTCATTCTATGTATAAAAAAATTGCACACAACAAAAATGTGACAAACAATGTCAAATTCGCTATCGAAAACGTGCCCACACGGTGCCGCAAGCGAAGTTCACAATTACGACGGCCGGAGTAGCTTTTTCTTCTCATAACGTATCGTAATGATATTTAGATTCTATACCGATATAGTAATATTGGTTTAAAATCAATTAAAATGCATTTGTTCATCCATATATACAAAATAATTTGTGTAGCTAAAAGTGTGGGTAACTTTCACGTGGGTGAAGTTCTTTCAGAATTTCACAAACATTCAATTTTTTTAATGCAATGTTTCTATAATAAATTCCGATAAATTCTAAATTGATAAACAAAAAATTGGGATGTGCATAGTTTATTTTTAAATACATACACAATACAGAAAACAAAATTTCGCGCACATATTCATTAACTTTTTTTCAAAACTTTTTCCCTAAAAATTTTCAATTCGTTTGATGCAATGTATTCTACAATAAGTTCTGAACTGATTAACAAAAATTGTGATTATCTCTAGGTTAATTTTAAATAAATCAGCAATGCAGAAAACGTCATTTTACGCACATACACGAGTAGTTTTTTCAGAATTTCACGAACATGTTGATGAAAATTTTCAATTCTTTTAATGCACTGTATTCTATAATAGATTTTAAAGTGATTAACAAAAAATTGAGATGTGCATTAGTTTATTTTTAAATAAATAAACAATACAGAAAACAAAATTTCGGGCAATTATTCACGCAGTTTTTTTCAAAATTTAACAAACAAGTCGCTAAAAATTTGCAATTATTTTTAAAGCAATGTATTTATTTATCACCATAGTTTTCAGTATTGTTTATTTATTTAAATAAACTAAATATACGCACATTCCAATTTTTGCAAATCAACTTAGAAGTTAATCTAGAACAACATTGAATTTAAAAAACTGTTAATTATTACCGACGTCATTATCAAAATTTTAAAAAAATGTGTGTAAATACTGTACGCGCAATGTGGTTTTCTTTATTGTTTATTTAGTATTTAAAAATAAACTAGAAATATGCACATCACCTTTTTTGCAAATCAACCTAGAATTGAACATTTGGATCGACATATTTGTTAAAATTTTGAAAAAAACTGCTGGTATATTATATTTAACTACAAATTAAAGAAGTACAATTTAATGTAGCTCGGAATGCAACAAGAGAACTGAGGAAATATGTCATAAGCTATTAAACATTGAAAACAGCTCGCTCACTTGTAATGCAACAATGTATTAGGGCTGAATCTATTGCTGAAAGTTATTGCTAACTTCTCATTCGTGCAAATAATAAAAATATGGGAGGGTTTCTTCGTCTTAAATGCGACAACGCGAGACAAAATACTCGAAATCGGTCCTATTAATAAAGCCTGAGAAAAAAATCTTAAAAAAAAATGGGAACCAATTTGGACTAATTTTTTTGAGCTACCCCCGTACATTGGAAAACATTTTTCTAAAATAGACCCATACGAATAGTACGGGTTGGCATATGAACGAAATTCCTAACATTCAGTAGCGAGTCCAGGAGCTATGGGAGAATTACACACAATTGAACAAGGAATTCCGTATCATTTTCATTGTGCCTGCACAAATCAGTGTAATCAATATACAGTGTAAACGTAAATGTTGAATGTCACAAGTGTCTATTGTAAATCGATCGAATTAGGTAACAAGAAATAAAAAATTCCCTTCGTAACCTGCCAAAGCGTAGGGTCGCAGGTAAAAAAAGAACAGGTGCAAAGTTCCAAATCGTAACGGACTTTCCAAAACTAAACAATACGTAAGCGATGCAACATTTAACAATAAAAAAAAAATATGTAAACGAGCGATTAGTGACATCATAACTTGGGTGACTAGTAAAAAACGGAATGTTCTAAAAATAAAAATCGCGACATAAACTTCCTTAATCTGTATAGAAGTTTCCAAGCAGTCTATCGCATTATTTTGGAACAATAGAGGGAAAGGTTTATAGGGCAACGTGTTCAATTAAGGTCAACAGACATGTCATTTCTTTTTTGTTAATATACGTGAATCACTAATAGAAAAAATAATCTAATGAAATCATCAATAATTACGAAATCGTTAATGACACTTGAAAACAAAGTCCATGCAACGTCAGAAGGTATCGAACGATTATTGTCATTAATGGTCCTCGAAGTTCGAAGGTAGGGCGAGGTGCAAGTGCAGACGCTTTCTTTGATTTTGATAGAAAAGGGAATTGTGTGTGTGTGCGTTTCGGCGAAGAATAGAATTCGAAAGTCTCGGAATGAAAATAAACATTCCAGGAACTCCCGCACGAGCTTCGTGAAAAGACACCCACAATGTGTTCGCTTCCTGCGTGTACATAGTCGACTATTTTTAATATTGTATGTCCTCGTTGGAAATACTAATAAAAAAATCATTGGCATTCGAGTATTAAACGTCATTAAAGCGTTTGACATGTAGAGCAAAGAATCTGTGCGGGTCGAAGGGGGAACGTGGAACGATTGGGAGACAGACAGCCTATGACGCCAAAGTGATAGTCAACACGGCGCCATAGTACAATACCGTGCAAAAAATTTGCCCGTAAGGAATTTGCTTGCGGGATTGTGAAAAAAAGCGAACAAATAATAAATACCGAGAAATGATGATTAGTAATTGATTGCATAAATACTCACGCAACGTCAGTATTCGTCGAAATTTCCCCAACTTGCTCCAATGTTTACATTTTTATAATTATAAGTTGGCACTTATTTAGAATTCGTATTTAATAATCGCGTAGGCGTAGAAATAACAATTAAAATACAATACCGAGTGATTGCGCTGATAACGTAACTACTTTTAATAGAAATTTTTATTAACACTTATTGGCACTTTAATTAAAATTTATTTCTATCACCCATTTTAACGTTGCATACGAAATTCGCACTTATCTTTATGATTTTCCTGTAAATTGAGATAAATCTTGAGATACTGCGTTTACAATATACACTAAAATATGATATGCTGGCTAGCACGGCGCCATGTTTATTTATTCTGTCTCAGTCCAACAAACATAGTGACTAAAGTGTGGTTCACTTACAGCTTCTCGCACTACGTTCTCGTCTAACACACTAAAATACAATAAGCGCCTCTCGCTTCTCGCCATAGTTATTTATTATTCCACCTCATTCCTCGAAAACTTTCAAACCTGTTTAGCTACCATCCTTGTCTGTTGTTGGATTCACCTTAGAATTTCGTGCGTCATGCTTTCTCTTTCTGTTTGTTGGTTTCTCTTATTTTTACCAACTGACTTGTCGAGTTCAAAGTCTATACGCTATTCGCGTATTATCATCAATTTGTGGAAATATTGTTTATACACACCGTTTTAACCCATATGGAACCACACATCTCTCGCTCGTTACGCAACCACCTCGCTTTTATCGCCTACTCAATTAATAACACAACTTCGCTATTATATAACGACTAATACTAATTCGATATAAATCGTTCTGTCCATTTTCTCATAATAAGACAGATTGATGATAATTAAACATCGTTCGCTTATCATCAGTTTTATTCAATAAATCAGTAACGTGCTGCACATGTTGTTGGGATCGCCCGTACTATGTGCGTCTTTCTCCTATTTATTTAAGCGGAATTTCCTCTTATTAGGCTTCTCCCTTTAATGCGCTGGTAAATGTATAGGAATCTCCTCTATTTCGTATCTTGCTTTCACCACACGTTCGAGTCCTTGTTTTATATAACAGGTTATATATGTCTTTCTCTCTTTTGGAATCTCCGGTGTGTCCTTGTCGAATACATTAATGAATAACCTTTTTATAGCTTTTGCGTCTTTGAATACGTGTTTTTAAACGGAAATTGAAAATAATTCGTTTCGATTTATTTTAAATAAACTTCTGATATTTTTGTAAATTACCTACAGCGAAGAAATATTTCTTTTAAACCAGATTAAAATTTATTTACAAATTACGCCTGAAAAAATTTTAAAAATGCTTAGTTTACAAGAAAATTGTATTTCTCCAGTTGCAATACAATATAAATCATAATACAAATAATGTTGCACATACAGGGTGGTCCAAAAAAGTATGACACCACCAAATTGATTTCTATTAAATTTTGTACTTTAGAATTTGTTCTAGTATCTTTATTATGAGCAATAAATAAAAAACCGTAACAAACCGTTTTGCGCGCTTAGAAAGAATTATTTAAAAAAAAACCCAAGCAAATCTACAGTGTGAATTTGTAACTTTGTCGGTGGATATGTCACAGTTACATTCTTCAATCATTTTTCGCCAAAAAACATTGGTATAAAATTATCCTTCTATAATTTTACAAGCGATTGTACCGGGTGACCCAATAAGACTGTTCCTCGGCCATATCTCGGGAACCCGTTCGTGGTATGACTTTGGTGTAAAAAAAATATTAGGTAAATCGGCCATGAAGAATCGCAGGAAAATATTTTCAAGTTTTAAAAATGACCACCAGAGGGCGTAACTGCCATCTTAAATTTTTAAATTGCATTTTCTATAAATTTCGCATAATAAACATAAATTTTTTTTTACATTTGTAAAGAGAACCAGTTTACCTATCATTTTCGTAAAAACAAAAGTTCAGTTATTTCAAAACAAAGATGGCGGGGGGGTGTTCAATTGTTTTTGCAATAACCTGCTTTAACTTCTTAACGGTTTGACCGATTTTAACAAATTTGGTATCGTTGAAAAGAGCATTTCAAAGCAGAGGTATGTAAGAGGTATACGTCTTTTTATAAAGTTTAATCTATTTTACACTCAAATTATAAACCCCTATGTTTTTTACATTTTTGCTATTTTAGGCTACACCCTTACCATATCAACTTACACCAAGGCCTTACTCCTCGGGATTTCGACCGAAGGATATATTTTTGCCACTGGCTATTAAACATGGTAGCAGAAAATCCTCAATTTCTGTTAAATGTGTTGTGGACTGACGAAGCCACTTTCGGTAGTAATGGGCAATTGAACTTACATAATGCGCACTTTTGGGCCCGAAATAATCCGCGCTGGTTTGGAGAAGCCCAGCATCAAGGGAGATATAGTGTTTGGTGTGGGATAATTGGAGGGCGGTTTGTTGGTCCGTTTATTTTCGACGGAGCATTAAATGGTCGAACATTCCTACATTTTTTAGAAAATGTTCTACCAATTTTAATGGATGATATTCCGCTGGACGTCCGCCAAAATATGTTTTTCCAGCATGATGGTTGTCCCATTTAGATGCCACCTTCCCTGACCGTTGGATCGGAAGAGAAAGCCTGTTCCCTTGGCCTAAAAGGCAAGTTTTTGTAATGTTATTCGTCATAAAATTGCTTCAGTATTTAACACAAGAATCTTTGGATGTTGCATTTTGGAATGATTCTGTTTATAATTGCGCACATGTTAAAACTTATTAAATATTTCAAGGTCTCCCGATTTAACCTGCCTTGATTTTTATCTCTGGGGAAGAATTAATGATATAGTCTTAGCAACAAGGCGAGGATATGATTGCAAGAATCAGGAATGCCATCTTGAACATCCCAAGAGCTGAAATTGAGAATGCTGTTCTTTCAACACATCAGCGTCTTCAGATGTGCATCCAAAATAACGGAGGCCATTTTGAACACCTGGGTCGCCATTTTTTTTCCTTTTATGGGTTTTATTAAAAAACGGTTCTTTTTAGAACCACAGACCATTTCATAAAAAGAATTCCGTAAAGTAACTATATTATACCTACTAAAATCTTTGTAAATGGTTCCAAAATATATGGTCTAACATATTCGAATTCGGATATAGTATACCTATTTAGGTTTTAGGCTTACTTTTTAAATTAAAGGTTAGAATTACGAGAGTAATATTAAAGTGACAATAAGTTCAAAATGCGTTTAGTCCCTTTGGAGCAACATGAATGTTCTGATGATATATATTTTTTAAATAATACCTAAATGAATTCTATTTAGACTCACAATTGTCTCTTTAACATCTTATTCATTTTGTGCTAAATTTTTAATAGTTTTAGAAAATTTACCGCGCAGTCCTCGATCTTCAAACATCCATTATTCTCATTTTCCCAATATTTGAGGTTAGGAACGAGATTTTGAAAAATGGTTTTCACTGGCCTATTTGGATGTTATTTGGCTACTTTATCATAAAGAAAAGTTATATCATTCTATTTGATTTTTGATTTTTTTAATTTGGGCCATGGTGTCAAAACTAGCCCCTGGCGGAGAAGGATTCAACTAAATTAACTATATTTTGATGCTTATTGCTTAAGGAATGCTCTTTCCACCAATACCAAATTTGTTAAAATCGGTCAAACCGTTAAGAAGTTAAAACAGATTATTGCAAAAAACAATTGAACACCCCCCGCCATCTTTGTTTTTGAAATAACTGAACTTTTGTTTTTACGAAAATGATAGATAAACTGGTTCTCTTTACAAATGTAAAAACAAATTTTTGTTTATTATGCGAAATTTATAGAAAATGCAATTTAAAAGTTTAAGATGGCAGTTACGCCCTCTGGTGGTCATTTTTAAAACTTGAAAATATTTTTCTGCGATTCTTCACGGCCGATTTACCTAATATTTTTTTTACACCAAAGTCATACGACGAACGGTACCCGAGATATGGCCGAGGAACAGTCTTATTGGGTCACCCGGTATACAATAGCAAACAAACAACTGTTTCGTCATTTTGAAACTCTTCAGAGTGAGAGAACTCGAGTGTAAGTTCACTGTTGTACAATATGCTAGCAATCGATTTAAATCAGTGGCGGCTATTCAGGGGAAGTAGGGGAAGAGCCACTTCCCCAAAAAAAAAATCAAAAACAATAGTTTACGATTTGTTAATGTTAAAACTTTAAAAATACACCCAATTTAATAAACCTACGTTTCTTATTTAATTACATAATTATTACTGAAAATTATTCATGAAAAATCTTAACTGTCCACCTTGCCGTTGCGTTGCCAAGACGCATCAAGTCCTAGAGGCAATCACCTATAGCTTATATGTATAGCGGAAGAGCTGGCGTGCCCGCGTTAGAAATGAAAATATTTTTGATCAAATTTTTGAGAAGACTAATAATATAACTGAGATTGATTTTGTAAGCGTCAATATTCTGGTTTAAATCAAAATGAAATTCCTACAACATTATAGAGTTTTGTTTTACGAAATACTGGATCATATTTTGACTGAAATTGACACAAGATTTAAAGACTGTGCAAAACTTAAGTTTGTTTATCTTGGTGACTCGGCAAAATTTCTAATTTTTCTTCCGATGCTCTCGAAAATTTACAAACAACTTATTTACTAAAAGTGCGCGACTTAAAAATGAACTTTGCCTTTTGTATTTAGATGAAAATTTACAAAATACATCTTTACAACAGTTATTTAAAAAATACATAAAAATAAGGACATTTTCTCAGAAGCTTATAAACTATTTTCCCTGATATTAACAATTCCCTCAACGAGCGTATCTGTAGAAAGAAGCTTTTCTTGATTGAAAAGAATAAAAACTTATTCTAGAAATACAATTTCCTAGGACAGACTATCGTTCTTTGGCAAATATATCTATTCAAAAAGAACTGTTAGAAGAACTTAAAATAAAAGTGCCTTTTTATGACGAAATTACATTATTGACAAATTTAAAGAACAGGAGAATTGATTTAATTTATAAAAATAGGTAGGTAAGTACCTAATTTCTAAAATTTCATATTAATGGTTTTTGATATTTGGCTCTTTCCTTATAATTTCGACCACGAGCCGCTACTACTGATTTAAAACCGAATTTTTGCATAGGCGGGGTGGTCCAAAAAGTGGTAGGTACCTACTGTATTTTTTTGCGTGTTTTAGATCATATTAGTATTTATAACATATGGAGTAAAAAGGAAAATTGAGCAAAAATGGAACAAACTACATTTGGCTCTTTCTTTTTCTTATGCAAGGAGATGGAAAATTAGAAACGAGATAGCGAAATCACATAAGAAATGTGAAGAATGAATTTGGACACACTGTACACTACGCGGTATATTCGAAATTATTATTCTATAAATAGACCCTTCTTTCTAGTAATAATGAAAATATAGAGAGGGGGAGGTCTTCGTCTTAAATGCGACAACGCGAAGCAAAATATTCAAAATTGGTACAGTAGTAGCCTGAGTTTAAAGTTCAGATTTCAGTTAATAATCCTAAAAAAATGTGCCCATCATACTGTAGGTACCTATTTATTTTATGGCTGGGTAAACATTTATAGCATCATCCCTCAGGCTACGCACATAGCAAACTACCCCCACACAACGCACCAGCGTGAGAAGGGTTGTGATTGGCCAACGCACCCTTTAAAACGGCTACGCACACCAGCAAGAGGCACTCACTTCACCAGGTACGAATCTCTTGACTGGCATATATAACCCAGTCTAAACTACCCTCGGCCGGCAAGAATAACTCATCCGTTGGGACAATAAGGCGGCGTGCTTCACCCGTCTTAATCCTGCCTGTTGTCGTGTTTCACCCGACACAGCACACGTAGGAGAGAAACCGACTCACACTAGGCATATGACAACCAAACAAGCGCGCAAGGAGCAACAGTACCTCCATCCACGGGTACGCGCCTTCCTGCGGCGTTCTCCGGTGCTATCATTGGTGACGCAGCTTCTGCCAACGCTGCCAAAGCGCCGACAACTGGAGGCCAGCCAGCGATGAGGAGAGTACACCACGGCTCAATCCAGCGCTGTGCATGATAGCAGCCTGCCCCACCACGCAGCAGATCCAGTCCGAAGTCACTACACCTCAGGCTTGGCGGTTGATCCTGTGTGTGCAGCCATCACGTCGGGGTCACCAGTTTAGTGATTTACGTCATTTATTCATAAACACACTTATAACTTATTTTACATAGATATCTATTTACATTTACTTATTAACACTAGATTGAACATAGTTCTTGTGCGCAGCGTATATCGGAATCGTCGTCGGACGTAGGTCCGTCGGGTGCAGACGGTTGGGCTCGCTGATGCGGTCCACGCGCCTTCTTCACCAACTGGACAGCAAGATTTGGCACACCACTACAAGTCACCACAAACCAGGGCAGACAATTCGAGGCGCAGTAATTCAAACAACTTGATGACGCCGTAGGTTTCAAACGGAGCAGAGCTACAGCCTATCACCCACAAACAAACGGCCTAGTGGAAAGATTCCACCATCACCTAAAGGCAGCACTAATGTTTCACGACACCCAAAACTGGTATGACACGCTACCCATCGTACTGCTCAAAATACGCACAGCATGGAAAGAAGACATCTGCGCACAGCGGCCGAGTTAGTGTAAGGGGGAGAACATACGGATCCAGGAGAGTTCCTGAGCAAACACCAAGCAAGACAAACTCTAGAACCAGAAACTTTTGTAACACTGCTGCGACGCCATGTGCAATCATTCAAACCAACACCCACATCTGCACATGCCAAAGAAAGAAAAAGCTTCGTTTTCCAAGAGCAAGTGAAGATAAATTTTAGGTGTTTATGTCTCTTTAGGCACAAGGCCGGGCACTTCATGATGTTGTGACCACATACGCCCCACTTCTTCACCACAGTACCTGCATGTGTCATCAACCACCAGTCCCTTTTTTTTCAGGTGAGGTGCAAAGTATGCGTTCTGTTAATATACCACAGAGTGGTTTTAACTCTCTTCTGAGTAATTTTAACACTTTGTTACCCCTCTATTTATTAGGGCTAATAAACTTCTTCTTAGAATGTTTGAGACCTGGCAGTTTACTCCAGGTTCTGTTGACTTTGTTTGTATTGGCCCAGTTGGTAATAACCTTCTGGTAATTTTTCTGCTGCCTCTAATTTTGCTTGCTGATCTGCTTTCTCCTAGTATCCAGACAAGTTCAGTTTTATTTTTGTCCGACTACTCTTCCCAGTTCTTAGTTTTCTTTGATTTGATTTCTATTAAATAGTGCTTTACTTTTTTGAACTTTGGGGTTTTATCTTGTATCTCAAAATTATATTTAATTTTTTAGTAGTTTTGTCCGAGCTACAGCATGAATCTGTAACCTTGTCGATATATAAGGAGTTACATAGTCGGTTCTTCAATTATTTATCCCAACTGTTATAGAATTGAGTTGGTTCTATGTTGTTGAATGTTTTATGTAATGTCACTGTCAATGTTCATAAATTGTCATTAGTTTAGATTGAAATGTAGCTTTGTTTTAAGTGTATTTAAGCCTAATTAAGGTTCATTTGTTTTTCATAAAGCTGTTTCTACCTATATCAATTTAATACACTTAATTAACAATTGAAGTCAATCATGGAACCTATTCTACGACCGGAAAGATTTAACCTAAATTCCGATGGAACAAATTCAAGTCTGGAATGGAATCATTGGTACAAGACTTTCCGAAACTTCATTCCATTAGCAGAAATTCCGGAAGCAAGCAGATTGCAAGTGCTTGCTTATTAACTTCTTCTCACCTGCCGTATATGAATACATAGCGAGTGCGGTAAGTACCTACACCGAAGCTATAAGTGTCCTCGAAGATACCTAATTATGTGAAACCTGTAAACGAAGTGTTTGCTCGACACATAAGCTGAAAATTAAACGGCAGGAGCCGGGAGAAACTATTGATAGATACCTCGAGACCCTTGGACGGTTAGCAAAAGACTGTAATTTCAAAAGTTTACAGAGAGGAAAAAATTTGCGATGTTTTTATAGATGATCTGCTATCGTCACACATTCGACAAAGGCTTTTTAAAAATGGTAAATTAACGTTAAAAGACGCTGCCTCTCAGGCTAGATTGCTCGAATTAGTTCAACATTAATCCCGGGAGTATTTACTACCAAAATCTGTTAATGCTGCTGTTAGTGACGTACTTCTGGATGTTATTCCTTCTGAGAAGGAGGCAACGACACTACTTGTATGGCTTCTGGGTTCGATGCTACAGTCTCCGCTGTGAGCCAAAAATGTTATTTTTGTGGCTCTCATAAACAATCGTGCTGTATGTCGTGTCAGGGAAGCAATCTGCAGAGCGTGCGGAATCAAGGGGTATTATCAAAACGTCTGTAAGAAAAAGAACAGATCTAAGTCTGAAACTACGGGCATGAAAAACTTCTTTAACTGTGTCGCCTCCTTACCTTCTTGTCTCCAAAAAGTTCTTGTGCCAGTACCTATACAGAGTGGTGCTTTTGAAAACGGGTCATAGGTTAACGGTTTTGGTATCAAAAAAAGGCTAAAATTAGTCCGTATAGCTGTTGCTATTAGGTAGGCCTGTTAGCAAAGTTCACGGCAAATAAATTACGAACCCGCCTGTAACTACTCATAATGTAGTAGGTTTTCAGGTTTTCACCATAAAAACTCTCTCTTTGTTCGAATAAACTATTTTCAAATGAAACCTGAATTGTTATGACTTTTATTAATGATTGTCAAAACGTAGGAATGTCATAGTTGCTTAAGCAACACATTACTGATTCATCTTGAACATCAAAAATTACTAATTTTTATTGATGAATTTTCAAAAAGACCGTGTAATTCAGCTGATTTTTGATAGCGAGCGCTATGCGCAATAATTTTAGCTGCGTTTTGATACCAAAACCATTTTTGTCACTTGAATGAGCGAGCAAGAATTCAAAAAAATCAGTTCACAATGCTAAATCCCTATGCCCCGTTTCCAAAAGCACTAACGTGTATATTAATGGAACTGGAGCCTATGGCCTTATTGATACTGAAAGTTTAGCCAGCTTCATCGACGAAAGTGTAGTTCGCAAGCTCAATATTTTTATTATTCCGAATAAAGTTGAATAAGTGTCACTGGCTTCTACATCCTTATGTTCCTCGACAAAGGGGGTGTGTAAAATCAACCTGCGCTTGCAAGATAATGACTACAACGGTTTCCTGATCAGCATTTTACCCAATTTCTGGTCTAATATTATTGTAAGGCATGACATTTTGAAAAGACATTTTAGGTGTTACGAAATCACAGAAGGAATAATAAAAGAAAACATCTCATCATGGCGAGCTCAGATTTTGGTAGTGTCTTCCAAAAACCACAAACGTCGAATGGTGATTGATTACTCTCAGATTATCAATCGTTACACGGAATTAGATGCTTTCCCCTTGCCATGTATTGAAGATATCGTAAACATAGTTGCTTCTCACCGGGTATACAGTACTATCGACCTACGTAGTGCATATTATCAGATCCCAATCAAGGAACAAAACAGGTCTTACACTGCATTTTGAGGTATGTGAAAAACTTTAATAATTTATGTGCATCCAGCTGAGAGTAAGAAATGGTGTAGCTGCGTTTCAGCGTATTCTTGCCGGAATCATATCTGCTGAAAACCATGAAGTAGTGGAAGTCTATCTAGATGATGTTACCATCTGCGACCACAATCAAGAGGAGCACAACAAACGCCTGGAGAACTTCATGAGAGTTGTCTCGAGGTATAACCTTACGTTGAACATAGAGAAAAGTTCTTTTTCTAAGAAGGAGATTAATCAGGTGAGTATTCCTCCAAAATTATAAGTTTTATATAAAGTTTGCTCTTCTCGAGCCCTTCTAACTCAAATATACACGAGAGACCTAATATACGCGGACGACATCGTATTAATATCAGGCAAAATAAATGTCTTACAAAGAAATATCAAAATATGGAAAAACTGTCTACAGGAGAAAGGGATGCAAATAAACAGAAACAAAAACAAAATCTACAAATCACAAAAGAAGAAAATGAAGAAAACATAAACGTACGAATAGATGCCCAACCACTAAAAGCAGTAGAAAAATACGGATGTGTAATGATCAACAAAGATGGAAAAATAGACCAAGGAATACGAAACAGAACAGCAAAAGCAAACAAGCTCTACTACCAGATAAATAATACCCTATTTGGTAAAAAAGAACTGAGTACTAAAACAAAACTACATTTACACAAAACCATCTATACACCAACACTCAACTATATGGGCCAAGAAAAGGTTCAATTTAAGATCAGAAGGAAAGTGGCATCGAGGAAGGCGAAGAGTAGTTCAATGGGAAAAAACAATAGAAGAAATGTCTAAAAAAAGAGGAAAAACCATCATACAGATACGGAAAATGGCAAGGGAAAAGAACACCTACAAGAGATGGATTAAGCAGCCAACACCGTGAGGTACAAATGGGGACAAAGAGAAAGAAGAAAAAGAAGAAATTTATGTTACCATACCTTCAGAAATAAACCCAGAAAACAATTTCTCTCTCTCTTAGGGTTTACGACATCTCTGTAGAGTGCATTCATTTCCGGGACGTCCTTTATATATTGGTGTTGAATTATAGCCGTAAATAAACGATTTACTTCGTACGGATGTAATAATTACAATTTCAAAACCAAGTTAAGCAGTTATAGTACATAAATTAAACTATATGTATGTGCAATAAGAAAATATTTTAAAAATATATAAATTTTCTTGAAATTTAAATAAAAGTAGGTATCAACGAACAAATTTTCAAATTTGATTCGCCGCTTTGTGCCCCACATGTGCACTGAGTAATCTTATCCATTTTACCTGTCCTTGATTCCAGCAATAATTGTTGAATGTTGAAACTGAACTGTGCAAAAATGAACGTGATTTTCCAAATTTGAAAACTGAGATGCTAGTAATTACGAGCGTCATTAGCAAAATAAGTGATAACGTGGTCGAATGCATAAATGCTGTTAGAGAAGTCAACATTTAAAATCAGGTAATTTCGCAGTTTAATCTTTTAAGAACACGTGTGCAAGCAATGCGACATAATTGATTGAGTCAATGTCTTTTTTCCACGACATACTTAGAAAACGGGGGTTTCTTCTCTACAAATGGGAAGGAAAATTGGTTTTCTCTCACTACTATCGTGACCCACCTGACTTTTTCTTTTACGTTCTAAATTGTGACAATAAGTTACGTTTACAATAAATACTTTTTTTTTAATTAGGTTGGTTTTTTGGAGAATGTTGTGGAAAAAATATTGTGTCTAACACACGAGGAAAGCCTATTTCCACTCCCATTTTAATGCCTCACGAGCGTAGCTACTCCAGCTCGAGTGGAAAAAAGAATCCCTTTCCTCACTTGTTGGACAAATAACTATGTTTGAATTTTTCAGATTTACGTTATAATTTGCAAATTTCGTTTTCTTTAGAAAACTTGAATGGCTACCAAAAAATTGTCGCATCATGGCCAATTGCTGACGTACACATACACCATAAAAAAAATTAATTTTTGTACGATCGTGCATTGCAGCAATACTGTGCATTAGTGCAAAAAGCAATTTGTTAGTGCAAAAAGTAAATTATTTTTTGCACTAGTGTGCAACATGTGCAAAATGTATATTTGTTGCACTCAGCATGATGCTTCATGCATCGTGCAACAAATATGCAATTTTTGCACTAGTTACACATATAACTATTTTTTCTACGATCGTACAAAAAGTGACTACTTTTTGCAGCAATTACTGTTCCAAAAGTTTCACTTTTTTGCATAAATTTTGTGTGCAACATGTGCAAAAAGCATATTTATTACACTTATCATGATTGGCATCGTACAACAAATAATGCACTTTTTGCACTAGTTACACAAATAACTATTTGGTTCTTTTTTCTTATTAAAATGTGTAAATGCGGTATTTTTACATTTCTTTTTAAATAGGTAATAAAATAATTCAGTTTGCGACGTAAATGAATAAAAATTTGTTAGACACCTACAATAAATAAGTCGGTGCTTTTGACGTGTACTTTTTCTTTGTAATCGTAATGTTTCGTTTTACAGCGAACTATAGATGTAAAGACAGAGCCACCTAACGCGTGGAAAAATCACAAAAACTGCTTCAATCCATATGTTCACTATATTAACAACGTTAATTATGTTTATACAAATGAAGAAATTGTTTATTTTTCATGTACAGGTTGGGCCAATACGCTAAGTAAGCAACTGTATCTCAGAAACCACTCACCGTATTGACTTACGGTAACAAATTATATAATAGAGAATATGCTAGAAATTTTTTTTTTTTTATTTTCATAAAATGACCATCAATTATTTAATTGTAAATACGCTCCTTGGTGGCCATTTTAGAAACTTGAAAATAATGTCCAGCATTATCTCTGACTGCTTTTATTATATAATTGTCTACCGCAAGTCGATACGATGAGTGGTTTCTGAGACCCCTACAGCCGCTTATTGGCCCACCCTGTACAAAAAGTAGTGACATTTAGTCCAATCTTAAGTTTTTGATTTTAAATTGTGAACTCAACTTCTTTAAATAAAATAAGATGTTTAGAAAAACCAATCCTTAAGTTAGAATTGTACTAATTTAAGGATTGGTTTTTCTAGACCTCCAACAATTGAAGAGTCCTTAAAAAATACAAACTTAAATTAAAGTGATGTTTTTCACAAGGATATAAAAATGTACGGTATAAATACAGGGTGAATCACCTCCAACGGGACGGAGATTTATAGCGAAACAATAAAAGTTTTACAAGTTTTATCATTTTAGTAGGTTGCAGGTTGATAAATTTTACATTTTAAAATTATTTTGGAATATACAGTATGTTGAATATAATTTTAATACAATAAAAAAATGAAACGTACAATTTAAATAACACAACGTGCACGTTCAACAGCAACTTAAAAACATATTCTGTATACAACATTTTGTATTACATACTCAATGCACTAACCTTATTTACATTTTCTGATGACATAATGGATGCAACCTTCTACGACTTTGAACGATGACCTCTATGACCTGGGTTTCATTCAAATGTTCTTTGTTTGTCATAACCTTTATGTTTACTTTCCATACTTTTCATATTTATTTTCCATCAGTGCTTCATTTATTAATTACTTCGTGGTGCACTTTATTTGTTATTGTTTATTGGTTTTATTTCATTTTATTTATCCCTATCCTTGACTTTCGCAACATATCTTCTACTTATTGCATGTCAACTTCACTTTTAACGCATTTTTATATTTTCAGGAAAGCATGTTAGACAAAGGAGGTTCGAAACCCTTACCGGCATTTATTGACCACAGAGAAAAGTTATGGAGTAAATTGAATACGGTGACAATGTTAAAAGTTAAAAGCTTAAAGAAACCCTTATCAAAGTTACCTTACCATATTGCACAAGTTGATGTCGTCGCTTGGAAAATCAGTAGCCTTTATGATGTTGCTAAAATTATCAGGTAAAACACCGAATAATTTTACTTATTTATACTAATTTAATATTTTATTTGATGTTCTAACTCCTATTAATAGTTATTAGACGTAGAGAATTCTCAGTTTTCTGAGCCACCCGACATCGAGTTTCGTCCGAGGCGTTTTGACATTCCATCTCCGTTGAAAAGAGATCTTCTGATTACTAGATTTACTGAACGTAGAGCGACGAACGTGGAGTTTTTCCAATTGCTTCTGTAGCGTGCCATTACATTGCTGGACATTTTAATCGATCTGGCGGCATCGAAGTTAGCGTTGAAATTTTTTTTGCTAAAAAGATTTTCCGCAACATTCATGTTTTTTTTTAATTTCTCTCGACATAACGACAAAATGTTAACGCCAACTTTGATACCGGATTTTAAATAACATTACATTACATGATAGTGAAAAGGGTACCCACTTTTTGAGAAGCGAGAGCTTTTCTTGGAACGAATTTTGACACCAATTTACGACCACGATAGATTTTAGGGTTTACATAAATAAACGGTTAATGTTTTTTTTTTCCAGGAACAAGAACTATCCATCTTCCACTAATTGTCACCGAGATTGTGCTTTTTCCAAACAAGAGGAGCTCACATCTACAACACTTTATAGTTGATTGGAAGATAGTTTAACAGGCGCCTTTTTTCTTACGCTAGATTTAAATGTTTCACCTCCTCGTAGGAGTGTTACTGTGAAAATTATTGGCTAAATGAAGTTATTGGTCTTCGATTTTTGGCAAACGCTTCGCCAAGGCGTTACGCTCTTTCTCTTCTTAACAGTTATCCTCTGCGATTTTTAAATCTTTCCGGAATCATCGCCGATTCTTCCAATTCCAACATTCTAGACCATAATTCATTGCGTTTTTCCAACAGCTTAATTGTGTCACTGTAAATGTCGAAGTAAGTACATAAAAATCATTTTAAAAGTCCTTCATTTTTGTTATTTCTAAATCGTGTATGCTTAACAGATCTTCACTATACGTATCACTATTGAAATAGACAAACTTTCCTCTTTTTTCATCACACACGTGACATTTATCCCACAAGGATACCAGTTCTTTGCGTAAGCGTTGTACAAGAACCTTAAAAATTATTTTCAATACCTAATATTTAAGTAAAATGTGTAATTTACCTCGATGTTCGCCTTTTTAAGGTTTTCACATCTGAGAACTTCCTACTCAAAAGCGTCTAAAACCTCCAAATTATGTTCAATGCTTTTTTTAAGGAACGAATCCATGTGACACAAATCTTCATTCAAAATATCCCACAACGATTTCAATTTTTCGCGCTGATTACGAAACCTCTCTTTAGTGTCGTCAAATTGTTGTTTCAACGATCGACAAAATTCATGTAGTCCTTTCATGTTAGCATCGGTCACCATAAATAACGAGTCGTCGGCAGAAATAACCATGCGTTCGAAGTCCAATTACGGTTTATAATTCAGCTGATTGACGATGTCTAGAATCTCTGCTTTATTGTTTAAAAACTGTTCTTGTAGCTCAAATTATTTCGATTCTAATGTATCCAAGTAGTTTTTGAATTTTAATATGGCGTCTTGGTCGGATAAAGGTTGTACGGACAAGATATTTAGTGAGTGCACAGCGACATCTCATCTTTGTTCAATTTTTGTATGACCAGTTGGATTGATTCAATTTGTTTTTCGAACCTAATGCAAATAATTATTAGAAAATGTATATGAAATTAATTTAATCATCAAATTGAAATAATAGGACTCGGTTTTAATCTGCGTTATGTTTTTGGAGATAGGTGGTAATGGTTAAGTTTGTATTAATGCAACCTTTATGGGTTCTTGCATTGTTGATACAGGACTCCATTCTCAGTGATTTCCTGTTCTTCCCGCTCAATTTTTTTTCCATTCTAATTTATCCAAGTAGTTTGTGAATTGTAATATGGCGTCTTGGTCGGATAAATGTTGTAAAGACAAGGGATTTAGTCACAACAAATAACGAGTCGTTAGCAGAAATAACCATTCATTAGAAATCCAAAGACGGTTTATACTTGAGCTTATTGACGATGTCTATAATTTCTGCTCTTGTGTTTACAAACTGTTCTCAGGGAAGTCTCGTTTTTGTATGTCCCGTTGGATTGTATCAATTTGTTTTTTGAACCTAATGCAAATAATTGTTAGAAAATGTATATGAAATTAATCATCGAAATGAAATAATTTGTAGAAAACTGTAATTTGAATATTGTTTGTATATAACTGTGACGTCGAGTATTTTTAATACATATTTTATATTATTTTATTTTATTTATTGATTAATCGTCCAACAGTTTAAATTACTCACTTACAGGACAATATATTAAAATTAAATTGAATTTTACTTCTACATTTTGAAAAAATTAAAGAATTAAAAATAAGGTTATAAAAAGTTAAAACTAAATTAAATACATTTAATGGAGAATACAACAATATATGTACTTAAATGGATACGTTACTTTTCTAATATCTATATTTACACATGTAAATTTTAGCAGGACAAGTTTAAAATTCATAATAGTTGACTTGTTTTAAGAAGAACATTATTAAAATACTGTTGAGATTTGTCATGTCTACCTAAAATACATATTGCTAAAGGAGAACATCTACAATCAAGCATTAAAAATGCTAATTATAATCAGTAATAGTTTTGACTTTAGACTATTTTGTTTTAATTATGCACATATGTTAAAGTTCAGACAAAACATTCTCACTACAAGAAACTGTCGTACCTATTACGCGTTTTCCCCTGAGAACGATTCATCCTAATTAAATCATTAACTTCTTGATATCCGCGCGTTTGAAGATTTCCATCATTGAGTAGGGGAGGTTTGGGTACAGTGGCACACAGGGTACAGTGAAACGGTGGCATTATTTCAAAAACGTTAAAGTCAAATGTGCCGCCAATTCTTCCAATGGGTCGTCTAGCGACAGAAAGTAGAAATAAAACAACAATGGCGGCTGAATCTAACGAGTGCACTACGTAAAATTGTTTTTCCACGACCACTATAAAAACTTTACATTTCGTAGTCATAAATCACTAGAGAAAATTTGTCATATCCAAACATCTGCAGAAAATCATTTCGTTACTAGTAACGGTATATATACCCCAATTGACTGAATGTTAGTTGCAAAAGCTGATTGGTTGCTCGTTTTGATTTGAAACTGACATTTATTTATCTAACCTGAAAATCTGTCAAAACGACGTTTCCACTTCACATAAAAAAGTAAACTTTGATAATTATTTAGAATAAAAAAAGTTTGGTAGTCATGAAAACAGCTATATTTTTTAATTGCCAAACTGACAGTTAAATCTTAAATTAAATTTTGATAAAACTTATAGATACTACATAATGGTCGTGGAAAAAGTATAGTGGATAAAATCATGTTTCATTGCTCGTGATTATCAGCGCTCGGGTTACAACCCTCGCGCAGCTAACACACTCGCATGAAAACTGTGATTTTCTCCTCGTGTAATACAATATACTATTTCCTTGTTATTACGTGTCAAAAGTAAAATTACCTCCATCTTAAGATTATCATTTTACAGGGTAAGTACTAATTTATGAGTTTCTTTATTTTTCTCAGTTTTATCTAGTTAGGTTTCCTTATAAGGTGTGCTTTTTAACTTTACCCATTTGTTGGTTATTTTAGTAATTGTTTACTGTTTTTCACGATCATACAAGGAAGGGTACAATGACACGGGTACAATGAATCAGTGTGCCAATGTACCCAGAATGCATCAACACTTACAAAACGTTTAAGATTTTTTGACCACGTTAGGTTCATTACTTTTGTTTTAGATGCCGCGAAAACGCAAAGGAGTGAAGAGAGCTAAAGGTACAGTTCCAGCGGAAATAATGAAACGGGCTTTCAATCATTTTAAAGAAACTGGTAAACTCAGACAGCTGCCCTTTTCGAAGTCCCTGTATCAACTCTGCGACGATATATTATTAAAGAACAAGCACACAACGGTCCTGACACTATTTTGTTTGAAGCAAATTACAAAGTCCGACAAGTGTTTTCATTTGAGTTGGAAGAACAATTGAAAGATTATATTTTGTTCGCAAGCAAAATTCACTATGGTTTAACAAAAATAAGTTATTGGAAATGGCTTACTGTTTGGCCAACATAACAATCTGACTTTTCCTAAAAACTGGGAAATAACTGGAAAAGCGGGGAAGATTGGCTTACAGGATTTCGTCGACGATGGCCTGAAATATCTTTAAGAAAACCGGAAGCAACCAGTATGGGTCGTGCTACTGCATTTAATAAAACCACGGTTCAGGAATTTTTCAACAATTTAACAACTGTATATGAAAAAATTTCAAACATATGCCCGACCAAAATATTTAACCTAGATTAAACGGGCCTGACAACAGTGCACAAACCTCCTAATGTATTTGCTGGTAAAGGTATAAAACAGGTCGGGCAAGTGACGTCAGCTGAAAGAGGTGTCTTGGTTACAGTTTGTTGTGCCAACGGTAACAGTTTGCCCCCATTTATGATATTCTCCCGCGTTCATTTTCGAGAGCACATGCTCAAAGGAAGTCCTCCTGCGACTGTCGGCGCTGCCTCGAAGTCAGGTTGGATTAATGCTGACATATTTTTAGACGTTCTGAAACATTTTCAAAGGCAAACGAACTCATCAAAAGAATCTCCTGTACTGTTGATATATGACAATCATGAATCCCATTGCAACCTACGCGTGATCAACTTCTGCCGTGATAATGGAATAATTGTTGTAACCATTCCGCCGCACACTTCCGGAAAATTACAGCCACTGGACGTATCAGTTTATAAGTCTTTAAAAAACTATTATAACTTATACTGCAATGAGTGGATGATCTGCAACCCAGGAAGGGTAACGTCCATATACGAAGTGTCTAAAATATTTGGCAAAGCTTATTCAAAATCTTTTACCATGGAAAACATTACAAGTCGATTTCGTAAGACAGGAATCTAGCCCTTAAGTTCCAATATATTTACAGAATCAGACTTCTTGTCTTCTTATGTGACAGACCGAACACTTGAGGAAACAAACTTGTCGATTGGAAGTTCATCTTCGAAACCTCGATCACCATCACCTGGTCCGTCTTCAAAGGATCGTCACCTGTCACCAGTTCCGGATTTATCATTAGGGCACCTATCAAGTGTTCCTTGTCATTCTACAAAGTCTCCAGCTCCTAGATCATCTTTGGATGAGGTTCAGCATCAGAGCAATTATTTCAGCCCTGCAGAAATATTTCCATTTCCAAAAGCCAAGCCAAGAACTGAAAAGGGCCGTGGACGGAAGAGAGGACGGACTCTAATATTAACGAGCACACCAGTTAAGAACGATGTAGAGGAAGCACAATTGGTAAAAGATCGGAAGAAAATAAAAATTCCGAGAAAGAAAATATTACATTCCCCATTAAAGTCTAATGTGATAGAGACCAGCGACTCTTCTGAATCTGATTCACAAGCGTGGTCCACTCACGAGTCAGATTCATCTGAGTGGAACGAAGAAGAGAAAGAAGATGAGGACTACGAAACTGAAGAGGATTTCTTTGAAAATATTGCAACAGTTAAAGAATCAGATTGGGTGTTAGTAGAATGTAAGGCAAAAAAAGGAATGCTCTACTACATAGGTAAAATCATCAGTGTAGATAATAGTAAAGACGCCGCCACAGTAAAGTTTTAAGAAAAACAGCGAAAATGTTACGTATTTCCTAACAATGATGATATTGATACGGTAAATGTTGAAAAAATGAAGAAGCTCTTACCTCAATCGACAATCAGGCGTGGTTACTACACATTTATTATTAAGTTTCCTACCTCATTAAATGTAGTTTAGTTCAATAAATGACTTTAATTATGTATTTCTAAAGTGTTTTTGTTACTTCTATGACATGTTCCATTGTACCCTATGAGATGTTTCATTGTACCCTTTACACTGGGTACAACGGCACACATGCACTATTTTGGAAAATTTCTAATAATACAAAAAATAGATTAATTTTATTTAAGTTTGCATCGATATCATAGCCAGGAATGATGTTGCTTTTGATTATAATCGTAAATCAAACGGAGAGTTTAAACACGTGGTGTTGAAAGCTAACAATTAAAAAAGTGTGCCACTGTACCCAAACCTCCCTACAGCTATGTTAGATAATCAGTAAGTAGTTGATGTGGTAACAAACGTGAGTGCTGTTTGTGAGTTTCGTTATATAATATATAATAGACAATTTAGAAGCTATATAGAAACCTACAACTTATTATTGAAGATATAGTGACATAGATGTGTTGTTTTCAAACGAAGAACTACCTAAAAGAATAAAATTACGAATAGTATTTGTAAGGTATAGTACAAACTTTTGGTGATTAGTTACCTAATTAAATATTCTCCTCGAGGAATCCGATCCTCATCGTTTGTCGGAAATTTTCGAAAACAGAGTAACTGAAACTGCTGCTTATTTTTCCAATTCTTCAACTTCTACCATAACTAGACGTCTATCTGATGAACCAAACACCGACGAGGTAATATTACGGTTCGCATAGGTGATCTTTACAGCCTCGTCTAATCACATATCATATTATACCTAATTTCGATCTTACATGATGAACATGAATTAATACTATTAACTACAGTCAAATTAGCAATTTGACTATGTCAAACCTCATTGTACTTGAAATAATTAAGTCAAACTACTTTGTTGTTATAAATTTATTTTAAAGTACATATAGTATAAAAACTATAATGTTTTCTTCTATTTATATTTATTGCCCAACGGCAAATAAGTTTTAGGTGTAATAAATGACTTATTACCAATTTTATAGATTGTATAGTCACTGGTATATAAATCCTTACCTATTACTTGTTTAGAACGCTGTTAGCTATGAATGCAAATTATCTAGTCTAAGTTTTTACTTTTTATATAAATATTTCAATGTACCTTCGATACCTTTTTTTATAAATAAAACTAAAATAATTTGTAATTCTCTATTTGAATACCTAAAATCTGAAGCAATCTGAGATCGTGCATAAAAGAACGCAGCTAAAGTCAGTACACCTTTCTCTTTCATCAAAATATGCGCACACGCATCTCCTACTATATCTAGGAACAAAAGGTTGAGAAAAGTTTGCTTATTTTTTAAAAAGCTTATGTAATTTTGGTATATTTCATTTCCTTCAAAATCTAGGATCAACTTAGTTTAATATTGTGGAAATTGTAGTAACCTAAATTTCTTGAAAATGTCAAATAACAGGAATTTTTCACAGCATCAAGAAATGGTTGGTAACATTACAACAAAAGCAAATTGGGCGAAGGAGGGGATGTTTCTCCTCTGTACCACGCATCCGATTTCATGATTTTTCACATATGTGTATTGATTAAGTTTGTTCATAAAGCACATACTTCTTTATTTTACACATATCTGTGTCTTACTCATAAAATGATTGGTATGTTATTTCGTACATCAGAAAATAATGTATCTTCTTTGGTTGGACCATGTTTACTTGTATTTGGAGTATATCTGTTTACTTAATTTTATAGGAATTAACAACGAGCGTTAGATGCTGTTCTTTTTATTTTATGAAACATTCGTAATAGTACTAAAGGGTTGTTTCAAATTTCATACTGCTTATTAATCGGTCACACTGGGAGTCTTGCTAAAATTTGAAGTCGTGCGGACGGACGTCTTCAAGAAAGGACTTAGATGTCAAAATCGGTGCTTCCTACAAATAGGTAGGAAAAAACTGCCTTAGAATAGGATGGTGACAGCCCATGTATCTGGAAATTAACGGGCAATTATTTTCAGAATTTCCAAAAGAATTAACCTGGTCTGGTTTATATAATAAATCAATCAGGATGGTCACTATTCGGAGCTCAAGGAATACTGGAATCGGACTGCGGAACGCAAAGAGTATTTCTAAAAGCGGACTGCGAAACGCAGATAGTGCATTTTTGGGGACCGAAACAATAAATGTATACCTTGTTTATCAAAATTTATCGGTGACATGTCATGCATAAACGTACAGAGAAGAGTTGAAAAATAGACGTCACACAAATTTAATTCTTTTAATAATCGTCAACGGCATCTACCGATGGTTCAGAAATTTAAATACTAATTATTACTTCCAGTTTTTTTGTCTATTATTTTTGTTTAAAAGATTTTTTTCATTTTTGCGCCCCTTACATTGGTTATTTGATTTTTCAAAGCTATCAAAGATGAGAGAATTGGGAACAAACACCCAATATAGACGGCGCTCTAAAATGACATCTTTACCATCTATCTCGGGAGCATATACGTGACTTTGTCACATTTTGTCTTAGATTTTAATGAAAGTTATTTGTGAATACACCCAGAAATTAATTCAGAACTTTCAAGTATGAAGTTTGATATCATGACGCAGTTTTCAAGCTCTCGGGAAAAAAAGCTTGTAATGAGAAAAACGTTAATTTCGAGAAATTAAAAAAACTACCAATTATACAGTCAGTCAGTCATGGTATAATTTTGACAAAATAAAATTTTGTCTTAGATTTTAATGAAAGTTGATTAATACACTAATATCAATGTGAAGAATCCAGAAATTTTAATACGTTAATTTTAAGAAATTCGAAAAACTATCAATTATACAGTCATGTATAAGCTATGATTTACATAGTATATCTCGTGAAAAAATTAACACAACATTTTTTTATCATTTTTCAGAAAAAGAACAAGTCTTGAGTATAATTTTGACAAAAAAAATGTTGTATACCTATTAGATTTTAATTAAAGTTGTTGGATACTATAGAATCAAGAAATTGATTCAGTTGCTTTCAAATTTGAAGTTTATTGGTATCATGACGCACTTTTAACGTTCCACGGGGAAAAAACTGGTAATAAGGAAAACGTATTTAATACGTTAATTTCAGGAAATTATACTATCTCTAAGCATTGATTTACATCGTATGCGTATCTACTCAAAAAATTAACAAAACATTTTTTTTATCATTTTCAGAAACAAGGCTATAGTCTTAGAATAATTTTGACAAAAAAAAATTTTGTCTTTAGATTTTAATTAAAGTTGGTGAATACACTAATATAGAGGGTGCTAAAAAAGAGTGTAAATATTTCAGGGAACCAAAATAAGCAGAAAAGTCTTAATAAACATGGATCCGCAAAGTAACGGATCGGAGATATGGAATGTTTTATGTTTTTTTAGCACCTTTTGTTATTTTGCAAACACGTCGTAGCTTGCTGTTTATTGAAATAAACAGTACGCATTTGACAGTTGTTCTTAGTGCATAAGTTTTCTTTCGCTATGGCTGGTTACTCTAACGCAGAATTAACAGATATGCATTTTATGTAAGGTCGTGCTAATGGGAACGCCACCGAAGCGCGGGGACTTTATGTTGACGCTTATCCAAATCGCCAGATTCCTTTACAACGCATGTTTGGAAGAATTCACAAAAGATTGCGTGATACCGGTTCCTTGATCAAACAGTGCCATTTATCCGGAAGACCAAGGTCGGTATCCACTCCTAGAGCAGAAGAAGAAATTCTAGCACAGGTACGAGTGTGCGGAGAATATCAACCAAGGTAGAAATTAGTAGTCCTCTTGTTTGGAGAACCCTTTACGAACAACTGCTTTATCCGTACCATGTGCAACGAGTACAGGCCTTAAATCCAATAAATGATCATCAAGCACGTTTGGTTTTTTGCCGCTGGTTTCTACATCATGATACTGAAGACCCTCGTTTTCTTGCAAACATTCTTTTTACTGATGAGGCCGGGTTCACAAATAATGGAGTGTTTAATTTTCACAATACGCATATTTGGGTCTACGAAAATCCTCATGCTCTAATAGAATCTGGACATCAGGCACGTTTTTCATTAAACATTTGGATGGGTATTGTAGGTGACAGGTTTCTAGGTTCTGTTGTTTTACCAAACCGATTAACAGGCGCTGCTTACCCCAACTTTCTGCAGAACACACTGTATGAGTTTTGGAAGACAGTCCTTTAAATCAGAGGTAACAAATGTGGTTCCAGCATGGGTGCTCCAGCTCATTTTCCATGGCCGTTAGAGAGCATTTACACCAAACTTTTCTACATAAATGGGTAGGAAGGGCGGGACCTGTTTTATGTCCTCCAAGATCGCCTGATCTGAACCCTCTAGATTTCTTTGTTTGGGGATATTTGAAGACATTACGTCTATATAGTCTTCCTAAAATTCACAAACAAGGTGTGGCTCTTCGGCCCATTATGGTACTCCTGTAAATAGCCTGGAAGAGCTGCAGCTACGGATTCATCAAAAGTGTCAAGAAATCCAAACCAAGGAGGGTGTTTTCAAAAGAATTCGAATATCGTTGAGACGAAGATGTCGTGCCTGCTTAGAAATGGACGGAGAACATTTTGAACATCTTCTGTAACTTTGTTTTTTGTTTCTTGAAAGCTTCCCTTGTCGGTTTATTCCTAATAAAATAAAATGTTTGAAAACGAATAGTGGTCCATATCTCCGCAACTGTTACTTTGCGGATCCATGTTTATTAAGACTTTTCTGCTTATTTTGGTTCATACTATTACCTCCTGAAATATTTTACACTCTTTTTTAACACCCTGTATATATTAATGTGAAGAATCCACAGAAATTGATTCAATTGCTTTTGAGTTTGAAGTTTGGTACCTATATCATGTTCAAACATGTGTAAAGCGTTTACTGTACCATTAAATTTATATTATGAAATAATGGTCTTCCAAAGTTGGCATTATTCTTCACGCCGCTTCACGAGAGTTGTGCGTTTATTATGCTCAACGCCCTGCGCGTTTTTGACTTCGACGGCTTTGCAGAATAAGACATAATCTGTTTCTAGAGTAATGCGGTCTTCGCCCACTTTTATTTCTGTGTTTTATATTCCTCAGAAATCCCATTTAATTTTGATTGACAACCTGATGGTTCACAAGAGATTTTTAGCGGCTCCTCTTACGCGTATATAGAAGAGGTTTTGGGAGATATATAATCACAAAAAAATTAAGTATAATCCTCTTCAGCGAAAATATGCCCAGGAAGAATTACTGAAATAAATCTATCCTTGCTTAAACACATGAGCACCTATCTCCTCTCTCTCGGTTTTTACCATCCGCCAAACGTCTTCACCGACTCAACGATTTTCCTCCAGTCTGTTCTATTTTTGGCAGTTCTTCTTCAATTGTTTACATTAAGTTTTTGGAGATCTTGGAACACATTGTCCATCCATCTTATGCGATGGCCTTCCTTTGGGTTGCATTGTTGTTGGTACACACTGTTAAATAGTTTCTGAGTTGTGGTGTTAGGTGCCATTCAGATCACATTTCCTATTCATATTGTATTTGCATGCGCTTGATGACATTAACTACGTCTGGTTCATTATACAGAACACGAATTTCTTCATTATGTCTTCGTTTCCATTCTCCCCTTTCATTAACCGGTCCAAATATCCTTCGTAGAATTCTCCTCTCGAATATCCTTAGTCGCTGCTCCTCTTTTTTGCACTAACGTCCATGATTCACAACCATATATTAGTATTGGTCTTATTATTGTTTTGTATAGTCGTACTTTTATTTTTCTGGATATTAATTTTGTTCTGAAAATATCGTTCATAGCAAAATAGGTCTTGTTAACATTGAAAATTCTGGTTTTGATTTCCTCAGTTATGTCATTCGTTTCGTTAATCACTGCATCCAGGTATTTGAACTTAAAGTAACTCCGTCTATGTCTATATTCCCGGATATTTGTTCTGGTTGTTCTATTTGCCTTGATATTCTTAGGTACTTTGTTTTTTCCCTATTTATTGTTAGTCCGATCTGTTCTGAGTTCTCTTTTAGGGTTCTATATGTTTGAGTTATGTCCCTTTCGTTGGTGTTAGTTATGGCTATGTCATCAACATAGGTCAATATTTGGTTCTGGTTCCTGAAGAGATAGTTATTCTGATGTGTAAGGATTTTCTTTATGACGGTGTCTAGCACCATGTTAAATAATATGGGGGACAATGCGTCTCCTTGTCTCAATCCAATATTGCTGCTGATTGACCTGTGTTTCCTCTCTTCCTACCTATATCTTATAGTGTACATCCCTGATATAGTCATTACTATTAATCTCTTTAGCTTCTGCGTGATTCCAAAGTCCTCTAGAGCTTGTTTTACTGCTCTATGTCTCACGCTGTCGTATGCCTGTTTGTACTCTACAAAAATGTTATGTATGTCGATCCCAAATTCCCTTCATTTTTCTGCTATTTGTCTCAGGCTAAAAATCTGTTTTTTTTTCAATATTGCGTAAGATAGGACTTTGTATGTTGTGTTAAGAAGACAGATTTTGTCTGAAATTCGAACATATTGTGTTATCCCCTTTTTTATGTACGGGGCATAGGATTCCTGGCATCTTTTCCTTCTTCCATATTGTCTGAATTAGCTTTTGTATTTTTCCCCATAACTCCTGTCCTCCGATTTCAATAACTCTGTTGGTATATTATCTTCCCTGGTGCTTTACCTATGCATCTTCATTTTGCAAATGATGTTTTTAATTTCATCATATGTGGGTTCTTGCATATCTTCATTTTCATTTCTCTTTGCCTCCATGTTTTCGCTTTCTTGTTCATTCTCTTCTCCATTATCGGTATTCAGGAGTTCAAAGGGGTAGTGCATGCTTACCACACGGTGCTGCATCCAGATAGCACAGCATAGCCTCTCCTACCCAATTCCGACTCTCACCTCTTCGCGGTGAACCCTATCACCTGAGTAACCATGCTGGAGATTGGGTATCCAACCTCGGTGGAAGGCACGGTCAGGGCTAACGAGAGCGGGTGAAATGACCCTCCGAAAAGGGGGTTGGTCGTGGGGCTAACCACCCCTTCCCGAAAAGACAATACAGTTAAAAATACTCAACATGAGCATCTATCTCTGCCACCTTAAAATGTTAAATCAAGATTTAAATCCAGTCAAAGCTTAATTTCATTTTTTAATACTTTTTATCTTAACTACATCTTTTGATTGCGCCTTAATTGTTTGTATTTATTCCTGTAAAATTTAATAAATCTTCCAGAAGCTAATACATAATTTAGGAACAAAGTGAATATATTTATTATTCTGTGATTTAGCTACCTTAAAACATGAATAGAAAACCCCAAAACATAGAAATTGATGTTAGAGTTAGAGTTGTTCACGTAATGAAAAACAATTTGAATTATTAATGTAATTTTGAACCGATATTACAAACGCGAATTAAAACTTTTCTATTTAAAAACTATTACAACTTTTTAGCTTTCCTTAATTTAATATTATTTTTCATAGCCATTTTACGTATCCTCTTCCAATACTGTTTGGAATTTGGATCGAGTTCTTCTAATGGTGGTGGAGGTCCGGTTCTTACGTTCCATAACCAAGAAGGGTATTCTTCATCAGGTAGTAGTTTAACATCTTCACCGGTTTTATATATATTTGTACCGCAAGCATAAGCGACTAGCTTTTGAGGATCAGTCTCAACGGGTAACACCTTCTTTTCGGCTATAGGACCTAATTTTCCTATTTTTTTCTTCTTAAGTGCTCCACCCAAAACACCTACATTTGTGTGCAATTTAGTTTAACGTACTAAATATACTATATCTTTCTTACCTGCCGCTTTTGCATAATTGCATTGAGGTATATAAGTGATCGAGTTAAATAAACGTAAATTGCTTAAAATACTCTGGCAAAATAACATTTTTTTGTAACCTATAAATGTGGTTATAAAAAAATTGGTGAAATTTGAATAAATTGATGGTTATTTGATTCACAAACACTTGCTAAATGTAAATGCGGGTGTAAATTTTCATAATTAGAAAGAAAAGTAATATTTACTTGAAAAATAAATTTGTTTCTAATACCGTTAGCGTACTTCTAGACACGAACGTTTTCATAACCTCAATAAACAAACTTCTGAGTTTGGTTTAATATTAATGTAGAAATTCTGTTTTGAAAAGAATTTCAACCAAATGTAAATGCCCATTAGCAGTAGTGGTGTATCTTTGGTAAGTATTTTCTAAGTAGTTTCAATAACTGACTACGGAAACCACTTTTGAATAACAATGTATTCTATATTGTCAATGCATTTCGATCAAGCCCACTGAACTAATTGAGTAGTACAAAAGTTAAATAGTTAAGGGGTGCACACCAACTAGAATTTTTTATATTTAATGTTGTAACCATTCATTATGATAATAAGGTTTTTTACAAAAGCTTCTAAATAATACATTATCTCTTCTCTCTGTTGTTTGTTGGATTAACAAATTGTTATACATACTTCTATAAATACATTTTATTGCTTAAAGACCCTACATTCATTAAATTCTATCTTATAAACTATTAATTCAACCTAAAGCTACCCGCTTAGTATTAATATTTAAATGAATTTCGGCAATGAATTGGTATAACTCAAAAAAAGTTTATCGGTTAATTAAAATCACTTTCTTAATTAAAAATTTACCTGATTTTTATGCCTATGACTTTGTACAACTGTCATTTATGACTACTAACAAATCTAATTGCTATGATACAGTTTGCTGTAAGGTGCCTGCATTGTGCCTGATTTTGGTAAAAAATAAATTAATTAATACTTCTTCTCTTCTAACTTTATTATGAGTAGATAACCACGGGGCTTCTGGTTCATTTTTCGGTACATGCACCGAGAGTCTAATTACCTTCATTCCGCAAACTTTCTCTTCAGAAAGCCCCCGCCCGCCCATGATGGCGCGTTTCTAACTACATGATAAGCAGTCTTCCTCCTCGTCCAGATGGGGGTGGATATGTGTAATGACGGTTAGTAATTGCAGAATAATATTTTAGACAAACTTTTTACCACTTACAAATAATTTTCAACATACAGAGTGTTTTGTTTACTCTGGGATAAACTAAACTTTCTTATTTTAAATGGTACACTCTGTATAATATTGCATTGTTAGATTCCCATGATGAATTGGCCCAAAATGTATTAGTCCGGGAGCTATGGGCATTTTTGGCTCGTGAAAGTATACACCATAATTTTTTTACCATAGGTAGTTTTTTATAATGCTAATAAAGAAACTGACCGTCAGACCTTTGGGAGACGATTAGTTATGGTGTAGGAGGCTGAAGAACGGACTTTTAACTATTATTATGCAGTCTGGCTTTTTTTTTCATGTTTTATTGATTATAAAGCCAGACTACATAATAATAGTTAAAGTCCGTCAGTTGATCGCAAAAGACGCCGCGCGCTCATTTCTTTTAAACGCTGCGCTACACTCTAGAGGCCCGACTGACGAACTTTTAAGCATTATCATGCAGTCTGACTATTATTTTTCTTAAATTTACATCATAAATAAGTAATGTGATAATTTGTAGCGTGTATACTACTACAACTGTGCACAGTTTTTCGTCAACTTCTTCAGCCTCCTACACTATAAATAATTGAGGTCGCGCGGTCTGACGCTCGGATTATCAACAAGCAATATATAAACTATTATCAAAACCATATCCTACTATCAGAAATACATAATCTCCCGGAATGTATAACGTCCCATAGATACAAGCAGTAGATTCTCTATACGTGGCTTTCTGGTTTCGTCATTGATTGAATATCGCGATTATAGTGTCGTGATGGATATAATGTTACCACAAGACGGAACAACGCAATAATTTAAAAATAGATATTTTTGAAGTTTGTAATATTTTATTTGCATATATGTATATATATATATATATATATATATATATATATATATATATATTACTAGGATATACTATTCAATTTGTTTGAATTAATTTTAAATTGAGTGTTGGGTGGAAAATTCCGGGGGTGATGATGTATTTCTGCTACTATGTATACTGCTACATATGAAAAAGGTCCCGTAGCTCCGGGCTATATTGTTTCAGTAATTTAATAATTTTTGAAAAAATTAACTGCTGTGACGTTCTGAAGAAATGCGAATATTTCTGAATTTAATTCGTAAAGACAGTTGAAATTTAAATCTGTGGATTTAGCACACATTGTCCTACATTTTGGTTTAAAGATAAATTTTTTGGGTATCTAGTAGGCGCTGAATATAAAGTTTTTGAATCAAGTAGGGTTTTATTTTATTTTAACAATTGTCGGTGCGCCGCAAGTGGAAAAACAAAGAAGGTAAATAATCAAATGAGAATCTAAATATCCCTACAGCATCAGTTATTATTGTTGAGACAAGTACATTAAATTTAAATTTTCCTAGATGTGTATCTGCCAGTAGTTAAAACGATTTGAGTTAATTATACAGGGTGTCCAGAAACTCTCCTGACAAATAAAGACCGGAGATTTCTCAGATAATTTTAAGACAATTTAACCCAATTCACCTAGTCCGAAAATGCTTCCTAAGGAAGCTAGAGCTCTTTGAAGATGGCGCCTTTACTTTCTTTCTGTTTGCCGAAGTTGAAAAGGGATTCAGCGGCCACAATAATAAAACTTGAGTATTAGGTTACCGTGGGAATAAAAATTTCATTTAAATCTTGAGATGCAAATAATTGAACAGTATAATTTTTACCGTTGTGAGAAAAAAACACTTTTGTAAGGGACCGCCTTTGCGAAGGTATAATATCACAATCACTTCCGTAAGGAAGAGGACGTGATAAATATATACCAGCGCATCCATGGCCTTAGTGTTGTACGTTATGATTCAGACCTTGCGTCCACATTGTTCGAGTTCAGTGTGGGATGTTTTGAGAAAGTAATTAGGTGCTCCGCTGACGTCTTGTATTGTTCCGATGCGAGGTCAGCCCCATTAGAAGTTTTCTCGTTGAAAAGCTATTACAAATCATAATCCAGATATAAATTCGTTCAAAGCCGTGAAAACAGCTGGTATATAAGGAATACTTAACTAAAACAAAACCAATATCCTCGGTTTCGAAGTGTTAATAACACACCGTCGAAGCGCGTAGTTTCTAATAAACCGAATTCTTTGCATCATTTCCTGTACCGTCGGAGAATAATATTTTGCTTATACTGTGTGCACCCCACTGATGAAATTAAAAAGTTAAATCTTATATAAAATGTTCATTGTTATTAACTATTACAAAATGCAAAATTTCAAAAAAATATTCCAAGCCGTTTCTGAAATATTATTAAATATAAATTTTTGTAAAAACTTTAACACCCTGTATTTCAGAAAGGAATCGAAAACGGACCTAGGTTTATATGAACTTTTCATCTTAAAATTACTCAAAAAATAGTCTGTTTAATTTAAGGTACATACTTAATTAACACCCTGTATAGAGTTGGGAGGTTTTGTAAATATTACGGATTCACTAACTGACAGGAAACTGTCTATTTTACAGTCTTTAAGCATAAATATAGGGCGAACCACTGCTGAAGATCCGGTATCCATGAACCCTTTCCGACTCATTTCCGTCCCAGGTCCAGAATACCCGCACGGCCATTAGTGTAAAGTTTTCTGTTTGTTTTGTTATATATTTTTTTTATTGTTGTACCGTACCGTTGTTAATTTTCATTTTTTTAGTCTGTAGTTTGAAGTTGATTGTTCAGTTGCATTATATATTTTTATTAATGTTAGTTGTGAGGGCAGTGTAATTTTGTTGTTAAATAGAAAACGTTAATTTATTGTTTTATTGATTTATTCATTAAATTTTTTAACCAAGAGACCTGGAAGAAACATTCATGGTCTGAGCAGCCTGAGGCAAACCGCAAGCATCCGACGTGACAAAACATCTTACATTACTCACGAACTGCCATGGCGTAACCTTCCATTCCAGCCCTGTGTCCATCAATCAACCACGACCCCACAGTGGTGACCCCGAACGTGAACAATCGGCCGCGGAGTTAGGAAACAAGGCGTCCATCAATTTAACCACGACGCCACAGTAGCATAATATCAACTGCAAATTCTTCAATGTCATGCCCAAATCTACGCGCTTTTAATTAATTGTTATCCGAATAAAAAATGCTTTGCCATATTAATGCACATTACTGTAGGCTAGCTCAAAATCAAAATCTAACTCGATTCTTCTAAGAAACACCCTTTCCAATTTTTTTCTGTTTATCTCCCTGATGATTTCCCGTTTCTTTTTGTTTTTGGTTTATTCTTCCGTATCAATACATCTATATAGGATTTTTTCCATTTCCTTTTATCTGTATTAATTCATACTTCTCTTTCGTTTTTAATTGCTTAATTTACTTCTCCAAATTTCTCTTATCCTCATCTTTTTCTTTTTCTGTGCTCTTCATGCATTTCCTTGATTTTTCGTCCACACACCCTTTTTACTTATTATTATTATTATTTTCTTTTTCTGCATACATTTAAAATATCCTCTTCTTCCTTTCTCCCCTTATGTTCTCAACGTATTTTCTGGTCTTTTTCATATACTTTATTATCATTCCACCTTTTTGGTTTACTTTTTTCTCCTTCCTCTATAAAAACTGCGATTTCTATTTTTTCTAATTCCCCTTCATATTGCCTCTCCTCCTTTTTATATACAGGGTGTCTCAGATAAGGGTGGCAATATTTCAAGGGTACATAGAGAAACTCAGATTAGAGATTTGAGATAATAAATCTATGTCCGGAAATGCGTTGCTTCCGATATACAGGGCCTTGAAAAATTCAAAAATTAATATGTTTTGTCTGTATTTTGAAAACGCGTTGATCGATTTTCTTAAAATTTCCAGAGTATGTCAAGCAAGTATTGGTCATATTTATGTGCCAATCCAACTCTTCTAAAAATTTCCAGGACCGGACTTTCGGTTTTTCTCACTTAGTTTTAAGAAAAATGTAGCCGCCACTGGTTTTCAAATATTGGAATCATTTTCACATTCCCAATCAATTTGGAAAGAAGCGCTCTCTTGTTTTTTCTTCTCCGACGCGTTGTTTCCGCGAAAAAAAATAAAATCCATTTGGATGTCTTTCAAAACTCATTATCGAAAAACTTCAGGTGACAATAAAAACGTAGTGAACAATGAATATTGTCATGGTACAATCAGAAGAAGATTTGGTTGCAAGAATTGTGATAGCCGGTGAAACTATTAGAAACGACCCTGGCGTCTTTGCCGAGTTCGTTTATCTTGGGTTGAAAGATGTAGTGTAGAAGATGCGTCAGGTGCAAGGAGATCATTTCGAGCACTTAATTTAGGAGAGCTTTTCAGTTTTGTTTTCGTTGTCGCCATGACAGTATTCATTGTTACTACATTTTGTATGTCACCTGAAGTTTTCGATAATGGCTCTTTAGGCATCAAATGGTTTTATTTCGCGAACTGCGTGGAAAAAAAGTTTCAAAGTGTTGGAGTGAAATGATATTGGAAACAGTGACTGTGACAATCTCTTAAGCTAAGTGAAAACCGAAAGTCAGCTGGAAACAAGACGACTTATAATCTGACCAACTGTTGCAACTCTGGAGCACAGAAATCGCAACGCGTTTTCTACGAAACATTTTTGAATTTTTCGGCCTACCCATCGAAGAATTCGGCATAATATATCTCTTCTGGAGTTTCTCTATGTCTGTGCCCTATCTGAACACCTGTATATATATATCGATCAGTTTTCGTCCGATCTAGTAATTTTCTTACTTCCTCTTACTTTCCGTTTCTCATGTCAGGAATATGCAGTACATAAACTGTTCTTCTTTTTGTAGGAAAGAAAAAAATATTTCAGGGACGTGGAAACGTAGCTTCGACATCGACTGATTATGATAAAGTTACAGAAAAAAACTTTCTGACTATAGAACGCGCACTTCCTCCGTCGAAAATTCGAAAAAGTTGAATAAAAGATCGAATAGTACATTAGGAACTCCACTATCTAAAAGCAATGAATACATACATACACCAATCGCGTTACAGCCATCATCAGATGGAACTATACACATACAACGCACGTTGCAAGAAAAAGAAAAGAATCCGGATCGTATTAATTTAGATAGACGAGGTCTTTCGATGCTTCCAATTTTGGAAGACGAAGTTAACTTAAGATTACTGTCACTGCAGCACAATTTGTTAAACAATTTAGAAGGATTTAAGCAGCAGGGATTTCCTTTTCTAGTATTTTTAGATATTTATGATAACCAATTAGAAAGAATACACTGCCTAGAAGGTTTAGAGAGTTTACGAGTTTTATTGATGGGAAAGAATAGGTGAGTTCCTTTTTATTTATCGAAACAAACATTAACACTGCACTGAATAGAAATAGTTAAGTCACTCTCTAAATTTGAAAACAATCGTTTGTTACGTTAAAATACGACACTTTCGGTATATATAGAATATAGGTTTCTACCGCTATTTTTCGTACGTGTGCCGACAGATGGCCACACTAGTACTTCCTGTGGTTGCCGAATCAACGTCGTTACTCGCCAACTTTGGTGTAATTAGGTTGTTTTGCATGTATTTCAATTGTTTTGTGGGGATGCCACTGACTTCTTGATTTTTCAGCAATTTCTAAATGGAATTTATATCCAATTTGACGTCAACGAGTTCTGATCGCAGCATTATTATCTCTTGTTTCAGCTGTTTTAATTTTTGCATTTAATTTTGCCTGTCGGTTTCTTGTTTCTACCTAAAATGCTAGTTGGCGACGGTTATTCGTCACCTTAGTAGTTAACCAATCAAGTGGCGCTCATTTTTATTGTTTTTGTAAGATCTAATCATTACAATCAATTCAATTTTGTATACCGGTAGGGGTTGGATACAAAATAAACCACTTGTAATTTGACTTATATTGAACTTCAACTAACTAAATCAATAATTAAAATCTGTACTTCTATTTACTACTGCAAGGTCTGATTTTTCATCTCCAGTTAATTTTATCTCTCGGTTAATCATCTTAGAAAAGCGACTTTCTAAAAATTTAATTGACCCAGTGCTGTGCTTCATAGTAGTTAACCGACTGATAAAGTTAACTGGAGGTGAAAAAATCAGGCCCTATGTTTATTGGTTAAATTTTTAAAACAGCCTTCTACAGTTACTAATTAATGAAGGAGTGGCTTAAGTCTTTCTGTTCATTGAATAGACAATCTTTAGTTTTATAAGGTAATATTAATTGCATGCTCACAAGCGTGCCAGAAATTAATTAAATAATTTAATCGAGGACTTTACAGTAAAGAACGTATTTCGATTTTTTTATGTTATCGACCTTAGCATCATAAAATATCAAGCATTACCGTAAATATAGTATAACATAAACGCAAATTCGTTAAATATTAAAATTTTGTGTCTTGCAACTTAAATATACGTTTGACATGCAACTTACCTAAAAATAACTCGTTACATTCATCCTACTACTTCAGATTAATTAAAAACGCGTAATTTTTAGAATAAAACAAATAGAAGGGCTCGAAAACTTGGTCAAGATTGAAGTTCTTGATCTACATGGGAATCAAATTCTACACATAAATGGTTTGTCCACGTTAGCTCAGTTAAAAGTATTAAATTTAGCCGGAAACCAAATTAGGAACGTTTGCGTTTCGGACTTAAAAGGTTTAATATCGCTACAGGAATTTAATCTCAGAAGAAACAGACTTAAGAAGTTACTGGGATTTGGCGAAACTATAAATTTGCAAAAGTTATATTTAAGTAATAATGAGCTACAGGCGTAAGTTTGTGTTCTGTATTTTAATAGAGGTTTAATTCGCACTTATTTTTTTGACAGAGTCGAAGACATGTGTAGTTTAGCAAAAGCGGTAACGATACGTGAAATAGCGATAGACAATAATCCAATATCCTTAGGAGGCGATTGCGTGTCATTTTTGGTATCGTATTTACCACAGTTAACTATTCTGAACAACATGCAAATCACAGATCAAGTGAGAAAAGCGGCTATGGCTTGGAGACGTAACAAAGAATCCTCGAACACCGCTTTCATGAATCTAACCAGCGACGTTTGCTTAAACGTGCGAAGAGAAGAAGTGATATCTAACGCTCGAACAAATTGGGAACTTTTAAGATCTCAAACCAAATGCTTATCGACAAAGGCATCAACTGCCGTTAACATAACAAGAAATCTAAAACCGGACTGTGATTTTATATTGACTTCGTTAACTAAACCAGAGTTTAAATCTAACGAAATTAGAAGTAAATTTATGAATTCGTCGAAAACTCCCGCTTTATTGTGTAAGAAAGGTTTTGGGAGGACGTCCTCTCAAGACACCGAAAATTCGCAAAATACGTCGTCGTCGAATACTTCGAGCAACGAATTTATCAGACTTCCACCCATATTAGTTCCTATTATAAATAAAATGGATCAACACGGAGAGTTGGAGAAAGTCAAAGTTAAGTCTGCGGGAAGTCTCTCGAGTATTGGTCCGAATGTAGATAGTCCTGTTAGTTCTTTATTAAGTTCATCAGAAAGTTCGGATACTGATTCTAGTGGTGACGAATCGGAGACCGAGGATGAGAAAGCAATCACGGAGCTGATGAAACCACCTTTAATATCGGCCGCATATAATGAGTAAGTTTTATTTATAATGTTAGCAAAATTTAAAAGTGAAATTAGTAAGATTAAAATAGAGAAGTCAACTTAATGAAATCGGTTTGATTATAACATCTATTTGCAACAACAGCTTTAGTAGAGAAACCAGTAAAAATAGATGTAATTAGTGGGTGTTGGTTCGCGTCACCTCAAACACGCGCCTTGAACGGGGGGAACGGGAGAACCTCCGAAAAAAAAATGAAAAAGCACCTCACTTTCGGTTGGCTTCGGATTATGATATCATAGAATAAATTCTATTTTGTGAAGTGTTCTTTTGGCCTTAATAACTAAAACAAAATACATAACTGAAATGTTTACTGGATCATCACTCTGGGGGAGGGCATGGATCCCTTAACGATGGCTGTGGTGTTAGGTCAAAACAGTGTTGACCTCTTGAGTGGCACCTAATTTCCTGACTCTGATGTTTCTTGGAGGTCTTGAACTACGAAATCCTCGGTAAAACTTTTTTTTTACTCTCTGCAGCTTTACTTGTTGTCATTATTCTGACATTGTCTGCCCGGAACAGTCTCCTGGTTCCGAAATAACCGGGAATGGGTAATTTTGGAAGATACTTTTGTAGGGATTTATTGCTTGGCGGTATCCAACTCAAAATTGATTTTTGGTGTGTCGTGGGTTGTTGGATCTTGTAGGGTGGGTCAAATTAGCATAAAAACTTTTGTTTTACTTCTACCCAGTAGTCATCTTGGGATTCTGGCAACTAGTCTCTGCTCGGGCGCAATTTTGTAACTCTATTTTATGGTATGGTCGAGCTCCGGTCCAAAGTTAACAGGTATGGGCGCTAAATTTGGATCTTTATAATGTAGTTGAGCATAACATCGCTACTTTCTTTTTCCCTATAGCTTTCAAACTTTAGTTTACTGTATGATGTCCGTGTTAGCCTTTGTAATCATGCGAGGTTGTTGGCGGTGGACCGTGGCATGGGTGTATAAGTTTGGCCGCGAATATTCTTCCCACTAATGCGGCTAAACCGGAACGATGAGTTGACATAAGTAAATATTGATACGCCAACGTGGTCAGTAGTTGCACGACCTCATCGAGAGGCGAAAATAAGACCCCATAACACGACATATGGAGCGATAATTAACCCAAGAATGTTCTTAATTATCTCATTTGTCGTAAGATTATTGCAAAATGGTCGTTTCGTGGTTTCGTTCCTAACGAATGAGTGTGTTGCTACTTTGAGATCCTTAAATAGTTCCTGGCGTCGTAACTGGACGGTTGCTTTGTCGAAATCCTGCGGCTATGGTCTAGTCTTGGTGAGACGGATTGGTAATCTCACCTGGTATACAGTTTGAATTCCTAGTAAAACGATCGCCAGGTATTTCTTCCCTCAGAATTCCGGAAGTGCTCAACTATACCGACACTGTGATAGAATTTTACCGAATGCGGCTGGAGGCGGAGATTTTGTCTACGCGTGATACGAGGCTCATCCAAAAAGTAAGTTTTCTATTTTAAAAAAAACACACTTTTATTGGCAACAGGTACTGCAATGTTTTTTCAAAATAGTCACTATCAGAATTGAGACACTTTTCGTATCGTGGGATCAACTTTTGTATCCCTCTGTCGTAGAACTCTGACGCCTATGAATGGAATCAGTGTGTGGCAGACGTCTTCAGCCCTTCGTCATTGCCAAAACTTTCACCGAAAGACTGGAATTTCTTGAGGTGCAAGAAGACGTAAAAATCGCTGGCAGCAAGATCATCATTGTTGAGGGACGATCGCCCACTGCGGTCTTTATCATGGACACTTTTACGACCTTCGAACGACGCACCATCTGCTTACTCATAATGTTCGGTCCATACACCTGACAGAACTGACAATGAATTTCAATTGGCGCAATGCTTTGTGCATTAAAAAACTTTATCATCGACTGAACTTTGCAGGCGGCGGCGACGGGAAAAGGAATAAGAGCTTCCATTTGGGACCACTACTGCCACGCTACTGGCACCAGACGAGATCTCTCCGGCTGGCATATGATTGATACGTCATAGATCTGTAACGCATGTGCATGTGAAAAAAATCGGGAGCTACTTGGTCTACACCTCATACTTAACATACTTGGGATAAGTTAGATGCCGAGTTCGATCGTACAAAATTCAACAATACCGAAAATATGAGAAGATTCAGACGAGAGAAACATTCGAAGATCTCAAGCCCTGACAATGGGCGACTCGTGGTGTACCTAAAAGATAGAGTGCTCACAGAAGACGAGACAAAAGTGCTGACGAAAGTGGGGAATTCTGATCACATCTCAATTTAATATATTATCTCCAGTATGGAAGAGCAATCAGACGAAAACGCAGAAGCGATGAGGATCGAGGCGGCTAATGTCGCAAAGAGCAACTTGTCAAGAAATGAAACATCAACGCATACAAGGACATTGTCATTCTACCAGAAGGAATGTTTCGATGTCTTGACCAAAATCTTCCCATCTAACATCAGCAAGGTTTTCAAAATCTGTCTTTCCGGAAGCTACATCGTTTGGAAAGGACAGAAAATCTTCATAGAGAATTTTGAAAAGCCATCGAGACCGCCATGGCATAGAGAAGCTTAACCAGTTTCCTCGACACCTGAATACTCAACGTTTCAGTATTCAGTTCATCATGGAGACCAAAGATGAACAACAACTGGTTTTCTTGGATGTGCTGGTGAAAAAACGAGAAAAAAAATTGGACACACACTATACAGAAAACCTACTACACTGACACGTATATGTATCCTTTATCGAACCGCCACCCAGGCCAAAAGTACGGAATCATCAAGACAATCATCTGTTGGAATTAAATAAATAAAGACCTTGACGGAACGAGCTCGAAGGATTTGTGAAGCAGAGGATCTTCAGGCAGAACTCAAACACCTGAAAACTCTATCTGAGCTTAACGGGTACACCAGGAAGGAGACCAAGAGATGAATGGGGTCTGAAAGATCGAGAACGAACCAAGAAGACTCAGCAGACCATCAGGTCAACAAAGAACAAGAGACCCTCTCTCAGCAGCCCCAGTTTACTGTATACCTCGTTCATGTGCCAAGGTATAGACAGGTACCACCAAGAGTTCGAAGGGAACTAGGCTGAAAAAAATCCAAGGAGGTCTACTAGATCTGGAATCGGACTGTCAAGAACACCCGAACGGCACCTTATGAAGATCCGCATTTGTCCGGCGCAATGTAAGAATACAATCTGTGAAGCATCTAAGATTGGAGATCGAAGGACCTCTGAAGAAGGTGACCCCTTCCAACCAACCAATAACGTTTCAGGCAAGTTATTTGGAGTTTTTATATAACTACTAGTAACCAAACCCATTTGAAAATGGGCCTAATCTAGACAAACCTGAAATTAAAGACGTGAGGTCACTGCTCCAGGTCAGAGGTCAAAGGTTAGGTCAACTTGTGACTTCGCCTGAGATCAGCGCCTGGACCTGCTGAACAATTTGACGTATCGATCTCCGAAATCGGTTCAGTGGTTTCGAAGGAGAAGACGAACAGACAGACAGACAGATAGATAGATTGTACTGTGGTAATAATATAGAGCGTCATCGAGGGGTTGGTGACGATGGCGTTGGTATCACTTTTTTCGTTCCCAAAAAACTTCTCACGTACCTTATTTTTTTTAGAACGACTAATGAAAGTAAACCCGAAGAATTAGCAACGAACTCAACTAGTGATAACGCAAGCACTATATCGACAAGTACCTTAACGTCGAACGTAACACTTCCGAGTACATCGGGAAGTGATAAAACTAACGTAAAATATAGATCGGTCAAGAGTGCGGCAAATACAAAACTTTGCCAATCTAAATTAAGAACCAGACCAATTACGGCCAAACCGAAAAAAGATCCTTCACCAACAGACGCTCCTGTCGATAAAGATCGGGAGCAAGGTGGAGATTACTTAATCGAAATATCGGGAAGAAATTTAAATATTTACGGTCAGGGTGCTCTAAGATTCATCGACAAATCTTGGAGTATGTCGAAAGCGAAAGACGTAAATACCGTAAATTTTAATTATGCGAATTTTAATTCCATAATAGGAGTTTTAAATAAACTTAAGCAGCGTTTTCCTAATACAGACAGTTTTGTGTTTAAAGAAACTCACATTCAATCTTTGGGACAATTGAATGCTTTAGCCGAGGTGCAAGGACTATCTGCCTTGACAATCGAAAGTGATGGTAACCCTATTGTATGCAAACAATGGCAGTCCTACGCTATCTATAGACTTGCTCACTGGGGATTGCGTTTTATTAATGGCAAAGAGGTAAAGTATTCAACTAAAGTTATTGCGGTTTAGATAAATTCTCTTTCAGGTAACCGAAGAAGATATTTCTAACGCTAACGAAGAATATCAAAGTTTGAGCGATCTAGTATTATGGACGTTGCCGAACGTTCTACTTCAACCTCTACTTATTCGTTTACAATTAGATGTTGGTCAAAAAATTACCGAACAAAGCGCAAAGAAGTGGTTGTTGTCTGCCGATCCCGCTCTGAGAAGTGTTGTAGTGAAAGAGGCCCTTCAATGTAAGAAAGGTATCGTTTCGCAGGTATTGTAGAATAATAGTTGCTTCTTGAATTTACGATGACTTTTAAGGACGATTTAGTACTCCGACAAAAAGCTAGAACATTTTTGGGCTCCATCTTAGATGAAACTTGCAATGCTGTTAATAAATTGAGGCAGTTGGAGGACGAGTGGCCTGGAATATTGCACGAAACGGTGCGAAACATTTTATTAGATTATACACAGATCGACATGTACATGAAGACAAAGTTGCAACAATTAAAGAGATTATAACGGAACACTGCCATACCTGCAAGTATTATAATAAGTACAAATGGTTTTGTTTACTATGACTATGTACATTAAATAAATACGTTTTTATATAACTGTATTTTTATAATCGATATACTATTACATGTTCATTTAATATATTATAAACGATGACGATGGGTCGAACAGAGTGGTTGACGGATAAACAACAGTAGGGAACGTGCGAAATGCGTTCCGCTAATTTAAGTCACTTTGTGGACGGTGTGCGAAGTGCGTTCCGCCAGTCTGCGTTACTTGGTTGTGTAACCTTCGTTAGAATTTTCTCTTTAAAATAATCTCGAAGTCTGTATTATACATATTTAAATTGCATTGAATTTCATTCACACGGCAAGAATTGTTTTTCGTTTGCTATTAAAAATGACATTTGTCCCATTTCCTTATCTTGCATCATTGTAAGTCGCGGTCAGTTTGTCGAACCAATGTCACGTCTTTCAAAACATGTAAAAATCTGCCCAATAACATTATTATACTGAAAGTAATAAAATTTCAAGAAAAAGTTCAAAGTGATCAACACCCTGACGGAACAATCTCGAAGAATTTTTGAACCGGACAATCTTCAGATCAGATCAGGATCTCGAACACCTGCAAACTGCTTTTGCGGCTAACGGATATACCAAGAAGGAGATCGAAAGATCAACGAGATCCGAAAGATCGAGTGCATCGGAATCCGAGAGTCCACAGACCGCAATGCAATAATTCTAGAAACGCACGACATCAAAATTATTTTCAAGCCCACCAAGAAGATTCAGTTGGAATTTACTGTGTACCTTGTTTTTATGGCAACGTATACATAGGAATCACCAAGAGATCGATAGCGACTAGGCTTAAAGAACGTCGAGCAAACTGCCGAGAAGTTAGCGGTAGCCGAACACGCGCAATAGAGATCATAAGATACTCTTCGAGAGTTCCAAGTTAAAATTTAATAGTAATGCTAGTAAGCCTGTTTATTGCCTCTATTTAGTTGGTGCGGGTTGATAGGTGGAAAACTTTATGATAGAAATGGTAGATTTTGATGATAATAATAATAATAATACGATAAATCTTGGGGAAGTCTCTATCGAGTACTAAACTAAATTAAAATGGAATTTGGCGGATTATATAGCTAGGAAAATCAAGAGGATACCGCAGCTTCCCAAAATCCGTCAAATGATTTGTGTAAGAAGTGACGGAATAAACAGCAAGGTCGAATTAAAAATCAACATAATTGTACATTCTTGACGAAGATCCAGTGGAGGTCAAGTTAAAGATTATCCACTAAGAGAATGATCATGATGGTAGAAAAAATGTCTCCGACTTCACGGAACTCTATAAAATGGTCATCCTTTCCCGTGGAGACAATAAAAACCTTGCTAAATGGCTTAGGAGCACTTGCTCAAGTGATACAACGCAGCCGAAAACAATTATGAAGATGCGGTGAAGGCTCTTTTAGAGATCGGTTTGGAATGAAAGAGCTTCAGATCACCGTCTATGATCTCACTGCTTTTATTAGCTTCAGGGAGAACGAGTTTGGATGTAGTGCAAAGCGTTCCAAATAATCCCTAAAACACATTGATTAAGGATATATTTTTGAATAGAAATAAAAATTAAACATTAATGTAGAAAGATTTTTAACATCAGAATATAACGACCATAACAAATAAAAAAAGTATCATAAACCATTACACAGCATAAAACATTTACTGTGCACCAAATACACATAAAATTTAAAACACAACAAGGTTTCTAAACACCAAAAAACTATAAATACTATATGTGTAAAGCACCAAAAGTAGTAGGTATCCATCTTTCAGATATGTACGTATAAAAATACAAAATAATAGTTTTCGTGAAGTTTTCTATTCAACTAAATACGGACTATCTAATGCGCCTAAACCTGCAGCAACTCCACCTTCATTGGCAGTTGATATTTTAGTCCTTAGCATATGTCCTACTTGACGATTAGTTATTATTTTCTTAGAATCCCTAAAAATATACGTATTAAAAATGTTGAAAAAAATTGAGATTAAATACCCAATGACCACTCCAAATATTCCGAGTTCAGATACCATGTCGACCAGAGGAGGTTTTTCAGGCCCTCCCGGTCTTATCATATAACCTGTTATGATAGGAGGATTAATCAGATCCATTAGAATCCAAGCAGTGCGTTCGCGTTTGTCTTTCATTTCCAACATCGCTTCTCGCACTTCCTTTCCGTAAACATTATTACCTCCGCCTTCGCGTTGGGGTTTCAAAACGAATCTAAAATACGCAGCCTCAAACGAGCAAGCATTGGGTTAAAAAATAGATGACTATTCTATTCATGAGAAGTCATCTACTTTCTACTAGTTGCCAATATTGTGTAATGTGGTAAAATAACTTTATCAATTTTCCATGAACACACACCACAGGCAGGCACGCAGTTCGTAACTTCTGAGTTATACAAGGTGTCTCACCGGGAACTGCCATTAGCCGTATACGGAAAAGTATATTAATTTTTTTAGTAAAATTTTCACCGGTACAACCGGAAGGCTATATTGGTTTTTACTCATTCTCCAAATTTTCCATGTATACTTTTCCGTATACGGTTAATAGCGATTCCCAGTGAGACAACCTGAATATACAATAGTAAAGACTTGATAGTAAGTTACAGTACGAATTGGTAATGTGGGTTATATAAATTGTGCAAATAAACTGGGTGTTTATTTATAATTTAAAAATGTGCAAACCTTTCGGGAGTCTCCAAAGCCATTTGAACAGCTTGATTACCGGGTTCATCAAAATCTAAGCTATATAATCCCGTAAAAATTTCTTTTATCGCATCGACTTTGTAAGAGTCGGTTAAAAACATTTCAACAGCTCCACTATTAGCAAGAGCTTGTTGAACTTTCTTGGTGCCAGCCAAATGGTATTGAATAGACGGGCATTTTATTGCTCTAGATCTAAAAAAAAAATTTTTTTTAACTAAAATTAAAGTCAATTTCTCAGTTACCTTTCCATTAACAGTCGCGCATCCCATTCTTTTTGCGACGGATAATGATTGGGTTCGTAACCGGCTCGGAAGTAAATGACAGCAATTTCGTAATCGTCCCTACAACCAAAAAACAATGTTTCCGTTTTTCTGTATTGAATTTACCAACAAATTGTAGATGTCAGTAAATAAGCTTCCCATGAGAGAGGGGGAATGGGATTTATAGATTCGTGACTATAACGATGGAATTTGTTGAGGAGATGGTGAGGAAATGTGACCGTGACCCAGGGTAAGAGGATCAGAGTTTTTGAAATGCTTCATAAATTTGATTCAAAAAAATACATACAGTATCAGTTCCATCCTATCATTTAATTCAGTTTGAGAGGCCACTTGTGTTAGAGTTCGGCGTATTATCTTGACGCGGGGACACAGTTTTCTCAATTCGAATTCGTGAAATCTTTGATCACAAATATTATAAGTTAATTCTTCGACTATAAAAAGTATGGCAGCGTCTTCTTTACCATATATCTTCCAAGCTTCGAGCATGCCTTCGCACATTCCTTTCAATGCATTGTTTTCGGGTAACTACAAAATTATTAAAAATTACCTCTCAATGACGGCGAGCCTTCTCCGTGACCGATTCGTCGCTGACCGTCTATGTGCCCAACGACTAGGTAGTAAAAACAAACCATGCTAACGGTATCCTCACAGCCAACGCTGCTGATTCCAAATCAAGATTAACATAGAGAAGTTAATTGAATGAATCGCGGCGAGTCGGTCGCGGCGAAACGTCTCATTGCAAAAAACTTTATCAGGTATATTGAAATATACTTACATTATTCAACTTATCAAAATGTCCCAATTCCTCTAAAACAAATCTAAAAATACAGCATAATTAAAAGATGAGTGACTGTATTCGTTTATAGATGCGTCTGTATAAAATCTACAAAAATGAATGTGGCAAACACGAAAATATCTGTGATAAAAATTGCATTTATACGAAACCATTGATAAAATGAAACATTCCCTGGTGGAATTATAGACCTGCACTCTTAGTGGATAATCGAACAAATTAGAAACACAAATATTTTAAAAAATAAGTATTAGTGATAAGTTTAAATAAGAAAGAAAAACTAAAACAATAAATAATTTTATATTGGACACACAGAAGCTGACAAAAACATAAAACAAAAATTAAATAATCGGCAAACGATCGGTGCAAGCTAAATTAAATACATGTAACACAAAATAAGCTAAACACACAGCATCTAATCACCAGATGTTTTTTTTAAATATTGATTCACGACACATTGACTAAAAGTATATAATAGTAAAGTAGCACCGCCGTGTAAGTTTCTATTTTCTAAAAGATACCAATCAATAATAGCATGCATTGCCAAATCTACCATGTTTAATAATTTGGAATTTACTAATATTAACCCTAATGATAGTGTTTGTTAGTTGAAATAATTCAATTATGTTTTTTGTAATTTAGTTTGGTTAATTAGCGTTATTGTGGAATTATTAGAAAACGTATAGATTGTTATATTTAATGACGATAACATTTCTAATATCTACAACCCCCCATTCATATAATTTTATTCCTTGTTTATCCTAAAAATGTAGCCATTGGATTTCAGAGAACATTTAACGTAGTAGAATCGTAAGTAGTTTGGAGAAGTAAGAGATAGAGAATGAAGGGTACCACAATTATAAACAAATTATGATGAAAAACACTTCCTGAAAATTGGCCTTCTTACAAAATGAAATAGCAACATTGTAAACTTGTACCTGACCTAGTTTATTGGTTGTCTATAAATTAATAACGCACGCTGTGATTATCAAGTTCGTAAAATTTTAGATTAGATTTTTTAGAACAGACAGACAGACACACAATCACCTATTGACATAGATGTAAAACTTTGTAAGAAACATTAATTTTTGTTGTTAAATGTTATTAATTTTAACAAAAAACAAGAACCTTTTGCGAGATTCGAACCGAGAACCACTTAAAAAGACGGCGATTCAATACAGGCGAGCACTGTGGAGCTTTTACTTTCCCTAATGAGATACTATGTTCGTGATAACTGGAAATACCTACTTAAACTTGAGGGAGCGGGCCAACAACCCTTTACACCGATAGGTAGATCTTAAAAAACTAATATTCAATGCCAGAAAATGCGTCCAGTGTTTGACGGGAAAACCCTTAACCAAACAAAACCGACATTCAGGCTGCAGAACGGCGTATCTGGACATTACAATCGAAGACCAATTAAAATAAACATCTGGGGCTTCCCTTTCAAAATAATCGCTAAGACTTTATTATGAATATTTAAATTACGTTGAATTTCATTCGAACGGAAAAATTGTTTTTCGTGGTATTTGTTGCAAATCGCAGTCAGTTCGTTAACTTCACCTTGAAAATAAATTTTCGCTGTTTCATCTTTTCGATTGTAAATTTCTTTAATGTAGTTCGAAATTTCATCATCTAGAAAGTTCTGAGAGCGGTACTTGTACTAGAGATGATAAGAATGCCCATGTTGCCGTTTTAAGTCAGTCAATGATCGGTTCTCGTTGAATTTAGTTGCATGCATAACACACGTATGAGTACCGGAGGAAATAAATAAATTTCGAGTTAAAATTTAGTTAGGGGGTGTGTTTTCCAGTTTTGCAAGTTTGCGGATATTCGAATTTCTTGATACTGAAAAATTTAACCTTCGAAGTTTACTGGGAACTTGAAGTCCACCCAGTTTCGCGATGTTGCGGTTTCAAACTTCCCGTACCACAAACAAATTTAAATTCCTATTTAGTAGGAATATTTAAAAAGAATTTATTTATACCGACATGCCAGTTTTTTGGCGTTTTTTTAAGAGAATGTTTTTTAAATCAAAAATAACCTCTGGTCGAATATTTCAATCAACGCTCTGGTTCATCTCAGCGAGCACGGTTTCACAGTTAGCCGTGACCTCCAGGTATTCATGTTTTTATTTAACTAAATATGTGAACAATACGGAAATTATGAGCGTTAGATTTATTTTCCCTACTGCAGTGTAATGTTAATCACGTATACAGGTTGATTGTAAATTCAGGGGCACTTGATTTACTCTTTTATTATTCATGATAGGCAAAAAGTTTGTTTGTTAAAGTTTTACAAATGAACAAGATGAGTATTTTCCAAACTTCGCACAAAATGACTGACTTCCGGTTTAAGGGGAAATGATATCAACTTTATTTTTAAATGAATGATGTAGTATTTTTTGAGCTAAAGAGATTCTTTGATAAATTCTCTTTAAAAACTATAACACAAGTATATCGCTAAAGTTAGTAAAAATTAGTTATTTATTATTCAAAACCTAAAGAGATGTTTTCGATTGGTACAATTAATTTTGAATAATAAATAACTAATTTATTAGTAACTTAGCGCTATACTTGTGTTATAGTTTTAAAGAGAATTTATCAAATAATCACTAGCGTAAAAATACTACATGATTCATTTAAAAAATAAAGTTGATATTTCCACTTAAATCGTAAGTCAGCCATTTTGTGGAAAGTTTGGAAAATACTCATGTTGTATACTTGTAAAGCTTTTCTTAATAAACTTTTTGTTAATCATGGATAATAAAAAGTAAATCAAGTGGCCCTGAATTTACAATCAACCTGTATACTTTGTTTATTTGATAAGTTTCTTTGATGTTTTAAATACAATAATTCTTGTAGACTTTTCGTGTAAGGAGCCTTTTTGTGTGTTGTGTTAACTTTTAACAGATTTGCGACTATGGCGAATTTATCGATTGTTACCATTTACTACAACCTTACGATTTCACGAAGGCAAATCATCTAGCGACCCACCCCCTCCCACTGAGCTACGGTGCAAACCCTATTTATGTTACATATTTAATTAAAAATTGTCGATAACTTCTTTTTGCATATAACAGTCTACTGCATATCAAGGTGGAATCCAAACTGCTATCCCCTAAGTCGTAGAAATGTGGCAAGAAGATTGTACAGCCCGGAACAGCAACATACTGCCTATCGACTTAGTTTTACATGACACCGCTAACAAAAAACCGAGCAGTCACGGAAATGAATAGAGAAGTATGCAACATTCTTGACGAACTCGGTTTTCCCGAAAGAATCGTGGAAGCCAAAGCAAGTTCCTTCGACATGGGACATCGGGTCGAACGCCTAATAGGAAAAGAAAGGTTGCCCGATCAAAGATACTACACCGATGGGTCTGTGGAGTACAACGACAACGCCGGAGCTGCATTTGTTTTATATGACGGCGAGAGAGAGAGAGATGGTCAACAGTAACATTGAATTGGGTAAAGGTTGTTCAATCATCCGAGAAGCTCTTCTATATCTGCTAGCACACACAAATACATTGCAACATACCGCGACTGTTACAGATTCAATTGCGGTTCTTGCCGGCATGAAAAGTATCAACGGTCCTACAGATCTTGTTCTCTGGAAACTGGTAAGCAATGTAACGCAAAAAACAGGCCGACGCTACGTAAACGAACGATCGCTGGAGAATCGCTCTCAACGTAAGGTTAACTAGCAGGTATATCTCGAACCTAGAAGCCAGATGCTCGCTTCCGGCGGAACTGGACAAATTTATGGTCCAGCTCATCACGGATAATTTCAAAAAGTAGTCATCGGTGAGGGAGTGTGTTGTACATTTAAAAGGTTCGCTAAGTCTTTGCAGCGACTGACGTCATATTCTGCAGTTAATGTCAGGAGAATACGAATCCTCCAGGCACGACAAGGAGACGAGCAGCGCGTATTTAACTCAGTAATCACGACTCAGACCGAGAAGTTTCCAGTACACATAATCTACCCGACTGATCATCCACCCGATAACGACTTACAAACCCGTTTATTAACCTGAACTCGGGAGTGTTAGTGAACTTGCTAATTCGAAAACTACAGTGCGTGAAGTTTCGTACCACAATCTAGTACTTAGGATAAGACAAAGAGATTGACAAGGTACTGCTAATCAGCGACTCAAAGCTGATGCATCCCGTCGAGCTTTGGTTAGCAGCTAAACAAATGCATATCGACACACGCATTAAGAAGCGAAGCGCGTGTGTTCAACTTTACCTTTTTGTTGTTTTCATTATGTTCAGAAATTTCTTTGTGTATGTATGTACAATTTTTTTATTAATAAACATAGTCTACTGCATTCAGTTTCAATATGAACCGGAGATCAACAAATGCATGCAAAGTCCACAGGGTAGACAGAACCGTATTTAGGTCTCGATGGAAATAAATATCGTGAACGTCCAAATAAGAATTATGTTTAACACAAGCATGAAGTAATTTAGACTGAGAATTCAGTACTGCTTTCATTTGAACTTATATTTAATTTGGACTACATTCGTTTCACTTGATTTGGCTCCTGCAAGAGCGACCGCCAAAGCGCTGTATAGCCAAGTAATGTACTACAAAGCACGTGTTGATCACGCATTAGTGTTTATTTACTTCAGGTTCGCCTTGGATTGAATGAAGTATAGACAAAATAAAATTCGTTCCGTACAAATTAATATCAAATTAATTATTACAGCGTGCGTTATCTATTTATTGAGGAACAATTTTCGTTGTTAATCACACTATAAATTAAAATGCTACAATAAAAATATTAGAAAAATGTAGCGAATATTCACCCTACATGGTATTACCTATATATTCATTCTTTTTCTAATGTTGACTGTGCCTTTCTAATTAGAAGATTATTGGGATTATTTCCATTTAATTACTGAAATTTTATATCACTTCATTATGTATCATTAGCAAGTAATTGTGTATAAACAAAAAATTCACCCCACCTGATATTTTTTAAAAGTTGCTGGGAGAGAATTTGAATAGTAACTAAGAAATTTGAAGCGATTTCTAAACATCCGTACATAAAAAATTGCAATCAATATATTCAATTAAAAAATTAAATAAACGTGTAAGATAATAAATCATCGTGACAAACAATTTTTGAAGATTGATAACAATAATGCAATTGCATGAGAGAACTATCAACGAGAGTTAAATAAATAAATCCGATTCCAATCTACTACTTCAGATTGCTGATAAAATTATAGACTTGATTAAAATGTGTTAAGTCATTGGAAATAATTAGATGTGTTAGTAATGCACTCGTGTTTTTTTTTTCGTTTCCAATACACCAGAATATTTGAATGAATGAGACATTAAACTGATGAGATACAAAACAATGATGAAACTAAACAAAAAAGGACGACTTCTACAGAATGACGAATATAAAAGGAGAAAGAAGAAGAACAAAGGATAAATGTTGATGTACCAATCAAAACATACCTGCAACACTTACACCTACACAAATATTTACTACAAGCTCAATTTTACTCTATCGTGAGGTTTAACAATTCAATAGTGATTTTAAACATGCATATTGTATATCATACCTATTAAGATTTTTGAATTGAGATGAAATACCAGCAAGACTAGACGCTATAGTATTAATTTCCACTTGATTTATTCTGTTCCCATAATCTTTGTGGGCCATGTAATCTGAACGAAGTAAACCCAATGATACATTCTAAAAACAATATTCATTAAGTTATTATAAGAACGTTTATACTTTAATCAACAAAATAATATTGCAGTTACATAAGAATTCGTTTAACAATTCTTACATATGAGACGTATGTTTAACAGGCGTACAATAACAGTCATTTTATATTACGGTTATATTCAAGTTCTTTAATTTAACCCCAACCCCACAAGCGAGTACATAAAAAACTCTTATCGATTGCCTATGAAAACGTACATTTCATATGGAAAAATTGATCATTGGAATGATTCAAATGATTTAATGATCGGTTAAATAAAATGATAACCTAAAGAGCGGTAAAAATATAAATGTCGCATGCTCTATACGTTCAAAAACTAAACAGAATTGACGTACTGTATCAAGAGACATGGTCAATTTGTATGCTGGAAGAATTAATTATTGTTAACGGATTAATTAGGAAGCTTCTTCGATTGGTAGAATAGCATTGCATGCCATTTGTCTTATTTATTTACCATAAATCGAATACAATAAAAGTCCTGAAACGAATAATTGGACAAAAGCGGATGTTGGCGTAGTAGTGTAGTTTATTTATCACTGGTTATATTAGTGAAAGTCGAAGCCTGGAAACAAGTAACTTCCTAACAAATACTAAGTACACTTGTAGTCTTACAGTACGTTCACGTAATTATAAGCCAAGTGTTAAATAACACATACATACCGCTACTGTTAGTTATTATTTTAGTTGTTTATAGATCTTATAGCTTGTACGTATGTACTGCTAAATCTATAAGTTCTATAAAGAAAGCGATTTATTTAGTTGACGAGGCATTTAACAGCGTAGAGTACAAGAAATATGTTTATCACCTATGTATATCGGCAGAAACTGGTCCTAACCAACCAAAACCTGCTGCAATAGTGTTGCATTCCACTTGTTTCCAAGAATTGAAAGCTGAACCTTGTCGACATTCATTTTCCATCATCAAATCTGAACGTAGTAGGCCCAATGTTATTGGCTACGAAATTTTGTAAACTGTATAAATGTTATTTCACCATAAAATTTATATTCTAATTAAGTTATCGTAACGTTGTCGCAACAAATTAATATAGGTAGTCTAAAGCTGGAGCTGGAGTATTTACAATTGTCCATTTCATATAGTATGTATGTACAATAAAAATAAATCACCGACGTAGACAAGCTTTTCAAAAAAAAAAACTCGGCTGCCAGATGAAAAAAATTAAAAGCCGCGCACCTATAGATCAGTACTTCGACCACCCGAGAAAATGCATTTAAAAAAATCCAAGCACAGAAAGAAAAAGCGAAAGAAGGGAATGTTAAAATGTTAGAATGTGACTCAAATTTGTTGTTGTTCGCTGTAAAATTGGATTTAGTAATATTAAAAGTGTATAGGAATATTATTTACAGTGACGAAACGATTAGCGCACAGCTCACTCGTAAATTAATTTAATAAACTTCAACCGTGTAGAATTTCTGATCTTCGAAGAATTTATTGAAGACACCGTCCAGATTTCTACCAATACTTACCTGATTTTTGGCAAAATAAAAATAATACGTGTAAAAACTGTAAGCATCAAAATATTTGTTAAATTCTTAAGATACATAAAACATTGTAAAGTATGTTATGTACGTAATCAAATAGTGATGTAGTAGTACTGGTCCAAATACTTCAGATAGTAACCATTGCATTTTAAACAATTCTTTTGTTGTTCCCAAGTGAAGATAGTATAGTTATGGAATTGTTCTCGCCAGATAACAATATCCAAGCTAAAATTGAATATTTTTAACATGGGTAAATTAATTTCTACGTAATGAGTAACTCTTAGTGTAAATTACAACTTCATCGTGGTCGCCTTTGTAATTCCTATTATTTAAGGTTGCTTATTTAGATACTAGATTTTACCCCTAGGTACCTAGGAGCCTCACGAACGAAGTAACACCGTTCCCTCAAGTGGGCCAGTGTTCATAAACAGATTTTTTCCGGGTGAAATTGAACCTTCTACAGCTAAACCATTCGAAAATTTGCAAAATTACGAATTTTATGTTTTATTCATGTTTTACGTAATACGGTTCAGGAGTTATAAAAATGTAAAAATTTCTTGAAAAAAATTTTTAAAAAGAAAAATTATGCGACAGGGGCACAAAACGAACGTTTTTCTTAAATAAACTTTTTCTTTATCGATTATAATTTAGAAATTATATCCGTTTTAGTTTTCGATTGAAATTTTGCTTATAACTTTTGAAAACACGCGAGATCAAACGTAAAATTCTTTTTGAACTTTGAAAATCGGTCCGAAAATAAGCGAGTTGTGGTCAAATTACCGTGAATTTGTTTGAAATTTTCTTGACTATTTTTAACATTTTTTTTAACCTCGAAGACGCCCTCGCACAAAAAAATCTAAATCGAAAAATAAAGACACATCTTTCGTAAACTCGAAACTTTTTTCGAAACGAAAATATCTCAAGCCGTTTTAATGCGAGACGAATTTAAAAAAAGGTCGATTTTCGCATCGAATCTGTTCCTAGCAACGTGAACAGAGAACCGAGGTGACAAGAAAAATATAAGTTAAGATTGATAAATTTTTAACCTTCAAAATAAATAAACTTTAAGTTTGACATTCAATTTGTTTACTTTATCGAGTTAAATGTCATATGAAATTTTTATTTTTACACGTTTGTAAATTTTTATCAAAATTGGTTGAAAATTTTGACTTCGACAAGAACGATATTACACATTTTCTTTTAAATTTTCAATAATCAAGTACACCATCTTTTTTTATTTATTTTGAAACAGATAAAACCAAATTTTCGTTTAAATCAAATTATCACATCAAGTACTTGAAAATTAAATTCGCCATTTAGAATTTTGATAGTAAGCCTGAAACACATATTTTGTGACACCCTGTATACATAATTTTAAGCCTTAAATTAAAATGAATTTAATTTCCATTACGTACTAGATTTCAGGAGTTTTATTATGAACTTATCGCACCAAAACTCCCTAGATTCTAGTGATGAATTTAATAATGACATTTTATGTCAAGAATTAAATTTATGTAATGATCTTTTCTACTCCGTTGTCAGTTAGACCTTCGTCGCTCGTATGTAATATACTATTATTGAACAGTACATATTGTTATAAAATAAATTCTAAAAGGCGTTTCGAAATAAGATGAAATTGGAATCGGGTATGGTATAGTGAAAAACATACCACAGATACACATTTTTTTTTTTAGATAGAATGAACAATTACAAACAACATATTAAAAATTAAAAAGCAGTTATTTTTTTATAAAGTTACAAACGGAGAAGTTTCATATAAGTGTAGTAATTGCGAGCATATCTTTGATAGCGAATTTGACATCGTTTGTCACATTTTTTTGGGTGCTAGTTTTTTTATAGATAGAATGGAGAATTACATGAAACATATTAAAAGAATTCAGAGGTAGTTATTTTTTTGTATAAAGTTACAAGAGCGGGAAGTTACTCTGGGCGTCGTAATTGCGAAATGTTACGATTTTTTAAATTTTCCATTATAAACCTATGTGAATTTTGGTAATTCTATTGACCGACACATAGCGCATCTCGCACATGCGCAGACGGTCAATAGCTTGTGCACATGCGCAGTTTTTCACAATAAGGGTCAGCTTCTCTTTCGAATGGTTGTGTGGCCAGTGAATATTCGTTCTGCTGAAGCTTTAGTGTCCATAATAGAGCAGCACGTTGCTATTATTCACACAGACTCTCCCTTTGCACGCCTACGTTTGTTCTGATGTTCATTACAGCAAAAATTTTGATGGTAAGTTATTTTTATAGCGTATTCTAATTCCATTTTAGATCCAGTTACTTAGGGCATAGAGGTAATGTCGTGTCCAGTTAAATGCTACTTTCACGACCGTCAAGTACCTGAAGACGCTTTTCCTGAACCTCTTTGCGAATATGCGTGGCGTCGCTTCGACATGAAGAATAAGTGTGATCCCTTCAAGGTCCTCTGCTAACCGTGATCATGGTGACTTCCGTGTCTAATTTTCTTACTTTTCATTTGTTGTTTCCTTTGATTTTCCCTTTTGATCACAATAAAATTGTTTTCATTTGATTATTCATTTGTTCTGTTACATTTGGTTGGGTTAGGTTAAGATAAGTTAGATTAGTTTGGATTAGGTTTTTAAATGAGAGGCAAATGATTATACACAAAAAAGAAAAAAAGGATGTCAAGGATCGGTACTGGACTCTACCTTGTGGAACATCATGTATAACGATATCATGGAAATAAAGAAACTCCAGAAGAATTAAGGATAAAAATAGAAACAGCTTTCCACTCCATAATATAGATGAAACTCACAAAATGGAGATAGCTCCGGAAAAAACTGTAGTCAAAAAACATACTATTTCACATCAGTCAAAAGTGCGACATTTTTTGAAATGGGCTTAAATTGAATTGAAAAAAAGAAGGTAATGGCAATGATATTGTATGCGGCTCCGGTCTGGAAAGAATTTCTGCTAATAGGTAGATGGAAAGACACAGAGATCAGTGGCATCAGTATATAGGACGGTGTCAACGCAAGCAGTAACAGTAATGGCAGTACACATATTGTTTCAAGATCAAGAATATACGACAAAAAACTAACCAACAAAGAGGATAAAAGAAAAGACATGGTAGCTTTGGCAAATATGTAAAACGAATTAAAAAAAGAAGACAATGCTGCACATACTCTTTTTGAATGTCCTAGGTGGGTCAACCCTAAATCTAAGTTGGAGACTTATTTAGCAGAAGACAACATGATTTAGATTATGTTAAGTTTAATTGGGAAACTATAAGTGACTACATGAAGAAATAATCAAAAAGAACGAAAAAATCAAAAGGAATAATAACAAACATGTAGACAAATAAGAATAATTTGCAGATAATAAATACAGACAAGACTTTGCTGACGATATGTGAGAAACGGTTTCGGCAAGTTTGGTGTAGAAAAGGGCGTGTTTTAGTGGGTAGGGCTAGTCTTGCACAACAACTGCAAGTCTCATATAACTATTAAGTAGTATGCATAAAGGGATTTTACATAATATCAAAAAAAATTGGGTTAGGTTAGGTTAGGTTTGATAGTATTAAAGTTGTTATTTCATTTGATCGCAATAAAATTGTTTTCATTTGATTATTCTTGATTTATAATGTTACATTAGGTCGTGTTAGGTTAGGATAGGTTAATTTGGGTTAGGTTAGGTTAAGTTAGTTTATATTATTTCGTGTACTATGAAATTAGCTCTTCGACTTTTACGAATTTTAACATTTTTTATTAGGTATTATTATTACGTATGTAGGTTTATAACAGAAAAATTTAAAAGTCATAACTTTTGAACCATTCATTTCCTAACAAAATTCATGTCACTAAACCGAAGTCCATATTCCAAATTAATGTACCAATTTTAATTGCAGTGGAAGGAATAATTACCCTACAATTATATTACCAAGAAATCATTTATAAGATTTCTTATGTATTCATTTTTACTTTCTTCATTCTCGTCCTTTTTTTGTATTGAATATATTACAGTTTTTTTCTTTGTTTCAATATTATATTATTGCTAAAGTTCGTTCACGATAGCAATTACTTTTCTACTACCTGCACTTCTAAGTATATTGAAAAATCGTGAAGTTTTGCCAACTTAACATAAGTAAAGTAACTTTAATTTACATTATGGTAACGGAAATTTTTAACGTTATATTGTTTATAATAAATTACTAAATTTGACGTCATCATCGTTTACAAATTTTCAATTTTTTTAAAGGATTACTGTTTTATTTTACTCTATTGTTGTGAATTGTTTATTAAATATAAAATAACTAATTAAAAAATGGTTTAAATAAAATAAACTAGATTAACTTCACGAATTTAGGTTTCAAGTGGCGATATTATCACAACAATTACAGCAAATTAAAGCAAAAGTACGATAAGAAATAAAATAAAAACATACTTCGGTATTAACTGGAAGAAATAACTTCAACACAAAAATGTACAAAAAATATAAAAGTTAACACCAAATTGGTGTGATTTTATCGAATACGCAAGTTAAGAGTCATAGAAGCATAAACTACGTTGGTACTACATTGGTACTGTACACAAACAAAAAAAAGCCAAAACACTTAGCCACTACTATCACATTCTATATTGGTAGTAACATACAAGAACACAATGAAGACAATGAACCTTTTTCTTATGAGTCCGAATTTAAATGGTCAATTTGTTCTTACCTTATCTAGTACATACCCTAACCTAGAATTCACTGATTGTTAAATTTGAGGTTAGATTATTAACAATGGTTGACAACTGTTAAGAGGGTATTTGCCCTGGTGTTGAGATACCAAAACACTGGTCAAGAAATAGCTATTTTCTATGAAACTAAAGAACGTACAACGTTCGAACAAACAAATCAAAAAACCTACGCCCTCCGTGTATAAATTTCAATTTTTCTCAAAATGTGTGTTTTGAAGATACTAAACTTTGAAAAATAACGTAAAATGTACCCCTCAAATATACTTTTAATTGCATCAAAACAACATTTTAACACACGACGGGCATGCATTGATGTTGTCTGCAATAAAATATGTATACAGTAAAAAAATTTTTAAATTGTTTATAAAAAATCTATATCACACCATAAAATGCGTTTAGTCAGAAACGTCCAACTTTTGTAGCTTCCAAAGTGACGCCTGTGGTAGTAGTTTGAGGAACTAATACTCCCACCCTCATTATACATACCAATAGTGTCCAGGAGCGGCTTTAGTAAAATATTTACTCTATTTGTTTTATGTTGATTTCTTGTGTTTGTGTATCGCGAAATGATGGACTATCGGAGAGGTGCTACGGTATTGTCTGCTAAACGTGAAAAACATCCAACATTGACAAATTCAACAAGTAAGTTTGAAATTTATATGGGTAGGTACATGTAAAAATTACCTATAAAAGGAATAATAACTTTTACCGCATCTTTTTTGATCTAAGGAATTCTCACATTTATTTTGTTAATATGACAATTTTTGTGATAATAAACAGGTATATTCTATTATAAAAAATAGAAATTAATATGAGTAAATGTTATATATTTAATTTTTTCTTGTCTTTTTAAATCAGTTCAATATTTCCTTTTTAATTAATGATGAATAATTTATGTCAATACAGTTCTTGTGAATGCAATAAAATTCAAATCGTAAAGGTATCGCTATCTCTTCCCTTATTTTTCTAATAATGAATAAATGTCTTTCACACGATACAGAAAAAGTTATGCATAATTCTTTTACTAACACATAAATGCCTACCAGTCTTACAAAAAATATTGAAAATAGATATGGATGCAGCACCGAAATTTTGTGTATTACATTTGTCAATGATACACTAACTTAGTTACAATGGCGGTACAATTTATTATTCGCAAACACTAGTTGCGGATGTTATAAGGCACATACTACGTTTCACGAGCGGATCTTCCATGTCTAACCAAAGCTATTATGGGAACTGCTAAAAACAATCATAATTCAACCGTTCAACTTTTTGAAAACAAGAATTTATCTTCGGATCCATCCGAGGAAGCATCTGCTATTACAATAATAATAATAATAATAATAATTCTTTATTGTCCAGCGTAATAATAGTGGACATACATATTAGAAGACAATATTAATAATAATAATACATATACGAAATGCATACTAATAATAAAAGACAAAACAAAAACAAAAAGTGGTTCTATACCTACTGTGATAACAACTTCAAACTTAAATTTTATGTCAATGTAGTGTCAAAATGCAAAAATTTTTTTTTGCAGTAGATCAACCTGTTGATGAACAAAAATGAATCCTTAATTTATTAATGAAACTTAAAATAGGGTCAGAAAATATGTCAATAGAGTGTAGTGGAATATTATTGTACAATTTACACATTCTTAATATAGGTGAATTTAAATGCTGGTTATTATACGCAAACGGTACATAGAAAATATTTACATTACGAAGATTATGGATCTTGCAATTTAGACTTATATGTTTTAACAGTTCAGGATCAACACAATAACTATTTATTAATTTATGTAGAAAAACTAAACTACATATTTTCCTACGTGTTTGAAGATCAATTATATTAAATTCATCTAAAAGTTTTTGATACGAATAGTTTCGAATCGGCCAACTCTTGTGCTTTTTAAAGTACAGTTGCTTTAAAACCTGCGTTGAATAGCTTCTAAGTTATAACTTAGGGAGGAGTAATGTATTCCAAATGACTGAATTATATTCTAGTGCGCTTCTGACGTATGAGAAATATAGTTTCTTCATAACTGTAATCGAACTGAAGTCTTTAGTTGAACGACTAAGAAAACCTAACATTTTAAGAGCAGATTTGCTAACCAATTGTATGTGATTCTTAAAATTAAGCTTACGATCAAATGTAATCCCAAGGTCTAAGTATGTATCTACTCTATCGATTGAGACATTACCAATTTTGTACTTAAAGTTTAATATACTAGTCTTCCTAGAAAATGTCATAATTTTGCATTTGCTTCGGTTTATACTTAGCTTATTTGTATCACACCATGCGCAAAATACATCTAAATTTTGTTGCAAAGCTAGACAATCATCTACAGCATTTATAACTTTGAATATTTTAGCATCATCTGCATATAACAATACCCTACAATTAATATGCTCAACAATGTCGTTTATATACAATGTGAAGAGAAGAGGGCCAAGATTCGATCCCTGTGGGACACCTTTTTAGAACAAAAGAGCTTTGACTTAGTGTAGCCATATTCTACGTAACTAAATCTGTTGCGTAAGTATGATTGAAAGAGAATTAATACAGCATTTGAAAATCCAAAACCTTGTAGTTTTTGTAGAAGAATGTTGTGGTCCACCAAATCGAAGGCTTTAGTCAGATCCGTGTATATAACATCGACTTGTTTTTGTAATTTAACGCATTAGATACAATATTAGTAAAACTGCACAGATTTGTGGTTGTAGATCTGGTTTTGGTAAATCCATGTTGATATTCACTAATAAAGTTAGATACATGAGGTTGTATGATCTGGCAAAGCACCATTTCGAATACTTTAGCGAAGTTAGAAATTATGGCAATAGGTCTATAGTTTTCAATATTAGACAAAGAACCTTTTTTATGAACTGGGATTATTTTAGAAATTTTCCATACTTCTGGGAAGGTACATGATTTTAAAATACGATTAAAAATAATGATTAGTGGATACGTGAACGCATTAGCACAATTTTTATTACAAAAGACGGAACATCATCAGGGCCGGCGGTTAATTTACATTTTAGTTTGTTTAAAGCAACTGTGATCGAATTGGTGTCGATAATAGGAATAGTTAAGGTGTTAATATTTGGTATGTGAAAATCTTCAAAATTGTTATACTGCGAAGTACAGTTTACAAGTTTGGAAAAATGATCAGCAAATGCGTTTACAATGGCCTGAGGTGAATTTAACAGATTTGCGTCATGACTGATGACACCAGGAATACGTGACTTATTTCTACGGCTATTAATAAATTGAAATATTTTGCTTGGATTGTTGATCATATCATGTTCAATGTGATTAATGTATTCTTTATAAGACTTCTGAACTAGTGAGCTAATGAAGTAATATAGTTTTGGGCTTTCTCATGGTAAAAGTATAACCAGTTTTTTAAACAGTTTCATATAGTGTTGTTTCGCTTTGATGTTTCTTCGGATGTGGTTGGTAAACCATGGCGGGTATTTGTTGTTTTGTTTACAAATCTTATAAGGTATTGTGGTAATCATGCATTCATAAAGTTTGTCATAAAATGCTTCGCACATATTATTAATGTTTTCATATCCATTCAAGAAGTTCCAATCAATGTCATTAATCAGAGAATACAATAAATTAATATCGGCATTTTTGAAGTCAAACTTATACTTGTTCGAAATATCAAAAGCAACATTATGATCACTGGGAAGATTACAAGTTATAGAAAGACTGGGATGATACTTAATATCTAGTGGCACCAATGAGGTAATTGATTTTTCACAACTAACATTAACATTTTTGAACAATAAATTAAGTCTAGTAACCTATTATCTTTGTTTACGATCATATTACATTGCCTTAAATTTAAAAAGCTTTCAAACTCGATAATTTGAATTTTCTTATCTGATGCAATAATCTGAAAGTTTGTTTCAACATAGTCGGAGACATTAAAATCCCCAGCTATTATGATACACTCAATTTTATTTAACTGTTCTTCTAAACTGTTAAGAAAGTCTTTAAAAACAGTAGCAGGAGTAGACGGTGGAACATACAAACAAATTAGAAATACAGATTTCTTCATTAACAAGATTTCAGCACAAACTATGTCGATACCAGGTATATTTATAGACATGGGCTTCTGAACGGCCTGGAATTTATTATTAATGGAAATGAGAACACCTCCTCCACGTGAAATTACGCGACAATGAAGGAGAAACCATGTGAAGATTCCTCAAAGTTGGATCTTTCTACATACTTGGAAAATGTAACAGCTACAAGTTCAGCTCAGGACTCGGTCAACAATTAGTGGTTAGATTTTCCAATATTTGCACTATATGACAAAAGTGAACCTTCACCACTTGTATACTTAAATAAAGATATGTCTGGAAATTCTCAGAATGAAGTGTCAACAACTCCAGAACCGATATTTACATCTAATATCAACATAAAAAAAGAAGAAACTTTTGTTCTTGAAGGTGCTCGAATAGTTCATTTGCAAAGTTTTTTTGACAATTTAGTTATTTTAAGTAAACATTCTGAAAATTCTTTTGGGTGTACTCTAAGCAATTTAAAATTAATCAAGGAAGACCGACATGGATTTTAATCAAAATTATATTTTAAGTGTAATTTATGCAATTCCCCTGTAATCCACTGGACATATCCTGAAAAACCAAATGTGGTCGCTGTTAATACCGCAGCTGTTGGAATTATGAACATTGGTGCGGGGTTTTCGCAAATGGAGTCATTTTTAAGCTCAATGGACATACCTGCCATGGGATTTAAGTTGTACCAGACATCTCATAATACTGCATGCGACACATGGGAAAAAGTAGCATGGCAGTCAATGCAAGAAGCTGCTCAAGAAGAAGCCAAATTGGCAATTCAATGTGGAAGTATCAACTCTGACGGAATACCATTAGTCTCTGTATCTGCTGACGGTAGTTGGGCACGAAAAGCATATCGTGGTGACGGGAATTACAATTCGTTGTCAGGAGTTGCAGCAATAATAGGAATTAAAACAGGAAAAGTTTTATTCATAGGAATAAAAAACAAATGTTATATCTTATGCCACAGAGCCAAGGCCAATTGAGTTGAACCTCGACCCCATCCATGTTATATGAATTGGAGTGGTTCCTCCAGTGCAATGGAATCGTCGATAATAGCGGAAGGTTTTTGTAGAAGTTTGGACATGTACAATTTAATATACCACAAGTTGATAGCTGATGGTGACAGCAGCTGTTATCAAACTATTTTGGACAGAAGACCATACAAAAATTGTGTTGTCGAAAAAATCGAATGCCGCAACCATTTATTACGAAACTACTGCAATAAACTAAGAGAAGTTTCCAAAACCAAAAATGTTCCAATGACTCTTAGAAATATTGTCAATAGTAATGTGTTGCGCGCAAGAACAGCAGTAACTAAAGCGATTGAGTTTAGGAAAAAGGAAGATGTTCCCGAATCTCAAAAAATAAAAAATTTAAAAAGTGATATTCTGAACGACATCAGCCACATTTTTTGGAGAACATAAAGATTATTTTTCTCTCCAATATTTCTACAAAAAAACTTTACCAGATCCCGTTAATTACATGCCAGATTTAAAGACATGGGGCTTGGAAGAAAAAATAATGACAGCAGTTAGGTATTTGGCAAATCATACCAAAAGCCTAATAATGAATGTGGACGACAATACTGTTGAACAATTCAATTCCATTGTGGCCAAGTACACCGGTGGCAAAAGGATAAAGGCTGTATCTGATAAAGATTATGGCAGTCAATGCCAAAAACCTGACTTACCAGAGACAGAAATGGCAGAAGAAATAGAAGCATTTTTGAAAAAATTAGAACGGACAGATGAACAACTATTAGAAGTTGAGCAAAATACAAGGTTACAAAGAGATTGCAGTGAATGGCTGCAGCAAAGACGAAATTGTAAATGCGCCCTACTACAAGCTGTAAATCTACAGTTAAAAACATTTTATATAAAGAAAACATTTATGCCCAGATTACAGAATCTGGGGAAGAAACAATGAGGACAGAGCAAAGGACGCTTTGGCAGCACTTTGTAACATACAAATTTACGAGTCTGGTTTGGTGATTAATCCAAAGTAGCCATATTTAGGGGCTTCTCGATGGTTCTGTTATAGAAATTAAATGTCCCTATTCAGCTAAGTATATATCTGTCGAGGAAGGAGTTGACAAAGGGATTATAGAATTGTTACGGGTGTTTGAAAATTCATATGTTTTAAAAAAGAACCATGATTATTTTTTTCAAATTCAGGGGCAATTAAACATATGGTGCTTGCATTTTAAAAAAATGACTTTTGACGTGTTTTGAATTTAATTTTAATCCTTTTTTTATCGCCCTGTATTAATTTATTATCAAAATATCGACATAGCCCACTAAAATAGGTCCCCTGCTACAAGAAAACCTATTCCAATTAAATAATAAAGGCATTAGTATAGGAAAATTTTATATTTTGTTTAGGCCTAAAACGTCATTTTTGACATAAAATTTAAAATAAGTCCAAAACAGTTAGACTTAGGTATAGGACATTATACACAAAATTTGTCTACAATTTTGTGCAAAATCCAAAAATAGAATAATATATAAAATGTTCCATTTAAACTAAGCAACTTGACACCTACTTCCGGCATAACCGGAAGTGTCACCATCTTGAAAATATTTTAACGGAACTGCCCCCGTCGATGTTAGTATACTACCAAATTTTCAAAATTTTCCCATGTACAGTTTTTCTATAATCTATCGATGGCGTTCCCGGTGGGACACCCTGTATGTAAAGAAAATATTAACATATCAGTTTTTTTAGGACAAATTTTTTAAACCCTTCAGGTAATTTTAAAATTTTTGTAATGTGGCTTTACAGATTTTTTTATTTGTTTACTGATGTATAGGTACCAATTCACCAACTCAACGTAAAACCATCAATTCTAGCCGCTTCTTTGAGGGCGTTTGATATCTAAACCATACAAGAAAGAGATAACCCGTCGCATACTTTTTTATAGAGAATTTCATGCTCTACAAAAAAGTTATTTACCGTTTTAGTAGATGTCTTATACTTTTCGCTACGTAATCAGCGAAAGGTGAACATGCATTTATTTCGAAATATAAGAATTCATCCGTTCCATTGAAGCATATTAGAATTAATGAAAACAAATGCTTTGTAACGTTAAGATCGACACTGGTCTAATAGATATATCAAGTTGATACGCGAGGCCATCAATTTTTGTAGTGCGGTCCTGTGTTGACTATACACATCATCATCACTTCGACAGAGGTTGCGTCTGATTTATTGCATCTTCCCCTCTCACTGCAAGGAGAACGATACCCAAACAGTGTAAGGCAAACACCCTCTTAAATTCTAACATACTTTTGTCCGATTTTGAAAGTGATCGCTTTAAAAGGTACTTTAAGTCATACTCAAAAATCCAGTAAAAATAAGTCGAATTATAGAGCTTCCTAATTCTTCACTCACATTTATACTTTACCTTATCTTGTTTAACCTAACTGAACGTCAATTTGACGTCATAGTTTAGTATAATTTTCGTCTCTCAAACAATTTTTTGACATATTCGATATTTAAACGTAAATTGAGTTACGTTGGAGTAACGAATATGTCAAAAATATTGATTGGAGAAGACAATTATACTAAACAACTATGACGTCAAATTGACGTTCAGTTAGGTTACGGTAAGATAAGTATGGTATGAGTGTGAGTAGAGAATTAGGAAGCTCTCTGAATTCGACCCTTCATCTTTAAATTCTTCTATCTTTAAATTTCGATGTTTGAGGTTATGAATGCAAATATTGCTAATTAAATTAATGTTGGCAGTACTTAACGTTTGCAACCGCTTTGCATATGGAAATAACAGTTTTACCAACTCAAGCACTTGTCACATATCTAAAAATTTAGTGCAACAAACATGAAGATTTTGAACATTTAAAAAATATTTGCACACCATAAGAAAAAGGCTCAACAACAATTTATTAATGCAACTAATGTTACCATTTTAGTAATGCTATCTATATCTAACTACATTTAATTTCAAATGAAAGTAAATCTAAAAATATTCAACGAATGTACGGAAGATAGCAATGCCTAGAGGACATTTGAATAAAACTTTAATGTGAAAGCAATAGCAAGACAAAATTTTATTATTATTAGAAAAAAATACGATGTTTTTATATCTGAATGCATCTGCATATCATCATATTTCAATCTCCTCTAATTTTTGTTATACTTGAGATACGTATAAAAAAAAGTTGACCTCGAAACATATACAGTGCATTCCAACTACAGTCACCCGGAATAATTCCTTTACTATTTTCGTTTGATCAAAATCCAAAAACAGATCAATTTTTGTTTTTAGGTTTCCAAGGTCAAATTGGCATTAAAAGAATTTGCTAATAAAACAAAATAGTAAAGGTGGCTCAATGCACTATATTATTCTAAGGCAGATACGCCATTAGAACGTACAAAGCCAGTCCAATAAAAAAATGTAATTGGTAGGTACATTTTTGAAGAACCTTCTCTTAATTTCCAAATTATAATTTAATGAGCATTAACTTCGGAGATTTTTTTACCCATTAAATAGAAACAATAAATTGATTTGTTCTGTAATGACCGATAATGATGCAGCTCATTAATTAGATATCAAATAAGAATTCCAGTCTCCTAATAATTTATTAAATGCACTTTTCAATGTGTAATGATTCAAAAACTGTCAAAACAAATGTCACATTTTGGATATTAGAAAAAAAAGATCATTTAATAATATATAGGGGGTACCGTTAAAAAAGCGAAATATTTTTTATTGGACGCACCCTGTATGCACGAATTACAGAAGAATAACCTGTATGAAGTTAGTACAGCGACATTCCAAAATTAAACATTTTACACTGCATAATTAAGGGCTAATTAGATGCTCTATTGTTAAATTAAGCGCTCAATGTTTTCTTAGTAAAATGTGTGACGATTCCAGCTTGAACTCAAGCTGTATTCAAGTTGGTTTAAGGAAGGCCGCGGTTAAGGAAGACACTTTTCTTAGAGGTTTGTGTATAAATTTGGATAGAGCATCGTCTCCTTATGAAAAAAGTTTATTGATATTTTTTGCGTTATGCTATGGGCATTTGAATGTCTATGAAAACATTGAGGGATCGTATACATTTCGTTGGAGCATCGTCTCCTGATAATCAACGTGACAATTACAGGGGAATTTTAAATTTGAAAAACTCAACAGATGGCACAAGGAGTCACTTCCAAGGCAAGCATGTTCCGGAAGAAACCTTTCGTAAACATCTCTGCGAATATTTGTGGCGACGCGATCCGTTCGATACCACTCTTAAATCGCTTGAAGTTTCCGTTGTTATACTAATAAAACTTGATATTTGAAACTTTACTTTAGTTTTTATTCTGGATTAGGTTAGGTTACATTAGGTTAAGTTAGGTTATATTAGGCCTACCTAGATTATATTGTAGTGAACCTTCCAAGATGTAACATTTTTGTGAGAGGAAACTGTCAGTTCTCGATTTGACGATTGCCCAGAAGTCGATAGCAAGGAATGCGGTAAACTGTAAGATCTTAGATAAGGAAGTGATCACATTTATGTTAAGTTCGAGTATGCACCTGAAATTCTTTCGAATTGTTTACGGAAGAATTTCTGCATATTCCGGAAGAACCTTTGGCAAACATCTCTTCGAATATTGATGGTGCCGCTGGAATCGCAAAAAGTGGCGATATCCTTTTGATGCCACTCGCCTACAGTATGGAGATTTCAGTGTTATGCAACAAATTTTCTTTATTAATAACACTTGTTATTTGAAACTTTACTTTAGTTTTCATTTTGAATTAACTTATGTTAGGTTAGCTTAAGATAGGTTTAGGCCTACCTAGATTATATTGTCGTACACCTTCCAGGATGTAACACTAATTCCGGAAATTAGAAAATGGACGGAAAGAAACTTTCGAGAATTAAATTACTTCGTAATACAGTTTCTAAATAGACATGGTAGTTTCGAAGATTCCTTTTCTTTAGAAATAGAGCAAAAGAGGGCGAATGTATGTATTGTGGAGAGAAAGATGCTGAACATACGTTGTGCTTCTGTAGAAGATGGAATGTAGGCAAAATCCGACTTAGTCTTAACCCCCGAAAACAATATATATAACTTAATTTGGTTAGGTTATGTTAGGTTTGTTAAGGTTAAATTAAGTTTGGTTAGGTAATATTAGGTTTGATTAGGTTAAATTCAAATTTTCAAAAATTAGGCTTTAATTGAATTTAAAAAAAAATTTCACATATACTTAACATGGGACATTCAAAAGCCCATAACTTTTTAAAGGGTCGCTTCCACACAACATGTCAATAGACTTTTTTCTGCTTTATCGAAATACATATACGAACGTGTCGTCGTCAACCCAACTCCTACCTCAAGCTGCAACCACCACAAGAAGGGCACATTATTTTAGCTTGTGATAAAGCGCAACCTCCACACCAAAAAAAGAAAGAAACGTTATTTTGAAAAGTAATTTAAGCAAGAATTAGGGGCTAATTAGATGCCCTATTGCTGAATTAAGCGGTCGATGTTTTTGTTGGTAAAATGTGTGGCGATTATAACACATTTTAGCAACAAACCATAGAGCGCTTAATTCGAAATAAGACATTTAATTAGTAACAAATTAGCCCTTAATTTTTGCGTAAACAATTTTACAAATTAATGGTTCCTTCTTAGTTTTAATCGGTTTTTAAGCGTTTAATTCCACAATAGGGCATTTAATTAGCCTTTCATTCTGGAGGTACACGTTATCCAAATTAATAACTCGTTCACAGTTTTTATGCGTTAGGGTTACAGCTGACCTCAAGCTGGAATTGCCACGTTTTACCAAAACATAATCGAGAACTTAATTTGACAATAAAGCATTTACTTAGGATCTAATTAGCCCTTAAATCTTGCGTACAAAATTTTTCCTTTGTGTCGATTGTAGTTTGATCACAAGTCAGAACTCCCACAAGTTTCTCAAAAAACATTGTGTATTTTACTTGACAAGAAGCTACTTAATTAACATCTAATTAGTCGTCAATTCAAGCGTAATCGGCTTCTTAGTTTATAGGCGTGGCGGTTGCAGCTTGTTCTCTGACGTTTTATCAAATATTCGACAATAGGGCATTTAATTAGCATCTAATTAGTCCTTAATTCTTGGGTGACACAATTGCACTTTCTGCTTGATTTTGGGTGTGGGGATTGCAGCTTGATCACAAATTAGAACTCTCACAAGTTTCTCAAAAAAACATTGTGCATCTTACTTGACAATAGACTACTTAAATAGCCCTTAATTAAAGACAATTGGTTTTTCAAAATCACGTTTCCTTCTTAGTTTTTAGGAGTGGCGGTTGCACTTTGATTTCAAGCTGAAACCTCCATACGTTTAACCAAGAAAATATCGAGCGCTTAATTCGAAAATAGGGCATCTAATTAACATCTAATTAGCCCTTAATTCGTGAACACACAAATTTTCAAAACTAAACTTTCCTCTTGATTTTTAAGTGTGGTGGTTGCAGTTTGATCATAAGCTAGAACCGTCACATGTCCAACAATTGGGCATTTTATTTGGCAATAGACTACTTAATTAGCCCTTTAATTCAAGCGCAAGCGACTTTCGAAAGCAAATCTTCCTTCTTAGTTTTCAGGTGTGGCGGTTGCAACTTGATCTTAAGCTGAAACCGCCGCACATTTTACCAAAAAAAAAAACACGCTTAATTTGACAATAAAGCACTTAATTAGCATCTACAAGCATTCACAAATTTTCAAAATTACGCTTTCTTATTGGTATTTGGGTGTGGCGGTTACATCTTCATCACTAGCTAAAACCCCCACGTATTCCTCCAAAAAACATTGTGTATTTTATTTGACAGTAACTTAATTAGCATCTAATTAGCCCCTAATTCAAGTGCAATCTGTTTTCCAAAATTATGTTACCTTCTTAGTTTTTAGTCGTGGCGGTTGCAGTTTCATCTCAAACAAGAACCTCCATTCGTTTTACCAAGATAATATCGAGCGTTGAATTCGACAATAGGGCATTTAATTAGCATCCAATTATCTTGCGTATACAATTTTTCCAAATTGCATTGTGTTCTTGATTTTTGGAGTGAGCTTGATCATAAGCTAGAACTCCCACAAACTGCTCCAAAAACATTGTGTATTTTACTTGACAATAGGCTACTTAATTAGCATCTAATTAATTCAATGCAATCCGCTTTTCAAAATAATGTTTTTTTCTTAGTTTTTAGACAGCTTGTTCTCAAGCTAGAACCACGACACGTTTTACCAAAAAACATCGAGGGCTTAACTCGACAACGGGCATTTAATTAGCATCTAATTATTCCTTAATTCTTGTGGGGTTGCAGCTTGATCGCAAGTTAAGACTCCCACAAGTTTCTCAATAAAACATTGTGTATTTTACTTAACAATAGGCTACTTAATTAGAATCTAATTAGTAAGCGCAAGCGAAAGCGACTGTAAAATAGTGTTTCCTTCTCAGTTTTTAGGTGTGGCAGTAGCAGCTTGATCTCAACTGGAGGAACCAAAAAAAAAACGTCCAGCGCTTAATTTGACAATCGAGCATTTAAGTAACCCTTAATTAATGAAGTGTAGCAATTTTGATTTTTCAATGTATCGGTACTAGTTTGATAGAGGTAGAAAAATATCGGTTTCGCCATCTCGGATAACAACAAAAAAAAAGAGAGGTCAAAATCCTAATCAGTTAAAAAATATTTCCATCGATTAAACATAAACATATAACACTGAAGAGTGTTCACATTTAAATAAGTTAGAACAAATAATGCAAAAGCATCTACAGAAGCTGAGTCTACTATTTAGAATAATCGACAAAAAACATTCATGTCAACCCCCTTAACATACAAAGCTCCTGTAAAAACATAGACGCTGTTAATATTACACATCGAATTGAAGTTTATTAAATAATTTGAGCGAGAATAGTTATTAAATAAAAATTAGTAAAAGCTTCTTTAACATATTGACTACCTCAAAAGAACTACACAAAATGTTAATGGCGTTGAGCTGCTACTAGGGTAACTAAAGCATATAACCGGGTCCTTTCATTAATCAGTAGTCAACATGTTATAATACAATTTTACTTTGTTAAAAATTATATTTACCTGTGCACTTCCTTCTTCCAAAATAATCTTATAAATTTTAAATAAATTTCCAGTAAAGTCATCCACCAAAGCTGTATCTTTTAAACTATCTAATAAAAATTCCGGATTATGAGCGACCCAATGCATCATTTCGTTTAAAATCAATTGCACCTCGACAGCTCGATAAAATTCTTTTTTAGGAAACGGCGAAGGAATCAATACGAATGGCGCAAATTGTATCGAATCTTCTGAAAAAGTCGTTCTAGAACGCATCGCAGCACCGTGCATTACAGCCCAATCTTTCGCTTTTTTACCACTTCTTTTAATACTACGTCGGGTAGAGGCAAAGGTACAGCACTTTGAATTGTATGCATTGCGTTAGACATTCTAAGTTACAATAACTGTGACATAAAAGTAGTAGTAGTAGGTTTTATCACAAATGGAGTGAAACGAGCCAACTGTGTAGTGGGTATCTTGTTTATTAGAGTATTTACTTTGAATTGATACGTTTTACGTAACACAATTATCTGATTTCCTTATTATTAATGTATAATTACAGTTATAAACGAATTTTTAAATTTCTTATAAAGTTAGGTTATAATCATCTCGAAGGCCGAATTAACAATTATTCGAGTATTTACGTATTCAGTAAATTATTATTATTATTGTTGTAATTCAAAATTACATGATTAGATGCACTTACAATAAAATAGCGGAAATTGATTACTACATATATATAGGGTGACCCGTTAAACTAAACTTTTGATGAGTACCGCCGTGTCACAGAGTAATGGCCGTGTATACGTAGCTTTTATGAAAATTTAAAGGAAACCCCACTACACGTGCTGTATCACGGTACAGTTAAAATGTTACAGCATCATGACCATGACTTTGCTGTATTTGGTTATCAATAAACACAGTATGGTCTAAACCTGGTGACACCCATGCCGCATCTTTCCTTGTTACAGAATATATTAGATAATATCAAAATTTAAATCAATCACGTTAACTCCATTTTTTACCACAATCTCACCTATACAGCGTCTTGGCCCTAACATTATCTTCGTTACTTTCACTTTAGTAAGAGAACATACTGTACATACTGTTGTTACGCAATATTGAATGAAAATTAGAAACATAAACTTTTATAAAATCTATTCAAACACGTACAATTATCCCATCATAAGCACGAGTATGTACTTACGCCAAATATACGAAAGATTATAGTAAATTCTATTAAATGTCACACTTGAAAAGTTTCTCGGAAAAATGTACCTATGTAATTTATCTTTACGCACAGATTTTTGAGGAAGGCCATGCCCACAACGGAAAATCATCATTCAATAAGTTAAAATATTTGATTTAGATAAAATAAATCAACAACGCAATTTCAATCGACCTAATTTGTAACAAAGCATTTTAATATAGTCAAGCCCAAGAAATTTATTAAATATTGCTATGATATCAGGAGAAAAAGAAAAGGATTCATTTAAATCTACATTTTAAAACACCTTCACAGAAAACAAAATGTGAACTTTAAGTTTCAATTACAATGATGCATATGAATTACGGAAATATTTTAGAAATTACCGTCAGTATATACAATGCTAAACGAATAAGTAAGAAGTTATAGGTGTGCCGCAATGCGTAGTTATCATTAAAGGCGTTGAAAGTGGGCGCCGCCTAAGAGAAAAAATCGTATAGTGAGAGGTTTTGGCCGAAAAAAATATAGAAGTGGCCGGATTGTTGACAGAGGCGTCTTTATCCAGGCTTGTGCCTTAGAGGCATAATTCCCCTACAAACACTAGCGATTAGAGAGACACGAAGTTCGATCCCCGAGTCGACTGTGAGTTTTTCAGAGGTTTTCTCGCACCAATTATAAGTAACTTAATACTGGACATCTTCATCCTTTAACACACTCCCGGTGTATTAATCCTTTCCGGCTGAAGCAGCCTGTTCCTCAAGGAAGTAAGTATCTGCTTTTCCTCCCTTCCAGAGGAATGAAACACCCATGTTTAAGAAGCTTCTTTCGTCTTTTTTAATCCGATCCGCCATCAGGTGAGAATTCAACATGTCTCAAATTCAAAAAATAAAAGAATTTCGATGACGATACGACGCAAATAAATAATGGGTTTTGATTTAAAAAGAATTTCAATGACGATATGACGTTAAAGCCAAATAACAATAACTGATCTTAATTTAAGAAGAATTAATCTGATGAGACAAATGTTGGATAACAACGTAAAAGTGTAGTAGTAATTTGTATACACGAATTAACCCGTCGCTTTGTGACTTAGAAAAGTGTTTCACTTATAAACAAATTAAAAAATTTATGACTTGATTGAACAAAAAAATTGTAAAAGACTGCTGTGAATGCCTAAATACCAATAGAAGGGCCATAATTATTCATACTAAAAGATCCATATTTGAATTTTGTTGTTATAATTCGTTTTCAAATACTGTTAGCGAGTCAGCGAGCTCAGATGAGAGAGAATGATGTCGGCAACTGAGGTACGCGGAGACCGGGAGTATGGTTTGAGCCGGAAATCTGTTTTATGTGTTGTATCAATAAAGTCTACAATTAGTAGTAGGCATCTTGGTTTTAACTGTTAATACTGCGAACAACGACACTTGTTTTGCTACGTATTTTTGGGCTGTATAAAATTTTCTTTGCACCGTAAGATATTTTTGTGTTATTGCATTATAGGTAATCTAACGTATTCTATGTGCATTTAATTCAATCACTTTCAAATGTTTTGATCATGTGTTCCTTTGTTTGTGGAAACCGCTCCAAAGCTCGTTTTGGTTTGTTACGCAATTAAGAGAATGTTAGATGCTAGTTTTTGATATTCTAATATTGGATACGTTTAAAGCGCTTTTATTTATTGAAATATGGTTCCGAATAAAGCAATACCATGTGAATGAAAGAGCCTTGTACAAATAATACTTTTTCTAGCGTGAGAGGCGAAGGTCAAGAGGATGGCTCAATCACATTTATTTATATATGTATTTCAATATATTTATTTTATTGTGTACATTAGTATTTGCATTCAATGGACTGCTATAGCCATCTCAAAATACAATGATTAAGCAGGTAGGAACCTAGCGACTGGCAAAACTCGCCTGTTACCCACTGTTAGTTAAAATATTTGATTTATATAAAATAATTTCAATCGCCCTAATTTGTAGCAAAGTATTTTAATATAGTCATGAAATGTATAAAATATTGCTATGATATAGTGAGAAAAAGATTCATTTAAATCTGAATTTTAAAACACCTTCACAGAAAATAGATTGTGAACTTAGGTTAAGATTACAATAATAAATGTAAATTACCGAATTATTCTAGATTTTTCCGTCAGTAGCTATGTAACGTTAAACGTTCTAGTTAGAATTTAGGTGTAACAAATTGTTGGCGCGTAAAATAAAAGAACATAAAAATTCGTGTGTGGAATGTAAATAAAGTTATAAAAACAGTGCGTATTCGCAATGCGTGACACCGGATTTGTAGAAAAATTTGTAAAAAAGGTATAAAAGCGGCCGGATTGTTGATACAGGCGTCTTTACCCAGGCTTGTGGCATAGTGGTCGTAACGAACCATCGGTAGATGGCGTTGACGAGTTTTAACAAAATTAAATTTGGGTGATGTCAACTTGCCTATTATTTCTCAGATCGATCATGCATGACTTGTCGTTGTCCCCACAAAATTTTGTAACGGTATAAATTCGTTGTTCCGGCCAAAAAAGTCACTTTTATTCTGCTTTCCACAGTCCAGTGATTCAATTCGTTTTCTCCTAGACAATTCCATACGGTAGATCCTCCTGTAAAACTCGAAAAACCTGACAAGTGATTTAATTCGTTTCGCAGCGTTTGCCCTTTTTTACTCTATAACACTCCGTTTTCGTACATCCTGTTCAACCATCGAACCCTGAAACCTCCTCCCCACAATTAATTATGTTATATTCCAGACAACAATCGACTACTCACCAGGTCAGAGGACCAGTCTGAAGACGTTCACCGTACACGAACTGCATATTTATTAAAAGCGTCAAAAAAACAAAGAGTTCAAACACGTCCAGGAAGGTAAAACAGCCAGCAATCTTCTTTGAACTACTATAATAATCCCTGTATACAAGGGGCAGAAGAAGTCGTGACCCTACATAGCCCTATAATGAAGGGCACAAAAACATAGCCCAGTAAACCAAAGAATCCGATTAACTAACTTCATAATTCCATATCACATACACATACACTGGACGTCTTATATTTACAAGAACCGCCCTACACAAAACAATTTAAAAGCAATTGCAGGAGCAATCAAGAAGGTAATGGAATCGAAGCGGCCTCAAATTCTACGGGCATATAATTGAGCACGATGATACGAGCAAAATGATTCCTCACTCGACCCCGGAAACTAGCTTCACTATAAAGTGTGATTATTTTATAGCCCCAATGCATAGGCATCTGCATGTGACGTCATGCCTTGAAGATCATTTGGTGTACAAACAGCTGCTATCATAGACAAACAATAGGTTGCCATTAGCAACAGAGTTTTGAAGTCACGTGATGTAGATGCTTAATTGCTTTAAATGCTTATCGCAAAGAAGAATCAAGGTTAAGTACGAGTTAAATGACTTCATCCGTCTCACGTGCCAGAACAGACGAGTGGTTAAGCGTGGCGAAACAAACAAAATGCTATACTTGACCATGTAAATAATGTACAAATGCTTAAAAATAAAAAAAAATTCATAATTATGCAAATGTTTGGTTAGGTATTCTTTCCATGGTTAAGCATAGCGCCATTATGTTTTTTTGCCAGTTTTGAATAAGGCATTTCAAGGCTTTTGCCAAAATGGCATCTATGTGGCAAATAAACCTTTGTTTACATTCGAGTGTGGGTAGTTTCTGTTGAATTTATCGTTCTTTTAGTAGTTGTTTTAATTAAGTTAGAGAATCTGTGAAAGAGTATTTTAACTCAATTTATGATTAAAATTACACAAGTAACAGGGATTCTAAAAAACTATACTGTCACAGTTTACTACACAACAAAATGCTGGTATTATGGTAAATTACAAATCAATTAAACGTATAAACTATATTAAAATCCTATAACTCAATTATAAAACACATCTTATTATTCGTAAGTTTGCCCTGCAGTAGCCATTTTTAAAGATCTTTGACAGCGCATTGAAATGCCTTATATACATAAGTTAGGTTAGGTTATAGAAGTTAGGTTAGATAGGTTAGGTCGAGTTAGTTAGATTACGCATAATGGAAAAGCAAGATCAGAATACAGATTTTTAAGAAAACGAGGTATAACTTGAAAAAAAAGATACCCTGAAAAATGTATAAGGCAACAAAATGCACATCCCCCTATATTAATTATGTTTTACTTTAGTAAATAACACGAAATTTTCGCGAGATTCAAACTTATTAAAAAAACAATCGAATATCATATTTTAGAGATTGTTTTTTTTTAATGGAACACTATGTATATTTTGGAAAATCCAAAAATATACAGTGTTCCATTAAAAAAAACAAATGTTTGGTTAATCCATACCTTTAAAATACTATATTCGATTGTTTGTTTGATAAGTTAATTGAAATCCCTGAAAAGTGCTGAAAACAGCTTGTATATAAGGAAAACTTAATTCAAATCAAATCCGTTCCATCGTATTCGACTTGTTAATAATCATACCGTGCAAGCGCGTAGTTTCTAACAAATCTCTAACGAATTCTTTGAATCATTTTTCATACCTACAACGCTCTGCCCCAAAGAGATCTCGTAAATTGGTGAATTTTGATATAGGAGCATGACCCCTTAAACGGCTTATCTGCTGAGATACAGGGTGTTGAAAGTTTAAAATAAAAATTAAAATCATCAATATATCAAAAATGCCTTTGGTGATAAATATGCTCTTCAAGAAAGTCATATTTTGACATAAACTAACTTTTCAAAAATTTAACCAGTGGCGCGCTATAAGGGTTAGTGACAACTTTTACCCTCCTATTTTTTACGCCACTGGAGAAAATATTTTTTTAAACTCTCCGTTCATTTTTGGTCGAAAAAGGAATAACATTATATGGTGCTAAAATAAACGGTCTAGAAGATATTTGCTTTTAAACAAGTCTTCAAGTACTGACATATTCCAAATTATTATGTGCAATGCAATTTACCGTTGGCGTTTTGCTAAACAATTTGCTTCCATCCATACTATTAATTCGATTATGAAAAAGGTTAAGAGTAAATTGTTCAAAAAGTAATACAAACTGTTTTAAAGGCATTTTTGATTTATTTAAAGTTTTTGATTTTTATTTTAAAATTTCAACACCTGTATCTCAGCAACTAAGTCGTTTAAGGGTTCGCTCATGTTCCTATATCAAAATTCATCAATTTACGAGACCTCTCTGGGGTAGAGCGTTGTCGGTCGAATATAGCAACACCCTGTATATAGAGTTGAGAGGTTTGACTAACTAGCAAAAAACTGTTTAACGGTATCCAGAACCCCTTCCGACCCACTCCCGTCCAAGGTCAGAAATCCTGACGACCCCTAGTGTAGTGTTTCTGTTTGTAGTGTTATATATTTTAATTGTACCGTTCCGTTGTTAATTTCCATTTTTTATTCTTAAATTTTCTAACCAAGAGTCCTGGAAAAAACATTCTTTGTCTGAGCAACCTGAGGTAAACAGCTTCCGACGTGACAATAACTAAAACGTTTTACGAGACGTAAATTGATATCGAGTTAACAAAACCAACAAGAACTGTTTGAACACAATTCAATGCATCATTCGCTCTCTTTTGGAGTCTCCTACATTTGTTCTCTCAAGAAAGTTCAAGTCTGGAGCCTTCAGAATAACAATACAAATTAATATTTCAGTTTATTAGCAACACACCTAACGTAGTTGATTTAACGTATCAATAGCCTATGTGAATTGTTAATTTGTAAACCTTGCACTACTTGAGATGGTGTGGTTGAAAATATTTTAATTGGCAGACTCCACACCATAGTTTCTACAGATAAATCTGCAGGAGCTTGCCATCCAGTTTCCTCTAACGCTGCATTATCTAACGCCTTGTTTGTACTAGTAACAAACTCGAAGTGCAGTCTCCAACGTAGACTCACTAAAAGAAAACAATTATTCAATATATGTAAGAATTAGATGATATTGAGAGACTTACTCAAAGACGTTGTAAAATCTGGGGTAATATGCAAAGGCGTTGGTAAAACTAGTTGAGTGTATTTTAAACCTAAACACACATCGTGCTGCTTGTTAAACGTGACTATTCGAGATTGTTTAATTGTATTGCCGTTACTCTGACGAATTGTAGTTTCTTCTTCGCATTGTAGAGACACAGACAGTTGAACACAAGTTACAGTTGCGACCGAGAAATCGAAAGTCCCAATTATGTCTTCTCCTAGTTTATAAGCGGGTTTAAACAAACAAAACCTTGCCACCTTTCCCCAAGTATTAGAAATCATGTAAAAATTTGGTTTTCTTCTTGCAGTTATGTTCTAAAAGAAATCCAATTCAATTTACAATATATTTTAGATACACAACATTACCTGTAAGGTTTGGAGGGCAATTTCAAATGGTGTATCTTGCTGACGAACTTCTAAAAACGGATTAGCAGGAGCCAAATCTTCTGTAGTATCGTTACATAAACCGGCAGCATCGTTAACAGATGTCGCTATAGGAAGAATTCGTAACGGTATTTTCAATAACTTAATAGGAGAATTAACCCTTTGAGTCCCGATAATTAATTTATAAGAATATTTCACCAGTTGTCCTCTGTATGATGGAGGAGAATCGTCGTATTTTTCCTTATAAATATCTATAACGAATTCAAGAAATTAATGCATCAATACCAATATCAAAACTTACATGTCTTCGATTGGCCAGGTAGTAATCGTAAATCGCAGAATAAGATTTTGGGTTTTGTAGATAGTTCTAATTGACCGTTGTCTTGAGTGCATAATGGTAACGCAGTGTCGTTTAAGTTAAAAAATTGTTCCTTTTTAAGGTGTCTTCGTTTTTATTTAACTTAACGTTAGTGGAGCATTGACAATTAATTTGAGCAGAAGCCCACGCTAAGCTTTCGAACACATCGTCGTTACTTTGAGATATTTTATGTGACGGAGAAGGAGGATGATGAAAAGTAATGCAACATTCCACTACTTCTCCGATTAAATATATGTAGCCTTTAAGTAATTTAGCTGAGATTTCTATCATCGTTTTTTGTCCAATTACTCTATTGACATTAAAAGTCTGTTACCACTTAACATCACTTAATTAACATACTGTACATAAATTAGTAAAACAGGTTGGCCAACCACTTCAAAAAAAAAAACCAGACTGAAATTTATGTAGGTAGTATTATTGTGGTTATGTTATATGGTTGATTTGTATTTGTAATGTCAACAACCTATTTAAGGCATAAATAATGTTAATAGTCATTTTTTCCAATACACAATAAAGTCAAATAGTAAAGTACGAAATGTCTTACCAATTATATAGAAACACAACCTTAGGACACACTCTACAAGAAAGTTTAGACGAACTTATTCAGGTAGCGCTAAATAATTAGATAGCAAGTTTATTAATTAAGTAATTCCTAGTATGGACAAATAACGCCACAATTAGGATCTAAAGTATTATTACAATTCGACAAATCAATCAATCAAATGTTAGCTACTCGTGTAAAATCTAGATTAACTTTTAAAGCGGCAAAATTACACACATATCGATTTTGCGATAACGTATGGACTTTTATGTTAAACGATGTAGAATTTAGAGAAGTTCAGGAAGTTACCAAGATAGATAAAGTAAAAATTGTAGCTTGCGACGGAAAGAGTAAGTTTTTTTCGCCTTGTTCAAATTTAATTAGAATTTGTTTTAGATATAGCCGACGAAGGAAGTTCCAAAAAATAATCATCTTTTTTATGAAGTGTCTAAAATGACAGCTTATTTTTTAAGCCTCGAATGTATAAATTTTGTAGTATTTGTTGAAGTAAAGATTTATTTAAACAATTAATAGATGTTATATTTTAATAACGAATTACAAGCACCAATAAATTTTGTACTTATTGTTTAAAAGCATCCCATTATTGTTGGTCCACAATTTTCAAATGTACTTGGTTGCCGCATTTTGATGTTTTTACGTTAATGTGTGCAATTATTTTTTATTCTTACATAACAAATTGCACTTCTTCCAATTTAACTGTTGGATATAATTTTATTAATTAATCCACACTAGAGAAATATACAATGGTCTACCAAAATAATATTATTAACTCATATTAATCGCATAATTTTTAAAATCCCTTAAAAAACTTTGCAAAAACGTTAACCCTTTGCAATTTTTATTAAAAAATTTCATTACTGCTTCTTGCTTTATACCATTAATTTCAGCCGATACGATTATAGATTTTTCCGAAATATTATCCAAATCGGACAGATCTGCAGAAATCCAGAACATGTTTGTAAGAGTTATGACATCGAACCTTGCCCTAAAATTTGTATGTTTTCAAACGAATTTTAATTTTGTTAAATAGTCTCGCTCAGTGGAAACTCACAATTTTGGTTTGAGTTTTGGATTACTTTTGACTTCATATGTAGCTCTAAAACATTATTAAATGCAAACTGAATTTCACAGTAAGTCTCACTTTGTCTTCTATGAATTTAAAGAAATTGATATTAAAATATTCTCTGGTATAGAATATTACCTAGATTGTAAGTATAGGATGCTATCGGATTCATATCTTTTCCATTGGTTTATAAAGTACTAAATATTAGGTTGTACGCCCACCATGGACATACCTTATACTTTGATAAGAATAGACAACGCCCAACTCCAGTTTAAGCAAAATATCAATCAAATCAAATTTTTATTTTGTTTTTAAATTAATAAAAAATTTAGTTTTTTTTATACAAATTTTAAAAATAATAATACATCTTTCTTTTCTTCACTTTCCTTCTCTCTATCACTTCTTCCATCCATTGAATTCCTTCCCCCGACTCCCACCACTCCGTTTCTTCTGGTCATAATCCTCGGCATCCTTCTTTGATGTGTTGTATAGTTTCCCTTTCATCCCCACAGAATCTGCACACCCTCTCTTCAACACTCATCCAGTACTTATTGTTCTTTTCTTCGTTTCCTGTTCTAAATCTTGCTATCATCTCTTTTCTTTCAAATCTTTTCCCTCTGTTATGTACTTTGCAACTCTCCGTTATTAGTTTTCTATACTTCTCGTTAAATTTACCGTATTTTATTCTTGCTTGTCTTTCCCTTCAAGGACTTTGGCGGTTAAAACTAAATTTTCCACTTTTTCCTGTCTTTTACTAACACCTTCCAGTTTTGCATATTCAGTCCTCCTCCACGCATTGTAGCCACGGCTTTTTTGGCCTGCTACGTTTGTTAGTTCCCGGTAAGTCAGTATATAGCATTTGTTGAACAAAACTATCATGTCCCATTCGCACCACTTGCTGTAACCATTGCCATCGCTTCTTTTTACAACTTCTATGAGCTTTGGTTTTTTGTAGAGTAGTTAAATTTCTTAATTGGTTCTTCTCCAGAACTCTCCTTTCACACCTCCATAAATTTTCAAGTCTCACTCGCGTATAATATTACAGGTTTTATTAAAACTTCGTAAATTCTAATCTTCAGTTTGCGCGATACTTCTTTGCTTCCAAGTATGCTCTCGTACAATCTGGTTCCCAACAGGAGTCTCCTATTCATTTCTTGTTCATTACTTCCGTTGCTCTTTATGTCTACTCCCAAAGTATATAAAACTAACTACTTTTTCAAAAACGTACTCTTTGTCTAATACTTGCTATTTGAAATTGTTTTGAATTATTTATTCTTTTCCGCCTATGTTGATGAACATTGTTTTTGAACAACTGACTTCTAACTCATATTTGTTTACTTCTATGATCAATTCTCTGCTTATCTTCTGTTCTAGTAATAAGTGCTATATCGCCAGCATAGGCCAGACGCTGGATGTGGATATTTTACAATCGTTTGTTCTCTTTTCATTCTCGTGCGTATTCGTAATTATCTCCTCCAACACTAAGTTAAAAAGCGTTGGTTAGTCCTACGTTTGATTGAAATATCTCTCCTATTCTTCCTTGAAATTTACTCCGGTTATTTGTATCCTCTAATGTCATTCTAACTAATCCAACAAGTTTCATGTTGGTTCCTAACCATTTTAGTGCTTCTATAATATTCTCCCTTTTTGATTGTGTCGTAGCCCTGGCAACAATCACTGAAGATGGGGCATTTAATGAGACTCTGAAGCTGAAAAATCTGATCTGTTGTTGACTTACTTTGTCTGAACCCACTCGGATAGCTACCAATAATACTTTCGTACTTTTTTTTAACTTTTTATTAATTAGTTGCGCTAACATCTTATACGCCTTTTACAGCACTCTGCTTGTAACTCATCAGTTCATGGGCTCTTGTTGGTCATTTGTTTCAGTATGCTTCCTATTTCGTCTAATGTTGGTAGGCTTCCATTTCTTTCGCTGTTATTACGTCATCATTTTTATTTAAATGCTTTTCAATAATTCGTAAGAAATTTTCTATATCTTGTCTGTTCTTTTTTCTACATCACGCTCTACATTCCCTATTCATAGTTTTCAATTATTTTCGTAGTTCTTCACTCCTTTCTCTTAAGAATTGTATTCTAATTTTCATCTTTTCTTCTATTTTTTCTATACATTCTTCATCGAACTAGGTTTTCTTATTTTCCCTATTCACCTCTACTTAATCGGGTAGTCCATATGTGCTCGAGGTGCAAAAAGCGACACCACAAACACGGCGAATAGATTAAAAGCAGTGTAATCTATCAACGTTGCATTGAGTAGATTTCTTGCAGAAAATTTTGCTACAGCGTCACTTTAACTTATCCACCAAGTACTCGATTAAGTTGAAATCGGATATTCAGTCGCTAATCAAGATCCTAGGCATCTTTTTGCTAAAACCTCATTTTTTTCTACTACTATTCTTCCCGTTTTTCAATTCGGCCGATTTATTGATACAAACGAAACTCAGGAGCTATAGATTTGTCAGTAGGGTTTTCTGTGTAGCGGCCACCCTACTAATACAATGACCATAGCTACTCAAACAATAACACTAATTGAAATAAAACGAAGTACGCAAGCAAGTTACTGATTTAAAAACCTTCACATAGCTTTCAACTGTAGTACGCAAAATGCCACATAAACATTCATTAATGAAAGAGACACGCCAAACTCGGATGTAAAGCATAAACAAAGTCCCAGCAACGTTTTTAACAATATTGATGAAAAAAAATGTTGCTTAGTAAGTAATTATAGAAATAAGTATTTCGCATAGAATTGGAGAAATAAAAACCCGCGCAACAGTTTTGTCGTCAGAAAAATAAACGTAATATAAAGTTATTAAAGTTAGATATTTTAGAAGTTATGCGAGAACTATGATAAAATAAGCAACTTCAAATTTATAAAAAAAATCAAGTTAGAAAATTTCAAAATTCGACTTTCATTTGGTTTGGTTTTAATAAAGAAAATTTTGTCAACATGTTTTCGTGCGAGAAAAAGAAAAGTGGGGGCGAAATTACGCGTAACGCGTTTTTAAATTATCTACGTGAATACAGACAAAAAAATCCAAAAAAAACTGTCGTAGAAATTGCGATAGAAGGAGCGAAATGTTGGGGATCGATGGATGCGAAAGCTCGCGAACCATATTGCCAAATGGCTAGCACCGCACCAAAAATGAAAAGAAATAGCAGATGTAAATCGAAGTCGAGGTCGTGGTAGTAGAAGTTGTAAAAAGAAAATAAAGGCCAGGAGCAAACATCTTGAAGAAGATCTTTATTCTGGCGACAAAAATCTTGAATGTGTTTTTATTATTACTTCGTATTGTATTCTCTCGTGAAATACTTATTTGTTCATAGGATTCTGTTTAATTCTGTAATGTAGGTTTATTTTGTTAGCTGCAATTGAGCTCTTCCTATATCTATCCTCGATTTTTGATTTTTCTAAATCATTGCGATCTAGCAACTAAACTCAAAGTAGGTACGTAATTTATTTCCTAAATAAAAAGTTTATTATTTCGTTTTAGTAAAAATTATTCTGCATTAACAATTTTGTTAGTTTGGTATAAGTTGCTGATACACAATCAGGTAGGTGTTTTTGATGAATCCTAACCAGCTCGAACTTTTAAAATCCAGAGTCCTCCTCCACTGCACCGAAACCTTAAGCTTGTATTACATTATACTTTTTTCGTCTAGAAAACTTTGACAAGTTTGTAAACTAGACGGGATACTAAACTAGAAATCCCTTCCAACTTTGTTCGTGTGATTTTATAATTTTATTGCGCAAACTCTATAGAAGTGTTAACAAGTAATTACCAATTTAAGAAAAATAAACAATATTTTGACTGTAATTGTAACGTGCGTTGTAAGACCTCTAAATAAAATTAAAAAAACCCCGTGTTTTAACGCTATAACCGTAGAAGCACATAGTAGAAATAAACAAACATCAAAAACACATAAGTAACTAGTTTATGAGTAAGTGTTGGTAGCTCTTAAATTCGATCCAGCGCGCAAGTCTAGTAAGTAAACTTTGATGAAAACTTGGTCCGCTTCTAGTTTCAAAACTTGGACGGAGTTTCCGTATTACATTATCAAAGTTTTGTCAAGTTCATCAAGTTTACAAGCTTGTCAAAGTTTCTAGACGAAAAAGTATAATGTAATACAAGCTTTAGCCTATTCCCCACATGTGCCCCGATTTTTGCCAATTATCTTATCCGTATGTTATCAAATCTTATTCTATATTCTAAATACCTCAAGTCATCTACTGTTTCTATTTCCTCGTATCCGTATATCCATTTTTCCTTTTTAGTACTCGCTTTTTTTGAAATATCATTTTAGATTTATCTACATTCGCTTTCAATCTGTTTTTGCCCAAATATGCTTTCATAACCTCTATTATTCCTGGCATTTCTTGCTAGCACTACCAAGTCCTCTGCATATGCGAAGACCCACACCTTCCTCCTTCCTATTCTACTCCTCCTCTTTGATGCTCTTTTAAGCACATCTTCTAAATATATCGCAAACAGACTTGGACTAATTGGGCATCCCTGTCTCACAACCTTATTAGTCTAGAATTCTTCCCTTAACTTTCCATTCCTTTTCGTCCTACATTTTGTCTTTCCGTAAATTTTATTTATTGCTTCACTTACATTTTTTGCGTTTTTTCCATAATATTTATCTACTTAGGCCAGAAACAAAGCGTACACCTATCCACTTTTTTCTATCCATTTTTTCGCCTCTTTCCTATCCCCTCTCTTGCATACTCGGCATATTATTGCCTCTTTCCATTTTTCTGAAATTCCTGTCTCAACCCCTTCTTCCCCTAACTTTCCATTTCTTTTCGTCGTACATTTTGTCTTTACGTAAATTTCTTCTATGGGTTCACTTACATTTTTTCCATATATTTATATTTTACGTGTCGAAGGGCAGGAAGAAAGCGTACACCTTTCCACCTTTGTTGTTTTTGGCCTCTTTTCTATCTCCTCCCTTGTATACTGGGCATATTGTTACCTCTTTTCATTTTTCTAAAGTTCCTTCTCCTTTCCATATTTTGTCATATATTTTTTGTTTCTCTCATTCTTTCTCCGGTGTATGTCCATTGCTCTCCTTGTGTTTCGTCTATCCCTTCCGCCTTTCCTTTCTTAGATTTTTCTTCATTTCTCCCCTCTGCTCCTGACATTGTTCCTCCTATCTCCTTTGTTTGTTATATTTTTCTCTTGCTCCAAATAAATGCATGCAGAGTTTTTCGCATTAGTCTTCTTTTATTTTTTTCCATCTTTTTCGTTCTTTCTGCTTTTGTTTATAAAATCCCACACCTGTCCTTCATTTTTATGTTCTTCTCTTACATGTTTACTTGAAGTTTGCTTTTGTCTTCTTATATTCTTCTATCTCTATCCTCCCTATTTTCCAATTTCTTCTTCCTCCTAATTTCCCCTTTTTTCCTTCTCACACTCCCTTTGTTCCACCATTCTTTCCTTTTACTGAATTTTCACTTTTCGGTTGCCAGTTCCATTATTCCTTCTACTTGATTGTCAACCTCTCCTGATGTTTCCATTTCATCTTCCATTCTCTCTTGTATATTCTCTTCTCTATCAATTATTCTCCATTTTTCTCACTTCTCCTCTCTTCTCACATTCTACTTCTAATGGTTGGTGATCTGATTACACCCCTTTTCCAATTTTTAGATTTTCTATGTCCTGCTTACTTTTCACAATGATTACCACATAATCTATTATGGATTCTCCTTTTCGCTTATATACGCATATGCATTAACTTTTTCCTCTTTCTTCCATATTTCCGTTGATTATTCCTCCCTCTTCTCCAAATATAGCATTGAAATCCCCCCCACAATCATTTTCTAACCTTTCCGCTTCTTTTATACAATTTTTTAGTTTTGTCTGAATTTTCATCATCCCTTCCTCTTTTCATCTTCTTCTATTTATTACCCATATTATTCCTCTTTTCTCCACCCACATTCTTGTATCCAATTTTCACTCTCACTCCTTCTTTCTCCATTTTCTTAGCCTCCATCCTTATTTTCATCTATACATATACAAGGTATTAATTAAGTATGGGACCAAACTTCACGAAGTTGTTCGTACTAATTTGCGTCTTCTAGTTATTTACGAAATACTTTTTTTTTAAATTGTTTTAACACCCCGTAAAATAACTGGAATAATGGGAATGTAGCGCTATAAAACGTTCTTAAGATAACAAAATGAGGTTTTCTTATATCCTGGGTGATCTAGGAGTTGGGAAAACTATTGGGAATAATCACGCCCAATAGATGGCGCTCCCAAATGACATTTTTACTACTCAATCTCGAGACCATATGTCACTTTTGACAGTGCGAAAAACAAATCGCAAATTAAAACACTTTGACACTCTGACAGCTTATTAAATTTTATACGAAATTTAAGGTTAGAATTACACCAGCTATAAGCCACTTCGCTGATTATTCCCCATATAATATTTTAGAATGAACATTTATTATTTTGATGCATGTTTTTGTTTATGTTGTGTTTGTTTATGTTGTGTTTGTTTAATGTTATTTATTTATTCGTATGGTATTTATTCGTATTGAAAGGAGATATAAGTTATGCGCAGTGACACTGAACATAATGTGGGTATTGATATATATGGGGTTTGACGATATTTCTTACGTCAAATGCAATGTTAAATTTGACAGCGGTTTGAGGTTATATTCCAGTTTTTGCATTATTCGTTGACAAACCTGACGTTCAACGTTCAAATCAAAAATATCCCCACACAGTAACCAAAAAACCCACATACATAATTGCAGTGGAAAGTCATGTTTTAAATAAATAAAAATTCGATTTTAAAATCGAAAATAATCAATTCAAGATTTGTAATAAATGTTTCTATTTAAATGAGATCTAAAATTTACTTTATTTATAGTTTAAAAATTTCTAAAAACCAATCCATATGTTTTTATAAAATAATTTGGTTTTACATAAATATTTTCCGATTAATTAGTAAAGTAAATAATATTTAGTAGTTAAGTTTTATTTGTAGCATTCGGAAAATGCGAAATTAACACTTAGTGTAAAAGTGTTTCTCAAAAAATGATTTGTGCAAACATGTAGGTCAAAATCGGGTTAAAATGAAATTCAAATTTCAAGGGTACAACTAACAATTAATATGTGTTAAAATGAAAGCAAGTGAACATTGAACTAGAAAATGCTGCCGTTGACGTGGGAACCAACCATAACGACATCGCATTGATGACATCATCATGTATAACAAAAAGGTCGGTTAATTAAGCTAAATCAATTTGTAAAGATTAAATTGTTCAGTATTAATACGCATGTAACGTTTGCGTATTTTTTTAGAATTAAGATTTTTTTGTTTTTTTATATTGTAGTTTGTAAAATTTTCGTATATTTGTGTGTAATTTAAATTTGTTATTTCATAATTATTAACTTTCAATTAAAGGACCCAAGACACCTGAGATATAATTAAAAATGTAATTAAAGTTTCTCGTTGCTCACAAAAAAATATATATGTCCTAAACCATCGCATATATATACATTGGCATCGCGCAGTGATGTCACGAGCTAAACAATGATGTCTTTTTTTGATCTATTGTTGGGCATAGCCTGGGGTTTTCTCTAGTCTTCTTTCCCAGGCAGCCTTGGATTAAAATAATTTAAATAACTGTCAAAATTGACCCTTTATTTAAAACAAATGTATGTACTTAAAAACAACAAAAAGTTGAGGTAGTATTTCTACTAAAAAGTTGAGGAAGAGAAAAAAACAAAGTGAGAGTAAATCTAAAAGGTTATAAGTATTTGTTTTAAATACCATCGGAAACTCTAGAACAAATAAACAGAATATTCTTAAAAAATTGTTAAGTTTCCACAAAGCGAGACGCCACAGAAATACGTACTTGAAATTGTGATCCATCTTACAATTAAATTCTAGTTCGAATTGCGTGTATTGTTTTAGTACTTGCAAATTTTTTGCATATGCAAACGTATATAATCTAATAAAGAAAATATGTCATATTTATCTCCGATTGCTGAACGCAATTTCTTTTCTTTAAGGCGCTCTATGAATTGTCCATGTAATAGCGTCGCAATTGGTTCCGAGTTTTCTATAATTACGAATTTTAATGGGCGGGGACTTTTAATTTAAATAAAAAGAAATTTAAATTATCCGTTTGTACTTACTCGAGATCCTGGGATTCACTTGCATTTCTTGTACCGTTCCATTATCTTTCATAAAGTTAACACATATTTGGATCGTATTATACAGCGTCGTTATTTTACAAAAATTGTCCGTGACGGTGATTATTTTCAAAATTCGGTTGTTCCTGAAACATAAGCAAATGAATATTTAAAAAAGAGAAAGACGTAACTTAGTTAACAGCCAATACAAGAAATAGATGTAGAAACAAAAAAAAATAAGTACCTGGTATATTTTTTCTCAATTTGTTCTTTGACCGTAAGAACTTCATCCAAACTTAACGATAATTCGGAGCCTTCTGTCCCCGTGATAGCTTGGTTGCTACCGCTTTCCTGATTAGTAAAACTACTAATAAAACTATTTCTGTCAGTAACAATCAGATTACTCGCAAACTCTTCAAGACTGCGGGGTTTGAGAATTCGAGAAGCAAGTATCCGTTCCTCTTCGTGTGCTTCTTTCAAGTCCCTCATGAGAGTTTTAGACTGTTCTAAAGAAATTTCCATTTTTTTACTGAATATTTTAAACCAACGTTCTACAGATTCGTTATTTTGCAAACAAGTTTCCAATATCTCGTTGTTTTTTAATACTTGATCTGTACTTAGTCCGGTTCTCAGAATTGCAACATGTGCTATAACATCGCGTACATCCTGATGTAGCGTCGAAAACGAATCGTTAGAAAGGATAGAATCAGATGAAGGAAAACTTTCTTGAGAAATATGAAACTCTTGTGCGGATTTCGACGGCTCGAACGTATGTTTTTGTGAGATATCTTCAAAATTTTGACAAATATCATCAATAACGTTGCTGCTGTCTAAATCTTTAATATTTTCTTGGTCTTCACGCGTACTTTCCAATGACATGGGGAACTCGCTCGAATTAAAACTGCTTGGCCGTAGAATTTTAGAAGTAGAGTTTAAATCCCCAAATTTTCGCAGCCCGTTACTTAAGTTGTAATTAATTAATTGTTGGGTGTCGTCTGTGCAAACGCTAAAGTTGTACGACGAATTTTTTGAATTTGGTTGTTTTTCTTTAGGCGTTAGTTCGATGTCTGATAATTTAAGGTTTGAATTTTGTAGCCTCAAATTGTTAATGAAGTGTGTATCAATACTTTTAGAGAAGTTAAGTTTTTCTAAACTGATTGTTCGATTTTCTTTGTATTTTGATGTTTTCAATATAGACGCTTTTTCTTTTCCGCCGCTCGGTCTTGTTTGCGAATTTTTATTTGGGGTTTTGGAATGTGCGGCATCATTGTGAAGATCTTCATCGTTGATGAGATTAGTGAAGTCCATAGCTTGAGATTCATCTTTGGTTCTTTCCAATATAGGTTTAGTTCCACCGGAGACGGTTGGATCCATATTTACATGAGCTGAGATAGTTGCGTTAGGTTGTTGAAAAACTATTTTATTAAACAATAACCCTTGAGTTAACTCCATGCTACTCGATTCTCCAATATCTGTGTTGTCAGTTGAAGTATTTAATTTAAAAGGCAAGTCTGTTTTTTGGGAACTATTCAATTCCAACTGTTCTTTTCCGTCATATTTTTCTTCACGAATGCGCAAATTTTCATTGGCGTTATAATTTTTATTTTCGTCGTTCTTTTGATAATTATTTTTTAAATTTACTTCGTTTAGGTTAATGAGATCAGTCAACTCCATTTCTACCGAATCATTATCGGCAGTTTGAGATTGGTTTTCAATGACATTATTTTCTGATATAGCTGTATTTCTGTCGGGACAGGTCTGGTCCATGTTTATATGAGACGTTGTGGTTGCATTAATTTGTTGCGGAATAAACTTATTAAATATTCCTTGAGTCAACTCCATGATGTTTGATTGATCGACAGTCATGTTGTTACCTTTCACGTAGGTAACGTGCCCCATCGGTATTTGGCATGTATATTCGAGACTGTTGCTCCAAAGGTTCGTTTCTTTATCGTTGAAATTACTATGATTTTGTATTTTGATGGCTGAAACCGACATAAAATAATAATAAAAAAATAGTGACAATTTTAATTTTAGTTATGAGATAATGAAGTAAGATCGTACTAAGACTAGGAATAAGGCAGAAGAAACATATTGCAGTGATCGCAAGGTCGTTGTAATGTATGAATGTAAAATTATGTGTATTCTTTAGTATTATGATATAGCTGTATATTGTATGCTATGAGGATAAATCGATATTAGGTGTTTGTGGTAAAACGAAGTGAAAGTGGAGAGGTGAACAGTGAACTATAATGGGGGTGTAGTTAAAATTGTACACAAAAAATTTCTTCGTTAATCTTTTAAAGACATGATTGTATATAAAAGTTTTATTAACCCTGCGTATTTGTAGAAAGCCAGCGAATCGTAGTAATTAATAACCGCCAGTTCCACCAACACAACTTAAAACTTAAGAAACGCTTAAAAAGCGATTGTTTTTAAGCATAGGTTAAGTTTAAGTCGTGTTGGTGGAATCGGCCATAAATTGATCAATAATCAACGATAATAAATAATAAATAGTGCATCGCGAATCAATAAATAAAGAAACAATAAACTTGCGAATAATTTGGAAAAATCTGGTGAGGAGACGTCAAGGTTATAACGAGTAAAGAACATAGCGAAACGACGTCAAAGTCGTTTAAAGTTGCAAGTAGCACGTCACCCGTTAATGTAAATAAGGTACTAGTGTATTGAAATGTAATAGAAATTTTTGCATTCGGAAATATTTTATGGTTGTTTTAAAACGTGCACGTTCATTTATGTTTTAATCAAAATTGTACGTTTCATATATTTTTTTTATTGTATTAAAATTATGTTTTAAAGACACAAATCATGCATTTTATTAATTAATTCAAGATTCTGAGGTTAATTATAGAATAAAAATTATAATAGAGTCTAATTTTGAATATAGAATATATTTTTTTTAAATACCAAATTGCAATCACCGCAACATGTACCTACATTCGGGTGACTTCTCTATGTTAAGCTTTTTATTAACCATCGGCGTCGTAAGTTGTGACAGTTTTTTATTAAGAAGAAACTAAAGTCGGCGGATATAATCAGTTGATTCATTATTTTTTGGGGTTACTTGGGGGTTACGTTAACAGCGACTTCAGTTGACTTCTCTTACAACTAACGATGCTATGAAGCGTCATGTAACAATAACCCCGATATTAATAAAAAAGATTAATTTATTGTAACCAAAGTCTTCGGAAAGGTAACTGGGCGAAACTTGAAGGTTATGATCAAATGCAGTATTTCGAAAATATCTAAGACAAAGTTGGGAGTTCTGATCAGGTTCTACAGTATTAGAAGTTTCGAGATTCATTTTCACCTTTCTTTGAGCCGTTTTCGATGACATCTTTTTCTAATATCGATTTATTTCCACCAGAACACGTCTGGTCCATGTTTACAGGAGATGTAGTCGTTGTGTTATTTTCTTGCAAAACAAATTTGTTAAATATTCCTTGAGTCAAGTCCATGCTGTACGATTCAGCGACAGTCATGTTGTTACCTTTTACGTAGGTCATGTGCCCCATCGGTATTTGGCATGTATATTCGAGACTGTTATTCAAAACGTTAGATTGTGATTTAGATGTCCGATTAAGATCTTCACAGTTGGTTTCCGTTATGTCCATATCAACTTCGTTCATATTACTTTGATTTTGGATGTTGATGGCTGAAACCAAAATATAGTAATTATAAAAAAAAACTTGAAATTTTTATTTCAGTGGTAAGATAAAAAAACGGAGACCGTACAGAGAACAACTTACAGTCGGTTGACTTCTCTATGTTAATATTTTTAATAAGCTTCAGCGGTGTTGCAGTTTTCCATTATAAAGATCGATAACGCCGTTAGTTGTGAGAGGAATGCCTTAGGATTCGACTTAATTATAATCGGTTGACTTATCTTGCAACTAATGCCGCTACGGAGCACCTTTAAAAATTTGGATAACTGTAACCTCGCAACCAAACGGTTTGTTCGATTGTAACCAAAGTAAGCTATGCCTAAGTAGTTGGGATTTATGAAAAAATACTACATTGTAAGTTTTTGCGTTATGACCAAACTTAAGAGTCGTATGAGTTATCATGAGACCTGAGCATAACTCCACATCTAACCCTAGGTAGGAAGAAAAGCACAAACGATACCACCTCACGAAGCTTATCATGTTCAGTTCTGGCGTCTTAACGCTGTCGTATTCAGCACACGCTTCTAAAGTAACGCCAGTAAAACCAACAACGTCACCATCCGCAGCAACAACGTACAACACAGTAAGTACCACACCACCCAACGCCACAATCGACGCAACATATCATCGATCTATTTTTCGGATAAAGTTAAGAAGATCCCCCGCACCTCTTCCAATGGCTATATCATACATACAAAGAGTCATGTACACAATCATCCAGTTAAATCCACTGCAACCTCACAAGCGATTACATCGTGTTGTATTCTTCACCACCTGCCCCGGAGTGCCTGTGGTGATATATTACAACATAAATTTAAGCAACTCCCCAAATAGCTTAAGTTAACTTTAAGCTTTTAAATCTAGCCGCGTAAACAGCTTTGCAAAATGCGAAACGATGAACTCGTTCTTGCATTTTTGAGACTTATGTGTATACGGCAGTCAGTCAGGCAGCAAAATAATCATGTGACCAATTCGTCGTTCTATCGTCAAAATGGGCATTCGACCCCAATGCCAAATAATCAGTTTCATTGTACTTAAGTTAATTTTGCACCAATATTCCATTATCATAACTGCCCACATTATACTGTATGAGTACATCTAGTACTATAACAGAAAAAGAAAACAGTAAAATTGCACTATATTCGTACACGTGTTTCGATAGCTAAACTATCATCATCAGCGAACTGACGTGATGACGCTTAAATAAAAAAAAAAAAAACAATAGACTGATGATGACAGTTTAGCGATCGAAACACAAGGTAGGAATCGTTTTTTGGGTGCAGTTTTTGATGTTTTCTTTTTCTGTTACCGATAGACGCCTAAGTTTACGGTTCCATTCCTTTGATCCAGTACTAACCGATTTTTGATAATGAGAACAGGTTCACTTCTAATTAGTTCGAATTTTTGAGGTTCTAGTGTATTGTTGAAAATAAAATTATTGCACGAGATTGTGTAAAATTATTGCTTAAAAAAATGATAAAATGAAGATTATATCATACGCTTACATGCATACCTGAGGCTCAGAGTAATCTGGGTTACGCTATTGAAGTATGTAGGAGGTGCTTAGGCTTGCAAATCATTGTTGCATGCTGATAACAGCATTATGAAACCAGAAGTGTAGCACGGAAATCTTTGAAATGCCCAAAAAGAAACGGTTGCCACAGGACTTCCTCGTGAGCGATTTCGGAGAATAAGGATATAATGGGCTCAGATTTGATCAACTCTATGAGTTATGATTCCTTGACTACGTAACGTAAACCAGGAGTGTACGAACAGGACAGAGTATAGAGATAACCATAGAAAAAGACTAGAATGCAGAAATAGAGACTGTCCTTGACAAAGGTACGAACAAGACAGAATATAAGGATAACCATAGAAAAAAGACTGGAATGTACAAATAGGAGCTGTCCTTGGCAAAGCTACACAGTGTGCGAGCGACTTCCAGGGACCAAATAGAGGGGCACTCATAGCTCCGCATATCCTCAATTCTAGAGCTATAATATAAATATATTGGTTTCCGACGTTAGAGTATCGTTGCAAAATCCCGTTAGATGACGCCTTCTTGGAGGGTTGCAAGAGGAAGTTTAGGACATCATGTATCTGACTGTTACAGTGCGGACAACGAGATTTGTATCGCTACGTAGTTTTGGGCTGTATAAATTTGTCTATACTTTTGTTGTAATTGTTGCGGGTTGCGACCTCGGATTTGGTAACCATTTCATGTAGCATTCGCCTTCCTGCTTCGGTTACGCAATTTCAATAATTTAAAGATGCTTGCTTTTGTGTTTTCCGTTCAATTACACGTTATAAATATTTTAACCACGTGTCTTTGTTTTTCGGAAACTGTTATCTTGTTAGCGCTTTCTTTTGTTTGTTTTCTATACAATTACGAGAATTTAAGACGTTTGTTTTTGATTTTTTAATTGAAGATACATTTTAAAGCGCTCTATTTATTAAAATATGATTCAAAATGAAGCAAAACCAGTGTGTGAAAGGGCTTTGTTATACAATTAATATTTTCTGTTACGTGAGAGACGAATGTCAGGGAGATGGCTCACAGTCACATTTATTTCTATCTATTTTAATATGTTTACGTTATTGTGTATATGAGATATTTGCAAAACTTAATATTGATTAAATGGAACGCAATGTGACCATCTCAAGATTGACGAGATGAAAATTCAACTGAATAGGCAGGTATAAGCGTATCAACTGGTGAAACTCGCCTGTTACCTACAATGTTATAAACTGTTAACTAACATTTTTTCGATCGATAATAAGTGGGAGGAAAAGAACAACTGAGATAAACCATTATGTATAAGACAATCAAACATTGTGCTGAGGGACTTCACGGAAAATCATGTCTGTCAGGGGAATCTTCAGTGAATTTACTTAGGACTCATTCGTCAACCTGGGCGAAATTACATGAAATCTTAAGAAATTAGAAGACCGAAACAAAATCACAAGAACATTAATCCGTCGGTAAAGACATATTTAATAGTATGAAATAAAGATCAATATTTATGATGCTTAGATATTGTGAAACTACATAAATGCAAATACAAACCTTTTGATTGGCAATGCATGACGCTATGAACTTCTGCATGCTGAATACTCAATGTTCCAAATGGATTTTCTGAAGATGGAGTAGAATCAGAATTGATCATTTCCTCATATGTGGTATCCCATATTGTATTTTTTTCTGAGTCTATGGCAAATTTCCTAAAAAGATATAAATTAAGTATGGTATATACTAATAGTTATGTAACAATAATTTTTTTTTGTGTATATACAGTGGCCAAGGTGTTCCGAAATATTACATTTCAAAGATTTGGAGTAGAGTAAAATTTTTCGGAAGTGAATTACCAAGGATATTTAGCATAGTTTTCTTACGAGTTTCATCTGTTTTCAATATTAATACGTTTTCGTAAAAAGGTAACAAAACGTCTAATACTTTTCGAAATTTCACAAATATTCGATCTACTAATGAATTATCTCTTCTTGTACTGTGAGTGCAAATATTATTATGCAACAACTTTGGCTAAAAAAGTTGTCATGGGATGATTCCGGTCCACAAAATAACGTTTATATTGCGATGAGTTACTTTTTCGTATTGACTTAAGAATTCATAGGCATGTTACATGCAGAAACGTTAGCATTTATGTAAGATCGGTCGATCAGCACAATCAAGGCTTCATCTGTGTGGGGCTGTTCTCTTATCAAAACTTTCAGAATAAATATTGAAAGCTCTGAATATGTCAATTTCTAAGATTTATTTGTGATCAGATTTCACTATTGTTTTGAGATAGCTGAAAATCAGTCCCGATCTTCCTAAAATTTTTGTATGCACTAACGTTGCCAATATTCGAGTCTATAGGCAACATACCTCAATCCCGTATTAAACCATCTCCACCGTTCTATAACGAGAGTCGGTTATGGTGGACCCTTCTTACTTAAGGATTGTCAAGGTCAAAAATCTAGCCTGTAGTTTGTTACCAAGGCAG